>JAWUZG010000194.1:6707500-7307500 GCA_036785705.1 Acanthornis magna
TTGAAATAAGTTGTGTTCAAGGCAGAGTAGCTGGCTGTGTTAAAAAACCCCAAAGGCCCTTGCAATTAGTATGCCCACAGGAAAATGCAGGTGTCCATGCTTATTAGCTGCAAATGAAAATACTTTCCACTGAAACTTAATTCTAGTCATAAGCTAAAAATAACTGGGTACAGTCAGAATTTGAATGCAAAAGTACAACTTTTACAGGTCTGGACAAACTGGCTTCTCCAAAACCCCACAAGCAAGTTATAACCTAAGCTGCTCCCAAGTGCAAAACTACACAGCCCTTTGGTCTGCCTGAGTCTATTAAACATCTCAGCTCCATAAATGCCTGAAGAATTAAGTGATGTTCACAAGGAGCTCACAGCATTCCCCTGTGGGCTTTTACAAATGCTTAGCAAAGCCACAAACCCACAGCAGATGAGAAAGAAGCAGGGTGGTGTTTGGAACTGCAGCTACAGCTTAAAAAGCCCAGTGAGACAGATGTCTGAATCTGCACATGAAGCTCACTCTAGTTCTGTGCTTCACATGATATCTTCTCAATTTCTCACTTTCAAACCCTCCCTCCCCAAAATGCCATTTAGAAAGAACAGCTTAGCAGAGCAAAGCAGCAGGCATGGGGAGCCAGGGCTGGGCCACCTGAAGATCTGGAGATCCCTGCCACTACTCTGAAACAAATGTTTCATTCCAGGACCAACAAAGCCCAACACAGATCTGAAAGCCCCTGGAGCTCCCACCGCCACTAGAGCAGCACATCCCGGCTTAAAATTCAGACTCCAGTCTAGTAAATACTGCAATAAAGACAGTAAACTTCTAGATGTAGGTGTTGTAGGTGTATGTCTTCTGTGGGAAAGAAGCCATTTGACAAGAAAAAATATTTGACAGGTGTCTTAGATCCCACAATCAACATTGAACTGTTAACACAGAACTGCCTTCATAAACATGGCAATTTAATGTGCAGTCTTATGAACACTGTCACTGAAACAACACTGAGGTACCTGAAACAATCAGGACTGCAAGAATTTGCACAGACAGATCTCCATCCTTGTCTTGGTTCTGAAAAGCATTTAAAAGCAGGATTCTATCCTGCACCTGGCAAAAGGTATGTGGATCCCCGGCCAACAGGATGAAACTAAAGGTCTCAAGAAGTTCTCCCCATTCCTATCCCTTTCTTTCACTGAAGATACAGTACATGAAGTCCGTGAGATGTAATTTCAGCTGAAAGCTCTTATATACTATACATACTATCCTTACATCAATAAACCCTTGAATTTCTATCTGAGAAAGGCAGCATTACTCACCATCTAATAGTTCTAGAGTAACTGAAGGATCTACATATTCCCACCAGTGTTTTCCATCAGTTGACACTGGAATCTCCCAGTTGGACCACTTGCAGGCCAAGTGAATGCACACACATGCTATCACTGTAGGCTTGTACTGAAGACAGAATGTAGTAAGGTGAAGGCTGTTGCACAAATTTCGTAATGAGGAACCAAAGGAAATCAAACATGTAAAACAGAAAACCCAAACATACCAACTATTAACATACAGAATGAGATAGCATGTCAGTCAACAGCAGTTAAACATTTTGTTGAATAAGTTCATAAGGTATCTTACTGCCCTGAGAAAACAAAGGGCAGGGACATTGATCTGGTAGAAAAGTTTAATTTGTTTTTGCTATCAAAAGCCTGATTAACAGTAAATAAATTGAACAGTTATTCTACTGTACTTAAGTACTAAAAAAAGCAGCATAATATGGTGAATTAAAATTCTGCAGTAAGATGCATAGAGCTAATTGTGCAGTCTCTGAATGAGACAATCAGACGGTCCCCAGCAGTTCCACAGGAGACAGGTGAGTTACTTGTGGGCTTTGCTTTCACCAGGCCCAGATTTGTGACATTTGTGACCTTTTCTTCAGCCTTCAGCACCACAAACACATGGGTTCACTTTCAATGCTTTAGCATAACTTCTTTTAACAGCTGCTAAAGTACAGAATCTTGCCCATCAAGGAACAACCAGAATTTATTTATTTTGAACACTTCTAATAACCAGCAGGTACTGTTTAAAAACTCTATCTACACAAAAAATGTAATCCTCTTCAATAAAAGTTAAAGTAGTTTTACAAGAGGCAAATTGAAGTAGTCAAGAAATCAAGGTTTAAGTCTGCTCTCTTATTCTTTCTATGACAGGCCGTGTCTACAAAACACCCATCTGAAATCCTAGAACTATAAATTTATCTAAGTACTTAAGATTTAAAACTATATATTAAGATTAAAGAGCTGTTTCTAAAAGAAATAACATTGGGCTAGTACTAGTCTATCTAAAAAGAAAAGTCAGCTAGTTGAAAATATCTTAGGCCCACTAGAATTTTATAAGTTAAGATTGGATCAAGATACTTAAAGTTAAGAGAAAACTGCCATTAACTACAAGTGTAAACTAGAAATAGTTTTGTACTTACCAAGATGCTCGGATTCTAGGTTAAGTTTATCTCTTTGTAATCTTTAGCTGCTATTCAGGCTACCAATTTTAGACTTATGCACTCACAATCGAGAAAAAGTCATCAGAAAGCACCACTACACTTCTCATTGTGCATTTAAGCCCTTTGTGCCGTCAGGCCCTTGTCCAATACACCGCACTGCAGGCGGGGAGGTACCACCACTGGAGGTGGCCCAGTCCCCCGCTGCAACAAGGGTAAGACACATCAGGGGGCCCTGCAGTAAAGGAAGCTATAGTGTGCTACAACAGTGCAACAAAGAGGTTCAGGATAACAACCTGTTGGTAGCCATGAAATAGGATGTCTGTGCCAAATCCTTGCTTGCTGTAAGAAAAGAAAAACAGAGAGATTAAAGGTCTGCACTAACTTGTCAGGTTCGTTCCAAAATTAAAGCGGTTTTACCTTCCAAAATCACTGCTGGGTATTTCTAAAGAACTGATCTGACTGTAGATAACTAGGCTTTAAAATAATCTTTCCGGAGACACAGAAGAGGCTGTTACACAGTACTGGAGCTGGACCTGTCATTCCCTTCACTGCCCCTCCCTCTCCCTGCACACCCCAAGGACAGTTTCCCTCTGCTGATGGACTCTCCTCTGGGAAGCGCTGCTTCCCCACCCTCACCTGCAGGGGATCCCTGCCTTAACCTGGGACTGCAGCAGGAGTCAGTCCAGCCAATTCACAGCACTGTGCTCGTCCTGCTCTTGGACAGGAGCATGGCAGGACACCCTCCCACCTCCCAGAAACAGCCACCTCTCTGTCCCAAAGCCCTGGAACACAGCAAACCCCCAAGCTACATGGGAAAAAAATTCAGAATTTTCTGCTCCTTCTAATTAAGAGCACTGTAGTCACAACATTTTGCTCCACATTATTAAACCTATGGCAAAGCTTTGATAGGAAACAGACAAATTCATTTGAGTTAGTCAGAAAAGAAATACCAAAACAAACCACAGGACTGCAACATGCCAGAAATGAAAAACTGACTTAGGCTGTTACAGGCAGGTAGTGCTGACCCCTAGAGTGACACCCCAACGCTCCTCACTCAGGTAAGAGAACTTACTGTAACATGCATTTAATGGAATAGCTGGGCACAAGGGGTTTAACCGCAGAGTGAATGCAGCCTTCATTGAATTCTTACTTTGACACTATCACTTGAAATCAGTGCTACCTGCAGAAAGCGTAGTGTTGAATTTTATGTCAAAGGGAATACTGTTAAACTTTTATTTTAATAATAATATTTCTATAAAGTTTGAGAAATACTACAGTGGCTTTTAAAATTCGATTTTTAAAAAGCATATTAAAATGTGATTTAACTCAACTTCTAATGATTGCCAAGGAATAAAATTCAGATTTGTCTTTACGCTACACAGCCAGGCAGTGCTATAATCTGAGAATGTCAAAGTAGCGAGGTAACAGGATCTGTTCCTACACACAAATTCTACTAATCCATAATGATCAGAAGGTGAACTGACAATGTGTTATACTATAATATTTAGTTTGCATACTGTAATGGTAATTGCATGATAAATAACCACGGAGTTCAACCTCTCCCTCCCATCTTAAAGTGGAATTACCAAAAAAAGTGAAATGAGACTGTCATAACAAATAAAAATACACAATGGTTGAGTAAGACTGAAATTGATGTCTTGCTCTTTATTTTTCATCAAAGCAATGCCTAAAGGATCTTTAATGATTTGAATACTCTGTAAAGTTACACGTTTGATTTAAGGCAGTGAGACCAAGAAGCATCTCTACTCTCACTGAAATGTCCCTTTTGAACAAGGAAGAAAACCAGATGTCAGAAAACTTCTATTTAACATCAGCTTGAAAGTTGAGTAAATCAAAACACATACCTGGAAGAAAAGAATCACATCTTGAAACACACACTTTAGCCTCAATCAAAATTACTCTGCTAAATACCTTACCTATACTACAAGTAGTATGATTCTGTTTCAACTTATTTACAGCTAAATAATAATCATGGCCAAAACCAGCAAGACATTTCAGCTCACAACTAAAGCCTTTGATAACACAAGGCACATCTGAAAATATCCATCCCAAACCCTTCTGTAATATATAGGGCAGCTTTGGTTTAGCTGAATCCATCAGTGAAATTAAATCTAATGAATTTTGGTTCCTATATTTGGGTGGTTTATTTCCATTATAGTTGTGGAAAGTTCATCTCCAAATTTAAATAATCTTGAACCACAGGCTAAAACAAGCCAGCAGAGCTGCTCTTATAATAACTCACAAGCCGCAGGACCAATGGCTACGACACCAGCCATGAATGACCAGTTTTAAATTTTAGCATTCAGGAGTGATTTAAAGCATCCATCCTGTCTCACTGCTGCAGAAGCAGCCATAAGACAGGGATTAGTGAAGTAGTAATCAGGATTTTGAAACAGGACTTGCTGTCTGACACAAAATGTTCTTTATCGGGCATAGCCACACAATTCAACCAGTTGCAATTCCAAGATACCTGAGTCTTTTCTTCAACACAGCTTATCTTGGATGTTGGGATGCTCATGAAAACAGGACTGCCAAGTCCCCATTAGGAGCTGGTAACTGCCTATGCCTGGACCCTGCCAACGTGTGAGCATTCCCCAGAAAGAGGAGATTGCAGATAGCCAGTCAGCATCAGGAGAGAGAAGCTTGCTGAAGTCCTTCTGGCCAAAGGAAAAAGCCCCAGGCTCTGAACAGGTGTTCTGGTGCGTGCCTGTTGTATCAGGAAAGGGCTGGAGGAGGCCATGGTGTAAGCATTCAGGTGAGCAGTCCTGGTGGCTTTACTTTCTTGCAAGTATTTAAAGCTTGGGAACAGGCCTGTAAAAGCCTGAGGTCAAAGTTCAGAATGGGAAGGCCGCCTGTAGCAGTGCTGGAGTGCAGCTGGTGTTTCACATCTTTCCACACCACTAAGATCTAAATTTTCCTCATGAGAATACCCTCTGAAAAAGCTGATGCATTTTCACCTCCTCTTCTGCTGCCTTTGTCTTTCTCAGCCTGATTTAAGCAATGGCACCTGTGCACACAGATACTATGGGATATTTGAAGGATTTGACAGTGCAATTTCCACAAAAGATTAGTAAGGATCACGGGTGTTCGAGATACCTGATAACCTGCAGAGTAGCGAGAACAATCCTAGAAATCCTTGAGATCCCATCTTCAGTTCCAAAAGGTTGTGTTCCAACACAGAGAAAGGAGTGACTGAAGACTTCCCAAGATGGAGATGAGGATACAGACTCCAAGTTTCACCAGAAGCAGGCTGAGAACAGACTGATTTTGTACCAGAGCATAAAAGGACCATGCCACAGTGTGGGCACTGGGGCAGTTTCACTGCTGATCACTCAACTAGCATTGAAGCCAGCGAGCTAGTGTGACACCAGAACAGTTTTTGGTGGGTCTTTTTTCCCTTTTTTCTTTTCTTGTCTTCAGTACTGGCACATTCTTGGAATAGGCACTGAAGCTTGCTGACAGGCCCTCACAATTCCACTGCCTTCAGATTCCTTGGACCTGTGGGATCCTAAGGAATGATGGTCCTGTCTCCTCTTCTCAGTCTCTTGACACTGAGGAAGAATGGTGCAGAAAAAATACTAAGCCCACACCATTTTCCTTGTCTGCTATACTGACCAAACTGCAAAGATGGAACAATTTTATCAACCCATGAGTCTCTGAACACCAGAAGGAATAACTAGGTACTGTATGCCTGAACACCATGAGTCAGTATGTATCCATCCAGTCACCCTTTCACTGCAAGGATCTGTGTTGTCTAATGACACCTTCAAAAAGGCTTTCAATCTTAGAGAAAAATTCATTTTTCTTTAGTTGTATGTTGAAGCAATTATATTTATGTGCACCAATTCCTACTGACTAGTTCATCTTCAGCTTCCAGCAATTGATTCTGGTGTGCCACTACCAGACTAGACAGTCTTCTGACAAAGGACTTGGCTGAATCTTTTGAGCATCGTCAACAGAACCTGGGTTTTTGTCTGCTTTTTTTTTTTTTCATTTGGTTTTAAAGGGGATAGCTTACAACTTAACAGGTAACAGTGACTGCATAAAACACATTGCCCTGGATGCAAGACAACAAAAAGCAATAGAGAGAATCAGCCATCCTCTGAGCACTGCAGTTCAGCCAGCAGAAGGGCCCTTTCTCAACACGTGACAATGCAGTGCACAAACCCCAAGCCAAATCCTTAAGTACACTTGCAGACCTCAGCTTTGTTGCCTCATTTTTGGTACTCAGTCAGACATTACATTCCTCCCTCCCTCCTCTCCCCAAACATACAGTTGGAGGTTTTACTCATAATAGTCTTGGATAAGTTAATCATCTTTAATTAAAAAAAGGTAACTCTGCCTTCTGAAGTGGTGCTTTTTGTCCAAGATGATGTTACCAGAACTGGATAAAGTAACCTTGGATTTCTCAGACCAAGGTTTAATCCTTTAGCACTAAACGTTCAGCACTGACAAGTCTTAGGGATACTTAGAAAGCTTCAGGGCTCAGATATCTGAGTGTTGCATCTCCTGACATTGAAAACCCACCCTGTCCAATAAATAACTGTTCAGGAACAGAGAACTAAACTCCTCCCACTGTGTCTTTGAAGATAATCAGTGTGCCCACAGGCCCACCTCTTTCTCCTCTCAATACATAAAACTAATGTTCCATGACAATTAGCCTGTCCTTGCTTGACTTGCATGCATGACTTCAGATTTCAGGCCTGATGTTTTAAATTAGTTATTAATTATTTATTAAAAAAAAAAAGAGGTACTCAAATCTTGTGTTCACAGTCTACACCATTCCTAGGGACGCACGCTCCCAAGGATTCCACTTGCATGCACACACTCTAAGAAGCATGCCTCCTCCAGTGAGGTTTCCAAACATCAGAGATGTTACATTCACTGTGCACCAGTCCTTGACGTACATGGATTTTCAGCCCTCACTGAGGTTTTCAGATTTCAAGACTTGATATCACTTTAGAATCCTAAATACTTTGTTTAAGTCTGCTGACATTAAATACTAGTTTTAAGATGCCAAATTAAAAAAACAGCTCTCTCTGAATTCAAAGTATGAATTTTGTCAGTACAAAAAATTAGCACACGAAACAGAAAGGGAAAAGCTGAACTGCCTTAGAGTGGTATCTACTCTTGACTAAAGGAAATACAGTTTGTGCAGCAGTGTGCCCTTCTTGCAGGCTTGAGTGAAACACTAATGTGGAAATCCTGAGGCAATACAACATTGCCACCACCCCTCCCCACAGCCCCAAACTCCGAGCAGAAGCACAGGGGCTCCCCGAGATAGTAAAACGTGCTACTGTTTATAGTGACCAACAGCTAAGAAAACTCAAAGCAAAACCCTACAGAGCTGCTGGTGCAGACTACTGAGACTTCAAGTGCAACTGGACTCGTGCACCAAGTCACAACCAAATCTGGGCAGAAAGCAGACAATCATTCTTATAGCAAGAACTGCCTTAAAACTACTTTATATGCAAATGAGATACAGCCCTACTCAGTGTCTGAAGACACTACACCAGTAAGCTACAGCAAGTAAGAGACACTCTCCCTTCCAATTAATTTCAGAGTTACTACAAAACAAATCTAGTTAACAGGATTAAGTTGTACCTAACTTTCATATATTTTAAAGAGGGAGAAGAAAAACCACCAAAAACTTCGAAGCACTAAACTTTACATTTTTCACTGCAAAACCAGCTAATGACTAAATAGTAACAACCATGGTAAAATCACTGCCAAACACTTTTTACTTAAGAAACATAATTCAAGTGAAAAGCTTATTTTAGATGCTTTTACAACTGATTCCTCCATCTTATGAGAGGGCATTTTAATCTTTTTTTAAAGCTCCAAAAGCAACCAATTTAAGAATTAGAGAAGAATTTGTGCCAAAATGCCACAAAAATATAAAGAATAAAACAGTTTCTAACCAATCACATTGATGAGCTGCATGCAAGTTACAGGATATGTTCAACTAAAGGTTTGGGGGTTTGTGCTACCATTCAAAACAAGTAAGCACACACTGCTCCAGAAAAACAATTAGTCACACCTATTTACATGTGAGAGCAGATTTGCTATGCACTCTCTTTATCCCTCAGTTCACTACCCAAAAAGATTTGCTAAGACAAAAAGCTGGCATTAGCCATCAATTGGAAAAACTACTTCAGAGTGAAAACCATTAGCTCAGAATATTATGTATTTGGCCAATCAGTTTGCAGCTACTGACTGCTTCTGGCATTCCAGAACACATGGAACAGGTACTATTAAAATCAAAGCTAATAAGAAAATAAAAAATTATGAACAACAGAAGACTGGACTCTTTATGAATCTCTAAAAGTTAAGATCAAGCTTTTAATAATTAATTTTAAACATACTCTTTGGATAACAGAATTGGTGAAGGTCGTATTAGACAAATAACATTACTTTCAAATTTTACTAGAAAGGTAAAAAAGGACTTACAGAAGTGGTTAAAAGTCACTGACCTCTCACTAATTGTGTACATTTCACAACATCTGTGTGTGGATGTTCAATGGTAATCTCAAAACCTGAAGAGTTACAAACACATTTTAGAATTATACATTTGCATCTGTAAAATAAAAAGCAAACCCATCATGTCTCCCCCCCAGACCTAAAATACTTTGCACTGCAGAATAAGTAACACTATTTAACTGCCTTTAATTCTTTACCTTTCCATACTTTTGAATGGTAGATGGTAAAGCCACTTCGTGATCCATTACTAAAATACTCTTTCAGTAATCTCAAATCCTGTACACACATAACCTGGGAAATTACTCTATTTTTAAAGCTGAATAGATCTGAACAATTCCTAGCAAGTTAGTAAGTCAGTAAAGACTGTACTGCAGACACACTGGAATATGTGTGCACGTGTGTACTTTTATTAATTGATTTCTAGCATTTAGATATGTATGAAATTACAAATTAAGTCAATTTGTAGATCAGTGACTCAGGAAGCCTTTCTTCATTTATGATGCTCTTTTAACAGTTAGGTAACTACTGTGAGCTATCTTTTTTTAACAATATGCCCCAACTGGCATTTAAGAATACCTGAGCACGTCAGTGTTCTCAGGCTTGCTGGCTGTAATTCTCTCTATGTTATTTTAAAGTCAGAAGAGTTTCTTGACAGAACATTCCACTTCAAATTTTGGAATCATCTGAATCCATTAAATGGTTACACTATAACTTGTGTTGTTCAGTCAGTACCTGCTCAATTACATAACGTTCGTCTATGGAAAGGCAGAATGGGGAAGAGCATTTGGTACAAAGCTCTTCCCAACTGCTTCAGGACACACACAGCCAGCCTAGTGCAACATGCTACCTTATGGGAAGAAATGTCAATGTAATTACTACTTGGAGTAAAATCTATTTGCAAGCCTACACATTTCTAACTCCAACTGTCAGAAACATCTCTTTCACAAGTACAGACACACCTTTTTTCTCCACAGTGAACACAGCAGAACTGCTAACACAAAACTAAATTCACAGGCCAGAAATTATACAGGAAAACAGTTAAATTCTAGTGTACCAATAGCACATCAAAAATCCAGTTACTTGGAGTTACTTCTTCATGGCAAGCTGGCTGCACAGGAGGTATTTAGAAAGACATACCTAAAGTTTGAAGCATTATTGTTTCAAGTATAACCAGCTCTTGGGCTTGTTGAAGGTATGCCTGAAACAAACAAGCAGACAGGTGAAGACACAGCCATCTATTGCCTCACAGCTTTAATCACACACTGCATATTTGATACCAGCACTGGCAACACAAGAGCTGTACCCAAGCCAGTGAGCACTGACAATTCAGAACACTTCACAGTGGGGTTAATTTCTTTCACCAGTACAAGCATTGCTATAAATTCAGTTACACCTGCCTTTCACAAGACGACTAACTTAGTCTGGATCTCAAAAAAACTATTCCAGTGCAGCATTTTTGGGAGAACAGATCGGGGGGTGCTGTAAGAATTTCAAGATGGAGCAATCTCTTCAAGTTCCATAACAAATAAGTGAGTCTTTAATAAACTGCATTAAGTAAGAGGACTTAAATGGTGTAAAAACAAAAGGCTTTTTCCGAGGCTGCAGACAGCAATACTCCAGGTAAGGCAGTGTAACAAATCATTAAATGAAATGTCATCTTTCAAACCATGTATCTTTGAAACCATAACTTCCACCTACATCACTCTTTGTATCCAGCTGTGGCTCTTGAGGATGAAGACAGGCATTTGCTACTTTAATAACATGTTCAAGTTTCCGTGGCTGTTCTTCCACTTTTGCAGCCAAAAACAATGCCGTGGGAGACATTATCTGAAGAAGAAAAACATGTGTATTTTTTAACTTTTTACAAGCAAGACTTGAATTTTTGTGAAGTCTAAACTAGCATAGAAAAGGTTTAAGAAGTTGGATTTGTGGGGGTTTTTTCAGTTTTGAAGTCATGCAAAGCAACAAAAATATAACTAGTCATGTTTTATTTTGTAACTGATGCAACCCTCTCAGCAGCACAGAGAAGGAGTAGCATAATGTTAAATTACATTTGTGAGTAAGATGTCTGAGGTCAAACTAATTCTAGTTCAACATAAAAAAAATATTTTGGCCCAGAAGACTTAGTCACACTAGAACAGGCTGTTTCAAGTTAATATATTTAGTGAGAAAGTTCATCCAATTTCTTGCACAGAGCGAGTCACTACACCATCTTTTCAGTAAAACAGCTGATCACAAGTTCTGCTAGCATTTGACTCTCCTAAGGAGTGAGAAACTTTGCAGAGAACTTTAATAAAAACAGCTTGTTAGATAAACATAAGCTCTGAAAGTAAAAGAAACTTTATATATACATATATATTCTTAGAAACTTTACTATATGCCCAGCAGTGTCTGGAGAATAAAGCACAAGGACTCATAAAACACTAGTTACATCAAATGTTAGTGAAGACTAAACATTTAATTTAAAGATAAAAATTTAACTGAAACTCCAGGTGTCATAAGCTGGCAGCAAAACACCCATTGGCAGTTCAGTATCACCTAAGAGTCAGCTGTGAAGTAGAATTTTGATGCCTCTTGTCAGCTAGAATGGCTGATGTGTGCAGACAGACTACAGCAAACCACAGACCACTGAAGAATCAGGTCCTCTTTTGCATGCAAAATCTGCCCATGTTAACCAGGAATTAAAATGATACTAGAAGTCATCTAGACATAAGGTGAATAAAATGGTTAAAATTAAGCCAGTATAAAGCATTTACTGACAGACTGAAATAGCTGCTTGGTGAGTATTTAATTAATGCATGGTGCAAGTAGTGCAGGTATTGGATTTCTCATTCAATGCCCAAGAACTAGATTAAAGAGGAGGCAGAGTCCCCCTAAAGTTAGGTTTGCCATTTTTTGTCAGTAAGCAGCTCTTTTTCATGCCAAAATGAAATACTTGGTAAAAAATTGAAATATATACAAAGCTGCAATGAACTATTTAGAATTAAACATTTAAGGGATTAAATTTCAGAAGCTTTCAAATGTACTGAGGGAGTACCTTTTGCATCCTTAAATCACTTTGAAATGTCTGCTTGGATCTTAAGTAAAACTTTGAAGTTGGCAGACTTGAAAACTGACACCCTGGGAAGAGGATACCCTTTGAGAAGTGTGCCATGAGAAATCTAGCAAAAATCTCATTCTAAAAAAACCAACCACCCAAAACAAGTCACAGGGAGCAAATTCTTTTACAAGGGAGATAAAAACCCGTTTTCTTTTTAAGAAGCTTGTAACCTAAGCCTGATGAACTGATGAAATAAAAACCCAAGGTGAGGTGCTGCTGAACAAGGCCATATTAGCACTGTCATTTAAGACTTCTGATGATTCTGTAGAAGTTCCTATCCCCACTGCTTGAAGTAATGATTGGAAATTCTGGAAGGAATTTCCTTTGCCAGGGACATACTACTTGTGTCACACTGGGAGGCAAAACTTTTAAACAGTAGATGTGAAGGAAAGACTTTGTGGAGTTCAGAAAGTGAGAGTATCAACAGCTCTGAGGAGGCAGATAACAGAGATGTCAGGCAGCATCCACATGCATAAACCAACACACACACACACACACATTATATAAAGGTATTTTACAGAACTCAATTTCCAACAATTGCCATGGCTGAAAGCATTTCCATTTCACGGAAGCATTCTTTGAACCAAGTCACCAATGACTGCACAATTAAATCATCAGCAAATTCTCACTCACTACTGCTCTGTGTCTGACTGCATCAAAGTTCTACTTCTTTCCAAAAAAGCATCATCAGGCTGACTTCAGGATATCTTCTGGTTTACTGAAACACAAAAGATCTGGCCAAGAATTCTCCACACAATTCCTGATCTCCAAGACCTTACATAAAACACAGTTCTGGAGGCTGATTAAGTCAAGCTGATTAACTGTCATTTAACTCTGGTTCATCAGAAATCTATGTACAGCCCAATTAACTATTTCATTCAAAAAGAAGTGTTGGCTTCTGGCCAAAGAATTTCAGGTCTTTGTCTTATCTAGGACAAGGGTTCTCACTCCCAGTTTAGAGTAGGTCAGTATTTTTAGCTCCCCTGGTATTGATTCAGAAGAAGAGACATCCTAGTAAAATTCCAGACTTGGCACACATGTAGCCTTCAGAGAACAGGACACACCCTGCTAAGTGTATAACTGGCAAAGTTACTCAAATGTTTTCATTCATTTCCAATTACCAAAAATGGCAAAAAACCCAAGCAAAGTAGAACAAAAAAGCAAAATTAAAGGAACATACTTGACAAAGCAGTAAGCTTCCTATATATAAATACCTTAATCTGCTATCAGCCAAAATGATTTAGAGTAATTATATACCATGCACCCAAAATAGTCTTTAAGACTCAGAGAAATCTTCAGAGCACATGTGATATATGAAATTAACTCCCAGTTTATTACTAGATGAGCATCTTGGAAACCAAGTCCTACAGAAATAGGAAAAAAACCCCAAAACCTAAGAGCCTTGTTAACACAGGCCAGCAGCCTTATAAAGCAAGTTTCAATGGGAAACATGGTACAAGTATTTTTGAACTTAAAAAGTACAAGACAGCGTAAAGGCAAAGGCATTCAGAAAAATCTCAGAATACACATGCAGTATGCATGTAGTTTTCTGAGATGTCCCTCTCCCTTTTAATGCCAATATTAGTATGTTTTTAGATTTGATACAGTTTAGTTTAAGACATTAAGTGCTTCCAGTCTATGAGAGGGTTTTCAAGTTCGAACACAAAGAGCTGTGGGAATTTTTTTACTATAACCAGAAGCTCACATTGCTTAAAAGCAGCAAATATGTTAAATTGTTAGATTAAAACCAGAACAGAAGTACCCAAAACAGCCTCACTAGAGCTTGAAGTGTATTATGAAAGTTTTAAGAACTCTGCAAAACTGCAAAGTCAACTCTTTAATACTGTGATTTGGACAAGGCAGAAGGAAGGGAATGGAGAAGGACTGGAAACAAAACACCCTCCACTCAACTCACCTACCTTGCATTTGAAGGAAAACAATTCCTCATGCAGCCTTCTTTAGGCTCTTCACTGAGTTCCACCACATGTCACAAAAACCCCTTGACATTATCAAGTCTATTTTCAACTGGTTGGTTGGTATTCCACATGGCATTTCTAAGTATTATATTTAAAAACTACAGCTACCATTTGGATGCCTTACCTCTCATTTCCAGGATAGGAAGAATTTTTCTCCCTTTCTGTTCTTCAAATCACAGTGTACTGAAGAATAAGCATCTAAAAGAACTATTTGCTGTATAACAATGTAACACACCAAGTACTATAGAAATAGTCTTTGCAGAAGAATTGGAATTTTGAAGGTATTTGAAAGTATAATAGTGAGGCTAGTACTGCCTATAAAAAGCCAGCAAGCTCCCTCCCCATCCCAATATTAGCACAGCCTAACTTTATACTCAGCAACCCAAAGTTCCTATGCCCTGGTGAGCAATGCAGAAAGAGTAATTTGTACTGACGAGATCCACAGTAGCTCCTGTCATTTGCACAGCCAGGGAAATTAGTAGTCAGGGCATCCAAGTCTGCTTCCCAGAATTGGCAAAGCAAGTTTCCATCCTCACGGAGGCACAGCAACATTGCAGGGATTTCACCTGCCTTGACTGCAACATCAAAATCTCAGTAATTTCTCCTTCGTGTCTAAATGTATTCTGTAGGTAACCTAGAGCTACTCCTAAGTGACTTGCTAGTTCACAGTAACTTCACAAAAAAAGGATATTTGGCCATTAGAGCAGTACACATAATACATTTCTAATGAATCTAGACTACATTAACTGGTACATGCCAGCCCTGTGGTTCTTCAGACTGAAGATACTGTTGGGAATTCTGTTCCCTATTCCCAGATGACTCAAACTCCTGAAAGCCTGTAAAATTGTTTAGCAGTAACTTATACTGAAGAATAAAAAATAAAATTAAGACATCTATTCAGCAACTGAGCTTCCACTAGAAGGCCTGTTTATTAACAATTAAGTGCATGTGACATATATGACATACATGTATATTTGTATAACCTGGCAGTTATACATGATGATAAACATACAAGTGCTCATTACCAGACTAAAAACATTCATCTACCAATAAAACAAGACAACACAGGCCACATTTTTTCAGCTGAAGATCATAAGGCACTCTGACTAATGGCCATTCAATTTTCTAGACCCAGCCTTCAGATTCCTTCCTGCCATGGATAAATAGCACCATGTGCACACAACAAAGAAATAGTAGAGATATACTGCATATACTGTAGGATAGTTTATCTAGGTCTTAGCTTAGAGACTGCCAGTACCTCACTATTCATTTCTAAGGGTTACTTTCTTCTTGCAGTGATGAGTACTGTTATATTTCTTAGCTTGCCAAGTACTCTTGAGATTTGATATTAAGTATTTATTAGAGTTCTCAGCTTTTGCTTCCTCTACAGAGAACCTAATGGATGGTTTGGGAGTATTTTAAGAGTGATTCCATTCACTGAGACCACCCTCTTTACCCTATAGGAACGTGAGTAACAAAATGCTCTTGCCCAGGAGCACACACACACAAAGCCACTCTCTGGCCTTACACTCATTAAGAATTACAAAAAGGAACTCAGCAAGGATCAGTGAGGGATAACCTGCAGTGCACTTCCCTTTAACTTTGAACACTATTACCTGAGAATTAATTAAGCAGCACATTTCCCTCCCTGTCATAGTTGCAGTTTCCATGGCAGTCTGCCCTTACACAGCTTACTTGTGAATTTTAAGATTCATTAATTTAAGGCATAGTTTTCATATAAATAGCACTATACATTCAACTACTACTGTGCTGCTGGTTCCAAGTGACTGTCATTTACCAGTACCCAGTGAAAACCCAAACAGAGCAGCTAAAGCTTCTTGCTGCCTAAATCTAGCCCAGATTACCAGATGACAGCACAAACAGTACTCCAGCAGGTGATATAACAGGTATGTGGGTCTATCTATAAATACAGCAGCTCTACACTGAGCCATCTCTCCATTCCAAGCAGCTCTGCCTAGTTTATCAAGCCCACAAGCCATCCACAGTCCCAGAAAACACTGGATGCTTCACATGTTCCTCTTCCTCCAGCTACAGGTTACTGCTACATGGGCAGAAAAGTAAAAGTAGGGGAGAAAGAGGAACTTGTACGGATGAACACTGCAGTTTTGGTAACAAGCTGCTGGAAGTTTGAGTTTTCTCAGATTTTGCACAAAAAAATAATTAAATACACTTCTGAAACGTACCTACAAACAAATATGTATTTCCAGCTAAAGAGGCATCAAATAAGATGCCCATTTGCTCAGCCAACAACAATAAACAAACTCATGACAGAAAGAAGAGTTGGCTCTCCCTGTACCCCACTGTGTACTAGCCCCAACTGCAGGCTGTGCAAGGTTCACAAGATGCTACCCCTTGATAGATCGAGGTCTGCTCTGGCCTAGACCTAACATCTATCACAGTCTCAATCTGTTAATTTTGTTATTAAAAGATCTAAGGAAACTCAACATTTAGTAACAAACCAACATCATTATCAACTGCTGTTTCTTAAAACGAACAAACCACCCCCAAGAATACTTAGACCATTACATTATTTTTCCACCTATTGCATCCAATACTGGACATTAAAAAGAAGTCTGACATTTCCAAGTTGGTATTTCCAGTTCCAGATCTGTTACAATATTCCTCAATAGCAGGTAACATTTTTACTGAAAAATTCTGTTCTTTATAATGCATTCTGTGTTCAGAGTCAACATGTTCAGCTCATTAGGTAAAACAAGATTTACCTCATCAGATATAAAAATTTTTATTGTCTCATATGACTTATTACACCACTTAAGACAACACTAGCTAAAAGTATTTAGACTGCTTCAGGAACAGCTACATAATCCATATGGATACACATATAACCAAATTATCATTGCCAGACACACCAAGCCAGAACTTCCCCTGACTTCACCAAGAAAAATGTGTGTTCCTCCACATTAGCCTTTCAAACTGCAGCACAAAAGCACCAGCCACACTTGAAACATCTAAATGTATTCTTCACACATCTGAAATATGCTTGCCGATGGTGCGTATTTTTTTTTTTATTTCGATGGCAGAAGATAAAATCTAATTGCCACTACTTAAGGTGACCCAAAGTTGAAAACAAGTATCATTACTGCTTCTAAACCACTGATAAGAAGCTAGAATTCCTAAAAACAAATCACACTTCACACTCCTGCATGAAACACTTCTCAGTCAGAACTGCCAAATTATGAGCATATTGTTACTACACATAAAATCATACTTACATTTCGATTAAATTTTGTGAAGGAATGATGCATATAAAACCTGTGCATGTAAACAATTGCGGTATTTATCGTAAGCTGAGATCTGGAAGATTAAATGAAGGAAAAGCTACATATTAAGAAAATTGTCTAAAACAACTGAAAGCGATGCGCTTTCCACATCAATCATTGCTCTCAACATACTGTCTTCAGCTGAAAATGGATTAGGGACGTGACACTTCCGAACTTAACCGATATTAACACGTATCTTTCCCATCTGTTTCGCAGACCATGTGGAGATTCCTACGCCCGGCTCCCCACAGTCACCCACGGAATGAAAACTCCTCAATGGGCGACATACACTGAAACACTCTCTCAAGCGCTTTTGTTTTGTTCCAATCCAGCTATTTCAGTAGGGGATTTGAGGGTTTGGCCGTGCTCTGCTCTATTTTTTTTTCCCTTTTTAAAATCACATTCAAGAACCGCTAAGGAGGAGTTGCTCGTTTCGAGGAAAACGGGTCTGCAGGCAAGCGGGATTTACTTTGGAAGTGCCCCAGCCCGCAGCTACGGGCACAACCGCGGCTGGAAGGGCAGGTGGGAAGCCCAGTCCCTCACCCGCCGACAAAGAGCGCGGCGCGGGGGCTTCGCCAGGCTCCTCCTCCCATTCTGTGCCTCCAGGCCACGGCTCCATCCCGCGGGAGCGCCGGCCGGGCCTGCGGAGGAGCGGCAACGGTCCCGGGGAGGATTCCCACACGGGAAAAAGGCCTCCCGCCGCCCCTCCACACGCGGCCCCCGCCGCCCTCATGCCCGTCCCGCCCGGCCCCGCTCGGATACACGTTGAGGCGCTGGCCCATGTCTTGGATGAGGTTGGCCGCCTGCTGCCGGTACGAGAGCTCCTTGTCGGCCTCCACGCCGCAGCGCCGCGACGGCGTGTTCTCCAGCTGCTCCCGGCTGAAGAACCAGCGCGACGCGGCCGAGGAGCCGCCGCCGCCCCGCGCCGCGGACCCGGCGGAGCCCGCGCCCGCCGCCGCCATGACACCTCCTCCTCCTCCGGCGCCTCCTCCCGCCGCCTCCATCGCGGCTCTCGCGAGAGCTGCCGGGCCCGCGCGCGCCCTCCGCCATAGAGTCTCGCGGCGGGGCGGCCGCGCGCGGGGCGCGGTCACGTGGCCTGCGGGGCCTGAGGGAGGGCTGGCATGGCGGCCGCGGCTTGGGGCCCTGAGGGGATGGGGCCGTGAGGGGCTGGGGCTGTGGCGGCTGGAAAGGGACCTTTGAGGTTATCCTGTGCAACCGTCCGCCCAGCAGCGCCACTGTAACCTCTGTAAATCACTAAGCCCCATCGCCCAGCTCCACTTGGACACCTCCAGGGATGGTGACACCACCACCTCCCGGGGAGATCGATCCCGATGCCTGACCACCCTGTAATAACTGGGTTTCTATTTCGTATGAAACTTCAAATATCTAATCTCAGCCTGGATACCTTTATGCCCAAACAATAAAATGAAAGGTTAAAAAATGTTAAAACCAGAACTACAAATGCATTTTTAAACGTAAGTAATGGCAGAACAGCCGGCTTGGAGGAGAGGATGTGGAAAAGGAGAAAAGAAGGAAAGCTTTTAGTATGCACAACTAGTTCCTAGAAAATTCCTGTGTGCTGGCAATATCAGCATGTAGACGCTTGAGAAATGCACAGGAAAATTGTGGCCCTTGCATCATTCCAGAGGAGCAGCTCCAGCCTGTCAGCAATTCTCCTGCAGCATGCAGGTTGTTCTCACTGGGCACTCCCATTATGGATTTTCAGCAGTGATTTGAGCTTAGGGATTCAAGGTTCAAAGGGTACAGAAAGGTATTTAAAGCTCTGATCATCATGGATGAAAATGAGAGCTTTCAAGCATCCTTCCCATGTTCAGTATATGCCGCTAGCCCTCTGCAGTGGTTTTGTTCACCTGAAGTTACATCACAATGAGTTCTTCTACAACTTCAGTGCCAATTTTATACAAGCAGTTGTGATTTTATAGCTAGACCCAACAGAATACTAATGAATGTATAATGCAGCACAGACACGAATTAGTTGCCTGATCTTCCCAAATGCACACCGTCTTTAAGATCTTGCACGTGCAGAGGAAATTTAACCTCAGAGACTTCTCTTGTAATTAGGAGCTGATCTTTGACTTCATATTTTTGTGTCTGTAACAATCGAGGTAAAATGTCATTGTTTAAATCACTTTGTAAAGCTCATAGAGTTTGGGTGTTCAACTTACATTTTTTATTCCTTCAGTAATTGGTGCAGGAGTATTAAGAATGTTCTTGTCTGACTGCAATTAGAATTTTACATTAGCTTTGTTAATGAAATGAAAAGGAAGATGGAGGGAAGATTATATATATATCCCTGTCTTAAAAAACTTAACGTATCAAGAATAAGTAGAATATCATTAAATAATGACAGTGCATAATGAACATGATTTATGCAGGGTATGCACACTAATTAACTCCCATGCAGAGTACTGCAATCACCCATTTAGTCACAGGTTAAGGTAATTAAATACTGTTCTTGCTATTGGAGAGGTTCCAGACCTTGGTCCCCAAATATGTGACATTGCATTTTCACTAACTCAACTGGTTTAATTCATAAAAAATTGAAGAATTAATCCAATTGAAATGTATTGGAGGAATCACAATGTGTCTTCCTCTTAAATCCATTTAAACAGCTGTGAGAATCATGTATGCTGAAGGGAAATACTATATGTGAATGAAATTGCCTTTCAGCTTTGAAAATTAATTGAAACAATCTGGTTGAAAAATTGTGCATGCCCAAAAATCAGTGCTTGCATGTGGATATTTAAATAAAAAAGGTCAACAGAAGCCTTTTGAACCTGAGGACAATAAATAATGTTAAAGCTGTTTTCTGGGTCTTCTTTTCCTCTCACATAAAAACTTCGTAATCTAAACCTGCAAGCTGCTGACTACTTCAGCTCCAAATACTGTACAAAGCACTTTTTTTTTTTTTTTTTTTCTGGGTGGCTTTGACACTGTAAAGAAGGACAGAGCCTTCTTTGTAGTCCAGCTGAGGCTGGAATCAGCAGGAACTGCTGAGGTTCAACATCCTTCAGGTTCAGTCTGTGACAGCGACAGCCAGAACTAAAAACAACTTCTGTCTAATACTGTTTTGCCTGGAATGTTCCAAAACTGAACAGAGGAATGGTGACACCACATGTAGCCAGCAAATGTTCCCATGAGAACAAAGACTGTAAGTGCTAATCTGCATTTTTCTGACTGGTACAAAATCCTCTCGGGAGGAGGATGCCTGTGCACTCACTGGATAATAATGAAAACCTGTTTCAATCAATAGTCTATACAACAAACCATCTTTCCATTCCTACAGCAGGACTCAAACTAGAGAGAGCATTAGCACTTCAACATTTAGTGTATCCAGCCTTACTTTTAGGAAGTATTCTTTAAGGAATAGAGCATTAACCCATACTGTTGCTAAACACCGGTATTTATTTTGACAGTGTCAGCGACACACCAAGTATTACCCACATAAATACATTATTTCTGCACCTACAACCGTATTGTTCAAATTGTTTCTGATGAATAAGTTCCCAGTGGTGTAGGTGGCAGCTAAAATGTAAAGTCCCCACACAGACCTTTTCCATGTTATCACAACATTGACAAAGCATGAGTGCACCTGCAGTGCTGAGTGTGGTGTGCTGCATTTTCCAGCAGTGGATAAAGGCAAATGTTTCCTTCTATTGGGCATCAACAAAGTTCTGTTTAAATTGTTTTAAGATTCTTTCAAATTCTGTTTTTGTCCATCATAACAAAGACAGAAATGTAATGGGTACATAATTTTCTCAGCTCTTTCCTTCCTGATAATCAAATCCTAATAACATGGCATTGATTATAATTCAGAGATTCTTATTGCAACTGCAAAAGATGAAATCGCTCCTTTATTATGAAAGCAGGAATTTCAGAATTGCTTAAAGACAGCCTAAATCCTCAGGCAATACCTGTGCATACTTATTTTCCAGTATCCTTGCTTTTGGTTTGGAAATAACAGGAGACTGTCAGATACCTGTCAATTTTATTTTTCATCTGTACAATTGCACGTCCCAACAGAAGCATCCCTAAGGATTCAGCATTATTTCTGAAGTTTAGCCTCTTTAGTACATCATAATTATTCAAATTGTTTTCTGCTAAGACCCAGAAATTCCAGAGCATTTCCAGCCTTGAGTTTATCCTGTAAAAACAAAACACACATATATGTTTGTGCTTAACTCATATTTAACTCTTCCAGTCTTTGCAGAAAGTAGTCTACTATGCTGATTTTTCAGTGTCTTATATCATGTCTCAAGCCAGAGACTTAAAAAGGAGGGAAAACCTCCTCAAATGTAAAAATCATACCTTCAGATTATGGTCAAAATCATCCATTGAATCAATTAATTTTCCAGGTTCCAGTTCCCCAAGGGGGAAAGGGTAATCTGTCCCCAAAATAACTTTGTCCTGGTAATGAAAAAAAAAAAAAGAAAAGTACATTTTGTAGAAACATTAACGTTTAAATAATATTAACATTTAACAATAATAACATGATACAATATTAACACAATATTTTATTAACATGAATTTTTTTAGAAATTCCTAAATGGTAAAAAAAATTTATTAAAAAAAAAAGAAATATTATCATTAAACAATAGACTATGTGCTTTGTGGAATTTATAATAAACTACAGGAAGCTATGTATATGTATTAAACTGATTAATTATGAAAGTGAATATGAAGATCGTAACTTCCACTAGGAAAAGAACAAAGCTTGAAAACAATGACTCGAGTTTTTTGGATGAATCTAAGTTGGAAAAAAAATGCAGGTTACTTGTTAATAGTTTTTGTAGTGTCTAACTGAAGTTATGGTATTTTTATTCTGATAAACAGAAAATTCAAAATGCAAATCCCAGGCCTGTGGCATGAGTGTCTGTCACTTGGGTGAATAAAATGTGATTAGGAATTTCCTACTCAAACTGATTTTCTCTACTGTGGTGCTGGTTTGAAAGGTAACAGCCTCTGCAAGTAGTCTGCCTAAAATGCAATGATTAATCTTGGTTAGGTGTTGCCATAATTAAATGGCCAAAAAAGGATACACAGAATTGCTCCTTCTGAGTTCTGACTTACTCATTCCATGCTCTGCACTGTTGTGTGGAGTACAAAATGTGTATGAGACTTCTTGGTACATTTCTTTAAGAATCTCAGGAAGTTCTCCACCAAACTCAGAAAAGATGCTTGGATTTGCAGTCCTGAATTTGAAATTTTTGGCTAGGTACACCCAGACAAATTAAAAATTATCTATGAGTGAGAAGAATGTGTAATATGAAATACAAAACAATAAAAACTGACTTCTCTGTGATACTTTCAAAGATGTAATAACAGCAATGAGTATTATTGAAAACATGATAAACTGTAGAATTACTACAAACATTAAAAGAAAAGTATTTATTTTCACTGGTATTCAGATAACAAAACCTAAATCTCACAAAATTTCATCTATTTCTGGAAGTCTGCAACTTTTTAAAAATGTCATTGTCTTTGAATGGGACTGGATATTAACTGTGGGTTTGAAACGTATCTGAAAATATGAGGGACATGATATGACTTGTTTTTGAAAGTAAGTCAGTGAAAAGAAAATTCAATAAAAATCTGTATGCAACATCCCTATTATCAGAGGTGAAAATAAACACGCACATCCTCAATAGGACCACATTATTATAGGCTCATTTTCTCTCTGGAATGATATTTTCCCGTTTTATCTGCCTTGGAGAGTGCATGCTGCCAACTCTCTTGATTTCATCAAAACTCTGTTTTCCTTTAGGTTTCATCTCCTGGAGACAGGAGTATCTGAAAAACCACAGTTTTCATTAAAAATGTATGTTTTTAAATGTCTCATGGATTTGAAGTCAAAATGATGATTTTGAAATGATGAATTATATAACATATAACATTTGTTATAATGTTTGAACTCTGTTACCAGAGTTCAGTACTGAAATGGAGTGAAGAAAACATCATTCAGTTATTTTCTGAAATGGTTTTTCTTAGTTGTCAAATGCTTTCTAAAAAAAATTTAATCTCCACTAGATGTCACCCAAAAATCTCTGAAAGAACCTACACAAACCTTTACCCAAAATTTAAACAGAAGAGACACATTCTATTGTTCTGTCCTATATTGTTGTGTTCTAATTTATTAGAGAAGACTTGCCATAATATTAGCATAGGAAAATTTATACCCTCTGTCTAATAAATCCAGTTCTGAGCATAGATTAAACAAAATAGATTTGGGGGTGCGCACTTCTAAACAGCTAAATATGTTCTTTTGTTTATAATATTCAATTAAATACCAAGATGTTTTATTCAGATGAGAAAAACAAATGTAATGTATATCATGATAAAAAAAAAACCCCAAAACCTAACCAAAAACCAGACCAGGTTTATATGAGAAAGTGGATTTCTGAAAAAAGAGAAGGAAACATAGGATTTGTCCATCGGTTTACTAGGAAAGGTCAGTTAAGACAGGAAGGTTTGCACATCCTTATTTACATTTCCTGTATACTATACCAGAAAGAAATCCCACACCCTCACTGGAATAATATATAGATACATTTTTCTTTCCCTCTATATGAAAGTATTTCACAGCTAATCATGGGATCTATTCATTAGTAGTAAAATTAAGAGCTGTAAATGAATAAGAAAAAATTAGAAGCAGCATTCTTGCTGTGCTACCAGTGATCTTAGGCTGTTCATTGGTACTCTCTGAGCTTCAGTTTGGTACCCATCTATAAAATGGGGGTTGCAATAGCTGTCTTTAGGAACCAGCTTCAGAAAAGTGCTGTGAAGCCTCTGCAGATGAATAATGCTCCCAGCATGAGGGATGTGCTGTTATATTATTCCAAACTACATCAACAAAGTCAATTTTCCCTAGAAGACTTAGAGGTCGATTCCTTAATTAGCACATGTCTCCTATTAGAGAGGTACATGGGGCTAATGATTAACCTCAGTGGACTCTGCTACTCAGCACAACTTTTTTCACAGTAACAGGGACCCAAATCTGAAAATGAATCTCAAAGAGCTTAAAGCATGAGCTCATCCTCTTACATAAGGAAAAGCTGTATTTGCCTTGAATCTCACCTTCTTTCCTACCCTTGGGATACACCTCAAAAAAAGTCCAGAATGCTTTAGCCAGTTCAGCTCCAACTTTTGGCCTGAGAATGTTTTACATTTGGGTGGTGGCTCTTGAGGAATCACGATGGGGAAGTTTTTGCAGAGATGCACTGAATCATGTAATCCCATGTCAACCCAGTTCTTCACTTTTTATAGCCAGCAACGTTAGGGATTTTGTGTTTATTTGTATTCACCTCATGCTACCTCATCACGGGGGGAGCGAAGGACTGCAGCAATTCTGCACTCCTGCAAAATTCTTTCTCAGAAATGTGCATTTCTGCTTCCGTCCCCAATTAACCTGCACCCCAAACTAACAAGGGATGAGCTTGAATGGACACGACTCATCACAGCTGTCAGTGAATTTTAATATTGCTCAGCTCAAGGCCAGCACGCTACACCCTGGGGCCAGGCAGTGGCTGTCCCCCAGGGAGCCACAGCCATGTCCAAGCACATCTTCACACACGCTGATGCCCTTCCTGCACAGCTCTGAGCTGCTCTCTGGAGAGCTGGCCCACTTCAAACCTCCAGCTCACAAAGTTACAGTGTCATCCTCAAGACTCCTTCACTTTGTTTTTAGCCCAGCTTTTATTAATCTTATAGGTGTTACTCTGCAAACACGACTGCACAGAAAGCTCAGAGATATTTGGTGTTTCTTTAAGCACTTGTCTCATGGAAGGGTGTTATGTGAGAATGTCAACTTCCCTTAGAAAAAGAGGGAACTTTTTAATCTTCATGGTTATAAAGTACAGCTTGAAATCGTGATGTGAATGTTTTTGTTTTCAAGGATAAGATGCCTTAGGCTATGGAAAAGAGAAAGAAAGTCCTCCTGAGTGTTAAAAACGTTTATGTTTTTGGTGTCTGACTCATGACTTTTCAGCACTGGGATTCCACCTGATATCATACTGTTTGAGCTCAAAATATTCAGAGGAGAATTAAAGAAGACATCAACATCCTCTGTACTATGTTGGCCAAATTTTTAAGACTCTTGATGTTAAAAGTCTGTTGATAAAATAAATAAGACACCAGAGAGGCTAATGCTGAGTGACTTCTGGATTATCAAATTACAGTCCATATCTCTCTCTGCTTTCCTCAGAACTAAATTCCAGTTGCAAAGACTAACCATGATTAAGGACCAGGGTCTATGTGTAGTTTCTTAGGACAAAAGGTGGAGAAATTAAAGTGTGGTGCAAAGACAGCAGCTTTCCCACAACAGCAATAATGCAGAGCAGCCTTGAGATGCAAAGCTGAGTCTAAAGCAGAAGTGCCCTGAGAACCTGTGTGCTACACAAATTCAAAGAGAAAAAATGTTCAACTTTTCAGCAGTGGATTCAGCATCCTGTTGTACTTCCCCTCCTGCTCTGCTCTTGACATCTACAGTTCAGCTTAACAGACTCAGATCACAGAGAATCTGTGGTCTCAGCCAGGCTGAGTCACACAGCTGCTAATTTACCAAGGTCTTTCTAAGTGGCAAAACATGTCTCCCAATATTTTAAATTTTAAAATGGGTAAAAAGAAACAAATAGGGGATCTTTTCTCCTTGCGCTGGCAATTTAAAATTCAAGAGCTAGACTCATCCTTGTGTACTAGAACTGCATGTACAACAAAAATATACTTAGAATGAACATGGTCTGGATTTGGGGAGATTTCTCAGAAAAGGAGGTTACAGAGGCAAGTGTTGAGCCTATTATTCCATAAGCCTTTGGGTGTCTTGTAAAGTGGACGTGCACATCACACCCAGTAATTTTTTAATATATATTGTAAAAACCACCTTGAAGCCCCTTGCTTTCTCTAAGCTTCAATCAGCTGAGTGTGTTTGCGAACTTTGGTCATACAAGAGGCCTTGATGACAGCAACAGCCCCATACCATGTGAGCCTAGAAACTGGTGTACAGGAAACAGGAGTGCAGTTGTTGAGACAAGAAAATCCCTGTCAGAGCTTGCGTTTCTGATTTGACCTCTGGCAGGTATCTCCTCTGGCTGCAGACCCTCGGTGAGCTCCAGAGATCAAGGCACAAATATGGTTCTCTTTCTGATTTGTAGTGATCCATTGGAAGTTGACATGAGAGATGCCATCTTCAGCCCTTTCCTGAGCATTTACTGAGGAGAAGGGATTATTTGAATGTTTTGGGATTTCTCTGTGCTGTACTGCACCTCATTTAAACAGGTTGCTCTTTACAAACAGCAAAAATATTTTTGCAAACCCACAATGTTTAATGGTCTCTCTGAGATACTCAAAAGAGTTTTCCTTATTACTGATTTTTTTTCTGTCTATAACTTCCCAAAGTGGAAGTACAATTTGATTTTTTCAAGCATGCACTTGAATTTGAAAATTAAGCCATTTGAAAACAAGGCTCCATTTGAAGCATCCCATCCTGATGCTTGAAGTCCCATCCTGAACAAGCTTGGAGAAGGAACTAGCCTCATGAACTAAGGTTGACAGTGCATGATTTCCATGATTAAACCCACCATTCCAATAAATCCATATAGTAAAAGCATTATCAACATGGCAGAAGCCCACCAGTTTATTTCACTGGGTGAAGATGTCTTTTTCCTTCTTTCTCCTCTTCTCCTTTTGCTGTTTCAATGAAAATTAAATGAAGAATGACTCACCCAGTTCTGGAAGCATTGAAACTCACCTCTCCTATGACACTTGTTAGCAGCCTCAGCGCCCCACGGTCGTGCACAAGAGAGTCTGTGTAAAATGAGCCAAGGTATTTTCTTGGATCCACCTTATTATCCATGGCACACAAATCAGGGCGCACGTTGAACCCGTGGGAGATTCGCCCCACTGTGTACGGAAAAGCTCCACCTGCAAGAAGAAATTTTTAATAACGGCAGCTGAAAATATGTAGGAGGGAAAAGAGCCACTTTATCACCAAAGGTCCATAAGTTTTACTGTCAGCCATTTAGAAAGAAAGTGCTCTCCACCAGCGATTTTTTATTCCTTTACCTTCATTAGCGTCTTTCTCTATTTTTCTCACTTCTTCACTACTGTGATGCTCAGATTCCTCCTGCTGCTTCCTTGGCCCTTTCCTCAAACCACCTGCTGCCTCCCCTTCCTCCTTGTTTCCCTTAAAGGCTTTTGTAACAGTTCAAACCCTGCAGGCTAGAGAGCGTTCATAAAAGCAGCTGATCTGTCAGACTGTCTTCTTTGGGGTAATAGTGCTCAGCTGGTGGCAGGCTTCACGTGGTAACCCCATTAGTTGGGATACCAGAAAATACAACTTTGCCATGCTCAGCCAAAGGACAGGAGTTTCACATGGTGCACTACTCACCTCCATGTGCAAAGCAGACTTTCAGCTTAGGGAATTTTTCAAAAATTCCTCCCATAATCATGGAGCAAATGGCCATGGTTGTCTCTGTTGGCATGCCTATGAAGAAAAACAGTTTAATTGTATAAGAGCTTTACTTTCTAAATTTTCTACTTGATTTTTAAATGTTAATTTTCTTCCATTAGCCTTGAGCCCACTGAAAAAGTAGGAGTTGCAGGGAGCTGCCAAAGGTTATGCATTATTTCTACTGGAGGGACACAGAGTTGAACTTTAATTAACTGAAATGAAGACACAGGCCTGGAAGTGAAGGTTTTCTGAATTCTAAGTCCAGTTTTCACTCTATACCATTAGGACAGATGACAGGCAGGTTGGATATGTTGTGAAATAGCCAGAACAGGCCTGATTCCTGTTACCCTTGCTCAAAGAGAAGTCTGGAGTGGGCCAGGGTGTCTTCTCACTTGTGCTTTGGGGTTTCTTTTGTGTGGAAAGTGGAGCAGATATATTGGTGGATATTCCAACACAGATTTGGGGTTTAGTTACAACATGATGGCAGTTCCTACAGTTTAGAACTAACCTGTTTCCCTTTGCTACTGCCTGAGTTGGATGCCCAGTGTAGGACCAGAGCAGGAATTTAGGTTCCTACAGCAGCTTCTGAGCACTCCCAACGTATTTAGAATATCATGCCATTCTAAAAACTAACTTCAGGCATCCAGCTTGAAATTAGGAACTGAGTTCCCCTCACCTATGGGAAAAACAACACCTATCCAGCTCAAAAGGTTACGTTTCATTAACGTTTTACCATATGCTCACATGCAAAGGCTTATTAAGAAAATACTCCATTTTTACTTCGTTAAGTAAATGCAATAATTTTATTCTCGTCCTAAATCTGTGTTGTTGAGCTTGCTCTGATTAAGACTAATTGGTATTGTTTTAAGATAATGCACTGGTGGTTGGGAAGATTTTCCTGTGTATTTTGCAGAATGTCTATTATACATATATTGTGTGTTTTTCAGAACTGGTGGCAGTGCAAAACCATGCAAAACTAACCAATGCAAAACAAAATATTTGGGGGCAGATTCAGTCTAAACATTTCTGGGTAGCAGGATAACCCTGCTCCTGTTATTTAATGTTATGATTTACCTATCAGATGGGGAAAAAAACAGGAACTAGATAATATCCTACATCTACTGACAGCTTTCAAAGTCTATGTTGTTTCAGATACAGTTGATGTAAAGTTAGAATTATTTCCTCTCTGATCAACCTGTTTCTAAGAAATAACCCAAGAAATTCTAGGAAGTAATGCTTGGCTTTGCATACTCCTTCATTTACTCCTGTTACTTTTGAGGAACTCATTTCTGAGATGATTCCCTTTTTCTTAGTTATCTGCTCTTTGTATTTAGGACAAAAGAGAATATTATATTCTGTTGCTAGTCTGAATAATTTTAATTCTAAATATTTAAAAGAGAAAAGCTCAGAAACAAATGATTGCTGAATTTACACAACAGGCTTAATCATAATACTAGACTTATAAAAAAATGTTTGACAGAAAAATGATGTAATTTTTCTCTGTACTTGTACATTACTTGGCAACAATCTCCTGGGCATAATCCAGTTCATAAATGTAGGCTAAGAAAAGTAAATATACACTTACCTATTAGCCAGGGAAACCAATATTTGGACATCCTCCCATCTATCTGCATGTCCCAGGGATGCACAAAGAGACAGCAATTTAGTTTTTCAGCAGCCTGCAGCAAAAAAGGAAAAGTCTAAATCTTGACTAATGCATCCAAAATGCCTCTTAGATCTTAGTCATGCTTTTAAATGACCTGCAAATCTGTACTGAGCTATAATACTTGGCTATATTTACTCCTCTGGGCCATATCCTGAAGTCCTCACTCAGTTTCACAGCTTTTTCTGTGAGTACAGGCCTCAAAACATAGATGACAACAGCTTTTTAGTAAGCCAAGTGTTTCTCAGAATAATGCAGTACAAAAATGCTTTTCCAGCTATGTTTGTCAGCCATCCTGTAGTATAAAACTGAGTTCAAGCATTCTTTTGGTTTCATTACAAAACATTCTTTTGGTTTCATTACAAATATGAGAATGAATTCTCATAATATCTTATAGAATAGTTTTAGGATGGTTTTGCAGAGTTCTTCCAGCTGCATTCAGAATTTTTCACTGAGTTGCACTACATTTGTCACCTTTGGCCCTCTGCCTGACTTAAAAAGAGTTAAAAATATTCCTGATCCTTCCTAGTAGTTCAAAACCTGGCTGTATTCGGATCAATAATCCATTTCTATGCAAGTATGTTCATTTTCCCAAAACTACTGACATCTTTGAAAAGAAAAACAGAAGATCGGTGTTGGGTGGTGATTCTGACTGTTATTTAACTGTGTGCTTAAATTTAAACAGTCATCAGAGTCATTCATACGCTTAACCAGGATTTAACAGCTTCATTTTGACAGATGTATTTCTGGACATGCTCTTGTTGCTAAGGAGATTATCACACATTTGAAAAATTTGGGTTTATTTACCCATACATGCATAAATAAAAGCTGCAACTTCTGGATTGCGGAGAATAATTGCCATCTCCATTTGTAAACTAAAAACAGCAATTCAGTAACTGGCCTGGTAGTTTGACAAAATTCATTATCCAATATAGCTTAATTTGACAATCTGTATTTTCCAGAGATGCTTCTAAAAACGATAGAGGTTACTTCCTAGATGTGTGAAACACAAGCTGAAGGATGCAGAGTATAAGAGAGAGATCCCAGAACAAGAGAGGGATCTCAGTAGCAGAGAGACATGGATTTACTGGAGAGAGTCCAAAGATGATGAAGGGACTGAGCATCTCTCCTCTAAGGAAATGCTGAGGGAACTGGGACTGTCTGGCCCTGAGAAGAGAAGGTTCAGTGGAGATCAGGACAGATCAGATTGCCCAGAGGGATTGTGGACTTTCCATCCTTGGAGATATTTAAAGCCCTCTGGGCACGGTCCTGGGATCTGGCTGTAGGTGGCCATGCTTGGGCAGGGGCTGGTCCAGGTGGCCTCCAGAGGCCACTCCCAACCTCAGGCACGCTGTGATTCCATAAATGTGGGCGTCTCCAAGAGCAGATGTTGATATCTGACTGTGTATGGCCATAAAAACAAGTGATCCAGGTGCTGTAACCAACAGTGTTTTTGGATAAATTGAGCATCCTGAGAAAGAACCTCTGCGGATCAATGCCAAGATGACAGCTCTGGTTTCTTGTGAAACACGCACAGAATGCACATGGATTAAACCCCTAATTTAGACAATGAACACCCTCATCTGGACCTCAGGCTGTTTAAGAAATGCAAGCTATAAATTCATTTGATAATCAACACATTCGGTTTGGAGCTTCAGGTCCTATTTACATAGTTCTGTGTGGAACTTTGGTGCTATAGGTATCGCTGATAATCTCAGGGAGTTTTATCAATTATTTCAATAGCATTGGATACAGTAACTTTAACCAAATGCAAACAGTGCAGAAATGCTTAATTTGATATTGCGCTTATCCTCACAAATCAAGAAGGCAGATCGACAGTGAGAACTCATATAATAAAACAGAATTTGTTATTCAGGATTATAAAATGCATTTCAGAATATTTATGTTGCATTATTGCCATTATATCCTATAACGAATTATTACTTACAACTAAAGCTGAGTCTCTCTGATCACTGAGCAGATTAGAAGGCTCAAATGATGACTGAACGTGCTCCAAGATATTTTTAGACAGATTTCCATACGACAGTATTCCCCCAGAGAAGGAAAGAAACAGCTACTCACAGCATAAATATCGTACAGCTCTGGGGCATTCAGGTCCCACTCATTGACGTGAGATCCTATCTGCACTCCAGGAAATCCAAGTTCCTTCACACAGCGATGCATTTCCTTCACAGCCAGGTCTGGAGCTTGCAGAGGTAACGTGCCCAGCCCAATAAACCTCTTGGGGTACTTCTTTACTGTAGCAGCTAAGTCATTATTTAATATCTGGGCCAGATCTAAAGTATCCTGAGGTTTGGCCTGGAAAGATATGAAGCAGAATAGTACATTTCAATATATTTCTCAAATGTTATCACCTTTGGAAGGTATTGGATAAATGTCACTGCCAACAACTGATAAGACAGGGTTTGAACCCAAATTTGCTTTACAGTTCTGAATATCTGGAAACCAGTAGGGCTAAATTCTGCCTCGCTTTAAAACCTCTGGGTGCAGTTCTGCTTCTTCTCTTGAATATTTTATCAACTGCTGCTGCCTTTGCTGCTCAGGATGAGTGTAATAAAGCTCATGTTGCTGATGCACATAAGTACCTGGTCTTTTGTGTAAAGCAGTCCCCAGTTTTGTTTATCCCCATGCAAAAACCTCAGTAGGTAATTTTTATACATAGCAGTGAATATTTACTCTCCTATTACTGGAGTTGAAGAAATAAAAATAAGAAATGTGAGATGGTGGAGCATGAGAATTCTATAGAGAAAGCTTGAGCAAACTTCTCTAACATTTGGAAGGAGATAACAGCCATAATTCTAATAAGGGAAGTGCAATATCCATACAATCAATCTCTGTTTTTTCCCTCCAATACATATTTAATGGAAAATATTCCCTTAGATACCAGAATAAAATTTTAAAGAGATGTTGCTACAAGAAACTCTGAATATCAAGGGTACTTCTTATATGTGGGCTTAACACAATGGTTCTTAGTGCACATATACATTTACATATATCTATAAACATCCTGACCTGTATACATTGCTAAACAGTCAAATTGAGAATGCATTTAGAACAGCATTTTGCTATGATTTATCTTCTCAGCCTGTTTTTATTTCTTTGAAGCACTCAAGATCACCATGTGGGGAACATAGTAACTTAAATTTGCTCCTGAATTTTAGGATTCAAAGCATTCTAGGTTAATGAGTCCCACGCCACATTTAAAAGGAAGTGGGACAAGGCCACAAATACAACTTTTATGTCTTTTTTTCATGAGAAAATATTGATTGATGTCTAGCTTTCATGGAACCCATACACATATGTCTGCCTGCTAACCATGGATTCATGTTGTGTAAATTTTGTCTCTCCGTTCCCAGTTGCCCCCATAAGGCCCCCAGAAGAAATTCGGTTGTTGTCTCGTCCTTTCTCGCTGTGTGTGCTCCAGAGTGGAGCTTTGCCATGACATCCTGCAGACATCTCCTCAAACCTGCACGCCTTTCTTGTCTTTTTCACAGCAGAACACTTCTAGTGCCTGCTTCAATCACCTAATTTGTAAAGAAGATGCATTTGTATTTTAAAAAAAATTGCTACATATGAATTACAAAATATATTAGTAGGAACCTACCCAGTAGCTGAACATTACAGGCACTGTGGACAGGACTTGGACGGTGACTCCTGAGTAAGAAAAAGCAAATATTAATGTTTCTTTTTTGTTGTTTGTTTTTGATAAAATGTTACAAATAAGGAAGTACTTTGGTTTGAGAGGCAGAATGTAAAAGCTTTAATGATAAGAAAGACTGATTTAATAGTGACATAGATAAATTCTTTTTTTTTTTTTTAATTAAGGATCATGGCAATAAATCTTGTAGTGTATCAGTTTATTAGGATTTGGATATTTTTGCTAAGTAGAAAGAAAAAAACACTTCCATGCTCATAGTAGATTATTTGTGAAATTAGGTTTTTTGATTTTAGGAGTGTTTAGTATACACATATACATACAATTAAAAAAGCCATTTAGCATTGTTCTCACACAAATGAAAATGACATTAAACCAAAGAATACAGTAACCCAAGTTTGCTTTGGGGTCACATTTGTCATATATATTAAATAAATAAATGAATTAGCTCAAAGATAAATAACATTATGTTAACAATGGTTGTTAAACAATATTTTCCTAAGTGTTCCCAAAGCTATATTGTGTTAGGTTTCATTCATCCTGTGCTTGGACTGCTGAGGTTGTAAACGTAAGAAAATCTGCCTGTTTTCAGAAATAACTTTGGTGTTAAAAATAGAAATAATTACGTCCATGTTGTTTGTTTCTGTTCAAACACAAATCTATATCATAACTTTGTGTGTGACGTTACAGGAGTGAAAACAGCAAACCTGGCAGACGAACAAAAGAAACAATAGATGATAATTAGGAATTCTCAAAATAGCTACATGCAAAATGTTGTTTTTTTTTTTAAATTTTAAGTCTGTTTGTAATATCTTTGCACATAATTTGTCCTGCTTTAAAATTTTTAACTTGGTTGTTAGTATTGAAACTACTGGAACAAAAGATGACAGAAAAAACCTCTGAGGAGAATGAACTCTAGAAGAACTCTAAGACAATGACTTGCCAAAGCACTTGAATGATTAAATTAATTTTTCCTCCTTCTCAGAGGTTTAAGTAGAAAACAAGAGGAGAAGCTGCCTCAGACTGCTACAAGATCCGATGAATATTATGTATAGCAGCAATGGTTTGTGGTAAGCATTAGGTCTGCAAAATTCCATAAATACTGAAGTACAGCCCAAGTTGGATTATCCACCAGAATGGACACTCGATTAGTCTGCTGAGAACATTCTCCTTGTTTTCCACAATTGGCATTGTCTCTGTCTTCAGTCCATTTTTACACTTCTGACCATTACAAGCTGACCATTCCTAGACATCAGTTTTAGGAACAAGAATCAGCACGGAAAAGCCTCTACTTTTTTGCCCTCTCTGCAGAGAGTTTTACAAAGGAGAAAATAACAAGAAAATGCAGTTAGGATGAACTGACATTTTCTCAAACAAAACTGTGATGATTTGCATCACAGAACTGTGATGTTAATTACTTTTACAGCTTGTTTATTGAGTTACATGGATAGCTTGTTTTATTGAGTGGATTGGGACAGAAGTATGTACATCAATTAGACCTAGGACATATGATTAGGAGAGCTAATTGAGTCTCTTTGGTCCATTGGATACCCTTTTTTATTACCGGCAAGATTTCTTGGGCATTGCACAAACAAAGCCTTTTAGCAACCAAGCTGTAATTTATCAGAGTTAACAATACCTTTCAGTGACTGATTCTAGTTTTGTTCAGCTGGGGGACTCCTTGCATCTTTGTCCCAAAACTGTGCCATGTTTGGAGGTTAAATTTTTGTGTGCAATCTATCTCAGCCTGTTTTACAGAAAGCAGTCTTTGAACTAAGTAGCTACAGCTTTCTAAACCAAAAAGGAACAAATGTGGTCCACAGTCTTTATCATTAGCTGAGCAGTAAGAATGGAAGAATTAAAAACACCAAGGCGTTTTTTTCCACACATAATTGGCTGATGCCTGTATGTCTGGAGTGCTGTAATAAGAGGGGACATTTTTAGGGCACAAGTCACCAGATGGTGCTGTAACATACAGGTTTAGATTTTTTTTTATCAAGCAGCACTGTTTAGTTTATGAAGAAATATTGTGGCATTGCTTTTATGATACATTTTCTTTTCCGGAGAGCTGCTGCAAAAATTTGAAAAAAAAAATCCTCCTGTGTTTTGCCTTTGTCTACAACAAATATATGGGGCAGAACTGTTTTGTAGAAACTTGCCATCAGTGCTGAGGGAAATATCTGAAAGAGGAAGATGCCCGAAGGCTATTTATGATCCACTGTGTAGCTGAGTGATTTGGTAATCCCCAAAATCCCTGAGCTAACTCAGAGAAACTTTACAGTCTAGTCAAGGCATGATTCTACGATTCTATGACAAGGCAGCATATTTCAAAGTTTGCAAAGACTTTCTGGTGCTTCCATTAAATGTCTAATGGTTGGAATTTCAATTACTGCTTTTCCAGGGTGAAAATGAAGTCAAAGTAGTTGAAAGTTGTAGAGGCTGATCAGGTCTGAGGGAAGGAAACAATAATCATAAAGATGTTAATGATAAAATATCTGCTCTTTGAAGCACTGCAGGTGTTTGTTCCTTGTGAAAAGCTGGAGAAGATATTCAAATTGTGTCTACTGGGAAACTGATGTAGGAACTATTCAGGCCTCAATCTTAGAAAAAATAATCTTTAGTAACATAATATTTCTCTATAATTTGGAATTACAGTGTTAATAAGAACAAGCAAAAATAATTGATGAGACTAGAAGTTCCTTCCCTCATCCTCAGTCTCCCATCTTGCCAACCTTATTTAGTGGCATGTCTGTAACATGATCGAAAATAAATGTACAAATTTGGCATCTGGTTAAGTCTCTAAATGAGGAAAACTCTCTTTTCTGACAAAGTAAGTGTACCAGTTCTCTAGGGTCAGAGTCCTCCAGCAAAAACACAGAATGAAGTTGCAACAAGGCTGAACAGAAAAATGTATTAGAAAAGGAAAGAAGCATACAAGAAATCTTATGTATAAAAAGAATATTATTAACATTTGGGACAAAAATGAAAGGGCTTCCTCCTTTATGAGAATCATTTTCATAGCTGGAATGTGTGGTGCCTTTTCAAGCCTAGGGTCAGTCATCCTTACTTATGCCAATGAGTTCCCACCAAAATTAATAAATTCATGTGGAAAATAAATTGCTACTGAGAATGAGGAAAGTTATGGGAACAGGTCCCATCTGAGTATAAAACATACCAGTTTTCACTGACTTTCAACAGAGTTAAACTAATGAATTAGTAAACGAAACATTTTTTTTTACAGTGTTGTTAAGCACTCTCACATGCACTGGGAGAGAAGTTGCTGTAATTCTAAATGAGGCACAATGATTTCAATTCCTTCATGGAGGTACCTGACTGGTCCATCTCTTTAATCCGTACTTCTGGATCCCAGCAGTTCTCTTGAATAACTCTGAAAACCTTTCCATCCTTCATCATCTTTGCCTGTCCCTGTGAAATGACATTTTCATATATTATAAATGTGACAAAGTAGTACCTGCTAATTTATAGCCTCCTGAGTATATTGTGCTCCCTACAGAAATTCAGTGGCAAAATTTTGATCTTTTATTTTTGTTCAGTAGGTATTTTTAACAAGGACTATTTTTAAAATAGGTATTAATAAAACAGTCATTTGTAGTTCAGATTGAATTCTTCAGAATAAAAAAAAACCCCTTTCTTTTGCTATGTACATCACTCTGTATTTGGAAGAGATATTAGGTACCTTAATCCAAGTTTATCCTCAAACCAAATTTTGACCTCAAAACAATGCTCTAATTAAATCTGTGCTAAATTTTCCCTTTGGGTATGTATGTGTTCTTGAAAGTCAATAGCATCACCATGATTCCAGTAACTACAGAAATAATTGTGCAAGTCAGTTAATTTCAGTCCAATTATTTCTCCTCACCAGTGATACTGAGACAAAAGGAGACCTATTGTGTTGTCTTCAGATTATGTTTTCTCCTTGGGAAGAAAAAAAAAATTAAAGAATTTGGGAAAATAATCCCAAACAAAACTTAAACACAGTATAAACCCATGACTTTGAATTAGTGTGAAACCGTTCTCAGATGCCACCTATTTCCAGACTTAGGAAGTTCAAAAACTGAAAACCACATGAGAAAACACAGCAACTATTCCTTCACCTTCCCAATAAACAGGAGTGAAGTGCAAGGCAGTCTTGGGACCCTTTGAGAAAGGGAGTTCTCTCTCTCTCCAAAAGCCGCTTTATTTTTCCTCACAAAATTGGTCTTACTTAGGATCCTGACAGTTTTTCTAAAGAAAAGAACCTGTTAAATCAGAATATTTACTACTAGTATGCTCAGTCAGGGGGTGTTTCTTCTTCTGAGAACTCAAACTGTTCTTAACCTTGAATTTGTTATTAACTTCATACATCAGTCACAAATATTCTGCCCTAATGAATATTTTAAAACCCTCCTCAACAAATCCAAGTGTGCTGCCTTGGCAAACTGTCAAGTTACTTGTTAGCTGTATCACAGGTTGGGAAAATTACTTGAAATATCACAACTACATGGTCCAGATCCCCTGCTGAAATACTTCAGGTTCTTGTAAAATTGGTTTTCCAACCTGACAGAAAGGTTTACTGTAGCCATACGCTCCAATACATCAAGAAAAGTTTAGTGCATTGATGGAGGTTGTCCAATAAACAAAATATGTGTGAGAAAAAGGCAGAGTAGAACTGAGCACTGCATCACATATGAGTACATCATGCGGACTTTACTATTCCATTCTATTCTACACTTCTCTACTCTATCCTGCTTAAAAAGTATCTAATATTTAATTTCTTAATTAATTTATGTGGAAATTAGGGGAGATTTAAGTCCAGCAGGCTGATTTGATTAAGCAAACTACATTTAACATTCTCCCATCACTAAACTACTCAGTCATGTCCCAAATTGCACTTTTTAAACACACACAAAATTATTTTCTTCCAGTTTGACCCTTATGCTTCTTCACAGAAAGATATGGGAAGCCTTTGCTTTTTTTTTTAAATCTTAAGAGTTAACATCCCCAGCTCCACATATCTGAAGAGGACTTTATTTTGCCATGCACTTTTGTCATGCAAAATTTCCAGATGGAAGTAGGCCAGACAGAATTCTCTGCAGTGTCTGTAAGACTATGACTGACTTGCCACAAAGTTCCTCTGCACACTATTTTTGGCACAGAATTCTAGCATCAGACCTGTAGCAAACAGAAAAGTCTCCAAAAATGTGTCCAATCCTTGTCTCATTCCTGCAGTTTCCGTGTATCCCCAAAGCTGTTCCATCCATGCTTTGGTTCTGCTTGTTCTTGTTTATTAAAGTACCAGCTCCTTTTGTGTTTGCTTCTCATACAGGTGACTGCATTTAACGAAAACCTAATCTACATTAATCTGCTTTAGACTGACCTATCTTATTGAAAAGAATCTCTCAGAGCTATCCATCCCAAGTGATGAAATGAGATGATGATGAAGAATGGGTGCTGGTTCATACGAGAGAATGTGAGTTTCATCTTTCGGGCAAAAGGTTCTGCTGAGGTGTATTAGGATTTGGAGTGATGGTACTTCATAGAAAAGAGATCTCTAGAGAAATGTGTATCAAAGAGCCAATCTTATTGCCACTTTGCTTCTTAATACATTTACTGTGACTTTGTGTTCCTGCTGACAACACAAGATCAGCTCTGAGCACCAAAAACCCCAAACCTTGCAGTGATGATCCAGCTGTACCCATCCACCGTATCCATATCTCTGTGGAGGAAAGAAGAAAAAGACAGTGCTAGTCAGCTCTTTGCAGTAATAATAACAACAACAACAACAACAACAACAACAACAACAATAATAATAATAATAATAATAGTAGTAGTAGTAGTAGTGATAGCAGCTCTTACAAAAATACCTCATTCAGGAGAAACACACATGCTCAGCTTTAAGCCACAGTAGCCTCATTTCATTGTAGCCTCTTTGAAAATTGGACTGGACCAATGGTATTTGTAAATCTGGGATTTTAGCTCTCAGTTCAGCAACATTTTCAAACCACTGATTTAAAAATGCTTCAAGCTGCTTACTACATTGGGGTTCTTACTGAAATAATTTTGACACAGAAAATATTAAATTAAGCATCTGGCAGTGTGAAAGTTGAGCTGACAACTTTCCAATCTGTGATCAGTTAATCATTAGCACAAAGATGCATTGATTCCACTTTTCAGCTTCCATGATTCAGCAGCAGGAGTGAAGGTCAGCCTCTTGTCTATTAATATTTAAACAGCCAAGAGAGGCTAAAAAGGAGAAGCTTAGATGCTCATTGATTCTTCCAGAGAGATTCAGAATTGTTCATGCAAAAAACGCAAAACCTACATAAGATGCTGATTTCCTTTTACTTTCATAAATTATCAATTAGAAAAGAATGAACTCTTGAAATCTCTGAGTGAAAACAACGCTCAGAATTCCCGTTTTTCCATAAAGAAACATCTAAAAGGAAACTAAATAAAAGCAGGCATTTCTTTTCACTGAAGTGGAAACAATTTGGATAGAGTCCTGAATTTCGTGTGACACCAGCTCATCACTTAATGCCCCTGTGAGCTTTCCTAACGTGGGTGTGCAGAGCCAAACCTCCTGACCTCGGCCAGGGATGCACTGACTGAGGCTCTGCGCTCTGTTTAACTATGCAGCTATGTAGATTTTATTTCAATTTATACATTTATAGGTTTATACATACAGAAAAATACTGGGATTTGGGGAAAATTGAATGAGTGACAACTAATGAGAACTTTAAAGTAACTAATTTAAAACGTGCTAATTGCAATTGCAAGGTGAGCAGAAAACAAGTACCTTAAACAGGTTACAGGCAATAAAGAAACTCACTGGTTTGGTTTTGAACTTATTCTCTTCTTTCTTCCCCTCAGCTATTAGTTGTATGCACTGATAGTCCTTATCTTGTTTTTGGGTATGAATTTCTATACTTGTTATAGTTTCCTAGGCTGTTAAATCTTGACAATAGAATTTTCCAGGTTGAAGGCCCAGGATTTACAAAGCTGGAAACAAGAAAGAGAAGTTCAGCACTAACTAAATGTGTGCATGTTAAGATCCTCATTGGTTTTCCTTGCATGGAATGGAGAGATCTGTGTTAATGGCTTGAATTTCCAGAGGACTCCAGGGAATTCTGAGAGTTCTTTTCCATTCTGAGCCCATTAATAAACCACTGAATCGCTCAGAACAGAGGGAAAAAACCTAGCAGGTGGAAATTACATTTTAAAAATCTGGTGTTTGCCTCTTTATCTGTGTTTAAAGAGATGCAATACTGGCCTACTGGTGTCTAACATTAGTGAATTTAGTCTTGGTGTGCGTCTGTGAACATCAAGGAATTCTTGGGGTCATTTTAGCTCAGCGAATTTATTGCCCTTTTAAAGTACATACAGACAAAAATATATAATTTTAAAAAATCCCCACAACATAACATCAGAATGAAGGAATTCTATAGGTATTTTTATGAAGTTATTGCACAAAGACAAGAAAATCTGAAACAAGTAAAAATAACCTGTCTTTGTAGTCTGGATATTTAAACTCCTTTCCATTTAAAACAGACATAGATATTCTAAAAGTTATCTGTATCCTCACTTACATTATCCAGTGCAGATGTGTTTTTCATCAGGAGCTCTTATTATTACAAATAGGAAATTCAAATAGATATTTATAAAAATCTTCCTAGATAAACAAGGAAACAAACATTCCTTTCCAGGAGGTTTTGTGCATAATGATGTTATTTTTCACAACTAATGAAGAAATAATCCTATGTATGTTTTTAATGCCAGGTTTTCTCATGGCTTTTTTTCTAGTATGCTTTTTACATTTCCCAGCTGCTCTCACTTTCCAATATTGACTGAAACTGGACTGCTTAAAACCACAGAAAGACAGAGCTAAGAGATATGAAACCCTTTCAGATTTATTACATTAAAACCTAAATGACATTTTTCATTCTCAAATACATTTCACAGGACCATGAAAATTATCACGGACAAGAATAAATTTATGTAATATAATACTAATAATACTGATAGTACTAATAAGAATATTATTATTAATAATAATAATAATAATAATAAAGACTAAAAGTTAACACAAATTGATTTAAAGCTTCAGTGTTTTGACAACTGAGATTTTCTGTTTTGAATACAATAGGCTACTTCTTTCCAATAACTGAAAAAATAACAGATGCCAGTAAAATTATCATCATCAAGTAACTGTACTTAGAGTGACCCCACTCCCATTGAAGTTAATGACTTTCATGCCTGTGGGTGTAAGATGTGAATGAATTTGTCTTAGTTAACATTAATCTTGTCTAATATTTGATTATTTATTTTATTTAAGATAAAAGTGAATACCATTTAAGAACAGAACAGCTCTATTTTTATCAAGAAAGCGGAATTTATACCTTATCATCTAAAAATTCTGGGTCTCAAAAAACCAAAGGAAAATGTAAAAATTGCTTAGAACAAATAAAAAGTGGGGAACAGAGCCCAGTTTTACATCCCGTTCTGACTGGGACTCTTGCTTTGCAAAGAAGTGCAATACAAATATTTTACAGTTGGAAAAAACCCCCAAATTAGACAAAAAACCTATAGATATTTGCCACAGAACCCTTCACTCATTCTTCTTTCAAAAATCACATTGGTAGAAACAGTTGCTGATAACATAAGGCACTGAATATCTAAACTCATATTACCTTTTTTAGGTCAGGCCATTCCTTAGGTAGAATGTGGCTATGAATATCAATTTTCATTTTTGAAGTAGGAATACTCCTTCAATGCCAATGTTTTCTGTGTCAGTGCTGCTGTCCCTCCTGTCCCCGGGTCACAGGTTATTATTAACGTTGGCTGCTGCCCAGATCCACCTGCTGCCTTATCAGGAGAGAGAGGTACAGTGGCCAACCAGGGAGCCTAATTCCAGAGGAGTGGCTCTCCAAAAGAACAAAGACTTCGAGCAGAAAGTCCCTGTTAATGCATAAACTGCAGCTCACGGAGGGCAAAGGAAAAATACTTGTTTATATTGGCACTGTGAAGGGGTTTGTTTTACACACAATCTAAAATGCTGAAAATCATTCAATAAAATTGAGTTAGAATAAATGTATTAAGCATGCTGACTTGAATTTCATCCTTCCTCTCTTAGGTTGTGAAATAATTTGCAGGGAGCATATAATGTACCTTTGGCAGACAGTCACACATCCTCATCTATTCTCTTGCCTCTCTTGCATTTTCTTTAAAGTTATATAACCCCTCCACCCCCAAAATATTGAATTGTAGCCACATCTATGCTCTCTAAAATCTATTTATTTCCCCCTCCTCATTATTGGTTCACTCAGGGTATTTACACAAGCTACTGCATAATGGTGCTTACAGTCTCTCAAGCTGCCTCAATTATACAGCAATACATAGATCTATTTCAAATATAACAGTTTCTGCATCCTAAGTTAAGCTTAACTGGAGCTATTTCAGATTTCCTGTGAAACTACATCTCATCTTTTGCCCTTTACTCAATTTAGAATTACACTTCTTTGCTCAAGATACCCTTGCTCTTTATTTGTGCTGTATTTTTGTCTGTAATTTATTCCCCCCGTAGTTTTATTTAAATGTCTGTTACTCACACAACATCCTCTTGTGTTTGTAAACCATTCCCTGATTAATTTTTTTTTAAGTGAAAAATGCTGATCATTTTTCCAAAACTAAATGCTGTTGGGAATCTTGCAACTTGAAATCAATCTTGAAAAACAAGCGGGTCATTTTATTTTATCCTTTTCCTGACTTCGCTATTTTGTTTGGGCTTGACAAAAAAAAAAAAAGACACTTGTATTCCCCTTCTTGTTCACTCATTAAGCAAGTCTGCTTTGGATTTGGTCAGATAACTCTTATGAGTTATTTTTCATGTCGACTTCTTGTAACAGGGCTGGTTGTTTTTTTGATCCTGCACTTCACTGCAGCAAGAGGTCACTGAAGACTGAGCGTTCAAAAGAAATAGGAAGCAGTGGTTTTGGGAGAGTATTCCCTAAATAGAGCAAGACAGCCAACAATTTACTTTAACAGATCGAAACTCAGGGATTGAAAGTAGCAATTATTTCCGTCTCGAAACCAAAATCAATCTCTTCATGACCAGGCTGCCAGGTTAAGCAGCGAATTTGCTCTCCTGGTCCCAGAAGTGCCAGGCACGCTGTGTGATGTGGCACTGCAGTGTTGACAGCAGCGCTCCTGCATGGACTGCAGCTGACAGCAGAAAGAAGTATTGATTCAGCTCGGGGAACTCTGCATCAGGAATCCACAAACAGTTAAAGTGAGTCCTCCAACAAAGAGATGTTTGGAAGACAATTCCCTACTAAAACACAGAAAGCAGAGTGAAGTGGAGCGGGGCAGGGAGAGATTTGTGCACCTGAATAGTCTCAGACACCAAGATCCTTCGGTCACCATAGCTGCAGGATTCCATGCAGAGCTCAGCTGCGTTTCTTCAACACTGAGCTTAATTTTCCTCAGCTCTTAAAAAAGCTCGTAGTTGTTAGTTACTGCTCCCAAGACACAGCTTAGCTTGCAAACACTGTAGTACTCCCACGCTGCATTTCGTGTAACAAACCACAGCATTTGGAAACCACACCAGTTGGAGGCAAAATGTGTATCCATGTCGCTTGATCAAAGGGCAGTGAGATGTGTCTGTATCCAACCTGATCCATTGTGTCAGCAGCAGAAGGACCTTCACTGGCTGTGAGCAAAAAGCTCTTCAGCTACGCAGGCACCCAACCTACTCTAGACTGGAAAATGTGACTAACAACTCCCTCAAGGACAATCTAGCTAGAGACTGTTCAGCCAAGGCTGGTTTCAGACACACAGACACAAGCCTAGCAAATCTCTGGGGTTTTATTTCACTATAGGACAAGGACTAAAGTGAAAATGGTTAATTTTAGGGTATTAAGTGCTCTTTTCCAAAGCTATTTAGCTGCTTTTCTGAAACAAGTGCAGAAGCTGAGATTTGGAGTCTTCAGGATGGAAATTCGTTGTCAAATTCCTGCCTTTGTTTATCGGGGTGAAAAGTATTTCCTCATTTCCTCATATCAGTGGGAAAACCATGACATCTTCAAAAGAGCCTGCATCAACAAAAACTCGTAAGCTCTGCAGAGAGCTCTGCCACATCCATGCTCCATGGCAGCCCATTTTTAAGTAGGGTGAACACAGAACAAAAAGGCAAATTCAGGATGCTGACATTAGAAAGGGCTAAAATACTTGTGCCAGTTTTTCATACCTGCCATTTGGCATGTTCTTCTCTGGCACCTGTTCTGGGAATTGCACATTTGATTGTGCAAATTGGCTGCTTTACACATGTGCACAGCTCGAGGAAAACAAGAGGAAAACTCTTTGTGCTCAGCAGCTAAGATGAAGCACTTAAAGAATACGTCCCTTTCCAAATGAAATAAATGTTGAGCAGCACACTTATATTGGTTGCTTAGCAACAGGTTATCCTTTGGCTGTGCTGGGGACTGCACGGGTCCTTTGAGACTGCCATCGCAGACCTGCTTGGAAATGTCAGATTTGGAAAGGATGCGAAAGTCAGTAATTCTATTTTTTTACTGTGGCATCAAATAATTAAACCTCTTCTATTAAATTAGCCTGATCACAGAACTTAAACCTCTTCTGGGACTCCTAAGAACACAGACTTCAGTGGGAGTGGTGTGGTCTGAGTTCTGTGGGGAATAACAGCGATGGTTTTGGTTTCCCTCCTAATGAGGAATAACAGTGTGCAGTTCTCGTGTACCGTTTCCCATACGCAGCTCTCAAGTGCTCTACAGTGGATGCTATTTTTGACAGGAAGGCATTATTTCACCCAGCAGAGCTACACCAGGAGGACATATCCAGCCCCACTGAAGCCCTTAACCAAGGCACATCCCAGGGGGTGGGTGGTGTTGTGGTTCCTTGTTCTCCAGTGCCATGAACCAAACGCTCCAGGGTGACTGCCCAAGCTCCTGGTGGCTCTCACAGCCAGCTGGGGTGCAATGCCAGGGCTTCCTTTACAGACATTTATGGAATGCAACCGAAAAGGCACACACCCCTCCAAAACTAGAGCCAGCTAAACCAGCTCAGGGGTGCAGCAGTGCAGGTGTACCCATCATTAAATGCTGAAGAGCAGCAGATTTTTCACTTTGTTATTAAAAAGCCTTTGCAGAAACCGTAAGAGCCTCTGTTTAGGCAGACATCAGAGCTGATGCTGCTCTGTGCCTTGAGCCAATTTAGCCTTGCAGAGGAGCTGGGCTTTTCAGCTCAGGTGTGACGCTGTTCTGAGGCATCTCTGCTTCCAAGGTCCCAGCTATTAACTCTGCACAGCGAAGCTTCACGGCTGCACAATCCCAGGACGATGCTCCCCAGGTGGTCTCGCTATTAGACATGCCACAGCCTTTTTGTGCCACCGAAATTTACAGTGTAGAGGTGTCCAAGGCTGCTGATGCCTTTGGCAGCCCTGCGCTGCGCGGTGACCACCATCTGATGAATCACGCAGTGGTGAAGGCAAACGACGTGTCCTCTGCCAAATTCGTGACCATTACTGTGTTCTCTGCTGCCTAAGTTAAGCCATTAAAAAAACCCTTATTTCCAGAAAATATTACATCGTTGAAATTAAACTTTAAAAGGAAATTATATATATATTATATATATTATATATAATATAATACATAATTTATAATATATATTATATATTGTATATAAAGATATAAATATTATATTATAATTGCCTTTAAAAGGAAATTATATGGCTATCTTTCAAATAACGTAATTATTTTCTTAATAGACTACAACTGGAATCCTGCAACTTACACTTACCATGAATTTCTCTTGTGTAGAAAACTTCCACCAAAAATGTTAATTAAATAGATATTTTCTAAAATGTCAGTATGAGAAAAATAGAACTTTATATTTTTTCCCCATGTGCAGACTCAAGCAAATAAAAAATACTCTATTTAAGCATGTAGCAGGCCAAGTGTCACTCCTGTGCAGGGGGAGCAACCAGACAGATACCAGCAGCGTAAACGTGGGCCAGAAGGAACAGATGGAATGAAGCTTACAGATACCAAAAAGTCATAATTTTCAAGTTAATACCCCATGGTAACATCTGAAATTGTTTCAATTATTTAGAAGGCTGGTGCCTAAAATAAATAAATAGTAACTCCTGCCGTATGTTGTCTTAACAACTTTTCTTCCTGTGTGCTAGTCAATCAAATCTTCCCTTTTCCCTCATTGCAGAGGCCTCTCTGTGCCACTCTTTGGGCACCTCTGAATTTCGGGGAGAAGGACAGTCTTCTCACTGCTTCAGAAAGAGAGTGCTGAAGCAAAGACCTCTCCAGCTCTGCAGATGTTCATGATGTAAATATTTAGGGTTTAGTACTGCAGCTGAATTTATTCATTCATCTGGAGGAGGGAGCTTGGCAGAGGAATTCCTCCACAGAACATTTTGGAGCCTACCTTCACTTCCTGAGCCCAGCTACAAACAGGCAGGCACTGCCTTCTCTTTTTTTATTCTGACATTAGGAATTTAGTAACATCCTGTGAGGATGAACCACCTTCTTCACAATTACTAAAAAAAGATCCACGACTTCCTGGCTGTGTTTAAATGTGCCTTACAAATTTTCCTGATTTTTTTTTTCTTTATTTGCTGAAAAAGATTAAGAAATTGGCACTTTCTTGGTCACAGCAACTACAGCCAGGACTGTATTGCAGATACATCAAAACATCTGTGTTCACTTTTGAGAGTGAAAATCATAAAAAAAGGCACTCCTATTTTATTTTATAAGATCTATTTTCCCCTTCAGACCATTGCCACTCATCTTCTTCTAATGTTTCATGTAAACTTTTTAACAATATTAAAAAAATTGTAGGTGTTTTAGAAGAACTCTATGGTCATTAATAATTTCAGACCCAACAGAAAGACCCCTTAAGTCACCAGAAAACCCAGTTGTTACAGAAGAGATCAGTCAACTGGAGATTCAAAAAGTAATTTTGATTCCCTGGAAAGACAGACCGATTTAAAGGAGGAATCACAGGTAAACCTTGCCTGGAGTTCAGTAATTAAACACCAGAATGTTGGTTTTGGACTAGGTCTGATGGCCCGGGCCAGTTTGGTGCCTCAAAATGAAGATCTGCGTTTCAAATGACAGATTTGTTAATAATGTTTGTGCAGTTTGTGGTGCACGAAGGGGAGCAGCACGCAGTGACTGCAGCGTCCCCAGAGAGCACTGATTCCCCATCGATGGCCATGGATTGTGCCTGTGGGAAGTGACGCAGGCTGGAGCTCCCTCGCTGTGGCCCACGCTGCAATGTCAGAGCAGAACTGGGGTGAGCTCTGCTAAGCACTGATTTATAATCAATGTTTTACACATTTATGTAATTCACTGGCTGGTGAATAGGTATTTTAAAATCCCTTTGTCTCTAGTAATTCAGCCTTTTTAGGAACAGAAAGAAAACACTTGCCTTCAAATATCCATTTTTCTAACGTCTCTGCTGTATGTTCTTGCACAACTGGGTTTATTAAAATCCCTCGGGGGCTTGGAGCACAACCAGCAGCATCACAATGTAGAATACGTGCGTCAAATACCAGGATCTGGATGTTGATTTTCAGTAAGTGTTCACCATTGACTAAATAGTAAAGGAAATTCTTGTCACTAACCTTTCCTATGAAAATCTGTTAATTAGCAATAAGATTTCATACCACTTGTGAAACTCAAGTTTTGGATCCTAGTAAGGAAATATGTGCATGTATTAAAATTAACCAATAATACAATTAACAGAAATTAATTTCTACTAATTTCTAATATTACTAATTAATTAAAACCTACGTTCAATCTCTTAATTTCAAGCGACAAGAGGAAGCCAGTTGCTCTGATTCAGTGGATCTATATCCTAGTTCATATTTGCAGTTTGTGGGTATTTCAACAATTTGGTTGAAGGCACCTTTCATGATGCATTTTTTATAGCAGTGTTACAAAAAAGTTGAATCCCATTGACCATCCTAGGCAAACACAAATCACAAGCCCTTCTATATCAAGGAATCATACATTGCATTGTCTACAGCCGTGCAATGCAAAGGACAATAGGATTTATAGTTTATTGAAGCTCAGGGGGTAGCATAGGTAAAATAAAGTATTAAACAGAAAACACAAACAGTTTAACAGCCTGAATTCACGGCAATGTTTTGGTAAGTTTTTCCAGGTGGCATTGATGCGTCCTCTTCACAAAAGCCAATTCAGGAACAATCTAAAGCACAAGTCCTACTTTTCTATTATGTGTTCCAACAGCATGAGGATTTAAAAGACCTTTTTAATACTAAGCTAATATTTACTTGATTTCTCGTCCTTGGATACTTCTCCATGATTGGCCCAGGCTAACTGAACAGGTTCACCTGGCTCGTATTCTACATCCCTCTCACAGTTAAATGTTGTTTTATTGCATTACCCCTTTCCAGCCTGGAGCCTCCTACATCCTCCATAAGGAACAAAAGAAAAAACTCAGCTCAGAATACGGAATAGAGGGAAGTGCACCCTAGATAAGACATATCTGATCAATTCTTTTGAAGGAATTGGATTTCTGCTCCACATCAGACAGTGCTTCACTGGTCAGGACCTGAGGTTCCAGATGCTCCACTCTTGGGCACCACATAATTTTGTCAGGAGATTGGTAATAATTCACTTCATCTGAGTGGGGGAAACAACTGCATCTCTATATTTAAACTTGAAGTGATAAATTATTCTGATTACCTATCCTGAATTAGCTACTAAATAAAAAAAAAGGCTCATGTGGGGCTCTTTATTTAAAAGCAATCTTCAGCACTGCAGCTCTACTTAGGACACTTCCTATCACTTCGGTTGAAGCCATGCAGCCAGAAAGGAAGCAATCTGCAGCATTGAAGTCACTCAAAACGTTAAATGCAGAAATGGTTGGACAAGTTTTATTCTAAAAAGCACATTGCACACATGATCAGATATTGTTGCCATGGCTGACTTCCTTTATTGCTTTGAGTAAATCCATATTCGATGCATTAAGGATGGATGGGGTTGCTGTTAGGTAGAATCAGGTCAAGTGATTTTTAAGCCACAGCTCTAAGCATAGACTAAGAGAAAACAAAACAGATAATTTCTTATTTTTTAAATCTTTAGAACATGCAATTATGGTCAAGCTACAAATTAACTCGCACTTAATGCATAATGCCATCTAGTGGGAAAATCAACAAGTCTAGATGCAACAAGTCTGTTTGGATATCCCATGCGGTATCAATCTAATTAGTGCTGCAACCACTGGACAGTTTTAATACAGGAATAAGTTTAAAGCAAAAGAACTATAACTTAATTTTACAAAGCTCCAGGAAAACAGATCTTTATAGATGATCTTTAAGGGCCCTTCCAACTCAAGTTGTTCTATGATTCCATGAACATTTAAATACCTTCCAAACATGCTTTATCCTCAAAGCTAAGATAAGCAGAACAATCTCAATGAACTTCTATTTAAAATGATTATGGGATGTGAAACAGACCTTGGTAGCTTCTTGATTTTATTTCCTGATTAAATTTTATTTAGAAATTGAATTTTTGATCAAGACAATTAGACAAACGTCAGGCTGATAAAGGAGGCAATTCAAAGTTTACTGATACATCAGCCAGAACAACCTGTAATTCTGGAGAGTTCCACAATCGATGTGCTTCATCTTCATAAGTATGAGGTAATTTTTCTATACCCATAAGTAAAAAAGGAAACAACATGACCAAAAATCTAAGTTATATAAGGGAAAGTTATATAAGGGAAAAAGATTGAGTAGAACAAGGGGCCTAGAGAGACTATCAGTATCAGATAAATAATGTGCTCCATTGACAGCCCTTCTAAAATCTATAGTAAAGGAATAATCCAAGAGGAGTGAGCCATCATTATTTTATCCTTCATGAAAACATAGCTCTCATCCTTTATTGCCAAATTAACCTGCTGTTAGGCCTGAATGATCATTTTCTCTAAACCTCTGCACATTTTGTGTCAACCTACTTTGATATTACTTTATTTATCATTTACAAGGTAAACACAACCCCTTGCCTCCATTAGCTGAATTTCAAACTGCATAGGAAGAAGTTTCTTTTCTTCTGATACAGAAAAAAAAAATCCTGTCTGACCCAAATATGGCTTGTAGTTGACTCAGCCTGAAAAGTCACTTTGTGATGTGATGCATCTCCTGCTAACGAATTATACATTGATATCCTAAATGTGACAAAACCCAGACACGTGAAGTGATGACACTTTGGTACAAAGGTAAGACAAAGTCTGTGGATAGGTTTTTAATTAAAGAAAAAAGTGAAGAAAGCAGGCACTTTTGGACACAAACACTTCCTGAAGTCAGGAAGGCTGTGCACCTAGCTACACTTTCTGAGCATATTAAATGGAAATTAATTAAAGCAGTTGGTTTAATAAAACATACTACTTCTACTTACAGATACGGCCTCTCTTTGTCTAAATTTAGAGCTATAATCAATTTGTACAGTCCAATTTTAGCTGTATTAATCAGTGGATAGAGCAAAAAATGCTCAAAGTATATAAACTTTATCAGTAAAATACAACATCTTAAAATACACATTTTCTAATAGAAGGATGTGAAAATTAAGTGAAACTTCTGTGGCTATTAAGGCATCCCTGCACCCCAATACCAAAAATATGTGTGCTCTTGATGATGGAGAGGGAGCTGTCTGCCTCACTCTGTGACTGCCTGTCCCTTGATAACTTTCAGGCATCATCAAAAGCTTTAGACAGAATCTGAAAGAGGCAGAAATTGACTTTTATCATAGCCTGATAAAATTATATGACTGACATTGTCATCTTTTCTTTTGGTTACAGGACATCTTTATTGCAGCAGAGGTTCAAAATTTCACTGACATTTTGAGCTTCAAACGTCAATTGCCTTTAAATTTGAATTTTACTGGTTGTTTAAAAAGACATTTGTGGGTGAAGTGGGTTTAACACAACACTTCATTCTACAGAGAAAAGTTCTTCAGTTTCCTAAAGATGCTCCTCTCTCCTGTAAAACTGGCTAACGCTAACAGCCATGCACAACTCTGTCACTGCTGTTGCAATATAAATGTTTTAGTGGTGTTATTAATCAACTGCCTTATCCATCTTCCATAAATCCAGATCACATGGTGTTCACTATGGATAGACAAATGTCAATATTCACAGTGTGTTTCCCCATGCAGGATCAAACAGAGATTCATTGCTGTTCCTATTGCAGAGGAAGGGCCTGGCTTTTGGGTTCAAACTTTTGGGTTTGAATTCCACAAAAAAATGGCCCCCATTTAATCTTACAAGAAAAATGACATGAATTATGTGGTTCACTCTTAAAGAGGATGAGAAACGATCAATATATCATGAGAATAAAGAATGCAGAAATTTATTATAACTCATCTGTGTGTTGCTGAGAATATTTCTTCCTCTTCCAAAAAATTAGCATCTAAAGATTATTTTACCTACAGTATTTCCCTTCATTAAAATGAAGTGTTCAAACTCAAATTGCATGCCAGGACTCAGGAAACTAATTCTATTTCCTCCAGCAAAAAAAAAGCAGTAACAAAATCAAACAGGAAAAAAACATTAAGCGGGGAACATGTTCCACTAGGTACTAGAAACTTAATGTCCATCAAAACCTAGGTGAGTTTGATCAAAATGTCAAACATCTGCTTGAGAAGATGCCAAAAAGCCCCCAAAACTAGCACACAATGAAAAATGTGTAGTTTCCTGGTTATGAAGAACATGTTTTACAAAATACTCATTTTGGCAGTGGCTATCAGGCTTTTTCCAAACACTTTCTACAGTTATCCTTGCTAAATACTCACGTGGGAATGTGCAGAAAGGTAATTCCCTCAAACACACAGGGTCTTTGATAAAGATAAAAACACAGCAAGAAAAAAAAATTCTGTTGCTGATGATACAAGAAATAACATACTAACCCAAATCACAAATTAGAGCTAAAAATAGGAGAAAACAGATGTGAGTTGGGCACTTTTCCCCATAAAACTTGTTACATCTCTTCTCTGACACAGGCAAATCCCATAAGGAAATGCAACTACTCCTTTTTCCCATTAGGCCCTTCAAGGTAGGGATTGCAAGTCTTAGTTTGTTTTTTTTAATGCATAGTGTAAAATCTCTAAACGACAAATATTTCATAAATGCATGGGAGAAATCTGAGTATGAGGTAAATGTGTACCTACCTTTTTATGTGGCCTTTTTACCAAAACCTGGGTCTGGCACGGTGGAAAAAGGCCTTGGTGCATCAGGAGGAATGGGCTTGGCAAGAGAAAAAGTGACTCCATCCATATATGATAAAAGGAATGTTTTGTGATTTCTGTAGTTCACTTATCTCATGTTTAAGCATATAAACTTAATAGAAAATTGTACATAATTTTTGAAAATATATGTGAGGAAACATGAAGTCACGCAAAATGTTGGAAGTGTCTGGCTGTTAAAGACGCTTTTGGATGGGAATTATCATCAAGTAATTATATGCAATTGGATACGTTTATTACAGAATTATATTGACTTTTGATTCCTAGGAATTTCCTAGCTTCCTTTTTTTTTGTTTTCTTTGATGCAAAAATGAAATCTCAGCTGCTTAAAGTCACATCATCCATTAGGCTATGGTGAGAGTCTCACTGGAAGAAGAAAGATCTCTCCACATAGTGTGGAAAGCAAGAAAAAGGCAAAAAAGAGGAAGATTATGACTTAAGTAATAGGTTTCTACCTCTTTAAAATGACTTTACCCTTCCATTTCTTTTCAATACTTGTGAATATTAACAATGAAATAAAACCAGTGTCAAATAAGCCACTTTTATTCAGTTACATAAAACCTGGAAACAAGATGTCTACAGTGATATAAAGAAAGAACATTGTTTGGAATAGACACATTTAGTCTTTCTTAACTGCAAAATATTTCTCTGAACAAAACAGTCAGATTGTAATTTATCCCATATTTATGCAGCAATTTTATCTTTAATTAAGAACAGCTCTTAAAATAGTTGGAAAACGCTCACTGTAAAGAACCTTTTCCAAGATTTTCTGCTCATTTTCAGATGACATATTTTGCAGCCTATGGTTTTATTCCTCCTTTGTTGCCATGATGGAATTTATCAGTGCTTGTGGCTCCTGCTAGCTGTGGCATTTTTTGCAAATCTGATCCTGCAACACCATAGTACAGAGAAAGGGTAGGTGCTCATGTGAGGTGTCATCAATTACTTACCAAGGTCACCGCGTGCTGTATTCTCTGGGACTCGTATCATGGGCACTCTTTCACAGCCTGAAGGAAAAGGCACTGAATTATCATATCCTTTTTCTAAAATAACATTCTGATTATTTTTGACCCAAGTTAATATTCAAGTCTAAAAATGCCAAGAAGAGTGATGATTTCTATTTAAACTCTATTTAACCCAGTGCAAGAGAAAAACATGAAACCACCTACATACATTGGATAATAATTTAAGCATGCTCTGCAGTTTAAAAATTAATGTGGTGCTGTGTACTAACATCAACATTATTTTTTGCTTTAAATTAAAAAAAAAAAAAAAAAGTGACTAGTAGTGAGCTGAGAGGCATCTAGACCAAGCTAGAAGAACCTGGTGTTCTCATCCTGTTGACCACTGAAAATGCTGTGGGGCTACAGGTGAGCTACAGAACAAGGGCAAGATCTGTGTCTGCCTCTGCACCACCAAATCAACTAGCAAATAAACAAACAAACAGTTAAAAAACATTGTACACCATGTAGCCTAACTTGTTTGCAGAAGAAAACTATTTGTAGGACAAAACTAGGGCAGCCAACATCGCAGAAGACAGTTGAGGAACTATTAAAAAAATTATTAGGTTCATGAAAAAAAGTCTGTGAAACACAGAATCTAGAGGTTTTTGTCACTGGAGAGATATATTTAATCTAGTCACTAGAGGAGGACATGTCTTAATGGCCAGGGATGATCTCAAGTATCTTACCACCTCATCCACAGACAGACACAAAAAGGGAGATGTAGTGCAAAATTGCAGAGCGTTTAAGCACCATAAACACTCACTGAAGGCGCTGCCTCTAGGAATATCAGGATAACTCCTTTCAGTCTTTGGTCCTAGAGGACTAACACTGAAGATGGTCTGTAGTGATGATCTTCATGGGACTGATGGCTGCCTGTGCATTTAGAGCTGGACTGGTTCTTGGTTTTGTTTGAGATGTGTTCCCTGCAGAACTGGTCCTGCTGTGGGGCCATGAAAGGCATATTGATCAAGGAAGAAGTGAGCATTTTCTTTTGACTCTTAGCCATGATAGACCAAACTAATAAACCATCCTAGCTGACACTTGCACTCCCTGATACTGCAAGAAATGCCAGTGACAAACACAGCATTTTGTTGGCAAAAAAGGGGTGGTTTTGTGTTTAGTATGTGTATGAAATGCAACTCCACCAACAAAACGGTGAATGGCATTATTTTGCTCTTATTCCTTTAAGCACACTAAAAAAATAATCACCAGGTCAGCTGACCAGCTCTTTCCTAATATGCAAGAGTGCTCTTAATTTAAGTGCTGCACTTAAGATGTTGGTCAATATGGACAAATTAACATCAATGAAACCAAGCAAAATTCCTTCTCAGGAGCCTTTGAGTGCACCACTGTGTTCTGCTAATTCAAGTGAAAACATTCCAGTCAGTAGTGCTAAAAGGAAAAGGAAAACCAGAAATTCAAACCTGATTTATATTATTCATTTGTTCGAGGGGAAAAGGGAAGAAGGAAGGGAAGAAGGAAGGGAAGAAGGAAGGGAAGAAGGAAGGGAAGAAGGAAGGGAGGAAGGAAGGGAGGAAGGAAGGGAGGAAGGAAGGGAGGAAGGAAGGGAGGAAGGAAGGGAGGAAGGAAGGGAGGAAGGAAGGGAGGAAGGAAGGGAGGAAGGGAGGAAGGTAAAAGAACCACAACAAAGCCAGAGCACAGACAGTACAGATAAAGAAATAGTTCTTTTTGTTGTCACTGCTTGCTGTGGTGCATGAGACTTGCATCTTATTTGGAATAACCTTTTTCAGGAAGTCAAAATATTATGGAAATTTCAGGCAGTTTCAGCTGGGAACAAAGTTCTGCAAGTGTGTATCAATCTTGCAGCAGGTACAGAAGATAGGATGGTGTCAGTCTTCGTTTTTTCTTTTTTTTTTCTAATTGATTTTGGCTTTCTATTATTCATATCCATCAAAAGGGCGTTTGAGGGGCCAAGAAATAAAATCATGTAGTAACATGGCTATTAGAGTGAGGCCTTTTTACCTCCATTGACATTGCCTACAGGTTTCCTACACAAGAAGTCCAACAGGGCTGGAAAACAGGATCCACATCTTTAAAGATCTAGCCCTACATCTTTATCCAACTGAGTACACTTTGTGTGAATGAGGTGTCCTGAGAAATAAGAGGCAATGCTGGAAAGCATCGTCCAGCAGCTATGATATGACAGTCTTTCTGCTTCTTGGTAGCTAGTTTGTATAGATAATGGTGTGATCTGAGAGGCCCTTCATTGTGGAGCTGCTCAATGTTTTGAATTTGTATTCATACACTAAATGCAGTGTGTATCCCTTCTCATGCAAGGCTGTGTTTGAAAGCACTGAAGAGAGTCATTTAGAAGAAATTATAGTACTCTTTGCAGGCCTCATATTCTTTGCTATGGCCTGAACATTGTAGCAATTATACAATTAGAGACAGCTCCAGTCCCTACCAGACACAGTTTTATGTAAGAACAGCAATTGAGGACAACCGAAAAAAAAGAGAAAGAAGCACATTAAAGTTTAAAACTTGTGCTTTGGTGTTCTTAGTTCCAAATCATTTGGAAACCTACCCCTTTGACCTCCTTTTAAAGAAATGGAATTAGGAATCTCCAGGCACTTTCCTCTTGATTTCTGGAAATTATAAGAATACCAAAATAGCTTGGACAGAAGTAAGAGAAAGGAGACAATGTTCAAGGAGAGTCACTAGTCAGTTTTTCATTTATGCAAGGAATAAGAAAGCTCTTACTGGAATGGATCAGATATGGATTTATCTCCATAAAAGAGGAGGGACCCTGCAATAATTGCATTAGGGATCTGTTGCAGCAATTTCAAGGGACTCCTCATGGCTTGTCCTGGCTGCACTCTGCATGGGATGGTGTCTCCCCAGCCTGAGTTGCTGAAGGTTTCCATGTCCTGAGAAATGGTTGGTCCCCAGTTCCTTCTCTCTGACCAGGTTACAAAACTGGTTCTACTCATTTAAGGATTCTCACCTCACAGACACATTTTAAGCGATAGACACACATGACATGGTAAGTAACAAAAGGTGAGCCTTTTCTACATTTCATTCACTTCTCATGTGCATACATCCACTTGCTCCAGTATCTTGCAGGTTCAAGGTAACCAGATCTTAATAAATAGCCCTTAAAAAAGTCACAGTATTTTTTAAGGAGTTACCAGTTTCCAACCACGCCCAACTCAGCCCAAACCTCAAAATAACACTTCCTTCAAAAGAACTCACTTGTGTTAACTTATGCAGGTGAGAACAAATCTCTTTTGACATTAACATCAAATGTTGTAATTTATTATCCATTTCATGAGGAAAAAGCAAATAATTTTGGCATCACTTATATTCATATTAATGCTGATCCAACTAGAAGACCAAGAGCTCTGGGATCACAAAGGAGGGTAGGATAGCTAGGGGTGAAGGTGAAATTTAGGTGAGAAGCATGAAGAATTCAAAAATATTTCATATAGGAGGTATGGTAGACTATACACAGAGAAATCATAAGATTAGGTAAAAACACCAGTCTCTCACACTACAACAGCCATCTCCATTCTGCAAGGTTGCCAAAATGCCAATCAGTTTTTAAACCAGTATTTTATGTCACTTAACATTTACTTTCTCAAATATAATTAATGATTTAAAATTCAGATGAGAAGATTTTGAAGATTAGCATACAGTTCTAAGAGGCATTTTAAAAATTAAGATATATTGGTAATAATGTTGCACTGCCCATTTCCAGACAGGTATTACTAAACTGCTACAAAACTTTTTGTAAAGCTGACATCATCAAGATTCTGACATTTTATAAAATCATGTCCCTATGCTGGCATAAATATTAATTTCCTGCTGGCCTTTCTGTACTCCTCAAATCTGCTAATATCTCAAAAGAGGAAGGCAACCCGATCTTCATATAACTTAAATGGGGATTCTTCATATAACTTAAATGGGGATTGGGTCCCAAAGGACCAGGGCTGCAATGTCTAAGTGTCTTTTATATATTCCTAGACAAATTTTTCAAGTCAAAACATGATGCAGCTTCAAAATATATCTGCATGCGAGTAAGCATGCAACTGGGAGCCAGTGCTCGCACAAAGAATGCTTTGTTTATTTGCACCTCTCCATCTAGTCAATAGAAACCAGCGGAGAAGGAGCAAGCAGCCCTGGCACAGATTTATCTGCATAATTTTACATTTTTTAAAAACACTTCTGTGCTCCTAAGGTTTTAGTTTTGTCCCAATATTCTTCTGCAGCCCCAGGAAAGGCAGGTGAACAGTCTGAGGACTGCCCTGACCGCCAGCAAGTCTAACGCCATGCTTCAGCATGAGATTGCTGTATGTTCGAGGACAGTTCTTGGGCAACTCTGAGTGTGACAGATCATCAGTGCTGCGGGGTCTGAGAGGTGCCCGTGTGAGGCGATTCTGTTCTGATCCCGACAAAGGGCAAAGGCAGAGGGAGGATGAGCAAACCCCAGCCCAGGGGAGCTGGGTCTTTACCTGCGTGAGGGAGGCGAGGCGCTCGGGGCCTCGCTGCGCAGGGCCGGCACCCGCAGCCCCCGGCAGGGCTCCGGCTTTGGACAGTCCCTGGACAGCTCTGCCCCCTGAGGCTCGGCTCCGGGAGGAGGAGGAGGAGGAGGAGGAGGAGGCAGAGCCCGCCGCGGCGAGGGGAGCTGAGGAGGCTCCCGCTGCCGAGCCGCTGCCGGCGGAGCTCGGCGGGGCGGGGACGGGAGGGCAGCGCCGGGAGGCGGCACCGCGCTCCACCTGCGCCGCTCCGCCGCGGGCAGCGATGAGGCGGCCGCGGGCAGCGCCCGGCGCGGAGCACCCGGAGTTTGTTCCATGCCCGTCCTCGGCTCCCTGATGCTCTGAGCCGGAGTCTCCTCCTCTCCCCGGGCTCGCACCCGGGCTGGATGCTCCGCTCGCTCCTCGCTTCCCCGCCACAGCCGCCGGCCGCTTCCCGCCGCCCCGCAAGACATGGAGCCGTCCGCCGCCCCCTTGGACACCACTCCGGACCCCGCCATCGTGCAGCCCCCCGGGCCCAACCCGCCCGGGGCCCCCCGGGAGCAGCAGCAGGAGCAGCTGCGGATCGGGGAGAGCGGGCAGTTCAGCGAGGGGCTGGAGGACAGAGGTGAGCGCCCGGTCCGTTCCCTCCCCGCACGCTGCCCTCCGCTGTGGCGAGCCCCACTACCTCCCCTGCGTCCCGAGGCGCCCGGCACCCACCCCGACGGCTCCCCGGACTCCCTGCCCGCAGCACCCTCTCGCTCGCTCCCCGGGACCCGTACCCTCCCCATGTCGCCACGGCAGCCCTGCCCTCCCCTCCGCTTCAGCCGCACAGCGGCTCCTGCCCCCCGAGCTGCCCCAGCCCCGCTCGCCCAGCCCTCATCCCGCCGCTGGCACCCGCTTAACATCCCCCCGCGCCGCCCTCGAGGCTCTTCCCCGTTTTAGCTCCCGTGCGAGCGCTCCGCGACAGCTTTGAAGTATTTTTATAAACTCTATTCGTGGCTGTTCCCACCTCGCCCGAGAACTTGCCTGCCTGGCGGGGAGCGGCTGCCGGCGGCACATGGCTCCACAGGCAGCGCCCGGCGAGGGGCGCGGGTGGCGGCGGCGGCTCCCGGGGCTCCCGGGAGGGCCAGGCAGGGCCGGAGCTTTCCCCGGGAGCCCGCTGAGGTGCCCAAGCCGGCGGGGTGCTCGCAGCCGCCCCCCGAGCAGGGCCACACCGGGGTGTTTCTGGGGGTCCGCCCCGGCGGGGCTGGGGGTTGAAGTCGGGGCTCTTGTCTCACGCCTTCCCCCACCGAGCTGAGCACTTCCACACAACTGGGTTTTTGTAATTTACTGAAATACCTGGCCAGGGATGCAAAGCTGCGTGCTTGCAAACCGCGTTGCGCTTCAGTGCGAAGCACATCCATTTCGGACATCTGCTCGGGGTGTGCGAGGCACTCCCTCACCTGCCGCCCACAAAGGCAGCTGCCATTTTAACCCTCCCCACTGCCCTGTCCTCCACACCGCCTCCAGGCTCCCCTTCCACACAATTTGTCTCTATCTTTTCATTTCATGTGTAGGCTTCTCTTGGCCTCTCTGTTGCCTCTTCTTCCTCTTTCATTTTGCTTTCAGCATCCTTTTGTGCTCTCGGTCTCCATCCATACCCCCTTTACGTGTAGCCCCTTTCATGTCCTGTTCTTTCCCCACCTTTCCTAAGCCTTTGCCCCTCACAAATCGCAGACACAAAGTGGAGAGGTGAGGGGGAAGAGCATTCACAACCTTCCCGACAGGTTCCAGTCGTGTTGGGGCTGGGGACAGCCCTTATTCAAGGGGTACCCTCACTGCCGGTGGCCAGGACAGACATTGTGCCTTCCTGAGGGCAATTTGAGGCTTCAGCTCTCTTTTAATTGAGTGAGGAATTTTGATTATTGTGTGAACATAGACGTTTGGTTACAGAAATTTTTAATTTGTGCCCAGTATGACAGAGCTAAAGGTGAAAGCTGTCCGTTTTGGCATTAAGGGTAATTCCAAAGATAGTGTCTGCTGTACCTAACCTATCTCTTTCTGTGTGGGAGATGAAGCTAAAATCGCTGATTTTATTTTCTTCCTTGCTTCCATGCTCTTCCTATGGCCCTTGCAATACCTTTCTTTTAGCCTTTCCTGTAGTTACTGATTCCATCTTTACCAGGAGAGTTCCCAGTCATCGTAGAGGGAAATCTGGTATGCTTTTTGCAGGTTGTCCCTGTTGAAAATGTTAACAGTCTGTCCTTTTAGATTGTACTTTTTCCTACAATCCTTTCCAATGAATCATACCAGATCCTATTATAGAGATGATGCTTCCATGTTTGCTAAAAATAAATAAAACCCCTAAATTTTGGAACAAGATATTTGCTCTTTAAGAGTCAGATACAAAATCAGTGATAATTTTGTGGATGGGATCCTTAAATTAACATTCTTAGGTGAACAGGTTTTTTTATTAGCCTTCTCCCTTCCACAATTTCTAACTTGACATTTTAAAATGATCCCATAGCCAAATAGAAAAGTACTTCTGGTAAGTCAGCATATGGTAAAGAATATCCTAGAATCACTTCACAAATATGCCAAGCTTGTGTTCTGCAACTGTTAGGCAGGTTTTTTTCTCCCTCTGATTTTTTTATGGGAAGAAAATCTGTTAATATGTGAAGATACTGAAAGATAAACTAAAAATCTGGTAGATTTAACCAATTCATCATCTTTTCTAAACCTTAAGGATATCCATGTGTTAAATAAATTAATGGCAATAAAATTAGTCAGTATGTTAATATCAGGGCGGAGGAATTTCATTTTGTAGATGTTAGCTTTTTATTTTTGTAGCAGGGCAGGTCATACTGAAAAATTAACTTTCATTCTCCTGTGGATGCTTAAAACTTGCTTTCTTATGGTCAGTGAAAAAATATGGAGGTTTACCTTGTGAATTTTGTTGTTGTGTGTAAATTAATGAGCTCGTGTTGCTTCTAAATAATTTTCATTCTGTGGGCTCGGTAGTCATGTGAATGAGTTTGTATTTTTCTGTGCTGGCCCCAGGACACTCATAAGAATTATATGATCTTTCTTGGGGGCGAAAATTTTAAATACAGCAAATGTATTTGAATTATTTCAGGAGGGAGGGAATCATCGCTGACAGCCAGACTATGCCAGCCATTTTGAGAGACAGAGAAACACACACACACACACACGGCAGAAGTGGTTGAGTTTTATAAAGATCGCAGTCTCTGTCATACTGGACACGTGCTTGACATGTGAATAGTAATCAGGAGTGCTGCACTGGCTCTGGGGCTTATTATTAATTCCTCAGTTTAATTAGGATATTGTTTGATTTGTATCAACTATGTATGTTGGACTTCCCAGGTAATAGTGAGCTGTAGCCATGAATTAAAAGATATCTTGAAAGAAAGAAACAGGTGAGAATATCTGTCATTCTAATCTGTGTTTATTTGAGGTTTGAAATATTGAGAGCCAAAATTGGCTGGGAAGACCTTTGCTTTACATTCCAACAAGATTTGGGCCATAACTTAAAATGCTTGGTTTGGGGAGGGGACAGGAGGGGTGAGATGATGTGTTTTCTCTGTGGTTATATTAGTGGAAATCTCTCCTGTGTTTCAAGATGTGTTGTTAAATTACCTCATATCAGTCAGCAATTAAACTGTACATCGTTATATATAGTAGCAGAAGATAGGCCAAACATATGTGAAAAAAAAATAAAAAATTCTTCACACAAATGAAAGTGAGCATGTGAGAAATAGCTGTGCAGCACTCTCAGTAAAAGACTCAAACCTTTTGGAGTTGTCATCTATCAGTTTTTCATGTATTAGATAGACAAAGAATGTCTGTAATAAGAAATAGACATAATTTTAATATAGGGCCTGGTCCATGCAAGTTTGTAGATTCTTTTCCATTCATAAAGGGGGGAGTGTGTAGCACAAAGTGTGATAATATTTAGAATTTTCTAAAAATACATTACAAGCATGAAATTCTCAGAGTGGCTTTCTGAGCTCCCATAAAGAAACTCTGCTTTATTGTAAGGGAGGTGTAAAAACCATGAAGAATTTTTCCAAGACAGCATAAATCCCACCAATTATGCTAGGATTAAAACCAGTAATTTTAACAGACTCCAAGTGGCAGAATAAAATCTGATGGCTCAGATTTGACCACCCCTGAATGCCTGCCCCTCTGCTGACACATTGCTGCCCCCGAGGCAGAGATGTCTGATTCTGTTCTGAATTGATTCCAAAACCATTGCAGTTTTCAGCCAGTACATTACAGTCAGTTGAAATTAATATCTGTTAAGGTTAATAAACTTGGTTAAACACTGTGTGGATTCAGGAGTACACTGAGAACCAGATCAGGTGTCCCTGCCTGGAAAGTGGCAATAGCCATCAGAGAGAAAACTGGAGGTGAGGACAGTAACAGCTTCATTATGTTTTAATCATATTTATGATGCTGATTATGATTCATTTATGGTGCTGAGTCTGCCAGAGCCCCTCTTCTCCACCCTTTGTCTAAGACCTTAGACCAGCTACTGAGAGTTGTGCAATTAAACCAGCGTCTCACTCAGTGCAGGCAAACCTCTCTGAAAAGTGCTCATCATCTGAGAGGAACCACCCACATCTTCTGGAGTAATTCATTAAGAAATTTAAAGCCATCAGGTTTTCTCTCCAGTTAAGCAGATTGGAGCTGAAACTTGATGGTGAAAAAGAATGTATGTTTCAAATTAGATGAATATATTAGGCATAAAAGAATCAGAATGGGATATATGGAATGGAAGGATGTAAAATTCTGAATGCATTTTGGAAGTGGTTTAAGACTCAGACTGAGAGAATAAAAACCAAAAAATGTTAATTTATGTTTATCCTGCATTCTCTGTGATTTAAGATCAGTGGACAAAAGACTTCCACAGACTGAAAGCATCAAAAAAGAGAAAAAGCAATAGCATTCCCTTGTGTTCAACAGACTTCCGCACTGACTGCAGCAAGGACAGAATTGGTTCTTCACTTAGTTCTAGATGGGGATGTGTTCTTACCCCAAATGAAGGACAAGATGCTTCAAGAGGCTTTTTCAGCTGCAGTAGCTTTGATTCTGTGGCCTGCCCGTTTGCCCTTTGATGATCAATATGTGCAGTGCATCCCTGTGCACTGGGAGGGGAGGTTATTCCACAGAGCCTAGTGAGCTCGGGTTTTTCCCCTCTCTTAATTATCCCCAGGATCCTCAAGTTCTGCAACAAGTTTTGATCTGGGCGAGTATAGGACTGAGCCATTTCTTGTGTAGAGGTGCAGGTTGAAATCACAATGATTTATGGATTTCCGTGACTGCCCCACAATGCCGTGCTCTTTTTGAGGGATTCACGTGTGGCTCTTTCTGTGTGGAATCAAAACAGCTTGTGTGTGCTCTTCTTGCTTTCTCACATGTTTCTGGTGGCCTCATTCACTTAACCTTGACAATGTGAGCAGGATTTGATTCTGTATTGCTTCTGTGTGTGATATAGAATGTAAATGTGTGTGCTAGGGCTGAACTAACACAGCTGTGTTTTTGAAAGGAGCAATGCATTGTTCATACATTCTTTGCTTGTTGCTTGTCAGGTTTACTAGAAAGCAGTACAAGGCTAAAACCTCATGAAGCTCAAAGCTACAGAAAGAAGGCATTGTGGGTTTCCTGGGTCTCCATTATTGTCACACTGGCTCTTGCAGTGGCTGCTTTCAGTGAGTATTGGGAATATTTTAAATCTTCACACCTCTTTCTTTTTGTTTTTCTTTTGGTCTCTCAGAATTCCTTTCTTTGTGGAAGCTTTCTCATGTTTTTTTTTCTGTGCAACTGCCGAAGAGGTTTCTCTCTAGGCTGTCTGTGTCTGCATGGTGCTTATAAATTAGTAAAACTGTTGTTTTTTTTCTGCAGAGTATAGGGTTGTTGAAGGTCGGAGAAAGAAACAGGAGATGTTTATTCCTGCTAGCATTTGTACATGCAGAACTGTTCATTTTGGAGAATAGTGTAAAAATCATTAGCAGTAGGTTGCCTTTTACCAAGGAGGTCAAATATGACAAGTCTTAATCCGCTTGGGATTTGTAGTGGGAATGCTGTAATAAAGGATAGTGAATTGTAAGGGAGAAATATGTAATTTATCTGTATTACACTGACAGATAACCCAAGACAATGCTAATCTGGAAGAGAAATTCCAATTTCTTTTTAGACCAGTCTTTTTCTATAAGTTTAATGACTTTTTTCTAGTTTACCCTTAAATGACAAATTTGAGGGTGAAAAAAAAAATCCAAACTAAAACCAAAACACTTTTTATATACAAAAAACCAAAATACATTTCTTTTATTGCAAAACAGGAAAAAATGCAACGTTGTGTAAGTACAAATTTTAGTTCAACGCAAATTTGTAAAGTACAAGCTTTCTATCTTAGGCAATTAAGTAACACATTAGAGACAAAATGAAACATGGAATCTGGAACAAAACCTTTGCAGTGGCACATTCTCTGTTTTAAAGAAGGAAAAATCAGAAGTGATTGAATTTATGCGTTTATACAAACAAAAGGAAGGCTTTGTCTAGGAGACATCAAAGAAGTCTCAAAACATCATTCTTAAGCTTGATAAAGGCAGTCTTGTATTATTTTTCCCTTTTTTTTTTTTTTTTTGGAATCACAGCAGCATGCCTTTTGTTATTCTAATCTGCATTGTATGACCTGCTGCTGGAAGTTGGTGTCAGCTCCCAGGAGAGGTTATTAAAATCTGACCAAATGGTCTCTGAAAACTCAACATATATTACTCAGAGCAATTTATATGGAAACACAGGTACAATAACTTGGTTCAGAAGTAAGAAAAAAGAGAAGGAAGCAGAATCTGACGCTGTAAAGAATTTGAATGTTAACAAGAGAGTGAAACAAGTTTCCATTTTGTTCTGCTCCATGGAAATACAGTGGTCTGTCTTTGCTACTGAAGCAACATAAAGGTAAACACTATGTTACAGAATAACCTTGTTACCTATTAACACTAGAGTTTTGGAGAGCATTGTGATATGGCTTTATTTTATTTTACATTTTGATTTGTCAGGGCTGCAAGAATTTAGTGTAATATAGATAACTAAAACTGTTTCTTTTAAAAGGATCTTTAAAAACAATTTTTTAAAGATTATTTGGGCTGGTTTTTTTTTTCCTTCCTTATTTTTGGCACTCTGGTGGTAGTATTTAGAGAAACAAACAAACAACAAAAAACGTAGTCCCTGTCTGGATATACTGTGGCTGCATATTCAGCTGGAGGGGATAGGCACTGAGCTACTGAAATCAGGAGCAGGCTAATTATATGTTTCTGGAATGCCTCTTTCCTCATGGTTTGCTGAGGCTAAATTTATGAAGAATAAAAGAGGAATCAGCACACAGATACACATTAAATCTGTGTGGAACCTCCTAATAGGTAATTGGCAGTTAATTTACATGACACAAAAGCATTGCCAGGGCTTTTCATGTGTTCAGTATTAAAAATGTTCAATGTTTGAGGAAAATACAGTGACTTCTGGGATCACTTTACTTTGCCCATGCAATTTCAGAAGTCCTGCTCATTCTATTTTCTCACACTGGCTGCCCTCTTCCTCTGCATTGTCCTTTTAGCAGGTTCCTCCAGCCAATCCATGAGTTGGGAGAGATGCCAGGTGACCAGAGTTTGCTGTGTCTGATATAAAAGTCCAGTTGTCGCTTTGGGGTATCTGACACTGACAATTCTTTGCAAACAACTGCTATTTAAAGCATCCTCTTTCCATTTTACCTCCTGTCTGTAATGGTGAGGTGTTAGAAACACAGCCCTGATGTTCCATTTCAGTGAAAAATGGGGACCTGTTGTGCTAATTGTTGGGCTACGCTGACTACTGTCACTGCTCTTCCTGACTCCCCTGTAAATTCTTCATTTAAATTTCTGTTTTGTCCCCTTAGGGGCTTCAAAATACTTTCTTGAAAATGTATCTCACACGATACAGTAAAGATACCAGGCCAGGGAACTGATGTTATTTGATAACTGTAGTTGAAGAAATGGAGGATATGAAAGGTAGGAAAAATGCTAAGGGGAGTGATGCACACGTGGAGAGTGGGGAAGAGGTTCAGGAGGTTCCTTTTCCAACCAAGTGTATGTAACTAGACTTCCTTTCCTTTTTTATGGTCCAGTCCCTATCCTTCCTTTCAAGGCTAGTCGAGCTGCCTCCAACACTGTATTTTGCCAGCGCTATAGTGAGTTGGAATGCTTTATCTTGACTGGTGTGAGGTGTTTTCTTTTGGTGGGATTATAATGCTGCTCTAGTTGAATCCTGGTCTTTCACTTGGTAATTTTGGAAGAGATTGAAAAATCTCATGTTGATCTGAATACATAAAATAGTTTCCTTATTAGGTAATGTTATGTGGCAAATAAGGCTTGAGATCATATAAATCATAAAATTTTAAGGTTGGAAAAGACCTCTAAGATCATCCAAAGTCCAATCATTAACTCAGCACTGCCATGCTCATGACTAAACCGTGTCCCTAGGTGCCACATTCACATGTGTTTTGAACCCTTCCAGAGATGGTGATTCCACCAATTCCCTGTGCAGCCTGTTCCAGTGCCTGACCACCCCTTCAGAGAATAAATTTCTTCTAATATCTAATCTAAGCTTCTTCTGGCACAACTTGAGGCCATCCTCTCACCCTGTCACTTGTTGCCTGGGGGAAGAGAGAGACTCCCACCTCACTTACAACCTCCTTTCAGGGAGTTGTAGAGAGTGAGAACATCCCCATTGCTCTGAGCTCGCTGTGTTAGGCTTACTATTAGAAAGAACCTGTGTATAGTGTATTACGAAGGTGCAGAAGTTCAAGTTATGACAAAGCAATATGCATGTCAGATATTTGCTCCAAAACAGGGATATGGTATTTATTGTGTCTGGGATGGGCTCTTTAGTGGCATAAACACCACAGGAGATGGAATCCAAAGTGTGTTTGGACTCTGGGTTTGGAAAGCTGAGCTAGGCTAGGCTGAGCAGGATGACAGCTTAAGGGAAAATGAAGTTGTCACCTTTCAGTCACTAATATTGACAAGCAGGACTCAGAGCATGAAATCAGCTTTTCCACTTAGCTGCAAGAACAGATCTCGTACTATCAAGTCCTTAATAAACTTAATTTCACTGCAGCAGTGCTGTGCTTGTAAAAGACCATTTGGGAGTCCCAGCTGCTGTGTCTAAAGCAGCTCCTGTGCTCTGTGGGAGCCACTGTGGTCTCATGGCTCTGAGTGATGTTGCAGGTGTTGTTCTCCAGCATGGAATTGCCCAAGGCTTCAGTAAAATCTCTATAGACTTTAATGTGTCAGATCCTTGAGGTCAGTGGTGCCCCATGTATTGTCTTTAGTGGCTGAAAATTAGGTGCTCACAAAATATTCTGACACTTTTGTGCAATTCTTTTATGATCAAATGCTAATCAATGCCTGGCGAATAAATTAATTTTGCTCTTCATTTTGATGCTGCCTGGAATATGCATGCTTGTAGAATTCTCATCAAGAGTGGATCTACATTGTTATGAATATATAGCAATAAACAGAGGCTGAGCATGATAAAAGTTATTAAAATGAACATTAAATTATTCCTTAGCACCCCAAGTGAGTACAAGAATAATAATTTTAATATAATTGTGTCTGGATTACAGTAATATAAGAAAATCATGACAGAATATGAACCTTTTTTTTTGCAATGTATATCTGTGTAGTGTCAGGCTACAGTCATTTCATAATAACTACTATTATTTCTTTCTGTAGCTGCAGTATTGTGTGTTCATACTGAGCCTAGTTTAAGAATCATAATAGAGAACAGGTGGAATGGAACTCTGGTGTTTTGAAACCCATTATTCTTAGTTTCTTGACATTTATGTTACTAAAGCATAATTTTGAACAAATACACAAATACAGCTTCTGCTGTTGCAGTTCACTTTCTGCTCAGGCAGCTAATCTCTGATAATATTGTCAAAGCAGAAAACAAGCTCATTCTGTCTGGTATTTTTTTTTGTCCAGTGTAGACTTGTGATTCACAGAAATCAGCATGTTCATTCATCTCCCTGATTTGATTAGCCAAAATTGTTTCACGGTGAATGGAGGAGTGGTATCAATACATCAAAACAACATATACACCAAATTCTGCACTGAAGGCTTTCTTTGCAGTCAGGGACTAGGAGAAGATGTAGAGTCCATGGGTTTGTAAATGTGAGCTTTGTGAAGGCAGGTGGGTGCTCACATCTGTCCCCAGGGTGCTCTGGACATCCCCCCTTCAGCTCAGCACAGGCACAGGGAAGGTTAAGCTGTGCAGAAATAACTGAGAACCCGAGTGCAGCAAAAGGTCAGACCCTGGCAAGTGTTTAGTCTGCTGTAGTAAAGAGGTGCTGGTATTTCGAGAAGGTGAATTCCATTTATCTGTATCGAATCTCAGGGGGAAACTCAGTAGGTGGAATTCTGTAAGTGGGGTATTTTGCAGGATTAGCTGTTGGCCCACGATATTAAATGTAAATGCAGACTCTGACATTCTGATTTTATATAAAAAGTTGTGTTTCAGAATGAATTGCTGAAAAATGATTTATCACAGTGAGCTTCCACATACTGAGAGGTATTTTGTTTGAAATGTATGGTGCATGTGCTTACAAATTTCAGGGTAGATCTTGCTTTCAGATTAATGCTTTATGCTAATTCAGATTCTAACAGTTATAAATGCCAACCATCTTAGAAATTGTGTATCCAGGCCCACTTTTGTCATTGGAATGACTACATTGAGTCATAAAGTCTCATTTGGGTTAGCTGTAGGACATGACTGCTGGTTTTCCTCCGCTCTGGTGCATGCAGATGAAGTGACATGGACAAAAGTTGAGCAGTTGGAGGTGCTGCGCTCTGGATGCTCATGTGTGGCTGTACTGATGTGGTCTGTCACTCCTCACCTCAGACACACTACTCAGACAACTGAGATGGGGAGTTGCTTTATTAATTTATTGATGGGTATATCATTTTCTCTGTGGCCCATTCCTATTCGTGCTTGAAAAATTAAATATAACTGGGCTTTCCCTGATGTTTGCACAATACTTAGTGTACCCTGGGCACAGCTGTGAATCATAATAACACTGCTAATAAAAAATTGTAGGGGAAGATTCATGGTTCTGAGGCTCTTTAGTTTGGGTATTTAATTCTTTAAAGGTCACTGAATTTCAGACAAATGATGGGCATTCAGCACTCAGGCTGGGTTTAGAATGTCTCATCTGGGAACCTAAACAGAGCTTTCTAGGATACCTTGTGAAAAGTCTTGGTCTTCGTGCTTTCCCTTCCAGGAATTATACAGAATTGCGTTTCTCATTCCTAAAGACCTGAGAAGAGATTTTTTTTTAGATTTTCTTTTCAGTCGAACACATTACATTTATTTAGAAAGTTACATTTCAAGTCACAATTCCATGCAAACACTTAAGACCAAGCAAAGACTAAATAGAGAATAAAGCTCCTCCGTGATCGCATGCAGATCCCTAATTTTGCATGTTTCTCAGGGTGTTTAATTACATCAGTTACCAAAAGACAGATGCTTCAAGGCTGTAGTCTCACAGAAGCGTTAATGAAATATGGAACTCAAATTCCCAAGGTGGAGTTCTGATATTGGTGGCTCTTGTGCTTCCCTGTCATCCTCGCTACAGCTGCACCACTACAGTCGAAAATAGAGTTTGGTCCTAACCATGTTACACATAAAATCTAAAGGACAAAAAATCCATTGCCTGTGCCGCACTGGCAGAAGACAGCCTTTTGTATAGGTCAGCCTGTATTTAATAACAACCAAATGCAATTTTCATTCACTGAAAATGAAATGAGAGGCCAGTAAGAGCCTGTCTATTTTTTTTTCAGACATACAGAGCTCTAAGTGACTTTCTTGGGAGGAGAAAATAACATATGGATGTCAAGTTCAAGACTGATAGCTGTTGAGCAGAAGTGTGGGTCTAAAATCTGCAGCGCTTCACACTTCATGAAATCTTTTCCTTAGCTGGCAGGGAAAATGATGGTGGAAGTCTGTGAAATCTAGAACAAGCTATATAATGATATAATGCATTTGAACAGCAAACAATTAAAAAATTGTTGCTGTGGTGGAAGTTTATTAAAACAGCCGAGCTTGTGTTTAAATGCTAACCTTTAAAACATCATAGCCTGTTGTATTTATATATTAGAAAATTGCTGTTTTGTAATTCCTCGTGTTAAGTACTTATTCCTTTCTCATGAGAGAAGATCATCCCAAAGAATGTTGCGATTGAAATAGGATGGTAAGAGTGAAGGAAAACTCACCCTATAACACGATTTCATGAAGAGTGAGGAACATGTTAGTATATTGTCTAGGCTGTTTAGTGTAATAATCACAATCACAGTTTCTTCTTTAGTTGTTTTATTTTTCCTTTCCAAGGTTTTGTTGGGGTTTATTTTGTGTGCAGAAAGACTGAAATAGGTCCGTGCAATATTTAGACTGGTAAGCACAGTAGTGTCCTTCAAATGAATTAACATCTATATTATATAACATATGTAATATACGTTATATTTAAATTACAGCAGAAGGTTTTAAACACTTGAAGTTCGGTTTTCAGTTTTGCCATCAGATCTCTGCTCAGATTCTGTCAAAGGCAACTTTGTGTTTGATTGTTCAGAGGTTCCAAATGTGAGAATACAGTTGTGTGGCAAGGTGCAATATGCAAATGAGTGTAAATAACTAGGTGTAATTATTGTTCAGTAATTGGATGGATGTCGTGGATCCTGCTCCTATCCCTGAGAGAACTACACTGTGCCATTAGAGACAGGTGTAGGTAGAGGGTTGATTTTTCTTGTGGGAAAAGCATTTATGACTGAGTGGGGAGGGTTTTAGGCAGGCCACGAGGTTTTAGGATAACTGTGTGGTGTGGGAATGAAGTGCCCCACAGCCATCCCTAGCTTGTAGTGAGTGAAAAACGTGTCTTGACTAAAAGTGGATGGAGTAGTTAGGGGAAAAAAAAGTAATATTAAGTTTATTGCATGTGATTGGAGTTAACTGTTGTCCATAAATAACCTGCTTGGATTTTAAGTATAAAATTGAAAATAAATGATCCTCTAGTACAAGTCTCAATTGTTGCTGTGTTTGCTGCATCACATAAGTGGGTGTACATCTGCCCTTTGAAGGACCTGCACTGCAGTCTGAAAAGTCAAATATATTTTCAAACAATTGCTGTAGTATCAGTTCCACAAAGTAGTACCTCAGGCTTGTGCAAAGGCATGAAAGTGTTAACAGATTTCTTTATGAATGCCTGATATACCAGTAGAATTTGGTTTTCATATATAATTTCATATTTTCTCTGCTCTCCCAATTTAAAAATGCATTTCCTTGCCTGTTGGCAAAGGTGAATTTGTAATTCTTTGTGTCTGGAGCTGAAAATCAATATTAATGACAGAAAAGGTATGTTTAATATTCATTGTGTAGCATCACTTTATTGTTTGATTTTTGTGAGTTTTTAAAGCACGACTGAATTCAAACTTCATGGGCAGCAGTGCAAGTAATGAAAATCAGTGCACACCTTTTTTCTCCTTAGGCTTTCTTGTGCCAGAAATTTTTAAATATTCATAGTTTTTAACTTATTATGCAAAACAATGTAAGCAACAAAATGTAAACTTGTACCTGATTTAATTTTTAAAGTAACATTTATAACTTTTACTTTACCAGCGAGGTTGATAGTCCTTAGTGTTTCCTTTTTGGCACTTATTCTCTCTGATTTTTCAGTAACAGTGTTTGAGTTCCTTTCATTGAAAGTTGAAATTTGTTAGGTTTTAATACTTTTTCAGTACTGAATTTTGTGAAAAATCGCATTTGTTAATCTAAAGATTGGAAAACTTTGACACATTTTATTAAAAGGGTGGCACAACGTGGCCAAATTAGTTTGGTTCAAATAAACATTATCATAGTCTTCAGTAAAGACTGGAGCACAAAGTCTGGACATTGGGAAAGACAAGATAACTTCTAGTGGACACTAAACTTCATTTGCAAAGCATTCTTCTCCAGAAAAACCATAAAGATCATGTGTCTCTTCTGACTCTCACTTATGACCCTTTTATCTGTGGATATTGCAGAAGGAGGGACAGAGAAGCTTCTCTTGAGTTCGAAGAAGCAGATTAGTCAGTGCTCAGTCGAAGAAGAATGACCAGAAATAACCAGCTGGTATTTTGCTAGACAGCAGAACTGCAGAGGAAGTGGGATAGTCTGACAGATACCATAAAAATAGGTAGACAAGAGGCATCTGCCTTCCAGGAACTGTTGCAGAATCAGTGGCTTTTGGCACTTGCACCTCAAACTCTCCTTTCTGGAGAGATCTCGGAGCCATTTTTGTGCCAGGTGTGATACTGAGAACGAGTAACATCTACTGCAGAACAGGGTCCTTGTCTGAATCCTAAATGAAGTTTTATCATCAGATATGAGGATTGTTTATCTTCTGCTATTAAAGATTATGCTTGGAGGAACTGTTAAGTACAATGTATCTTTTCAATATATCAAAGTGAAGAAAATGTACATCTAAGTGCATCATCCGCAGGTTCTTTGATGCAACATTTTAATGACCAAAGGATGACAAAGTATTTCCCCAGGCTCTGAAAAGAAAAAAATTTAGAAGAAAGATTTATTACTGTTCAGTGGGAGATTTAATAGAATGGAAATGCAGCCTGGGATGCATAGCTGGGGAAAATAAAAGTATCTCCATGCATTCCCATTCTGGTAGGGAACGATAGGTTGAGGTATATTTGGAATATTGATGTTAAATTCACATTTCGTGTGAATTAAGTGTTGCTAACAGGTCCGTGAAAAGCGCAGGGCAGAGCCAAGTAACCACATCAGACCTGGCCAGCACCAAGGGAGCCAGAGACAAAACTGATGGTGACTGCAGTAGTGGCAGGTCACTTCCTAGATACACGACTCAGGGGTTGTGAGAAAACTGCTCAGCAGCCCGAGACAGCCTGCACAGCCCTGCTTTATGGGGATCAATTTGCATGTGTGCTGGAGCGTGCTGCCAGGAGTAGGAAAGACAGATGTAAGGCATCAGTCTCAGCTTGTTGTGTAAAGCAGGGCTGTGTGTATGCCCAGAGGATCATTGTGTACCTCCCAAATTGATAGACATCACTATTCTCTGACTTGCTGCTGTGGCTAACATATATCAGGCTGTAATGTCTAACTGTGTGGAACTAATAGTACCCAAAAGAGCCAATTCATCTGCTCAATTTTTGTGGCACATTAAAAACTAATGGTAGACTGTGTCTCCTTTTCATTTAGCATGACTTGATATTTGTGTGTAATTGTCTGCAGCAAGAGAAGGAGAGATTGTTTAACAGTTCTCTCTAGCCATGAAAAAATAGGTCAGCAAATTAAATTGTAAAGATTTTTATTTAAAGAGGTAAAGATCATGGTTACGAGGCCTTTACCATGTGAGTTCTGACTGGGGAAATCCGTAGTTACTGCCTGTGAATGTGTCAAAAAACCAAACCCACAGATATCTGATACTGAGAAGTGGGCAGGAAAAGGATCCAATTTTTGTATTTTGGGTCCTGCCACTTGAGCAAACCCTACTCAGAGGGAAATTTCCTGTTACTCTCCCACTAAGAGATACTCATTGGGTTATTGTGTGTACATTTCCCTACTGAGAAACATCTGGTGGATGAAAACAAGGCTGTGATTTAAGGGATAATGTTGCAAGTAATGTTTAATGGCTTATGGAATCTTTAGGCTTGAAATCGCCTGAATACGCTTAAGGTAATTTATAGGGACAGATCTTCAGCTGGAGGCCATAGATTTTTTGACTTCCATGGGTTTATTTCAATTTGAAACAAATAAACACCTGTCCCTAAAGCGTATGGCAAATGATAGGATGAACTTGTACTAGATGAGGTGTATTCTGACTTACACCTCTGTTTAGCATTTCCTTGGTTTTTTTAGTGGTATTTTGTTTCTCACTTTTGTGAGAAAATATTCGCTTAAGGAAGTCTGTTTTAACTCTTACAAGCATTTTTAAACGCCGGGGAGTAAAGGTGAATTAACAGTAACTCAGATCCTGCTAGGTTCACAGAGGCTGGGCCAAGAATTTGCTCCAGGGACTGTTCTAATCCTGGGCAAAGCCCAAGCTTTCTTTGTGGCTTTGGGAAAATGATTTTACTGCCATAAACTTGTTCTCCATCTGCACACATCAGGCTTTGATAAATGAAAAGGTAACTGATTTTTCTGCCAAACCCTGGAGTGTTTTGCTCTGTAGTAGCTGACACATTTATATGCTTCCTAAGTCTTTCAGAGTGACAACATGCTCTGAATTTTGGATGTGCAGTTGTAGGAAGGCATTGCTCCATCTCAGTATTAGACCTACTGACTTGTGGGATAATTTCCGTAGTTTGTTGTGGTTTAACTTGTGAAAGCTGTTTCAAAGTCACGGAATTTTTGATGCTGTGATGATTGTGACTGAACGCATTTAGATGGGTTTGACTTCTTGATGCCTGTGCAGGGCTAGCTTTACAGTTGAGTGATGTGTTTTGGGCTGGTGGGTTTTGAGGAACGTGGTGTTACTCCTGATGTATTTTGGTGATGCTGTTAATCCAGTTCCTGATGAGCTGGAACAGTTTAGAGACAATTTAGAGTAAGAGGAGAGGGTTGGGCAGTTTAGTTTTACACTCACTGTGTAGAGTGGTGGCTGTTGGTGGAATAGCTTCGCTTTGTGCAGGGCCTCTCGAGGTCCCTGAAGTACCTAGGGGCTTGAATCCCCCTTTTTTCTGCTTTTTATTTTATTTCTCTTCCCTTTTGTAGGTGGTAGAGAAAGGTAAATTTTATGAGCATTGGTTTTTCAGTGCTGGCAAGCGTATGTTTGTTCTCTCTCTTTGAGTAACCATTTTTGTTGGTCAGATAGATGTCAGAAAGAACTTCCACAACTTGAAACTGCTGTCAGATGAGAACCACTGAGCAGTAAAAAGGGCAGGAGAATGCTAGAAAATAACCTGGTTTTGAGATCAAGGAAGAGATCCTTACAGAGGGTGGCAATTAAAAAAATTTGAAAGTATCTTTGAGCAGCGAGTCAGATGGTTTGAACTGTTGTCAGTTGTCAGGAACCCATTAGTGGGACCTTGGCTCTCAAGAAAGAGCCGATTTTTTTAGGTATCTGTTTGACCTGATGTTCAGTGTAACTTTTCATGTCTGATGTTATTTTTTGCAGGTTTTTTGCGGCATTCGTTGCATGTACTTTTTCTCTTTTTGGGAAAAGCTGAGATGGAGGTTTTTGTAACAAAGCTCAGCAGTCCAGAGTTCAAAAGTAAGGTTTGACAGCTGCATCAAAAATGCAGTCGGATTCTGTGAGGGTACCGATTGTTTTCCTCTTTCTTCTTTTCTACTTTTTAAAATTCTATTTAAAAAAATTTTTTTAAATTAAATTTTGGCAAGAGTTGAATGGACATTGAAGTTTGGCTGGCTCAGGTGTGGCAGTCTACAGCTAGGTAAATTACATAATTCACAGAATATATAGACAGATTGGTCACTGCATTCACTATTCTGTCAGAATCTGCTGGTAATGTGTAACTGAGCTGTGCATATTTTTCAGGGCATGACGCAGGGAAGTGAAATGGGAGTCTAATGGGTCAGATTAAGTACAGCACGTGTGTCCCTGGAGATTGCTGTGCTATTGGGGGATGTCTCCCTAAGCCATGTAGCTGAAAAATTAAGCAAAAACCCATTTATGAAGGCTAAGGCAGTCTGCCAACACGAGCACTGTCAAGCAGGATGGTGTCCCTGATGGTTTTCTTAGGTGGCTGGAAGTTTGTATTCACCTATTACAGAATGGAGAAGTCAGTCTTTGCATGTTGTCTTAGAACCATAATAAACAGCGTCCTGCATATAAAGTTTCACTTTACATCTCCTCCTGGTGTGCTTCGAGTTCCCTGTGAAGTAAATGCTGTTCTGCAGTGACTGTTAGGCACACTGGAGTTTAGTGAGTTAGTGATTTGTTACCCTGGCTGGGTACTGAGCACATTTTCTGCATAGGCTTCCTGCTGCAATGCAGGTTTCTGCTGAGCAGTAAAAAACCTTGCTAAATTTTACTTTGGTGAGAAAACAAAATAATAAGCCAACTTCTGTAGTACAGGAGAAAAGGTTTGATAAATATTGTATCGACTTAGACAACACAAAAAAGCACCCCTAGTGCTGTGTTAAGTTTGTTTAAAAATTAAGACACCCAGTGCTTATTACTAATGAAATCAATTTTTCATGATCAAATGCACCTCACTTGTTTAAAGGACATTTCTGTCATGGTGTGTTCTTTTTTGAGCCTGTTGTACTTGTTAATCCAGTGCCTGGCATGGAGAGGAACTTCAGGTAGATGATTTGAGGAAGAACTGCAGAAGGATTTTTGTCTTGCCTTATCTTTACAGCTCCTGCACCGTTGTATGGCATAGTCAGCATTTGAGGATGGGAACGGGAAGCAGGGGAAGACGGAGGTCTAAGGGACAGAAGATTAGGTGCTAACAGTGCATCTGTGGGGTGTACAGGTTAATCCTGGGAAGGTTTCAGTGTCCCATGTGCCACAAAGTCCTATTGTCAAGTCTTTGAAACAGTTTGTGTAAAAAGCTGCCTTCAGTCCCACTCTCCTTGCTGTTCTCATGTGCCCTGAGCTCGGTGTCTCTGGCCTGAGGAAAAGCCAAAGAGTTTTCCAGTCATCAGACGGGCAGATGGCTTGAGTGTTTTTAAAGGTGGGAGTTGTTTTGGTTCTTGCTTTCCCTTTGTGTGTTATTGGCTTTACTGTGCCATCGTATAGAGGTGAGCACAATCAGCCTTTCTTTTAATGGCATTCCTAAAAATGTAGTTTTCTACATTTTTAGGATTGTAGAATGTAGAATCCTGAGGATTCTGTGTCTTTTTGCAGAAGGCAGACATACTCCAGTTGGAAAGAAGGGATGGAATCCAGTGATGTCAGTGCTAAGCACAAGTGGAAGCAGACTCCTAAGTGGATCATCCAGGGTAAAACCCATCAAACCTGGCAGCAAAGCACTTCAAAAACAGGGAGGTGATATTCCGTCATCCTGCCCTACATAGTAGAGGACACGTGGGAAAACAGATTGCACAACTGGGTTGCAAAGAAGCTGCAGCACTAACAAATTGGTTTGGAAATCTAATACAAATGGATAAACATAAGCATCAGATACTGTGCTTTAGAGCAAGAGCACAAACTGTGTGGGTCTCTCTAAGTACTAGGTAATAAGGAATTTATTTGAGGGGATGTAGTGCTCCTGAAAGCATGTTCTCAGTTCCGGACCAGGCAAGCTCTCAGCAGAGCTGGGGGAGCTGAGGGACAATGGTTATAACACCAGTCCATTCCCTGGTGCTTGGCACAGGAAGCAAGGGTGCTTTTGGCAGATAATGATACAATACTGATTTTATTCGGGGGTGTCCTGCACTGTCCGTTTTTAAAACACTCAGAAATCTTTGGAGGGAATACACTTTTGAAGGTAAAGAAATGAGTTTTCTGGAGCTTCTGGTATCCAGCTCTGTTTTGTTTGTTTTAATTTCTCATGCAAGTATAAATAGGTTATTCATGCAATGTAGAGGTCACATGAGGAGCTGACCTTTACTTGTAATGAATCTATTTAACTGTCAGGTGATAGAATTTCCAGTTAACTGTAGTTTACGAAGTGATACTGCTACCTGTCCTTTCCAGGCAGTTTCACAGTTACAAAGCACACTCATTCCAACAAGAAGCAGATTTGATCTCCAGTTTGGATGTGTCCATCCCTGGGGTCCAGTTAGGAAGGAATGGAAAGGGTGGGCTTCTCCTCTCCTGGTGGCCTGGGCTTCACATTTGCTGGCAGATAGAACTGCAAAAAAGATCAGTTACTACACAGTGCAAGGACACCTTTTAGACCCAAACATTTACAATCTGTTTTCTCAGCCCTAACTTTCTGTGTGTGTATACAATGATTTAGGTAAGATGCAGGGCAGTTAATAGAATGTATCCCATTAATGATGCTGTGTCGCTCTCCTGCTCACAGGAACACATGTGCCTTGATTTCAGTTGTGTGACTTCAATCAGAATTGATTTTTGCATTCGTGTGCTCCCGCGTGTGCCTTGTGATGCCGATGAAGCTAAGATAAGGAATGTCAAGGCCCTGGGTCAGCAGAAGATGTTGATAAAGGGGTTCTGTTTGGGAGATACTTGGTATTCATTATCTTTACTGCAGTCAATAGAAATCCTTTGACAAAGGGCAACATCAATGGCTGGGAAGAATTTGACGTGCAAAAAAGTGTATGGCTTCAGGAAAATCTGAATTCAGTTTCCAGTTCTGGGCCTGGTGGGGCACTTAACTTTTCTGTCACTGTGTTGCACTTAGATTTTGTGGGCTGTGCTTGCTTCTAGTAATTCTCATTTAAGATGAAGAATTAGAAATTAAACTAAAGCCTGCTGTTTCCATTCTGGAAGTTTGCCGTTCTGGTATTTAACTTCTTTTTCTTAAACTAATCATATTATTTTGATTAAAAAAAATCAGGTCTGTTTGTTGTCAGTGTTTGTTAATGAATTTCAAAGCTTTATTTATTATTTTGTGGTAGTAGAAAATTTGACAAGATGCAGGCATTTTTCTAATAGTATTATTTATTCTGTTTCCCATATGAAAACAGCTATTTCAGAGTACAATGCGTTTAAGTATTTACCTGAGAAAGTTGCAATGCTTTGGTTATATAATTTGCTAGTATAAAGTTTTGTTTACAGTACTTAGGGGTACACTGGGCATATGCTCTGTGCTCCCTGGATACATTTTCATAGGCTTACTGAAAATCTAAGTCCAAAACTCCATCTGAATGCCATTTTCAGTGGCTAACAGCGATACAGAGGTGTGGTAACCCTGATTTCCTTCTTGCTCCGTGTGAACTTTTGTATATTTGACAGATGGAAAGAGCAAAGTTTGGCCATTGACTGTTATTAATCTTAACTTTTGATTAACTCGTTGTCCCCTGCTCCGTGTTCCGTCTCCCATCAGCTGCGATCCTGAGTCACACGTAAAAGCTCGTACGCAGCGTTTGCCTCCAGTGCCGTGCCCACTTCCACTGGGGAGGGATGCAGAACATCCTGTTACTGTGCTGCTCTGTGAGATGGTGATTAAATCTGAGCTGCTTTGGGAAATAACAAGGTGATTCATAGCACTGCGAGTAGCACATGTTGAATTTGGAGATTAGGAAAAATAGGGATGGCTGCTTTGAGCAACTATCAAGTTTCTGACTCAAAAATTAATCGACGATTTCTTTACTTTCTTTCCTGATTTGCTTGGATTATAAGAAGGCAGAACTGAGCTTTAAGGGATAGGAAATCAAAACCTGGAGACATGAATTCTTTATGCACTTCCATTATTTTCGCTCAAATGAAACCCTTTTCCAAATGGAAAAGTTTCTTATCGCTTTAAAAATTTTATTTTTATTGGGGAGATAGATGATTTATCAAACAGATCAAGAATATTAGGCAACCTCCTCTCTTCTGTGCTCACTGTAGAAATAGTGATGCAATATTTCAGGTATTCCATGCTACAGAACTGTTCTGCTGATGTAGTTCCTATGGATAATTGCCTTTAGCAGGAGCTAGGTCAACCTTGAATGTAGTGGACTTCAAAGCAATATGTTTGAATGGTTTTCAGCCCCTAGCAACTGCATAGCTTGTCATCCTAAAAAATTAAATTAGGCTCTCCAGAAGTACTTGAGAAAGCAATTGTTTTGTAATTGAGGTTTAGGATTGAAAAGGAAAGGTTGGAGAGGGAGAAGCAGTCTTATTCTGGAAAAGAACATTACCCTAAATGCAATTTGTTGAGTGAGAGAGAGATTGAGGGTCCTAAGAAAGAGAGAAATTGTGTTTGCTCGTACTTCAACCCCTGAAGGAGTAAACATGTAGCTCCTGCTCCTCTCCTTCAGATGGAGAGAAGGAGAACACAGATGCAGCCCAAATTCCAGTTTTCTGTTGGGGTGCTACTTACTCTTTAAGGAAGATGTATACAAACTCAGAGTCAGGTCTGGTGGATGTGGTAGTACAAATCAGTGGGTAACTTGTCCCCTCGGATAATTCTTCTCTTCAATTTTACCTTTATCTTCTGAAAAATAGGGAAAAATTATTTTCTTTGGCCTTTAGAGTAAAAATTCTGTTAGAATTCAATTACATGCTTAGTAATGCAAGATACTATTTTAGAAATTATGAAATTTAAAAGAAGTCCATATTCCCTTTCCGTTCTACTCCCTCCTTTTTCCCCCCTATACCTGTTGGTTTTGTGTTTGTTTTTTTTTTCAAGTGCCCGTTTGTTTTGTATTTTAAGTTCAGCTTTGTTCAAGGGCTTAAACAGCACATTTCAGACCATTCTGATCGCTGAAAACTATACTTTTAATTACATTTTTATCATTTTTAGGTGAAAGTGTGTGGTCTAGGTTATATATACAATGATTATTGACTTAGGAGCAGGTACCTGTTCCTAGGCTATAAATGAGATGAACATTGGTATTTTTACTGTGTGGTGTCAAGGGCATTTGAACTAGCTCCTCTTTGTTTCTGTGGTTTTCCTGGTCCTGACTCTGCTGTTGTTTTGATCACGTCTCAGAAGTGCATATTCAGGTCCCGTACTGTGTTTCAGTATTTTATGTTTCTGGTTTATTATTTATCACTAAATGCCTGTGAATCAGATCATATTTACTATTCCATGCCACTGGGAAAGTTACACTGAAGAAGAATAATTTGAATACTGATTTTAGAAACCTAATTTTTACTCTTAGTACATCTCAGATCACCTCTTTGAACGTTCTCCCAGTGGATAGTTTTGCATTACATGATGTTTTCTTAAAATGTTGAAGAGGAGTTGTTACAGAAATACTGCATCTTTTTTCCATATCTTTGTCATTTTAGGGGAAATTTGTCTGCAATATTTTCAGATTGACATGTTTATTAATGCTTAAGGACTCATAGGCCAGGGCACTGGCCTTCCATTAAGTTTGTTGTTTTCAAGACCTAACCCATTGGTGGGGATTAGCAACTCAGGATTTCAGATTTAATTGTGTTTGTCGTGGTGTGCCCTGTGTTAACAGGAAGCTTTTGAAATTTATCAAGTCAGGGATTGAAGTCGATGAAGTTGTGAAGTTTGAGCCAATTCTCTGTCAGCAGTCAGAATTTCAGGAGGAAGCTCATGAGTGCTAATGACTGGATTGGTTAACAACTGCTTGTGAGGAGTGTTTTTGTAGCAAATATCTTTGGGAAACGCAGTGTTGGTTGAAGCAGATTGCACTAGAACCAAAGATGAAGAAATTGTTGTGCAGCCGAGAAGTATCTGAATGAATTACTGACAAATATTTATGTATTGTTGGCATCTGACCTGCAGCCTGTCGTGGGCATGTGTTGGGTTTCCATGTGTAACAACACTATAATTGTCAGAAAGGGAGCAGAGCATGGCAATAGTCCTCATGGGTACTTCCAGTAATAAATATAATTAAGTTCACTGAATAACAATCCTAAATGCGCATTGATTTTTGAAAAGAGAAAGAAATAGCAAAATGATTTCCAATTAAATATTTATTTTATTAGTGCAGGAGTTCAGAAGGAATCTTATAAATTTACCACTCTGCTTTGAAGCAGTCTACTGGGGGAAATTGTAATTTTAAAAATTGCACCATGAGTTAAATTTATACCAACTCAAAACACCAAACTATTTTAACAAGCTCCGTGCTGTATAAATGAATAGATTAAAGCTGTGTTTGTGTCAGAACCTGAAGGTGCTACCACTGTGGAGTTCTACTCCAGCAGCTTTCGCACGTCACGTGGCAGCTGGGTAGGATGCACTGCTATTAAACCAGCAAGGCTATCAAAGAAAGGGCCTTTGAGGTGTCTGATTTGTTTCATCTGATAATTAAATGGTAATTATGCAGTCAGCCATTCTAGTGTAAAAGTTTGTTTAAGGCAATGATGGAAGTGGAGATCTTGTGTAGAGATAAGAGACTTCTTTGGGGCTACTCTGTACTTTTTTTGATCCCTAAAATATCATCCAAAAATGTTAATGGATCTAGAATAAGAAAGACCACTGAAAGAAATATCAACAAAAAATGCTAGAAAATTTAATTTTAAAATTCCATCCTTTAAAACAGCTTGTTGCATTAAATGGGAAATTATTTTTTAACTAAATCAAAAGCCTGCTGTGGAGTTCCATACCAAGAAAAGTAAGTATAAAATTATATTCCTGCATAAATATTGAAGCTAGGAGTTCTAATGTGCAAGGACTGAACGCCCTCCTTACCGAAAAATATTTTAAAATCTTGATACTAAGTGTATGCTGTGTAAAATCCATACAGCCAAGAACAGACCCAATTTCCCCTGCTGCAATATGAGAATGTTTCCCTCTATAATGAATTCTGTCTCCCAGATGCATTTTTAAAATTGGATAATTTTAAGTAAGCCTAAGTTTTTCATATTTTTTTTCTCTAATAATGACTTTTTCTCATCATCATCTATCTATCTGTATATCTTTATCTCTCTCTCTCTCTCCATATATATATAGATGTAGGTATGCAATCTTTGAAGACCAATTAAATATTGGAATGGTTGGAATGTGAGCTTTGCTATTGACTTCATAGGATGAGCTTTTCTGGTTCTGATTTTGCAAGTCGAAAACATTTGGAGGAACTTGAAAATCTCACTTATATTTTTGGTAGCTAATATTTTGCCTAAGGGGAACAGCTCTTTCCAACTTATGCAGTGATTATTTCTTATCCTGGAATAGTGCCTTCTGATGTCTTAGCATTTGGAAGTACAAGTGATACTTGATATAAATTATTCAGTGTTCTTGAAATATCATTTATAACATAATACAGTATAGTCTTGCTGGTGGATTCAAGATGTACTTGGCCATGGGCTTGTTTTGTGCAGACCTGGACTAAAAGGGCTGAAGAGAGCAATGAAACAGCAAATGACATGGGAAGAGGTCCTTGCTTGTAGTAGTTCTTTGGTTTCCTGCTTGTATTATCCTTTGAGCATTCACCATTCGCTGTTCATAAAGGAGTGGCTCCTGTCTCAGCTGGTGGCTGTGTCTGAGCTGAGCTGAGCACCTTTGCTTGCAAAGGAGAAGGTTCAAAGCTTCATGGGGAGAAAGAAACTTTCTCAGTGGATCTGTTGAGTTGATCATATGCTTTATTTAGATTTGCAGACAAATGCATTCTAGCCCTTTACACCTATTTGGCTGTGAAGGTCTCACAGTAATGCCCAGAAAGAGGTGTTGGGCTCATTTTCTGTGTCTGCAGGGAGTCTTGCAGTAGTTTAATTTCAAGGGTCTGTAAGGACAGCACTGGTTCTCCATGTCTTCAGCAAATCCCAGAAATTACTGACGGTAATCTAAAGTTCTTACCTTTTACAGAATAATGTTCTGCTTTGAAGAAAGGAACCTCTGTAAGTTGTTGATCAGTGTTCATGCCATTTCTGAAATAGTTATGAATTAAAACTTAAGCAATGGACTTAAATGTCTGATATAGTCAGTCTGGCATGAGGAACCTGAGTGCCTTTCAGCATTTGCTCTTTTAATACATTTACAAGCTTAAAAATCTGATGGAGTTGCTTAGGCAGCCCTTAGACTTTTGGGATACAATTTAAGGATCACAACCATCAGAGATCTTTTGATAGCTGGGCTTGATATATTTTGCTGATGGGATAGTACTGCGTAGTGCATGTATATTGGATTGCTCTATTATCATTAGTGGACTGCAGAGAAACACAAAGTCCACAAATACAAATCATAAATATGTCAGTAGAATCATTTCAGTGAGGCTCATTTAACCTTGTTTAATAGAGAAGAATCACTTATAAAGGGTTCTGGAGTATTTAATTTGTGGTTTGGTACTTTGTTTTTCTTGGAAGAGGCTGCTCTTTGGAATCATAAGCACACTTTATGCTATAAAAAAATGTTTAAAGCTAATAATTGGACATCTTCCTTTGCTGACTCTAAGTGACAGAGTATAGTGGACAGTTTTGTAGGGCTTTGCTGGTGTCTGCTGAACTGCATGCAGCATGGCCAGCTGGACTTAGGACACCACAGGAACAATAACCTAGAGGATTTACTCCCTCTTGCATCCCTCACCATCCCCATCCCGATTTCAGCATCCTTGTGGTTATCATGAGTGCCCTGGCCCAGCCAAAGCTCACTGTAGGACTTTGGTGACACACACCATCTACTGATGGCTCCTGAAGGCAGAGAACAGAGATGTCTCTCCTTGGTAGAAGAGGAGATCATTTGTAGGATCACTGCCTTTCTTCCCTCCTGCTAAGCATTTTTTTTTTGGGTCAGAGTGAGTCCCTGTGAACCACCTCATTTGCTCACATTGGTCACGGGTGTGACACAAAATGGCATTTTGCTGTCTGTAGCTTATTAGAAGCTTCCTTTTAGCTTTTTATTTAGCTGTTTACCCTAATGATATTTTGAGTGGTGTGTTTTTAATTTGACACACCTGAGCGATCAGGATCATTAAAATACATTTTATGGAAAAGGTTTTGAGTGATTTATTCAGAAGATGCAGAGCACGGACAGGAGATAATTGTCCCTTGCCTATATAAAACTCACATTCCAACCACAAAGTCTAATGATAATAAGAAATCCCTGAATTTGCAGTTGGAGCTATTAATCTCTCTTAATGAATGTAGGGGGTTTTATACCTTAGTTATGCAAAAACTGTTTTCAGATGGGAAAGTTCTGAATTATTCATGTCTCAGTCATGCATCAACACATATATGAGTCCCTTGAGAAACCAGTGCTGTGTATTCTGCTGTTTGTTGTTTTTGGGTTTGTTTTGTCAATATTTTGTGGGGAGACTGGCAATTAGTAAACCAGTGTAACAGAAAACTGCTCTCATAATGGTAGACATGCAAAAGATAAGTAATTTGACCCACTGGAGAGGATTATGTTTAAAATGTATTTGGATTTTGTTTTTTCTATTTATTTTTTATCTCCCTGCTAATTTCATTCTTGTTATCTTTTAAATAAAATCAGCAGTAATAGGATTACAGATCCATTGAAATCCATCTCTGCAGACTGTGCATGATGGCTGTTGCTATGCAAAAGTGATGTTGTCTCAAACTGAGAAGATTCCAAAGATTCTTGGTGGTACATTGTACTTAAAAAGCACTTTTCCCAATGATGGTTGCATCAAAGGTTAGTTGTTTATTTATTAGAGTATGGGCTCTCCCCCAAACATTGTGAAGTGCCTCTATAAATAGAGCATAGAAATACAAATGCCTTTAAATAGTTTGCGTGCATAATGATTTCCAGCAATCCAATGATAACCTGGATTTCTGTGTGTATTTGGAGAGCACAGCTGTTCTGACTGGAAATGCTGTCTGCCCTGGCGCTCTCCCTGTATTTTGTGGCCCACCAAGGAATCGTTATTTTGTGACATACAAAATTATTTAGGGTGATTAGTTAGGCAGCAGTGACTTTTGGGTTTCTTCCTGCAGTGGCACTTCATTTCAATGCTGGTTTCAGGGGCAAACTGCTCAGTTAACATGGATTAAATCAAACAGGGATCAAAGTGGTTCACTAATTTATAGATGGCACGTAATTAGCTGGCAACCAGTAAATTGCACATTAAGGATCAATGCCAGCAGTGCAATGGGTAAACCACAATATTAGACTCTTGCAGAATGTCTATTTGTCAGGCGCTCCTTGGATTACAGCTGTTTCCCTGCTGTTGTTGCTTCTGTTTCTTTGTTCCAAAAGTTTCTTCATTCTTCCCCTTATTTCATCCTCTAGCACAGCCAGTTTTGGGCAGGCACTTTTCCTTCTCACCGAGCTGATCCTGTAGGGATTACTAGAATCCTGACATTTTGTTCTCATAGACAGGGAATGCTCAGTGTTCGCCCCCTTTCAAGTGAGCGTTTCAAAGACAGATGGATGTTTCTTATTCTCTCTGTTATGAATTCATCAAGGCAGGCCAAAACTTACTGAGCTGATTGGGCCCTGCAGGGATTGTTATGTTTTGCATTTTGTATCACTCTCTCTGAAGTCACAGAATGAGGCAGGAGCAGAGCTGGAGATGGGAGCCCAGAGATCAGACTGCCAACTCCTGGCCTGGGTGCTAGAGACGTCTTTGCCTTCTTGCCCCGGAATTCCCACCTACTCCAGCCTGCTCAAGTTTTTCTGAAGTTCAAGATAAGTGTTTTAAGTTATGACGATAATTGGTATTATATATATTTCCTATTTGCATTAAAGTCTCCAAGCAGTTCTTTTCATTTCAGAAATCGCTTGAAATTCAGTGGGTTTCATGTGGATATCTATATGATGAGGGGCCTGCAAATATCTGATGGCAAAAAGAGGATTGTTCCTGGGATTTGATTCTTTGTGTTGAGGAGTAAGAATTACAGCCTTCAGCATTTCTGGAAACCTTGGAAGGTGTAAGCGTTGGCTTAGCTAAAGAGCTGAGTAATTCACTCAGAAAACAGTGAACAGTCTGCAGAGTGGGATTTTTTTTTTCCCTCTGAGCTCTGCCAATGTATGTTATGGAAAAATGGCTAAATGAGGAAACTCATGAAAACATTTCCTCAATTCACACCTCCCACTCAACTGACAGTTCAAAAACTGAGTCAGAAGGGCTAAGAATTGCTCAAAAGTACTGTTGGAATTTGGCAAGGACTTTGGAGCTAGGATTTTATCTCTAATTTGTAGTAAGATACCTACTGCTGTCATCAGCTGCCATAAGTCTTGACCAGTAAAGGTCCTTCACTGAATTAATGATTCCAATTTTTTTTTTTTTTTTTGCCTCTTATTCAGATTTTTGATATTAGGAATCATTTGAGGCTCTGTTTTGGCAGAGGAGTAGCTAATGGCTGTTGTGTTAAATTCAGCTTCCTGTACTCAATCCATATTTTAATTAACTGTGCTGTCCATGGCTGCAGTTACCCAAAGAGCTGAAACACTGCTGGATTGCCCATGGGATGGTGAAACAAAGTATTGGGAGCACCAGGAGGCAGCTGTACCTCAAGGTTCAGGTGTTTTGAGGGCAGGAAGGCTCTGCAGGGGATCTGGCCAGGCTGATCGCAGGGCTGAGGCCAATGGTGTGAGGTTCATTTGGTGATCATGAGAATTGGGTGTAGTGGGGGAAAGGAAGGGCACTGTATTCACACAGCTTTGGTGGTTTTTTTTTTGGCTTCTTCATTGATAAATCCAAGGTTTGCTGGAGTGTATGCCTAGAATATTGGGCTGGGAGGAAGGGGAGGGATTGAAAAAAATGGAAGTTTTGGAATAAGCAGTAATATTATTTATATTATTTATTGATATTTCTTGATTTGAATTTTTGAAATTTAGTTACCATTCAACACAAGCAGAACTGCCTCAGTGCATCTGCTAGAGCTTGAATTGAAACTGTTTCATGGTTGAAATTTGAATTTATTTTCAGCCTAGTTGTGTTAGCCATCTTCAGGATGATTTTAGACTGCAAGTTGTTAAATCATATAAAGGTTTGTGTGTGAGTCTCCAATAGGAGTTGAAAAAAAGTAAGTTTCTAGGAACTTGGTGTGTGCAGAAATATTTTCAGCACCAAAACTGATACTACATGTACCAGAGCAGGATGAGTTTTGTACTCATGTAGAAATTTTACTCTGGTCTTTTGTGACTGTTTTTTTCTTTAAAGTGTAAAATAGAATCTGATCTGTTTGGCCATACATGATTGTTCTTTTTGTTTGGTTAAATGGAACTGGCATAATAAATAAGTGTAGAATTTTGGTTCTAAACTATCTGTCACTTAGCTTTGATTTGAGCCACCTCTTACTATATATTACAGTTTTATGTCTCATTTTTGGGGAAGGACTGACTACAATAATACAGTGGTTCTAAACCCATTAGAATATCCAGTATTTATGGGGAGATTTTAATGAGTCTTTCAAAAACCTATAAGGTATTTAATACATTTCAGAAAGTTAAGTGTTGCAGTAGACTATAGTGGCATGACTGGTGTTACTAAGTGCATCTGTTTTTGCCACAAACAGATATAAATACAAATTATTTTTGTTGTTGACATAAATATTTATGTTTCAGGGTCTGCATATGTAATAGGAATTCTGCTGGAAAATGAAGTCTGTTCCAGGCTGCTTATTATACATATGAATTTTTGTACCCATTGTTTTATTCTAGTTATTTTAAAAATAGAAATCAAACAGATTTAGTTTTTCCCTAATATGCATATTGGATCTGATACAAGGACTTTCAGATTGCAGACAACTAAAGAACATATGACTGGAGTACCTTCTATTTCATTATTTTAACTTCAAAACTTAGGTGCCTTTACAAAGCAATCCCTCAAGGAAGTAAAGGTGAGCATTTAATCCAGATGTTTCTGAAGGGCTCTAAGAAAGTCATCTTTACTGGTAAGCCATCAGCTCTTGTTGAGCAGTTTGTACATGTTTTTCTTTTCTTTCTGTCAAACTTAAAAATCTTCTTGTCATCTCAGCAGGAGAATGCTGTGTACAAGTGCTAGAGAAAAATAATATGCATTTTCTTGAGTTTACTCTATCTGTGCTAACTCAAAACATCAGCACATTACACCAGAAATGTAACATGGGAAGTATTTATGAATCTGTTATAGATAAGGATTTTACCTTTCCTTTAAATCACCAAAAAGGTAGATTTATTTTTTTCATATATAGACTTGTGCAAAATATTTTTGCTTCTGGTTTGGTTTTGTCCAAATTTCCGACGTATACCCAAGGCACCCAAATTCTCCGACTGCATGAGCCAATGCTTGACTTTCTCTGAATGCCTCTCTTGACTCCAGTGGCCCAAGTTCAAACGCAGCAAGCACTTGGGGGCTAATGAACTCGGATGATGTCTGTGTTAGGGTTTTTGTGGCCCCGGAGCTGCCGGCAGGATATTTCCACACTGCTGAAACTTCTCTTGGCTGTGTCTGCTGCAGATGCTTGACTCAGCAGCAAGCAGGGCTGTGGTCTGCAGCTGCCAGCACTGATCCATCACTTCTCAGGATGCTTGGCTGAGGTGTCGCTTTTCTCGTCTCAGTTTCACCGAGTCAGTGCCCGCACATTGCTGCTGAGATTGTGCGTGCGGGAGGTCCTGGAATGGGACCGGAATTTCTGTGCCTCGGAAATAATGCAGGAGGGTGTGGCAGCCACAAGCTGAGCAGTCAGGAACAGCAGCCAGAGCTCTGTGCCATGTTTTGGTTAGCTGGGAGTAGGTGAGGGAAGAAAACTCTGCTGCTGCTAGGATAAGCCTGACAGCTCCTTCTTCCCTTCCTGTTCCATCCTTTCTGGCTGCAGATGTCGAATTTGCCAAGGAAGTAGCAGTTTGGGAGAGATTCACTGGTTGTAGATGCAATCTCTGGAGCACTGGGTGGACATGGAGGAACTCAAACCCCAGAGCCAGGCAGCTCTGGTGTCAGCTGGTTACATGAGTGTCCAACAACTTTGTGAGGGAAAGAAAGGGAGAGAAAGTCTGTAAGAATGAATAGTTATAACTGCAAGGCTGAAAAGAGAAGCTTTCTTCAAGCACATACTGTCTGGTAGTGCTTGTTTATCACCACATGTTCAGCTCTAATGGAAGCAGTAATTCAACATTTCTTGTTCAGCCCATTTGATCAGTAGATTGAGTCATTTTAATGCCTTTATTCACGTGGTCTTGCAAAAAGCATGTAGGCAGCAAGAGTGTGTAGAAAACTCATGCCCTCCAAATCCTGGAAATGCTGATAAAGTTGTAACCTTGCCCAAATACATCAGAATCTTCAAATCTCAATTCATCTGCCTTTCATCATGTGCAAAAGTTAATATGCACTTCTTAGTGGCAGTAACCATGTTGTGTGAAAAGGGATTGTCAAAATACATATTATGTACCAGGACATGAGCTGTTCTGGCAGAATGAATCCTGTTAGCATCATATGAATATATCCTTAATATACCCCATGTTAAAACGTCTTAGGTCTGGCAGAAAGGGCTGCATGTTTCAAAAGCACCATCGTGTAGCATCATCGTAAGACTGCCACAAATAGCATTTCCTTAGTAAGGAAGTTGCAAATGTGCCTTGCTTGAATTTTGTGTCAGGATGAAACTTTACAGGTAAAACTGACAGATTAATAAGTTCTTAGTAGGGAGGTTTATGAGGGAAAATTCCCACCCAAGCAAGTGCTTCTGTTTAGGAAGAGACTGCGTGGAAAACTGGCTTTGTTTGAGAATTGGTGCTTGGTCATTCCAAGTGAAAAAAATCCCTCCTGTGTCTGTCCCTAGCTCTGCTAGCAGAATGAAAAAGAAGGAAATTCCCACCACTAATAAATGACACACAGCTATTAGACATCACACTTCTTTTTTATGTCTGTTCACAAATCTGTCAAGTAGTTGCTTAAACATACTTTTTAGTAAAATAATCTCATTTTTAAGTCCTGTGCGGTGTTGGATGATTTTGAAGTCTGATAGACCTTGGGTGCTCTGTTGCCCAGAGCAGTTAACACAATTGGGTTGTTACACCTGGAATGTCATAGCTGAAGGATTCCAGAGCATCTCTGGGGTATTCCCATATTGTTCTCCATGTAACATTCCAGCTTTCTTGGAGAACTCTCTCTTGGTGTTTCTTTTTTTTCTTGTTTTTTCTTTCTTCTGTGTACTTTTTCATATGCTGAGAACCTACTGACGATAATTAGCAAATAATCTTCTGAAAGATTATCTAATTAATGGGAAATTGGAGTCATGCAGCTTGGCTCTAGAGATGAAAGGAACCTATGTGTCTGTGTGCACAATGGCCCTGTGTTCTTTCCTTAAAAGATTTTGGGGATGTAAAGTGATAGGTTGGGAAGGCTCTAAATCTTTTCATAATTAACCTATAATCTACTAAAATAATGAGAGAGAGAGTGTTACATATAAGAATTTGGGTAATCTTAGCCAATTTAAAGGAGATATTGAACATGGCTGAAATTGCCAGTTTCTATGGGAGTTTACAGCATCAGGACTGGATATTTATTGGCGACATTCATCAGGATCCTTTCTTTAATGTGTATTATGACTAAATAACTTCTTTTTTGCCAGTTTTATTTTTTAAAGCAACAAATTTTGGACCATCTAATGTGCCAGAAAACGCTATGCTCATAAGCATGATATTTTCTATTAAAATTAAGTTAATCAGAAAAAAAAAAAAATACTATGTTTCAAGATTTCATTAGTTTGCTTAATAAAATCTTTATTTCAGTGGCAATAACCAATGTGTATGTATAGATTAAGATCCCTGGGAGAGTCAGCTGCAATCTGCCTCCCCACCAGCCCGGCACGTGCTGTCCTTTGTGACTTGCGCCTTTGGGGTGGGCGCAGGTTTTCAAATGTAAACGAGATAATCCCCCTTAGATGGAAACTGGGCGGTGCAATGTGGTTTTAGGATCACCCCTTGGCCTTTTCCCCTCAATCCAAATCACACCCTGGCCCGGGCAGAGGCCACCACGCTGCTCAAACAGCACACAAGGAATGAATGTGATGCAGAGGCACATCCTCTTTATTCCAGAAGGAGCAAGTGTTGATTGAACACATTTGCTGAGCATCCCTGGAGCCCTGCAGCTCTGTTTATAGTGCTCGCCTTTGCTCTGGAGGGAACTGATTAACTCTATTTAAATGCTACGGCAGCCACCAAAAGTGGGCCTGAAAGGCAAATGAGGAGATGAAATATCTGTCTATCTGCCTATCTATAAATAAAATGTAGGGAATGATTAAAGATGAGGCTGACCTTATTTAATGCATTTCTTTATAGGTCTTTATGACATTGCTGTCTGTTTGCCAACAAAACTACCCTGCTCCCCAGTGTCATCTGATTCTGGGATATGTGTATATAAGTAATAAAAAATATAAATATGTGTTATCAGACGTTAGTAGAAGCTCTATACTCTGCATGGAAAGGAGGGGATCAGATAGAAAGCTCACACAAGAGGCTGGTTTCTGTTCTGGTTGGTTTTAAAACATAATACCTATGTGGATGTCTTCATAGGCCTTTGCAGCGGAAAACTGATTTTTTTAAAGAGCTGGCTGTTCATTTTTCTCTTTGTTTGCATATTTGTTCTTAAATTATTTTAACAAAATAGAAAATGATGATGATCTAATTTATTTCTAGGTTTGTCTCAAATACTTTTATGAATGTAAAATTAAAGTAATGGAATAACCATTACAGCTTTACAGGTACATGCTTGAGACAGATGGGAGTGTTATTATCCTAAAAAAAAGTTCAGTGCTTGTGATTAATATCCAAAAGGAATTAAAACTTAAAATATCCAAAATTGTTAATTGGAAGTATCCACAAAATATTCGCTTAGAATACTGAGGCATTTGAAAAAAAAAATCACTTGACTTACCTTAAGTTTCTTAGTTGTAAATAAGTTATTGTGAAGGTCTTGCTATCCAACACATTTGAATTTTTCAGGACAGAAAATTAGTTGAAACTGCCCTTGTCTGTGCTTAAGGCGCAGAACACTTTACTGCTTCTCATAAAATATATTAACGTTTTTCTGGGTTAGGCTGTTAAAATTCTTCAATGTTCAGTGAATAACAGTATGACCGATCTGTATAATATGTCTTCCTCTAATAAAACTAAGGAACACTGCCCCCATTCCACAAACAATAGCTGCATGAGATATATACAAGATTTATGTTCATTTATACAATATTTAAAGTAAGAGCACTTCACAGCAGGGGAGATGTCAGTGTTGTCATGGCAACAGATGAAGATGTGGCAGCAATGGATGAAGCAGGTCTCAGCCTTGCCCAGGCTGGAGCCAAAACCTCACCTGTGGTTTTGAGCCTCCCACCTCACGAGCTGAACGGTGCTGCTCTCCCTCTGCTGGGGCAGCAGGGAAAAGGAGAAGCTGGCCTGGGGGGATGAGTTTGGAGAAGTTTTTTAAGCCTCCACACAATTCCCCATTGAAGCATTTTCTGCTGGTGGCACAAGGCTGGGGCCTGGGAAGGGATCTGCTGCTGATGGGTGTTGACAAGTGTGACTGTTCTTGTCTCTGATGGCTTAGCCCAGCTCTGCTTCTTCCGTTCAGTGTTGCCACAAATGTCATAAATTTCTGCCGTTTCTGTCAGCTCAGTTTGGTTTGCCTTCCCTCCTCCCAAGGCGTGTGTATTTGTGCCTACACACACATGGAAAACACATGGAAGCATTTGTTTAGCACTCTTCCTGTGCTAACCTGTCCTTTTCTTTAGCTGGAGCATGAACACAAGTGGCTGCTTTGCATTTGAATCTGTGTGAATTCTGCCTTGTCCTTCCTTCCAGCTCCTCAAGTAAGGTGTAGGGGCTGAGGGAGTGGTTTTGGCCACTTGTTTTCTCTGTGTTTTTCATGACTTGAGCAGCTTTGGGGATGGCACTTGTTCTGCAGTAGTTCTAAAAGAAACCAAAGGGAAAATAAGGATACATAGTTGTGTACATTTCATGTTCTGATGATGCAGTTCTGTGTCACGAGAAACCCATTGCACTAAAATCTATAACAGAGAGGACCTGCATCTTTAAGGTAACATCGAGGCATAAAATTAATTGACCAAACTCTAGGAAATCACTTCATCTCTGTAGGACTTGCAATGCAGTCACTCCTCTGTCTTTTAATGTTTATAATAATGTATACAAACCTGTGTAATGATACTGTACAGGGTTTTCTTTGGTGCTGTTTCTAGACATTTTTCTTCAGACAATATTTCTGTCTGGTTGTAAAATAAAAAGTGAGTTACATATTGTTCTTCAAGCTACATTAGGGTTTCTTTAAGAGAGAAAGAAAGGATATTTTCATTATCCTTGTTGTGATAAACTTTAATATGGATTCTTAAATAGTTCTTTTGAAGTTTAAGGATGAACTAGTACCTTACTGATGTGCTTTATTTTGACAGTAATTTTGCCTATGGATCAGAACATTCTCATGGAGTTAATTTTATAAGGAATTGAAAATGTTCTTGGTATGGAACTGTACAAATTTAAAGTAGTACCAAGAGGAAACAGATGCTGTACATCCATTTCAGGTCAGCTGCCAGGCAAATTGAAAAAAAAATTAGCACCAGCAGATTTTTTTGACTTTTCTGGGAGTTTGTCTGAACATCACATGTGTTAAAGGCCCAGCTATTCTAGTGTGACTATTGTTAGATTCAAATTTGCAAATAATCAAAGTGACTCTAAATAATGAACCTTTTCTTAAGGTGTAAAAATGTGAATCTGTGTATTGCTGGATACCAGTTGAGACTTCTGTCTAAATCTGACAAACTAGCTGTAACAGTAAATGATTAAGACTATGTATTTTAGACTGGTGGAACCTGAATTATAAAGGGAAACTGGATTGACACATACAGCCAATTTGTATAAATGTTAAATGTCTAATTTTACTGCGTATTTGTAAAATTATTTCCATTTGTTTGTGCATATAGTCTTCTAGCTGTCTCAATGAACTTTTCTTTCTGAGACTGCTTTCCATGGTACCTGTCATGAAATTAATCATCTGGCCTGTGTTCAGTACTGCACTTCCCAAATGCCAACACCTGTTTTTACAATTTCTTTCACAGTAGAATTTAAGAATTTATTGATTCCATTTGCGTCAGTAAAAAGCGGCAGACTTTTAATCCTGAATTTGTTAAAGAATTTATCAACGATATGGATCTAGTAATCGCTGTTTCTTATTGCTCCATGACATAAAATAATAGCAGAAACAATTGAGAGAATAATTTGTATGAATGTACAGCATGAACAAAAATCATTCACAATTTTATTTAAAGTTCTTGTCATCATATTTACTTAATAAATCCCCATAAGCACCTTTTACTCCTTTATTGTATTTGCTTTTGAGTAAATGCTTCATTTGCAACAAAAGCAATAATTGGTCAAAAGTCATTACCCAGTTCTTAATGAAGTGACTTTTTTTTGGACCCTACTTTATCTGTATGCACACCCCAGCAAGTCGTTATCCATCGAGACTCCAATATTGAGAATATTTCCAATTAAATTAGCGTTAATGAAAGCATTCTGTAACTGCATGTGAGTCAGTGATTATCAGATCTCTGCTGAAATAACTTTATGCAGTGAGGTCCCAGTTGTGGCTGGTGCTGTGTCGCTGTGAGATGACATCTGGGCCACTCCAGCCTTGGACACTGTGGGTGCAAGCCAGAGTCCTGGGGAGGAGATATTTGAGCTACTAATGGGCAAGATTAATTTAATGAATAATTGTAATTATTATGTATTATTGTGTTATTATGTATTGTTCACAAGAACAGGTGAACACAGGTGTTTCTTCTAGTCTGGAAATCAGAAGAATACTAAAAGCCATGCCAGTGAAAGACTTTACTCATTCCTTTGGAAGGTTTGAAACCTGTTGGTCTCGTGTCAGCCAAAGCACAAGTCTAACAGTGAAATCAGGTAGGAATCAGTGCTGGCTTTAACACAAAGCTGGCTAGGTAGAGTCTGTCATTTTGTTCCTCTTAGGGCTTATTGCAAAAGCGAATTCCAAAGAAGACTTTCGTACAAAAAAGGAATGATTTTGCAATGGTTTCCTGGGAAGATCATGCATGTGAAAAAAACAAATGAAAAAAAGTAAAAAATGGAATCTTTAGAGTATGATTTAGACTTTTGATCCTTTCCTCCTCTGCATTTTCTTAGTTGTGACTGAGATCAATCAAACCGTGATCAGGGTTTTGATCACATCATTTTGGAATGTCTGCTGAAAGTGAGCTTCCATCCCAAGAGGTCATTTGTGTGCCAGAGTTTTGGATGACATAGCTGGGACAGTGGTGCCCCAAGATCCCTCCAGGATAGTTTGTACAGTCTCGTGGCTGATACCTCAGTGTGCAGTGCAGTACTAAATGCCACAGCAAAGAAAGTGGGCTTGCAGTGTACCATGACTCTTCTTTTTTTCAGTCCAAGATTTATAAAAAATGCAAAGAAGGCCAGAAATAAATAATTATTTTCTTTGAAATTACGAGCCCATAGATACATGTGTGTTATGAAGATTGGTTTCTGTGTCATGAGAGCTTTCTGCCACATGGGAGATCGCAAATCCATTTTACAAACATTGCTAGGGTTAAGTGTCTGCACTGTGTATGTTCAGAGTGATCACCTCTGTTCCTGCACAAGGACACATTCTCACTGCAGAAGAAATTTCAGAATTGTTCTAAAGCCCTTTCAAGACTTTATGTGTGAACTGTGACTAATCTCATGGCTTCCATCTGAAGCAGCTGTGTCATTCCTACTTCCTCTCCCAGAGGAGCCTCAGCTCTAGCTCTGAATTATTTTTTTTCTCTCTGGGCATTCCTTTCAATTGCTCTTTCTTTATTTTGTTCTTTGGCAGAACAAGGGAGTGTATGGCAGGATATTTTTTAAGAGATATAGTGCAAAAAGAAGTCACTAGGACACTTAAGAAAGTGTTAAAAATTCTCTTTTGAAGAAAGGATATTATCTTTCTAGCATTTCAAAAATATATTTGCAAAAGAGTTTTTCACCTGTAAGTTTCCTTTATCTAGCACTGTCATTGATGAAGTTATCTCAATAATTTCCATGGAAATTTTTAGAGTCCTTTACTGCATTCTATTAAAAATGGGAAATCTTAAATTTAGGCTGAGTGTTACAAGCAGACAATTGTATGGAGGCTGGATGATCAAGTAGTATAAACAAACAAGCATATCTGAGGAACTTGGTGTAAATTTACAGAGTCTGAGACTCTGGACTCTTACCTCCTGTGTATGCAATCAAGTTACTATGGAATGGACAGTGAGGTGAATTTAGAGAACTCCGGAACTCACTGTAATTCTCTTTGCACAGCTGATAAAAAGTAACTTGTTCTTTCTGCTTTCTTTCAAAAGTAAGCTACTATTAACATAAACATGTAATCTACTTGTTTGAATGTTGCAATAATATCTCCTGATTTGAGATTTGATCTGCTTGGGGGTAGAGGGAAAATATTTCTCAGAATGTTCCATAACAAGACCTCAAAGAGAACTAACTTTTGTGCTTGCACACACCAACTTAGGTCATTTACATTCATTTTACACTGCTGATTTTCTTCTTGATTTTTCTCTGAAAGTGGCTGAATGAACCTGCTGCAGTCCCTTTTGTGCTGCTGCCGAGCAGACACAGCATTGTCTCATGGCTCTGAGCACCAGGCAGGTGCAAGGATGAGGAAGAGCGACCCAGGGAAAACAATACAATAATTGTTAAAGGATGTCTCACCCGTTGGGAAGGCTGCGAGGGCATCGACAGCAGGGACTGAGCTAACACAGTTAGAGCTGGAATTGGGCATGAGATACCTGCTCTGGCTCGGAAGGCTCTGCAGAAGGAGCAGGTTTCCCTCCTGGGGCAGCAGGCAGGGGAATCACGAGTGGGATGACGGGGGAGTCCCCAGGGGCAGTGGGGTTTGGGTCATTCAGGGGCTGGGCTGGGCTGCCCTGCTGCATCAGGCCACGGAAATCTAAAGCCTCGCCTTGCCAAGGAGGGAAAACACCAGTTCTGGCTCGGTGGGAATAGTGAGCAAGACACCTTTGGTGGATCTGCAGTGCTACAGCAGTGTTAAAATTCTCAGGCAGCACAAACCCCACCACCACTCAATTAATGTCAGGCTCAAGGGCCAGGATTGGTGACTGCAAATCCAGACCGATGGGTTTTTTTAAATACAAGTCCAGCATTCTGGTGTTAGTAATTCTTGGTTTCTGCTTTTTAAAGAAGCAAGTATTCTTGACATAGTTTACAAATGAAAAAAAAAAGAACACAAACCCATCATTGCTTATAAATGGAGCCAGAGAATGAGTAGACATCAGCTGATCCCTAAAAGTAGAGCAGATGAAGATCTAAGAATGATAAAAGTGTGTGTGTGCATGTCTGTGTGTGTTTGGGGTTTTTTTACTTTCAATAATATGAAAAAATGTTTTAAAAAATATGCTATAGTCCCAAATTTTTAAAACTTTTGGTGTCTGATGATGGTAGAAGACATCTGAAGCCATTTAAAGGTAGATCCATCTTCAGAAGTGCAACTGCAGAAACCTTGAAACTGGATTCTCAGAGACTGTGCTTATCATTTCAGAAAAATTAAGGATATTTGAGATGATTCCACCGATTGTTGATGCTTAGTGTCTTCCACTGAAAAGTCTCTTGGATTCCAAGTGAAGTGCACATCAACTCTGCTTTACACATTCCCTGTATACTGACACGTAAAATTTTGATCTTTGTTTTGAAGGCTGCGTAACAGGAAAGAAAAGCAGAAAGATCAACAGCAGAAATTCTTTGTGTTTAAAAAAAATACATATATGTTCTTGATATAACAGGTTTTACCTGGGAATATGTTTGTAAGGTTTTTAGAGAGCTTGCTCCTTGGAGTAGTTGTGCATGGAACAGAAAAAAGAAAGTTGATGTAGTTTGAGTTTTATTGACAAGATTACATGTTGTAAATATCAGTGTACAGCTTCATAATATCCCCGTCTTGTCATCACATTTTTAATGATATTATCTGGACTGTTTTCTGTCCAAATAAATTAAGCTCATCTCATCAGAGAGGATTGCAAATCTTCTGTTACTTTGATCAGAATTAGCAGAAGATGTGTCAAGCCAATTACTCTGAAATTGGGCAGATGCAGAGCAGTGTGGGGTGTCAATCACTTTGTGGGTTTTCTTTTAGTTTTACAACTCTGCGTCCATCAGGGAAGCTCTTGCCTTCTTCCCAGTCTTTGAATTGCTGGATATGATTTCCTGTTGTCAAGACTGTGCAACTGGAAGAAAACTGCAACAGTTTTCAAATGTTTTTGTTAGAAAATGAAAAGCATTACAGGTTTGTAAGACAGTTTATTTAGAATTACTGCGTTTCAAAGCTACTAACAGAGCTTGTTTAAAAAAACACAGAACAAAGGAGATTTGTTAGTAAGGCTCTCATTTAATTTTAATTTTTGCTTAATGACTTGGAGCTCACAGCTAATGCAATACCTAGGTTTGGCTCTCAAGCTGTAGACTAAGCCTGAGTGCGGAGCTATTTGGTGTGTGCAGTGTGTCTGTGGCATCCTCACTGTCAGAGCACCTCCATGAAGGAGGATTGATGGCAGGGCTCTTTATTGCAGCCCTCAGCAATAGATTGTTGAGATTAACACATTGTCTGAGGAGGAGATTTGTCTGCAATTCCTCCCTACAGTTACATTCAGCGGAGAACCATCCAACAGTTGCTTCTCTCCCCGGCAGGTTTGTTTATATTTCGGCTTAGAAAGATAAAAGATGGCACAGAGGATTTACTTTATAATTTTTCTTCCTGACTTTTGATCTATTTAGCAGAATTGTTTGTGTTCAGAACTTGACTGTTTAATTAAATTTGTGCAAGAAGGGTGAATTATCCTTGCTCGGTGATTTGTATTAAAGGAGCATTGATAATCCACTTCAAACTTGAAGACTTCTTTGCATTCCAGCACCTGCATGAGAAGTAGAGCCAGGGTCTGCTGTCTTTTAGTTGGTGAGCTGAAATCAATCCATTTTACTTGAGTATTACCTGGACTATTTCACTGCTTTGTGCAAATAACATGATCATCCCTATCAGAGAAAAGAAGGTTAGTTAAATGTTACTTTGATCATGACCCATGATAAAATCTACAGAAAGAGTTGATAAAAATCTGCCATTTGGTCTAACTGAATAAACAAGGTAGCATTTTCAGTAATCTCTTTATTTTGAGTTACCTGACCATAGAAATGAGTTTATACTGTAACAGTCTAGGTGATAAACTGCCACAGATTATCTGACAATACAGCAAATGTAAATAAATATTGATAGAACAGTGCTGAGATTGAGTTATGAATAAACTTGCTGATTCAGACTGACCATTGTTGTCTTGGTATTTTGTAGGTTTATTAGAAAAATGGATCAGTAAAATTTATTATACGTATAATTGTGATAGTTTCCCCAATTTACCCTCAGTTTCAAAATATCTATTACTTTATTCCAATATAATCCTTCCAGGTGTGAATTTTGGTGCTTTGTCAAATATGCCACATACAGGAATTCTAGAACATACTGAGCGGTAAAGGGACGGCAAGTGATTTTGCATTTTTAAAACTGCAGATTCTCAGAGTGTGGGAACACCTCTGTGAGAGTTTTACTAGTTTGAGATGTTAATTAGCAGGAACTGAACTCTCACTTGTTAAAACTGAAGATTAAATAGAAAGATTTAATGGGATATGGAAGAGCTGTGAAGAACTATGTAGAGGTGTTCTTAGCATGACGTGCTCTGTGCTTAACATTCACCTGTTCTCAGGTTCCTGCATGCTAAAATGGGCTGCAGCTATCAGAAATTTTGATTTTCACATAGTCTCTCACAACTGTTAGGCTGTGGGAACGCCATAGAGATCCTACAGATTGTTTCGAAGTGGGTTACTGTTTTCCATGGTTAAAGTTTGCAGTTCCAAACTGCAAAGTCCTCGGCTGGCTGAGGTATCAGAAATTTTTTACACCAAAAAGCAACTCTCAATTGGAATTCTGTTTAGACCTGTATATAAAGCCAGGTTTTAAAGTTTCTTCCCTGAGCCACTGAGGTGTCTGGGATGGTGTACATTCCTAATCTCCCTTCGTGAAAGGAAAAGTCTCTAAGACTGTGCTATATTCTGGCAGCCTGCTTAATTGTGCTTGGCAGTTTGTTGTGGTTCTGGAGCTGCTCACTAGCCTCCTAATTAAACAGGGGTGCCCTGATACGTGTCTTGTCTCCGAAATTGATAGGGATGATGAAAAGGGCTGTGAAGGCACCTAATTATCTTTCAAGAACCAATGCTTTTCAGTTCAGATCTTCCCTGGTTTTCATATTTCTAAGTTCATTAAAATGCTCAGAGAACAAACATTGCATATGAGATGAAATGTCACAAGTGTGAATTTCTTCTGCTCTTGTGCTCACACACCTTGTTCCATTCTTGGCACGTTCAGGAGGGCCATGCACAGGGAAATGAATATAAATCTCCAGTTTTGGTTTTGCTCAGGTGAGAATGGGATCCAACCACGGCACCAGCCTTTGGTTTCTAAATCCCAAGTGCAGAAGTGAAGAGAATTTATTCTATTCCTGTTTATCCTCCTCAGGAGCAGCATTGCAAGACGACCACCTGTGACTTAAGGGAGGAACCAAACAAAAACATCGAGGAAAATGCCAAGCAAATATCTTCTTTTACCTTCATAGAAAAAAACCCGGAACACAGATAGATGGTTATACTAGAAGTGATTTTTTAAAAGAAGTTTCAGCCTGCCTATATGTGTTCAGAGGTACCAGAGTTTGAATGCAATTTTTAATAGCTCTTTCTCATAATTTTTTTGGGTGTATTCATTATTTGGTGTCCAACTGACAGTTTTGTATGGACTCATTTTCCTCTGTTCCAAATTCAGAACTTTTCAAAGGGAGCTAAAGTGAAGGATGCTTAAAATAGTCCCCATTGCATTCATGGCTCCCACTGCATTTGTGTTCTAGAGGTTTCAGCAGGACAAAATTGAGCTCTAAAAACCTATCAGTGGGGGAGCACCGGTCACATCAGCTTCAATAATTACAATTACGTGATACTAGTGCAAGGTGAAGGACAATGCAAGACTATTTCCAATATGAATGTTTTTTCAGCACTTGATGCACTTCTGAAGACGTGCTGTATTTCTCTATAGAAAGAAATCTGCTTTGATTTTTCAGAAGTCTGCTCAAATACTTTTAGTATAAAAATAGTCTCTCACAACTGTTAAGCTGTGGGAATGCCATAAAGATCCTACAGATTGTTTCTAATTGGGTTACTGTTTTCCATGGTTAAAATTTGCAGTTCCAGAAGTTAAGGCAGTGCTTGGAGAATGTGAAATATCATAAAAGGCAGATCATAATACAATTTATTCAAATAGATAAGATATTCATGCTGCCTGCTGTCACTCTTTGCAGAATTACTACATCCTTTCATATGGTAAAATGATTTTCCCTGTGTGTGACAGGGAAAGTTCTGAACCGGGGAAGTTCCTTCACCCTGTTTTATAGATAAGAATCCTAGGAAGGAAATGTTTAATTTGTTTGGAAAACTTTTCATGGTAAATACAAACTTTTACGATTCATGTCTTCATCTGATGAGCTGCTTAAAATTTTACTGAAATTCTAGGGAAAAAAAAAACTTTGATCAAAAAATTGTATATTTACATGGAATTTCAGTGAAAATTATATATCTTAGAAGTACTTTCAAATGGGACTTAACTGTTTTTCTTTTAACAGCAGCTCCTCTGATTTGTTTTAATGCTCTTGATTTCTAAAATACCCCAACTTGCTCACAGTCGAGCCGAGTTTGAAATGGGGGCATAAAAATGGGGAGCAAAAATAAATAAAAATTACCCTGAATCTGGAGCTTTGGCACTTGGACTTTTCTGATACATTTCTTTTGGTCTAAATTTGGCAAACTTCAAGTTGAGCATGTTTTTAAAATGAACCCACTAGGCTTCTTTACAGGAATGGTGGCAGATAACCCTGTCAGGGGTGGGGGATGCAGTTCTCACTGGTTATGCTCTTTTGAGTGTGCTGTGCTTCTGAATAAAAGCTAATTAACAATATTTTTTTCTTACAGACACCAATTCATAGCACAATTCATAGCTCATTTATTGTTGGTTGTGCTGGAGTTAGCCTGAATCCTTACATATAAATTCTGCGTTAGTACATCTGAGCTTTTGTACAATATCTGTTTTTAATTATCTTTTTGAAAGGATCTCTTCATCTTTCTGGTGTGACCACAGGACAGGAACTTACCAGAACCTGAGAATAATGGCAGTGTTTCATCTCTTTGATTAACAATTCAAAACCTTCAATGATGGTAAAAATGTTTAATCTATGTCCAAGCTGTTACAGGTTTGAGGATACATGTATAAAATATGAGTTCCTTGAATCCCTGTGAAGCTTCCAGAAACCCCTTTAGGTCTTCACCTCACTGTCCTGGCTTATTCTGCTAATTTTGTTTGAAATCAACTGGTCAGGCTCCCAAGAACAGTTTTCTTCTTTTGCGCTGAGTAGAACCTCAATGCTTCCCTTGCCTCTAGTCAATAAAACAAAAAATGGGAGAAATTTTGTGTTTGGAGAGTCTCCCAGGCCATTAAATCTAGATAACCCTTGTCTGGGTTAAAGTTAAAAATCTTGGCCAGAGGGCTTTGGAAACAGCTGTTGAGTGTGTCTGATATCACTCAACATTTGTGGTAATTTGGGGCTTTTTTAGCCAAGGTACCACTCCTTCCCTGTCCCTGTCCAGGGGCAGACTTGCTTCCTTTGCTTCTGGAAGCTGGTTCCAGGCTCGGAATTACAGAGCTTGTGGATTGTAGGCATAAGCTGCAAAAACCTCCCTGGTAAATGTGCAGTTACAGGCATTTGCAGCATTCTAGGCCATTTCAGTTGTTATATTTGGAGTTGGGGCATCAATAATACATCGTTTCATTAAAAGACAATGTGCTTTAATGTCATTGCAGTGAGTTATTTTGGGCAGTTCAAGTGACCCCGTTTGAAATACAACAAATTAAACTCTGCACCTGTATGTTCAATTGCAGAGAGTTTGCACCACGGATCTAGAAGGTTTTTTATAGACATAAAAGTTTCATTATTTCTATTCTTAAATGCCGACATATGCATTTAGTATCCCAAGAAAGAGCTGTACCATATGGGCCCTCTTTTAGTTCCTGCCCCCTGGAAAGCCAAAACTAAGCAAAAAGACCAAGTCCTCCTTTTCTCTGATTTATTTGTGTTGGTTTTTTTTTTTTTTTTGAGATGATCTTGTTTGGAAACAGAAGGTTGGCACCTGAGAGAGGAAGCACGGGAGTGTGTGAAGCAGTGGGATGCCAGACAGGAGGGATCCTGCGCTCTCCTGTGCTTTGCAGAGCGCTCGCACATGCTGGAATATTGCTGGGATATTGCTGGGATATTGCTCCTGCATGGGCTTCTGAGAGCCCTGCAAATTGCTGCTAGCTCAGTTGCCTGATTTCTGCCTTTACAAACAGCTTCCCCTAAATAAATGGCTCCTGGTGTTCATCTCTAGCAGTGCTGGGAAAGACTGACATCCAAAATTGACAGCCGTGGTGTAGCTGGCTGACCATTTATTAGTGCTCTGGTCACTGAAGGGTGGCAGTGCAAGCTTGTTGTATATAGAAGATATTTCAGCAGCTGTTAAAAGATACCCCAGACTTTCTTTTCCTTTTTTCTTTTTTTTTCTGAAATTAGGAGCAGATTTACTGTCAGTGTCTGTGTGTGTCTGTCGTTCAGGGGCTTTTTATCAGGATATTCTTTATATCACTGGTGTGCTCAGTTTGCTGTGGATTGCAGAGAGCCTGGGTCACTGTGTTCTCCGCAAGGGAAATGTTTTCATCATTTGAAAAGTTGCACCTTGTTTTTTGTAGTAGGATTATTTCATAGCTCAGGATTGGGCAGTCCAGTCTGGCCCTTTTGTAGGACGTGCCAGTGGAGGCCTAGCTACTCCTTTGGTGGCAAAAGGGAAGGTGAAAGCAAATCAAACAGAAATTTATCTGAGCCTGAGTAAACTTTAGGACTGGACTGCTTTGCTGTTCTTTGCTGCCACCGGTGAGCACCATGGTATAATGAACAATCAGTTTCAAATGGAACCCAAAAACATGTAAACAAAGGGAATTAGGGGAGAACTGGCATTTCTTTTCAAGAGCCACAAAAATAGATTTTTAAAAATTGTAAAATTGAAACATTGGAAAATGAATGACTCAATATAGAATATCCTGAAATCAGAGATAATAATAATAATATTAATAATAATATATATATTTTCCTAACATGTCAACAATCTGGAAAGAATTGTTTGGATTAAACTCAAAGGGAAACCTTTGCTCAAAGTCCTGAAACTTTACTGCTTCTGTAATAATAAATGAGGAATACATTCAACTGATATTTGCTGTTGCGGTTCAATGAAATAAATGAAATTGTGTGGAAGTTTGCAGCTGCAAAAGATTTGACTATTGCCAAACAAACAAGTAAAATAATTAACCGCATAATTGACAAGGAAAGACAATTATTCCTGGAAAGCTGTACTACCACCAATAGCAAAATTTGTTACCTTACTGAATCTGCAAAGATTTTTTAGGATACCTTGAGAATTTGTTGTTTTTTCTTGGCCTGGCAGTGATGCCCCAGGCAGTGGCAGAGCTGAAGATTTGCTGTCTGACCCTAGAGCCTCGTTCTCTCAGGTCCCAGAGCTGAACTTCCCCAGGGATCAAAGTCTCCTAGGTCTCTCCTGCAGTTCATTCTGCACAGGGTTGCTATGGCACCTTTCAGGCAGGTGGAAAAGTGAACCCTCCTAGGGACTTCTTTACAATTGGTCATCAATTATAATGAGGTGACGATCCCTTTTGATGTGCATTAACTTTAGGCTTCTCTTGGTCGGTACATACATAACAATGTCATGGTAGTGAGCAGAAATAAGGTTCTTGACCACACTGAGGCAGTTATAAACTGAGAAAATGAGCCAAAAATTTTTTATAGATAATGTTTATACAGCTTTGCCAGTGACTTTGGGATAGAAATACGGATCTAGAAGGATGACACTGATGGATAGATCTGGATCTACCCATGTCGATTAGGTGTCTGGCAGACTCGTGTCCGAGATATTGGATGTGTGGTAACCATTTGTAGCTGCTGATTGCAGAAACTTTATGCATGTGCATAAAAATCTTTTAATTTTGCTCTATTAGAATTTTGGGGAAGGGAGAAGGCAGTTGAGGAAAAGTATGTGTACCTGTTGATCCGGGTCAGAAGCATTTTTTACAAGTATTAACATTATCAGACACATCTGTTCTTTGCCTTCAGTTGTTATGCGGGATTTTTAGGAAATACTGTTTATTTGTTTTTCTCAGCTCGGAAAGGATTTATTTTAAAATATTTATTGTAACGTTAGTTTCAGATGTTTTACCAACAGTAGGCAATAAAAACAGTCTGTATTTCAGTCTCACCTCTGATTCAGCAGAACTTCCAGTTCCTCTTGCTCGTGACTGTACAACCTGCAAGATCTACATGGCAATATATAGAGACATAAACCCACCACTTTCAGCAGTGTTCAGATTGCCTGACTGATTTCTGCCAAGTGCAGGTCATGTGCTTTTGAAGCCTTGGTGTTTTATGTGCTGACATCCAAGTGTGTCTTTCAAAAAGAATAATTTCAAAGCAAATTTGATGGAGTGATTGTCCCATCTAGAGGAGCTGCCTAAAAATAATGTTTCCCTTTCTGAGTAGGTAAGAGGAGAGTTTTTATGACAGGCGGAGGAGCAGTTTTGATGTACCATCTCTCACTTGTAGTCAGAGTCATCCCAAAAATTTTTGTTTGAGAGTCAGAGTTAATTCTCTGTCCTATTTCTTGTCTCCTACCTTTGTGCAAAAAGGTTCCAGGGTGCTCTCCAACACAGGGGAGGAAATGAGAGGCCCAGGGTAACTGCAGGGTCCTCACCCTGCAACAAATTGGAGCTGGATTAAACCTGACCAAGGCTGGTGGCAGACTAGGTATCTGGAAAGTTAAATTGGAGCTATTTTGTCGAGTTAGGGCCCTCACTGTATTTTTTTCTGAGGCACATGAAACGAATAAAACCCTTATTTTGTTGAGGGCAGAGTGTGTGGGAAACGGGCTATTTTTAAAATTTGGAATAATTTTGAAAAGGGTGAAGTAATTCCAGCAAAACCTGACCTACAGGCCAGCAGACTTCACAAATTGGTATTGCTGTGCAGGTGGAGACAGCGGTACATTTGTTGCTTACTGTGCAGGCTCTATTTTTAGTTTCTGACTGCTTGCAAGTTCTGTTTACAAATGTCAGGAAAATGCATTAGGATTATCTGCTTTGTTGTAGAGGTAATAAAATGTTGTCCAATTTAGCCAATAAAGCAGCTAAAAGCAGGCTCCCACTGTCCTGGCAGCGTAGCTGCTAAATGTGGCCTCACAGAGATTTTAAGCTTTCCTCATTACGTGTTTCCCACGATAGTTCTGGCTCAATATGGGGATCAGGAATCTCTGGGGTTTTTTATTCCCATCTGGGAATGGCTGAAGGTGCACTTTGAGAAGAGGGGAGGTGAGGGATCAGTGAAAGCTGAAAAATCCGTGCAGTGCCCTCCATCACTCCCGGAGCCCCACAGTGGCACTGGAGGCTAAAGCATCACTGATTATTCCTCTGCCCAGAGCTCTCAAATGCTTGGCTGCTAAGAAACACTTCCCCACGAGTCCCTTCAGCTTCAGTGGCTGCAGTGGGCTGCAGTTGTTTTTAGGGGATGTGGTCAGTCTGCTCTAACCTGTATTGGCTGGTACCCTGTGATCCAATATTGCAGTTGTTTTTAGGGGATGTGGTCAGTGTGTTGTGACCTGTATTGGCTGGTACCCTGTGATCCAATATTGCAGCTGCTTTCCCTGCCACAGATCCATGGGCAAACATCCTGTGTGAGCTGGGATGATTTTCTGGGGAGCTTTGTGACTGCACTTGACAGCTAGAAGTATTAATGTGCTTAAGTCAGGGCTGAAGGCACTTTAACATTGTTATTTGACTCTGAAAGAAAAAGAAATGTGTTGTTTATTGCATTAGAAAACCAGTATGTAAATAAATAATATAAAAATGCATCTTTCCAGTGCTTAAAAGGTCATTATTACCTTTATTATGGCATTTTACCACTCCAAGTTAGCGTTGTAGGGTGCCAGTCCTAGTCATATTCACTAGTTAGCAAAAAGGTTTGAGCAGACTTGTGACACTGTTAGTTAACACTTGTTTTTCATTACTGTTTTAGATAGCTCACGACAAACAGATTGTGTGTTACTGCTGTGATAGAATACATAAAATAAAAATAGTTCTCGTGCTAAATTCACTGCGCTTTAAATACACCAAATATGTTCCCTAAGGCATCCTCAAGGTGTGGCTATCTGTATGCAGTTCATCACCCAGAGAAATTACATATTCATTTTCAAAGGAACCATAAAGTTTGTTTTAAGTCTGGATCTGAGTTGGGAAAGAAACTGGCAATTTAGTAAAAACTGAGGCGCTAATTCCACTAGAGGGGTAAGCTAGAAATAGAAGTAGGAGTAAAAGTGTTGCTTTGAACAGCATCATATGAAAGCAGCAGTGACAGGAACATTGCAAGTTTGTATGTACCTGTGAACGCCCTTTTTTTTTTTTTTCTTTTTGCAACTTCTGCAGGTTTTGAAACTATATCCCTCTAAGGAGGGAGACAATTAAAATTCGATAGGCAATATATGATTATGCAGTGAAGAGTTGAAATTTGCAGATGGATCACTGGCAAGCCTGACCAAGAAATAGAGCCTCTTTTTTTACCCAGGGGATGAATGTGGGAAATCATGATTTAAAAATGAGAGGGAGATGTAAATCTACACTGTTTCAATACTCTTCAGCTTTGAGAGAATTGGAGTCTGGAGGGGAACCTTGATGACTTTTCTTTGTGTTTTGGCCAACTGTAATGATAAAGTCCGAATATTTGTGACACTTGGCATGCCTGTGATCACACCTAGGTCTTAGATCCATAAAAAAAGGTTACTTTTTCCAAGGATTTAATTTCTGTTTATGCAGCTTGCTGTTACTGAAAAGAACAGTCAAATCATAGCTCTGCCAAACTCCTCTAATGAACACTGAGAATTAGATATTGTGTTTGTCAGGCTAAGATTGACAAAGTCATTGATGAATCTGTTCCGTTTGTTTTGTTTTTGTTTGTTTTGGTTTTTTTTTACAACAATGTGTTTTTCTTATTAAATTAGCTGTTACATATTCATCAAAGAGTAGTCAAAATCCTTTTAGGCTTTATTTCAAGCCTTATTAATGCTGGAACTAGAGCTCTGTGAGTTTATTTAGGGAGCACAGGTTCAGATGGTCCTTCCCAAAAAATAATAAGAAGGCTGGAGCTGCTCAGAGGCTGAGAGCTTGGCTGGGGCTGCTGTGAGCCTGGGGGAGCTGCAGGTTGATGAAGTTCCATCTCCAGGAAATTCCTCTTCCACTGCTGCCTGCTGCTCCCCTGGTATTCCTCTGGGCACAGGGCCTCCTAGAACTGGAAACAGGCGATAAAATTAGGATGTGTGGAGTAAAATCATAAAATTGGTGGTTTTTTCCCTAGGTATTAGCCCATTTTTGGTCTTGTTTTTGAGAAGGTACTATGTGGTCAAAATCAGAGCTGTCAAAACCTTCCCTGGTAATGTTTTTCCATTGGAAGTCACTGATACGATGGGGTTTGAAGCATTTCTTGGGGTTGTGTGAATTACCCTTGGGCTTTTTGTCGAAAAGATGGCACTTAGGAGGTCTCAATGGGCCTGTGTAGTTTTCTGTTGTCCAATTCAGGTGACCTGAAATTCCTGGCTGGAGCAAGGAGCACTTTGAGATGTGCCAAGTTTTCAGAGAGTTTGAAATTGTGGTTTCAAAAACATTTTTACTCCAATCTACATCTAAAACACAGCTTGTTTCATAAGCAGACTTTCTGAATGCTGCTCAAGGGTCGGCCCCATTGCAGTTTTGGAAGAAAGGAAAGTACCTCTGGGGTGATCTAACCATTTCCTGCAGCACAAGGCCTTTTTGTAGGCATTTCAAAAGTGTTGGTCAGGTTGTTCTAGTGGGAATTGGGTGAAAGTAAATCCATGTGATGAGTCTGGTTTTGTAGCTCTTGAACAAGAGAAGAAGAAAAAAAATACAAAGCAAATTTAAAGTGATTCTAAATAATATTTTCTTTCCCTCAGCTGTCTCCGTAATGAGGTACAGTGCATCATCCTTTGGATTTGCTGTAAGTAGAGATATAATTGAAATATTCTCTACCCTTTCTTTCCTTTCCACGGGCTTTTTCTGAACATGAACTACTGTGCTTTTTTTATGGTAACTTCATGGAAATATGTGCAAAATCATTAGAAAAAATATTGTGAGAGTCAAGCATTGGAAAGGATGGCAAAGATATATAGTTATGTTTTTTCAGTTTCTGACCATTAAGTCTTACCCTGGAGTTAATATCAATGCTTACACCAAAATGTTGATAGATATGGTTTTCCTCTACAAAATCTCACAATTAAAAATCAGTTTTGTTGTTGAACTGGAGCCAAATTCTGAAGTTCTCTTCAGAACTTTGTGGGACCCTCTTCCTATGGAAGTTGATGGTAAGATTGCTGTTGACTTTGGAATGACAGATTTCCCCTCCAGTCCTTGCCACGACATTCTGGATTAGTGGCAGAGCAAAAAAATCCCAATAACAAGGAATGACTCATATCAAATAATTTATCTTCAGCTTTCGAATTTGAAGGTTAGATTGACTCTGTAGGAAGTTTGACGCAAGAGTGGAAGTTCTTTCAGTGGGACAAGCCTGGTTTTCAGTGTTCCTGACATTATGTCTGCATTTATTGGGAATGCAAACATGGAAAATTTGCTGATGACACAGAATAATATATTCATATAGGATGAAATCTGGGTAGGATTTTGGAAAAGCTAAGTGTTTTCTTGGTTTGAAACAAAATCTATTGCAGGAAATTAGTGACTGCAGAAAAAGGAATGCTTGACAGGCATTTTTCTACACTAATTTCTTTACAGGCTTTGCATTAGAATCATATTAGTATTTTAACTCTTGGAGTACCACAGTGGCAGCTTGTGATACTTGTTTTTTTTTAACTTCTTCACAGGTGATAGATTAAAAAGTTTTTAATCCCTTGGTTGACTTTCTGAGCTCTGAAGTGTATGCAATAGTACACGGCAAAAACGTGAAGATCAATTCAATAAACACAAATCCTGCTTTCATTAAAGTGATTTATTTGAAGCTGCTTTGTGCCTGTGCAGCAGCACGGTAAATGCATTGCTCTCGGCGCGGGGCACATTTAATGGCCCACGAAACAATTGACTCTGTATCTCTTTCAGTTTGATGCCACCCTGGATGTTTTGTCCTCAGCGATAGTTTTGTGGCGCTACAGCAACGCAGCCGCAGTGCACTCTGCGCACAGGGAGTACATGTGAGTACCTTAATTACTCCTGCCCCTGCTAGGGGCCTGCAGGGCTTTTGTCAAGCTTTTTGTGAGGCTGCAGATTCCAGGGCTTTGACAAAGAGCATTTTGTCAGGTCAGCAAGTATTCTCTCCTTCTGCCAGCTCACTGCTTGGTCCCAAACATTCAGCCTCTCCTTAGGCAAACCCCCCTGCCACTGGGATTTTCGGATTCTCTTTAGCCAACATTGCAGTTGTTAGAGATTTGTGATTTTTTTTCCCCTTGCAGCAGCATCTGTATCGAGTGAACTGTATTTGCAACCTGTAGTAGATTTGTAAATCTTTCATTTTGCATCTTACCGCATTATTGTTACTAGAGTGTGTTTTTTGAAATTGATGCTTGTATTGTATTTGTACTTCCCTTAACAAGTTTGAATATGAATCACTAACTTTCTTTTCTGTAAGTAAGAATGTAGCAGTACTTCTATATCTTCTTTATGCTTGCTTTGCATAGCAAAAACCAAGCAGGTTTTTTCATATTTAATGCTTTCTATATATATCCTTTTGGGGGGAAAATGTCTTTACATATGCAGTGCAGTATTGATCACATTGGGAATTGCATTCTGCATCATTGTGCAGCATTTCTATGGGTGATGCATGTGGTAGCTGAGAAGATCAGGTGGAGATTGACTCAAGAATTTTTCCATCTAGTGCATAGAAGAAGATTTTAACCTCCTACTCAAATTTTGGGTCCAACAAGGTGGAGAATTGCAGTACATTTGCCTGCTTTTGGTTTTTCTCTGTACTGCCATTGCTGGCAGCATCCCATCTGGCTGGAAAATAGTTCAACTGTCCCCTGGAATGGACTGCAATTTTACAATAAAGGGGGATAAGGTAGGTTTTGTGCTGTAACACCTCTAATGATGTCCCTTTAGTAAAGGGCAGCCTGGTGAAACTGAACATTGCATAACTGGTAGGATGAAAAAAAAAATCCTCAAAAAACAGTAACAAAAAGCCACACTGGAGGGTCTCGATCTTGTCTTCACAATCTTCTTCTAAAACTAAGAAAAAGTAAGCAGTATTTTTACATGCATTAACTCAGGCTCATGCAACAGCTTGCCAGGGCTGAGAGTTCCTTTCTGGCAGGGCTCCATACAGAACAGTTTGGAATAAAAGGCCATAAAAGACTGATGTGGCATTGATTCATAAAAATGAATTGAGAAATATGTGATTAAAATTAGTCTTCTTGCACAGATTTGGAGATTTTAACAGACATTTCTTTAGTATCTTGCTTTTGTGGGTGTCCACAGAGATTCCTGTCAACATTCAATTAACATATTTTTGAAATCTCCTTCTGCTGAGCTTTTTCAAGTGAACCTTGTAAAGTATTTTAAAGAGAAAATAAATCCCAATACAAAAGAAGAATCAACATATCCCTATGGCTAAGCCAGTAAAGTGAGCAGCCAAAATAGTAAACATATTTTCCTGTTTTTAATGCTCATTTTTAATTTGCTTTCACATAATCCCTCTGCTTTACATGAGGCTAAATTAAGTCAGTGAATTACTTGCCATGCCCATTAGTTGAAGACAGCTAAGGCTGCACGGTGAGTTCAGCAGCAAGTGAAGGAAAGTTCCCATATGCTGGGAATATGAATCACTGGGTAGTCAGTCTGGTTATCCCTCTGTTTCCAGAGCTGACAGGAGAATCACCACAGTACTGACAGCAAAGAGATGGTGAGATGGTTGTGCTGCTCAAGGCAATTCTTACTGTGTCAGATTTTTGAGGGACGCACATTTCTAATTTCCTGTTGTGTTTAATCAATCTCTTGCTTGAAAGACTGCATGTAATTATTTTCCCTCCTCGACGCTGGGAAGATGTTGCGATGACGCCTGCTGGCTGCTTGCTCAGCTTGTGAATAATCTTTGTGTCATACCTGCCTATAACTACACCTGGTTTTCTAACAACTAAACCTGCCTGGTTTTCTGTGTGCCATTGCCTCCTCCCTCAGGCTCCTGGACAGTTTGGTGCAAATTTGTGTTTGTTCTTAGGTTGTGTGGTGTGTTATTCCAGTTTCTGAGTGCCTGGCCATATTCTGCCTCAGTGCAGGGGTCTGTTTACCAGAGTAGCTTCAGTTTAGTTCTTTATTTATAGGCCTGTCTTTTACTGAGTTAAATATTACATTTGTCTGTGTATCCTAACATATCTGAAAAAAAAAATCCTTGGCTCCTTGGCAAAAGCCAAGTGGAATTGCCAATTAATTATGTTCTGCAAATTTATAAAACTTCCTGTTTCATAAACTTGAAGAGTTTTTGAAAGCAGGAGATTGATCCAAAATCTGTTAAAATCAGTGTAAAGCCTCCCATGGAAAGGCAGCGTTTGATTCAGCCCTAACCGTTGGACGTCATTGAGAGAGAGCATAAAGATAGAGCGAAAAACACACCCCCAGAAAAAGGCACAGAGAATACAGCCTGACTCATGATGTGCTGTGAATTAAATGAGAATAAAACGCTAAGATGTAAAAGAAATGCGTAGTCTTACTTAAGATGTGGCCATATGGCAGTTGGAGCTGCAGCCTTTGATGGGCTGGCACTCCTGAGCGCTCGCCGTGCCAAGTTCTGCTAAGAGGAACCAGTGAGTTTCCATTTGACTTCAGGGGAATTGGAGTGCTGAAACTATCATGCAAATGTGTCCTGCTGAGTTTAACTCGGTTTGGTGGGTTTCATTTTTATTAGATCATTTGATTTCCCTCGTTTCCCGGGGTGAGATTCATCCCTTCCCTCCAGGGTGCTGACCACACCACACAGCCCAGAAAAAGCTGAACCCCTGGCAGTGGCACCAGTCCTGTCACCATTCTTGATTCTCCAGATTCAGCCATTTCAAACCTCCTCACTTTGACTGGGAGGGTTGATAAAAAAACTGCTTGTGCTCCAGAATCCTTTACTGCCACTTCTAGGTCTCTGTCACCCTTCCTGAGGCTGCTCTGACTGCTCCTGGCTGGATCATTGGTGCCCACATGAAATAGAAGCTGCAGCTAAAATATTCCCCAGGATCAGGAATTAAACCACTGCGAGATTGTAGGTCCTGAGACACTGCTTGACTCTGGCTCATTAAAGAAAGAGTATGTAGGAGTGGGATGAATATTTGATGCTTTTTAGAAGAGTCCTTGAAAGAATTGTAGGTCTTGAGGCAATGCAAGAGTTGGGAAGGACTACAGATATGTGGGAAGAGTCAGAGTACGTGCATAGTTCATGAGTGCTTGATTTGCTCAGTGTGATCTGCTAGGTTGTAAATTAACATGCAGGAAATGTAAAGGTGCTGAACAAGTAATCAAAAAAGCAATGATCAAGGAATTAAAGAAAGAGAGGAGTGCTGAAATAACCGGAGTAATTTTTAATCTCCGCCAAAGACGAAAATTCACGATCAAAATAAAATTTTACCATACCTGATTTTTCTTCCTAAGAGGAAGAAATCTATTCTGGTGATAAACCAGAGTTCAGCTTTGTGGTGAGTTTTGTGCAGTGCTGTGCTTTGGGGAGGCTGGGGATGGCAGACACCCCTGGAAGTTATCAGGCCAAGCCCCTGCTCAAAGCACAGGCTGTTAGAGCAGATGTTGGGCTGAACCCAACCTTCTGTTTTGTGATTTGAACATTGACTGAGGCGTTTAAGATGTGCAGAGAAATGTGAATGGTCCCCCTGCCTGCTGTCCATAACCAGTTTAGAAATGTCTTGAATATTCTGCCCTTTAGTAAATCTTTAGCAACTTAGTAGCTTGTTGGGTTGCTGAAGCACAGCTAAATTCTTTTGAAGAAAGACATTTATTGAAGCTGGTGCAGTAACAGTGGTTTTTCATGGCCTTAAATAAATCCAGTAAACAGCAGTAGAAATAATTTCTTAACAGAAGACTGGAAAAACATCTCATGGTGTGACTACTCACTGGCTATACAGCCAAAGGGCAGCTCTTTGCTTCTGTAAAATTCAGGAATGAAGGACTTGGGTTGGAGAGCTGGACCTGTGTGTGAGGAGAAAGGGAGAAATACAAAATAGAAGGACTGGATAAACAGAATAACAAACTACATGTGCACAGCCTTGGGGGGAAGCTTTAAAAAACAGAGCTGTTTCAGTACAGTTGGTTGGAAAGATCTTGCTGTTCTGTACAATGCAGTACAGGACTGAGTATCTGCCTGTGTCTGTGGGATCCATTGCTCCTGGGATTTTTTGGCTACTTGGTTTTTTATTGCAAAAACCAACTCTGTACACCATATTTAACACAGTGATTCTTGACAGTTGCAGCTGGTGTTTGTTATATATTATTTTGTTGATGGTATCAAGTTAAATTCTGTGTTTCCCAGGAATGAGTCTGTCAACATCTTTCTTAAGCCAGTGCCAGAGTAAATAGGAAACCTGGCTCACAATGAACATTCTGGATTATGGCAAGAGCAGAAAACACACTTTTCTTACATTTCTTTCACTGTTGCAGTGTTGTGGTTTTGTTTGTTTGTTTGGGTTTTTTGATTAGGTATTTCAGACTCTGGCTATGCATTCCTTAATTATGTAATAAGAAAATTAAATTGTATCATGGACTAACCATTTTAAACAAACTTGTGATGTTCTGTGTTGCCACGACATAACACATAATGAATGCAGATCTCTCATTTTTTTTCTTATATTGGTGAAGCTGTTGTCTGAAACTTTGGCAGTAATATTAAAATTACAGGAATTAGAGTCTACATGGGTGCAGATACCTGTCGTACCTCCACCTGCTCCTGAGAAAGCTTTTTGCCAGAAGAAAACAGTCATTTTGCAATTAGACATTTCCTAAAGGCTTTGCTATGTGTCTGTAACTTCACTGTCATCTCCACACCTCAGCTGTGGCAGTGGATTTGATACCTTCAGGATGCTGAACCCATTGCCTGAGTGAAGAATGCCTGTCCTGGGGATTTGCTTCTTAATAGGTTCCTAAATTACAGGGAGGAGGAGCCAGTGTTCTCACCTCTTTTGACATTCCGAAGAACACAACTGAGAGTTTAATCCAAGAATTTCTAATTCAGGTTCAGCTAAAAGCAATCTCTAAGAAAGACATTTGACTGCTCCTCATCAGAAATTACATGAGAAATCAGATGAGAAAATGGCAGGTGAGACCCCAAGAGCAAGCCTTTCCTTCTAGATTAATTGTAACCCTTGATTCTCTCTTGCTCATGTTCAGATGACACCACTTTAGAATATTTGGTCATGGGGAGCCCTGCAGAAGTTACACTGAATATATGTGCATTACAATTAGGCATATGGGGAATATGGGAATTGTGACTATTCTACTTTTGCACTCAAAGCTTGAAAGAATTAGAAGCCACCTTTTATGACTGTCACACTGCAAAGTTAGGTCTGGCTCTTCTCTCTTTCTGTGATTCCAAAAGAAAGATCCAAAAGATCTCTATATGGTTTCAGGGCATATTCTCTCTTGGTTCACAGAATTAAAAAAAAACCACCCAGATTTTCAGTGTTTCCATTGTATTTAAATTTTCATGTGTGGATTGGCTCTGCTGTGCTGGTTAACCCGGCTAAATGAGCACTGTCTATTTAGGCAGTGTTGAATGAAAATAATCCTCTGGGTTCAGACCCAACATATCAGTCACATTGAAAAAAACCGCGGATAATTTTATCTATACCATGCATACGAAAGAGACTCGAAGCACAGATGGCAAAATCCACACCTACCCACAGTTCAGGGCAAACCTCTGTGGCTGGAGGCAAAGCTCTTTTGTGATGAGTGAATGGAGTACCTAAGGAAAAATGTCAAGTGCATGGAGCTGCCATCAGCAGACAGCTCAGAACCTCTGCAGCTCGTGTGTGGTTCTCAGCTGCCGTGAGTTCATCCTCACACAGCTCTTGGGTGTCTTTCCCACACAGGGAGGCACAGTGAAGGGTTTTCAAATGGAGGGCTCACCTGTGCTTGGATATCTGATTTATGAGAGGAGAAATACAGTTTCTTGTTAGCCACACTGAAAATTTCTAAACCGTTCTTTCTTCTGGAATATTTAGCCAAAATTCTACATCCAGTTTTGGTGCTAGATACAAGTTTCGGAGGTGCTTCATTAGGGTGACTTAATAAACACTGTAATTTCTCCATAAATTCATTATCCTATATTCAGACAAAAATAAATCACTCACAAACTTTGCTCTTACCCAGGCAGAAATGCATGTATGCCTACGGTTATGCGTGCACACATAAAAAAACCCATTGCACATACAAGTTATATTAAATATGAAATAGAAAATGTATATATTTATATATTCTAAAATCTGTTTCAAAAACTGTGGCATCTGTAGGCTTGGCAATGATTTTACTGGAGCTAGATCCAAAATCTATGAAAGCCTTTCCTTTTACTTGACTGGTAGTTGATTAAGCAGTATTTGTGTTTATTGCCTATGTGTTTACACATAGGCCTATGTATGTAAAATCAGCGATGTGATGTTTTCTGCACTGGAATTCGATGATCACCATAAAAACAAATATTACAGAAATTCTCCAAAGGTTTTAATTTCCAGGTTGAGGGGAATGGCAGAATCTCTGCTCATCTGCTGCAAGCGGAGGAGCAGTGCTCCAGCCAGGCGGGTGTTTGTAAGGCAGGTGTACTCCGAGAGCAGCTGCACAGTCTGTGCAGACCTAGGAACGAGAAAATAGGTCATGAGAGCTTCCAGACTCCCCCAGTTGTAGCAATGTCTGTTAGCTTTTTCTGGCAGATATTCTGTACCTGGAGTGTGGAATTATTTATGGAACTGTTGCCGCAGTTCAGCTGCATGATGTTAAAGTATGTAAATACCCTGTTCTGCAGCAACTGGTTGAAATCCTAAGGGATAATAAAAGTTTTAGAAGGCCTATAACACTTTCGGCATGAAATGGTTCCCTAGCAGAGCTAATCTGAGTCTCAGACATAAACAGCATTTCCCCTCCATGTCTTTGAAGAAGTTAGACCACGTGATATCACAGAGTGCTTTTCTAACCTAGTGATTGAAAAACTGACTTTCAGTGGTCATTTGGATGATTACTTGAATTCTCTTTATTGTGTAACCTAGTTTGGGCTTATGTTTTTTTATGGTGAGAAAAAGGAGTAGCTGTAATGATGCTGATCTGGATCCTGGCGGTTGGGGGTGGATTATGGAACATGTGTGATGAGCAGCAAGCCCACTTTGTTCCTTTTAAAGTGCGTCTCAAATTGACTCTGCTCCCTCCTCACGCAGCACCAGGCAGGTGTAAATACTCTGAGCAGCTGTGCTTCTGTACAGTTTGGTGTCCAAAACATCTTCAGGAACCACATCTGGTAATAGATAAGCTTCACCAAAATCTGATACTGCCTAGTTGGACACAAGGAAGCTTTAGGTTAGCAGCAGAGCATGACAAATAAGCAGGAATCTCAAGACTGATGCTGATACTGCATCTGTTGCCTGTGTGTTACCATAACATGTCAGAGTGGCTAGTAATTTTGTTTTTTGAGGAAGTGCTTTAATGAGTTTGAGGGGCAGATGTTACAGTCTGCAGAGTTTTGGATGTGGCCCTCATGAAAAACGTGACTGCAATGGTCCCAGCAAAGTGCAGAGCAGCAGCAACCCTTGGGAAATCCTGGGCTGGCTGTAAGTAGCATTTTACACTGGGCTGCTGGAGGCTCCAAGAGCTGCCATAGCTCTGGTGTTAAATGAAAGCAGGCCTGGCTGTGTTCAAACAGGCTGACAGCCTCTCATCGAGAAGAAACGTGCTGCAGGTTATTGCAGGTTCCAAGTTACTAATGAAGGAGCAGAACTTAATTTGTGTTTTCAGGAAGAAAGAGTGAAAACGAGCACCAGCAAGGCAAAGAGTTACCAAAGAGTTCCTGTCCTGGGGTTAGATATAGAAGACAATTGAGAAAGAAGTATAGGTACCGAATTAGAAAGTGAATGAATACTTAATGCTCAAAAATATTTTTTTAACTTCTGACAGCAAAAACCTCTTGGGCAATTGCCTTCCATGTTACACCATATGACTTACCCTGAATGATTCCTTACGTGATATTCACTCTGTCAGCCACTAATACTAAAATCCCTTCTAATCATAGGGAAACGGGATTTAGCACTTTCACAGTTTTTATTAAAATAATTACTTTTATAATTTTTTTTTTCTTACTTAAACTCTAGAGGTTTTATTGGTGGGTTTATTCAGAGATTAAATTCTGTATCCATCATAAAACTGATCTTCTCAGCTTTGCTGAAGAAGGTCACATTACTCCAGGGCTTAGAGCTCATATTGCTCTTATTGGCCTGCAGCTCATTTTAATGTGAGGTTACATTTCCTTGCAAAGTAATATTTTTCACCACTTCAGTGGTGAAAACAGCCTGCAGAGATTTTAACATTTCCTTTTCTGTGGGCTATTAGGAGTCATTAGTGCTGAAAGATCTTGACAGGGCCTGCAGAGTTAAAGATTTTGTGAATAGGAATTAATAGGATCACAGGATAATGCAGGTTGGAAGGGGCCCAGGAGGTCTCTAGCACAGGCTGTTGCTCAGAGCACAGTGAGCTGTGAGATCAGAAAAAGTTACTGAGAACTTCATCCACTCAGGTCCTGAAAACTTCCAAGGATGGAGACTCCACAGCCTCTCTGGGAAACTGTTCCACTGTTACTCCGTGGTGGAACTCTCGTTTCTCTTAGGAAAATACAACATGGTAAGATTAACAGTCAAGGAAATGCAGAATTAAAATAGAATAAACCAGCTCTTTAAGGTAACCAGAATATATGTAGAAATTAGAAGTATTTATAGCATTGTGGCTGCCATAGAATTTGATGCTTGTTTAGATGGCAGCTTTGCAAAAGTGAGAGTAGAGTTTCTATCTCAAGAATATTAATACAAATGCTAGTGGTTCATACAATGATTTTTTCCCAGCTCTTTTTGTCGTGTTTACCTCTGTAGCTCAGCTGAAATAATCAAAATGTTTTCCATGAATAAGGTAAGCGATGTTTTCTATGAATAAGGCAAGTAATCCTGAGACAAGAAAGGAAGTTTTTACAGTGAGAACAATCGGTCAGTCACTGAACAGCCTCCCCAGGGATGTGGCAGAGTCCTCACTGGGGGAGGGTTTGAAGATGCAGTTGGACAGGGTGCTAGAGAATCTCATCAAGGATGCCTTTCCCATGAAAGATTGGACCAGATGATTCTTGGAGGTCCCTTCCATCCTGGGCTCTCCTGCTGTTCTGGGAGCCTCTTTACTTTGGTGAAAGTAACAAACCCACCCCCGCCCGCCCAAATAACCCATGATTTGATTATAATCAGAAAAGGTCGAGTAATCTGGGATAGTGCAATAAATGAAAAAATTGGGAGAATAGTGAAGTATTGGACAAGAAACTTAGGTTTTCAATGTTACATTTTAGTTGTATCATATGTTAACAAAATTGGGAAGTAATTAGTCTGCTCCTGACAAGCTTGTCGTGTTCCATGTGGTGTCATGGTGTCTCAGGCATTATTTTAATGAACTTGAAATGTGGTGGTAAAACAGTTTCCAGGATGTAACAGACAAACTCCAATGCATGAGACCCTTTAACTCCCCACTGCCCCAAAACAGCTCTCTGTAAGCTGTTGGAGAAAGTTAACAGATTTTTGCAGATTGTACTCATATGCATCACTATTTTTTTCTGAATTCTTAATTCTGTTGCACCACCTTTGCTGCAGGAGAGCAGATTGACTTGAGAGGAGTAATTACCAAGGGCTTCATTGCAAACCCTCGTCGGTACTGTGTTGCTGTAAAGGTTTGCCAGAAAGAGAATGGGATTATAATTAATAAGGGAAATAATATATAATTAATATATTTTTACAGATTTTTTTTTTTTTACAGATTATACAGATTTACAGATAATACAGATTATATTACAGATATAATTAATAAGGGATAATTAAGAAGGGAAACTCTTGCATTGGCTATTTCCTAGCAGTTAGTTGGTATGAGAAAAACTCTGTTTCCAGTCACCCTCGTGTAGCTTATCCCAGATCTCCTTTGAGGTATTTTATAGCAGGGCTTGCTACTCAGCATGTATTTTTAATTTCATTACGGTTATCTATTTATTTTTTATAAAATGTTGCCAAACAAGTAGGCTGAGAATCTAAATCTGCAGTCTTACATCAATCAGAGTGCTGCTTCCATGGAGGAGCAGCCTCTTTATCTGAAAGGAGTCCACTCATGTGAAAGGTATTTAGTGTGGCAAGGCCATGCTCAAGGTAAAATTGCTTCATTGTGTTGAATATTAATCACCACAGAAATCTGAGTGAGATTACTCTCTAATTCTGTGATGGCAATATTACAGAGTTTTAGTCTTACCACTACCTGTAGGAAATCATAACAAATAATTGCAGAATATAAGACAGAATTAAGGCTAAATCCATGAATTAGGAGGTTGTTCTCCTGCATCTGCTAAATGCAAATGAATTGGATAGTTGAACTTACTCTCCTTAGAAAACTAATTTTGTGATTAAATGAGGAAAAAAGTGCTAACTTACTAACAGCAGCTTGAAAATTGACACTTTGTGGAGATGGAGGTCCCTGAATCTCAGTACCTTTCGTGGCTACCTGCTTAAAAGCCACTGACTTATGCAAAGTAACAAATTTTTGATTAACGGAAAGACTATCAGGTACTTACCGTGATTGATTTCCATTTCTGGTTTCCTTATGACTTGTGGGAATTTGTCATGAAAATGAGGAATTGTGTCTGTGAGAGCTCCATACATGGAATATGTGCTGGCGGAGGGGCGGTGGCATCTGTGTGTTGTGTAATGCAGTTACCCTGATGGGTGTGAGTGCAGATATCCAGGGCTGCTGCAATACAAAACCGGTATTTATAGGGCTGTAGAAATATAAATGGGTTCTGTGTGGGTTGTAATACTGCTTTCAAGAGAATGTCTTTTGAAAATTGTCAGGATGGAGCACAGCCAGAATGAAGTTTTAGTTTTTAGGATTTATACAGGTGTCTGAACTCCGCTAGAACTGTGACCAAAGCTCCAAAGGTGTGTAAAGCCTTTGATGGTTTTGGGAGTCTAAATAATTTCACTCTCAGTGCCTGAGGCTGCAGTACAACCAATTTAACAGAGTGTTTCATCTCGGACAAAGTAATACTGAAAAGTTGACAAAACTGATGAGATAATTTCTGATACAATGAATTACACTTCATATTGTCTTCTGGATTTTCATGTACAAATACTGCATCAAAAACACATCCAGAAGCATCTGGGGCAGATCATGATCAGTTACCAACACCTGCAGCAATCTAAAGAAGACTTGGTGGTTTCACTGTTAAATTTGTAATATTAAATTATCTTGTAGTTTTAGTTACTCTTGCATTTCAAATGCCATTGCTCTAAGGAAAAAAAACAACTTTGGAAGTTTGAGCTTTAGTTGAGTTAAAAGTTGATTGCTGTCTGCCTATCTGGGAGATGCCCGCACCTTGTCCTTTCTGAATTAGTCTATTATTTTTCAAACTATACTGCGTTATGAAAGATTCCAGAAAGCACATTGTTTCTGAAAACCAAATTAAGATTTTTCTGTAATGTTTTAAAATGTTTTGTCTTAATTTTTTCTCTTCGTCCTTCTTTTTAGAAGCAATATATTACATGGAACTGGAGGAAATTCCAGATTCTTCCATTCTTCATTAGAGCTTTTCTGTTGCCTATCAAACCAGTAGCAATCTATTATTTTGTGTTATAGATCAATTATAACTAAAATGATTTAGTAGATACTTAGTGGGAACCTCTGACACTAACTCAGGTTGAAATGGCTGTAAAATAAGGACGTGATCTTCAGTAGGTGCTGGAGGTGTGTAAGGGTTAGGAGAAGGCTATTTAAAAATTCTTCCCTATATTATCAAATTTCAGTGTAACTCCTTTTTCACTAGTTATTATAGGTACTCCTGACTTGACTTGAGCTTGTTTAGAAAAGGCAGTTGGCTCATTTAATTTAATTGAATGTTATTAATGAAATTGCATTTGCCAACCACCTTGGCACTAACACCCTTCGTGTGCAGTTGGAAACACTCCTTAGTTACTCAGCAGTGATGGTTAGCAGGTGGAAGTGAGCTGCCTCGTATTAAATGGTTTGTGGTCTAATACAGAGCATGCTTACGGTAACCAATTGCAACCTGTTTATTCTGTGCTGTAGTTACTGAGATTCATTTTTTGAGGTTTCTTATTTTGTACATTTGTAGTTGAATTTTGCATGATTTGCAGTCTAGTTAGAAATTATTTCTTTATAGCAAATGAGACTAAAAGAAGACACTCTGCAGTGTTGTGTTCTAGTGGTTTTGCAGATAAATCAATACACTCAAGAAGACAAAAACTATGTGTTTTTTTGCTTAAAGTACTATACTCATGAATTTTGCATGGCTGTGGATTCCAAAAGCCAGCATATAAAGGAGAAGCTAGGCTTGCTAAATACGACTACTGAGCACTGATTCAAACCTCAGACTGCATTTCTGTCTGCTATTAATACCCTTGTCAGTGTTGTTATCATATTCCTTTTCTTCTATCTTCTTTAGCTATTTCTGGTTAAGTAGGTGGATGGGAATTCTTTTGCCACAGTGAAACTGATCTGGAGAATAAGAAAAACAGATCAAGATTGCTGAAGTCATTGTGTATCTCTTGGCAAATATGCAAAATATTTGCTGCTAGGCTCGTGTGGTTGGCAAATTTACAGAGATAACCCCAAACTCTCTGACTTATGGGGAACAAAATCCAGCGAGTGGTCAGGGCATTCACCTTTGGGAATGTTTGCCTGTCTTCCTCAGAAGTGTGCAGGGAGTAAAAAGTGTGCTTTTAAATAAAAAGGGAGATGCATTCAATGGGCATCTAGTGGAACTTACAGCCACAGGGAAGTGTGGTCCATAGTTTCCAGCCCACAGATTTGGGGCTGTGTTGGTTTAAGCCTGTTGGGGAGGATAGAAATTGTCTTTCAGAATTGCTTTCAGATTAAATGTCAGCATATCCTTGCAGGAAGTTTATGTATCTTGTGTCAAGCTGTCACTGGCTCAGCAAATGGCCTTGGGCAAGTCAGCCAACTTTTGTGGAGCAGCTCCCAAGTTAGGTCACACCTGACTGGGGAGGAAACAGGAGTTTCAGGTTCTGTTATGCTACTGACCACACTTACCAAATATCTCTCCTGGTTTGGTGAAGAGAATGAAGTTCCCTTGATTATTTCTAATGAGAGAACCTAGCCAAACAAACAAACAAATGAACAAGCAAACAAAGGGAGACACATCTCCAGAGATCTATGATAAATCATCAGGAGCAGAAGTGGCAGGTCTTCCTCTCTGAAACATCACAGATGAAGAAACATCATCTGGTGTGCCCTGTCTTCTCATACATAATCCAGGTTTTAAGAATGGGAGAGGAACTGGATGTTTCATTCTGTTCTTTAATTTAGGCCTCTATCTTTAGCTCCTTAAGACTTTTTTTATTATTAACATTCTGTTACCCTCTGTTACCCTGGAAGAACTGGCGACTTCAAATATGTTCTCAACATTTCTTTGTGTTTTTCTCTATTTTTTTTCCCCAGGGCTTGTGTCATCTTGGGTGTCATATTCCTCCTGTCATCTATATGTATTGTGATCAAAGCCATCCACGATCTTGCGAAGAGGGTGCTTCCAGAAGTGGTAAGGTGATTCCCGTTCTTCTAAACATCCTCTTTATTCTCTGCCCTGACGGTGAGACTGAGAAACGCCAGTGTCTCCTTTCAGCAGCCTCGCTGAACTCCTGCACACAGAGGGCCTGGTCTTCCAGCAGTACTTTTTGCCTGTGTGATGTTGGCTGGTCCTTATGGGTTTTCATAGGTTTGACTCCAAATCTCTCTCAGCGTAACCTTAAAGAGAGGAGGCCTCTCTGGGCTTAACAAATGTACTAGAACGTTTCCACAGTTTACTACTCCAGTGGCTTCAGTATTTTATTTTCAGTGTGGAAAAAATGTATTTTTGGATTATATCTTAATGTCTGCCAGCTCTTGCCTCCAATTCCAGAGCCATGTACGTGTGTAGCAGGGATGGAACAGGTGAGGGGAGCACGCTGGGTGAGAGAGCTGAGAGATTGACTCACCATGGAGCATCACCAAGGGCTTTTCTCCTGCTCCCTGCTCTCTTTTGGCTGTGAAAGCAGCCCCTGCCTGGCCTGCGGAGCAGCTCTCCCCATGGCCTTTCTCTCAGCTCTGCTCTGGCCTGTCCTGCTTGCTTCCTTTCAGTACTGGCTGTTGACTTCTACCCATCTGAGCAAGCTGCTCGCTGGGAAAGCCCTTTGGCAGTGGCTCCACTCCCACAAGACTCCTCCTGATGTGCTCAGACAAAATGAGGCTTCAGTTCAGCTGTGTGCACAGCCTGACTCGGAGCTTTGTCCTCAGCCTCGGTGCAGTTCGGTCTGGCTGTGTGGGCAGCCTTTCCCATCAGGGCTCACCCTGCCAAGCACCACACCGAAACCAGAGCTCCTTCCTTTCAGCCAGGACGTGGGGACAGAGCTGGAAAATAAAAAAGCCAAAATGCAATTCCATCTGTTACCCACTGCTAGCAGCGCAGATGACCTGCAGAGTCCTGTGTTCTCATGGAAACTTGCAAGGAGCTGGGCAATTCCAGAAGCTTATTTTCAGTAGTTTAGCAAAATCTGGGTGAAGATGAGCAGCGCAGCCCAGGAGTTAGCACCTTACTGAATTGCAGCCAGGTGCGTTGTTTGGCTGCAGGTCATTCATGTTCTCTTTGCATTTTGCTTACCCTCTTTTGCAGCCTTCCTAGTTTCCTGCCTCCTCAGCTTTGCCAGCATTACAGCACATGTGGTTCACCAGCCTGGTTCTGTCAGAGTGATCTGGGTTAGCTCAAACACTTTCGGGAGTTGGTTCTTAAACCCGACCAAAACATTTTGACAGAATTGGGCTAGGGAGTGAGCGTGGGGCACGTGCCAGTGAGGCAGAAGAGGGGCAAGGAAGGGTGAGGGGAAACCCTACTGTGGTGGTCAGCTGAGGGACACCTTCTTGACTTGTCTGTAACCAAACAGTGCAAACTGACCACAGTTTGACTCCTGTTTGGTGAGAAAATTAAGTATGGAGTCCTGACTCAGTGAAGGAGAAAAGGGAAGCTACATTAATACCCATTTGGTGGATTTCTGGTAGCCTATATCAGGTTAACTTGGATGTCTCAGTCTTAATTCATTGTGGGCAAATGCTCTGATAATTCTGTCATTAGGAACAAAAGTTTAAAAGTTGTGTCATCTGTATCTCACTCTTTCATCATTATAGGTTCTGTGTGCAGGAGAGGGCTTTGTTTCTGACATGGGCAGAAATGTCTTGTATTTGCATTGTAAACATTATTTTATGATTTGCAGGTGTATTGTAATTCCTCATTTTAAATTTTTTAAAAATGCAGTTATGGTAGGAAAAAAATACGGAATCAGAGCAACAGAAAGGTATCCCCGAACAGAAGATCCCACAGTATTTTCAGTGTCCTGTAAGAATGATTTGTATAGCTTTTGTACAAATCTTCTGTCACAGGCTGCCTTGGATGCAGTTTCATGTGCTAAATCTGCGTCAAGCAGGTAGAAGTTAGAGTGATACTGCTTACATTTGACACAGCATCAGAGTGCTGATGGATAATCTTCTTCCTGTGACTGCTCTGGCTCATTTAGGCACTCAAGTGCTACCAACAGTTTAAAGGTTGTATCTGGCAAGGCACAGACTGGCATGGGTGACTGGTGGCAGGGGAAAAACCGCACGCACACACCTAAAGGATTTTCATACCTGGCAATTCTGCCTGGAGTGTAGGTTGGAGCGTGGAGATGGTGCTTTTGTTCAGTGTCTCTTAAATACCATGGCAAGGATCTTAATTTCAAATCCTTTCAGTACATCTCACTGTGGGAAACTGATTCAGCAAGGGTTGTGTGACAGGTGAAATATCTCTGTGATAACTCAGAATAACAGTGAAAAATGGAGGGCAGCATCACTGCTGAAGTCATGGCCAGTGAGGTATAATGCCTTTTAATTGCCAGCATTAAAAATAACTGGGGGAAGAGGATGTTGTTCAATAGAAGCCTTTCTGGTCGCTTGGCTGGGCCTGAATGTGACACTGATTTTCAGGTTGCTCCTTGCTGCCTTAGCTGCTCTGTGTCTAACAGAAATAGTCGTTCTTCACAGCTCTTTGGGTCTGTGTTGGTTGGTCGTGTTCCCAGCTGATCTGCAGCTGCCCAGGCCGTATCATCAGCCCCTGAGCAGGGTGGAAATCTGCTCAAATTACATCAGTTTCTGCCTCTGCTCTTTTGTCCAGGGTGCTGTCTTCTACTTCTCGGACCACCGATGAACTAATTGCTAATGGTACTAATTTCTGTAGTATCTTACCATGAATTAAGTTACCAGTTCCGCATCAAAATAGTGACCTGGAATATTTTCTGGTGGTGATATCTGTGTCACTGGGATTTCATATTAACTTGCTGTTCTGAGACCAGGGCATTATCCTTGTGGTGTGAGCAAGAACACAGCATTAAGGCTGAGGAAAGGTGGTCTAATTCCACTGGTGTCCCAAACTAGTATAAAACTGGGGTGAAGATCTCAGCACTAGATTAAGAGGATCTGTGCTTCAACAGAAATTTCACATGTGAGTCAGAGTCGCATGATTTTTTTGGGTGCAGTTTACATCCTTAATGCCCTTTATTGAAGCAAAGGTCATTGAAGATGTGGGTGATTTTTAAAAGCATCTTGTGAAATTTTAGCTGTGTGACTTCAGTCTTAAGGGAGATAATGAGGCTAAAACCCAAGTGGAAAATGTTGCTCTTGGTGTTCAGATGCTGAGCACAAAGTTAGCACTGTCAGCCCTGCAAATGGAGATGGTTTGGAATGCATTGCTCTCTGTAGGGGATTAAAGGTTAACCTAATGATAATGCAAAGCAACATGACTGACTGCATTGTTCTCACAACTATGAAGTCTCTTTTTACATCTTAATTTGTGGCAAACCTCAGAAACTTTGTAATAATTCCTCTGAGTTCATTTTAAATTGCAGAAGTTCTGGAGGAAATAGTATGATATGGGAAAATTTAATTTAAGAAATGAAACAGACTGGGTAATTAGGTATCTGCTTGCTAATTGTAAGAACTATGACTAAAATCCTAAAAGCAGACTCAGTAACTTTTGAATAATTCTGGGCCAGTTATAGGAAGTTCATTGTATTTCTTGTTGCACGTGAGATATACTGGTTGTGTATCTGTCAGTTCTTAATATGCACGTAGCAAAAAAAAACAACCTTTCTTGGAAAGATTTTATGGATTCTTTAATGTAGAGATTCTGTTGTCCTTCAAGTGGATCTTGGAAGATTTGCTTTCTTGAAAATACTGGCAATGAGAGAAAATATAAAGTCTCATGACTAAGAAATAATTTGAAGCACTTTTCCAAATGTTTTGAATAGATATTCTTTTACTTACGTGGACATTTAGAAACAGGAGTCTTTGGTATTGTCATTTCATACGATGATTTCAGGTGCAGGTCTGGCAATCCTCAGCAGGATTCAGAGAACCAGGAAGAGAATGACAGGTTTGCTGCACATTAATGGCATTTCCAGCTTGACTACCCCGTTCTGTAAGGGGCTTAAATGTCCACAGATCCTTGTCAGACTGCAGAAAGGTGCTGCTTAATTTACAGGGCAGGAGCTCAGGTTTAGCTCAGTCAGGCATTTTCCAGTCCCCCATTTGAATTCTCTTTTATTCCACGCTGAATGCAATTTTGTTGAACTCCTGTGAATGACAGCACTCCTGATCTGCACTGGCACAGGAGAGAGGACAATTGGAGCTCCTGACTTCCTGTGTTCCTTAATATTGCTCCTGCCTTTCTTTTCTGCTTCTTGTTTGTTTTACCTCTTGCTGTGTCTCAAGTAAAAATAAACAATATGTCACAACAAAAGCTTTCAGCACAGGCAGAAATTTTGTAATTCTTTTGAATGCCTCAAAACCTTGGGAAATGGTGTGTTTCTCCTTTTGGTCCCCTTGCTTGATGTGCTAAAGACTATAGTTAACTTTGGCATAGCCTGTGAGGCAGGATATGAATGACTAGGTAGACTAATTAGTTTAAAATAACTTGGATAAGTTTAATGATAAGTGTTTGTCTGGAATTCTGGCTTTGGTAGTGTGTGTGTTTCCTGTATGCAGCAGCAACCATGGCCCTACTGGGTCAGACTAAAGGCCCAACTTTGGTCTTCAGTGACTTTCTTCATGCCTTTCTTTTTAATTTTATCTCCATCTTTAGATGAGGAAATCTGGAGAGCCCACAGAATTCAAAGGATAAGGGTCACCAGGGATTTATACCATATGTTCATTTTTGCAAATTACTATTGAGCACTGAATTGATATTTTTAGAGAACTTTAACTGTAGATTTCATTTCCTGCAGTTAACAGCAAGTTCAGAAATTGTCATTATTAGGTAAACTTAGGGTTTTCCCTTTGCACAGAACTTTATATTTATATTATAATTAAAAGGAAGCCTGCCCTGAAAAATGATATTCTGTGTCAGGAGAGTTGGCCAGCCAATTAATTATCTGCTTAGTATATAATTCTGTATTTGTATTAATTATACATCTCTTACTGTGGGGAAAAGTTCATTTTCTAGTAACTGAGATATGCATTAATCCTCAGTGTTCAAAACAATCCCTTGTGCCAGTGTTTTCAGTATTTGTGACGTAGAGCAGTGTTCTTCACATTCAACCATGATCCATAGAACTGTGTATGTTTTGAAATTAATTAATTAGTAAAGTAGTGAATTACAGGTTTGATGATAAGGTAGATGTAGGGGAAATATTGTAGCTGAAGAGATCTGTTTGTCCAAAAGGTCTGGAAAATGCCATTGAATATATTCAGTGAGAAGTGGAATGGATCTTTTTTTCTCCAACATTTTTAAAGACTTTTACATAACTTTTTGTGGGCATTAAAAAAATGTGTTACGGGTCTCTAATTCTTGGACAGAGGAGTGAATGAGGAGAGTTAGAGTTTTCATGTCACTTCCAGAGGGGATTTATCTGCCGTGTAACCTCACCTTGGATTTGTAGGGATGCTTCATTTCCCTTTGGAGGCGAATTTGGGTGTGGGCGTGTGAGTGGAGACAATTTCTGCCGGCGCCAACACATACGCGCCAGCCGCTTCATCGAGCTGTGACCTCCATTCTCACTTGCCTGAAAATATTTTTAATTAAAGCTTCCTCATTTTGAGAATTTTGAGATGTGATGACATTTTCCACTTGCCTTGGAACGCATCGGTTTCGAAGGAAATCTTGCTGTTTCTTTCCTACTCTTACCGTGTCTCTAGAACACTCTGATTTTTGGGTACGGCTCCTGTACATGAGCTGTTTCGACCCCACACTGTGCCCCCTGCCCTTCCCTGAATTTTTCAGTGACACTACCGAACTCGAAAAAATACGGAAATACTACAAAACCCAAGGAGAACAAATTTTATACAGGAGAGATGTGCCATTAATGCGTGGGAACCTTACAGCTGTGAATTCCACTCCTTTCTGTGTTCTTGTCCTATTTTTTATATAGCTGGGAATTTTTAAATTTAGATGGGAATACGTATTCTGTAAGGGTCTGCTTCAACTGACATGCTGCAGTTATTATTTCAGTTTCATATCATTGATCCCTAAGGAAATATTTTTCACCAACCAGATCTTTGTCTTTTTGTTCCCCCTCCCTCCTTTTCTTTTTTTCCTTTGTTCCAGCACTTGCTGAAAGTGTTAGATGAAGTAGGCCAGCTGCTCTTCTTTCTGGAGTGTTTGGAATTAAAATTTCTGATCATTTTAGCTGTTGTTCAATACACCTGAATTAAAAAGCTAATCGGTAATTGACATTTGGAAGAGAAAGTCTTCATTTTGTTTACCCTTCAGGTTAATTTAAAATAAATATTTCTCAGATCATGTAATTTAAGCTGGGTGTTTTTCCTACAATGACGAGTGTTGAACCTAAAATAGAATAATTTCTTGTTGGCTCAGAAATAATTTACTAAGGTTTTCTTTTCCCTAGCTATGAGATTCAGAAAATTTCCCTTATTGTTACTTTCAGCATTTGTTCTCTGACCTATGTTAGCCATAATAAGATAATTCCCAGTAGGAAAAGGAATTATCATTCCTTTATTGATGTTTCAGAGAGCAATATCCACAGCCAATGCTGTCCCTGAGGATTTGGTACACACACAATTCACTACAAGTAAGAAGGAACAGGGATTTTGCATATTGTTGATGCCATCATGGATCAGAAAACATTGTATTTATGTGTAAATTTTAGTGATTTTTTTAGACATTAATATCTTGAGAAAGAAATCTGAAAATCTTTGAGTGTAGGTTTTGAGCATTGTTTTCTGTTTGCATTTGCTACTGTTAGTGCTTGCCAGCTCTGGGATTAAAAAACCCTTCATCTTTTGCCCCTTTACCTTCATCATGCCAATTACTAGATATTCTTGGGTAGTACAAATGCAATTTAGACGTGAATGATGTGTTTTATTTTGACCATTGCTACAAAGAATTTGCAGACCTCTTCTTGTTTCTTAAAGAAGGCTCAAAAAGCCTGACCCAGCCACACTGGGAAAGACCGTTTTAATTTCACCTGGGGTTGTAAATCAATATCCATTTACTATGCAGTTACTGCTTGCATTTCCCTGGGTAATAGTATAACACATGTAATGTCAATGCAGTTTGGCATTTGTCCTCATTAGTATGGCAAAGGACACTTTTTTGCAGGGGTAAGCAAGCATCACGCCATATTTGTGACATTTCCTGCAGAACAAAGAAGGAGAGATGTAATCAGTTTGTGTACAAAGGACGTGCAGCCCATCTGATGTGGTGCCTCCAATGCTTTTGTAAATGAAATCTCTTGAAAAATTAGGCCATATGTTCTTCCAGCATATGTTATTGATTACAGTTGAAGCAGGAAGATAGGGGTGTCACAGTGTAGCTTTGTGAGTTCTGTTTGATTCATTAATAGCTTAAAATAAATGCATCATAAACATATGAATATATATAACAATGTCAGCAGTATAGGCCAATAGCAATATAGCAAATAGTATTGATGATTATATATAGATATATCCTTACACACGTTTCCCTACACATTTCTAATCTCATATATAATTTATTGCTTGCCATTTCCAATCAAAGTATCATACACATTAATTATACATTAGAATCCTACTTTATAATTGTTATCTGCTGTGTGTGGCTTGGAGTTTGGCCTAAAACACATGTGCTTCTTGCGGGTTGTTGAGAATGTTGCCAATACTTGAACTGAAGAGTAAGCCAGGGTTAGGGCAGATGTATCAGCGACACATCATTCTTTGTTCAGGGCGTTGGTGGAAAGCCTCATTTCCAGGTTTTACCACACGGTGATAGGAAAGAAAAGCTGTGGCTGTTCCCCCCTTGGTGGGTGATGCGGAATGCGCTGCTGGTCTCGGCTCCCTGCTCATTGGAAAAATCAGTCTCACTCTTCCGAGGGTGGACAAATACAGTTCTGATTTTTGTTTCATAACTTTGATGTCAAAGCAGTGTAGATGAATTCTGGGAAAACGGGAAGCATGGCTGATGTAATGGTTTCAAGCAGAGCCTTTGCAGGAGTGCTGAGGTCACCTAAGTGAGTTCTGTGGAGCTCACAGTCCCTCGGTTCCCAGCCCCTGTGCCGTGCCATGGCATTCAGCACACCCTGTCTTTGTTATCTGTTTCTTGAAAAGGCATTCTGTGCTGTGGAACTGCTTTGTCACACTAAAGACAAGTTTAAACATTCATAAGATTTTTTTTCTTTTTTTTTTGGTACTAATAATAGATCTTTGTATCTCCATGCGAAGAGACTGTCTCCTGCTTGAGTCAGAGACTGGGCTGTTGGTTTGTCTTCTGACAGTGAAGTGCAATTAAAACTCATCCCTTTTGAAGTTTGCTAGTGAGAGAGACCCTCTGGCTTCCCAGGAGCTCCCTTTAGACTGATTACATAAACTATTTATTATTTGGGAGAAACTATGATAGAGATTTGGACTTCCTTTAAAAAAAAAAGTGTTTGTGTTATGAACACCTCTGTTGCTCTCTATATGGTAACAGAATCCCCTTCAGGGGAAGGAGAGGGAGTCCTTTGTGAGTGAGCAGCATGCTCTGCAGAGGGGCTTTTGGTGATCCCGGTGTGCCCAGGTGACACGGCAGCTGCTGGGGGACGTGGAGGAGCAGAGGCAGGGGGAGGTGTGTGAAGGTAGGGATGGGGAGCGGGGTGGGAGCAGAACCTGGCAGGTGCTGGGGTCACCAATCCCCTGGACTAAAAAAGGGTCATTGTTGGGATGCAGGAGACGGTGAATTGCAGAGATGGGCAAAATTAATATTTAACAACACAAACTCAGCTCAGTTTGGGCCAGCCATGATTTCGCTCCTGCCAACACCATCTGTAGCATTCCAGAAACGCATCCCTACCTCCTCAGCCAAGAGGAGAGGTGAAACACTGCGAGAGAGACACCAGGTTCACTGGAAAGGGAAAAAATGGCATGGAAAAGGCGGTTCCAGTAATTGCCAGCTCCTGCAGGAGCGTGTAGGAACTTCTGGCTGGTTCACAGAGGAAGCCAAGGACGGGGCAGAGGGGTGGAAGGAATCCTGCAGGGGTTGGGATGGGAGAAGCAGCTTGGCCTGGGATTGCAGGGGAATGGACATCCAAGGAAGGACAGAGCTTCCTCCCATCCCAGTGGGTATCTTTTGACTCAACGCTGTACAGTGCAGGTGAAATGAGAACGCTTTTACATCCCAGGAGAGGAAGGATTGTAACTAAAGGAGAGTGGGCAGAGAGGAGCTGGTAGAATTAATACATGAAATCAGCTTTAGGGTCAGAATTAGCAATATGCATTCTAGGGAAGGATTGCAATCAGCTGAAACTCACTAGGCTGGGAATTGCGGAATTATGATAAAGTATAGCTGCTTAATAAACCAAGCACTGAAGAATCCATAGTGAGATTTTTTAAAAATGTATTTTATTTATTTTTTTTTTTACTTTTTACAATTGATTCAGAAAGAGATCAATGTCGCAACATCAAAACCAACAAACTTTTTCTTAAACCATAAGATTACTTCTGGTTTTGTTGAAATCCTTGAAAGCAGGGACAGAGCTGTTGTGACAATTTTGTAACCCCCTCTTCTCAGCTGCACAGCTGGGGACAGTGCATTTGGATAAAGTGGAGGAAAGCTGCCTGCTGACTTCTATTATTCCTTTCTTAGGAATGGTAAAGGAGGAAAAGATTTTTTTCCTAGGAAAGCTTTCTTCTGGGAAAGAAAGCATAAAACCTTGCATAAAACAAATCTTAAGTAGGGACACTGTAGCTATTAAAGTGCTGTGTAATGAGAAGGCAACCCAGGACGAGCACCTTGCTTTGTGTACAGTGCCGGTCTATACATGAAGCCATCTAATCAGATTTACGCATCCTTTAATTAAGGCCTCCTGTACAGTACAGTAGCAATGAGGGAATATGATGAAAAGAAATGGAAAAGGAAGGAGCTTTATTTACTGCACTGGGAAGCCTTTATCATATGGAAATGATCAGAATTTAAATTTTTATCATCTGTCACAACTTGCTGCCGCTGTAATTAAAATAACACCAAGGACACCTAGAGTGAGATGTGCTCGGTGCTCCTAATGACTGTCAGATGGGAAGGCAAGGGGTACGGAGAGGGCAGGGCTGCGGGAAGATCCGGAGGGAGATGGTGCCAGATGGCCGGGCTTATTTTATTAATTTAGATCTCCATTATGGCTTTTCTTTCCTTCATTTCTCCAAAGGATGGGTTGGTTTGATGGGAATCGTTTCACAGCCATGGGATGATGTGGTTAACTCTCCGGAGCCCACAGCGCCGCTGTCACTCGCGTGTCCCACTTGTGTGTCACCTCTGCTCCACCCAGGGACAGCCCCTCCTCGGGTAATTCACTGAATACTGCTGTGCTGAGCCAGTTCCAGCTCCTTGGCAGCAAAATAGCACCAAGGCAGCGTTTCGAGCTAGTTCTCTCCTCTTTCATCCCCACCTGCTGTCCGTGCCGCTGGGCATCGCCACTTTGGGCTGATCATTGCACCCGCAAAACCTTCTTGTTTGCAGCAAATATTGTATTGGAATACTCTTCTTCTCGCAGCTCTGGGGTGCCTGGACACCCAGAAAGCACAGAGAAGTACTGAGGAAAGAGAGAGTTTAAAAAGATTTTTTTCCTCTTGGGTTTTTTCCTCGCCCACGGTCAGTTCGCGCGGGGTCTGCCGCCTCCCGGTGGCTCCTGCGAGGAGCTGCTGATTTTGGATATTGTTTGGGGATAAACCCAGGATTGTCACCTTCAGAAAACCTCTTTGGCACAGCATAAAGCGTCTTTTTAAATTTCTTCCCTTTCTTGGGCTCACTGTCATAACAAAGGAACTTCGATTTGTCAGGTCTTCTGCTTTGTTATTGGGTTAGTATTGGCAGAAAAATGAGCTTGTCTTGTGTGATTCGGTGAAGAAAAAAATCCACTAAACTTAGGAAGGATTTCTCGATCTTGAATATGTATTCTCTATAAAAAGCCTGTTCAGCAATTCATGAGTTGATTCAGAAATTTGTATCACATTTAGGTTATTCTTGGGTTTTAGTGGAGTAGCTAGACTCATTTTGATCATGACTGTATAGCAGAACAAATAGCAAGATGCATTTCCACATACTGTGATTTTAGTCACACGTGCAGGAAAAAAACCTGAATTCACCCCAAAAATTTGTGGCATGCCATGACAAGAAAAAAAACAAATAAAAAGCTCTAAATAAAGAGCCATGCAGAGGGTGAAACCTGACACAATAGCACAGGGGATAAGGCATAGCATTTTCAGGATTCTGAATCAATAACTGGAATTTTGAATAATTTTGTATGAATAGTTTTTAAAATATCTTATATTGTAATTCCTAGATTTTTTCCAAACTATGTCAGTTTGTAGTGATGTTCAGGTGCACCCCAAAGGATTTCACAGGTGTAAGAAAAATTGCATTTTGTCAGCTCAAGGCCGACAGTGACACAACTGTCAATAGCGACTTTACAAATGCTTTTTATCCTACCTTTACCCAGTACTTGAGTTCTGTGTTCTCATTGCTTCTATTTTACTCTCTTTCCCCCCGTGTATTTTGTCTTAATATTGTTAATATTGTACCAGGTCTAAGCACAATGAGGTCATGATTGAGAGTAACTGAAGTAGACTTTCAAAATTACGTGACATGCAAAATTGTATAAAAATATTGAATGATTTATTTAGGGATATGAGTGCATTATGCCAGTAATCTAATTCCCAGTATCTTCCTAAGCAGCTTTCAAAACAATTTTTAAATTTCTTTGGGTTTCGAGTTGCTGCTAAAATAATGAAAATGGATGGAGCTGATGATGAATCATCATGACAATGTTTGGTATCAACAGGGACTTTTGCCGGAGTGTTTTAATCAGTAACAGCATCCCAGTGGCACTGGCCCACTTAGACCTGCAGATACAAATTAAGATAGAATTCTTGCTATTTCCTTTATTTGTACTGGTGTTGCAACAGCTTAAATTAAAGCTTCTATCAAGAGTAATAAATGAATGTAACTCAGAGCTCTGTGGCTGGGTGGCAGGCGGGCTGAGAGCTCACTTGGGTTTTTCTGCAGGGAAGAAGGCTCAGGGGCTCCCTTTGGGCACCTTAGAGCAGTGTCAGCCCCCAGGAGTGTTCCCTCCCTGCCCAACCAACACTAAACAGTCAGCAGGAAGGGGTGGGGGCGACCTGTGGAGAATATGTGTTAAATAATAATTAGTTACCCTTCTCTGCCCTACACAGACATGCTACTCTCTCCTGAGGGAGCCCATGTTGCACGTGAAAATTAGGCAATGTGGATGTTTCTGTGAAAGGGAAGTCCGTGAAAAACTTGATTTCTAAGAGAGCTAAACCTTACTTTGCACATCAGTATTGGAAGCTTTATAGGTGTAGCTTGAACCAGACTTAAGAAAAAGGGAATGAAACAAAACCAAAGCAAGTGCAGAATCAGAAACAACATTAAATGGTTATTTCTTACACTAAAAAATCAATATTGGTCTGGTAAGTGAGATTCTATTTTCAGCCTTCTGCCTGTGGGGACTTCATTACTGCTGGCATTGGGCATTGGATGACCTGGCAGTCTGCGTTCAGCCCCACAGGTAAATACAACCTCCTGACTCTGAGGAGGCTGGCTCAATTCACAGTTTGTTGGTTGGAGCTGTCATTAATTACGGCTGCAAAATCAATTGCAGGTGACAATATAAGTAAAAAAAGCACCAGCTGTCGTGGAAGCCATAACGCAGGAAATCTTTATCTCAGGTTGTGTTTCTCAGTATCACAAATAATTGCACAGTAATTAGTACGGTTTGTCATTTAATATATGGGACATGACCAGAAGACATACTAATGTCTGACATCTATTTTTTTTTTTTCCAGGATGATTTTCTGTATAGTGTCTCTGTTCTAAGTGGAATCCTTTGCACTGCCTTGGCAGTAATCAAATTTATGCTGGGAAAGGTCCTTACAAGCAGAGCACTGATAACCGATGGTGAGTGTGACATTGATCCTGCTGCTTTATAGAATGTTCTTATTATTCTTCCAGGGAATGATGCAGAGACAGAGGAGAAGAGTGACCCCTGCATGCTGACAGGTGTGAAACAGCACTGAAATAAGGCAGCCACTGGGAAATGGGGAAAAAAACCCCAAATCCAAACCCTAGAAGAGTCTGTGGCACCACTGGGCTCTAGCACAGACAGCTCAGCTGAAATGGGGGTGTCTGGTGGAAGTCAAACAGTGAATGTGTGGATAGTAAGAAATAATAGAGTTAGAGGTAGGGCAGATAATGAATCAGAGGTGTGTTGGTCAGAGGTTAGGCTGCAGCAGGGGGATATGGCACCAGTTCAGAGAGCTTTGGTCAAGTCACTTCCATCCTCACTGCCTGGTGAACTTTGGTAAAATCCCAACAGTTTGAATGGAGCAAAGTCTGCTGCAGAAACAGCCTTGGGCAGGGATCGTCACCATCATTCACAGGTACCTCCACAGGTGTAATTTGGCCATCACTGCCACTTCTGCATCGGCCCAGGTGTGTAGCACCTGACTGGTTTTGGTTTTAAAATCATGCTTTAAAAGTATGTTAAAAGTATCTGTAGTCCAGATATTCCTCAGGGCTCAAGCTTCTGAATCCTCCGAAATCCTGGGGATCTGCCCTTCAAACGAGTGAGGCCACAGTGATGGCAGAACTTTCACAGCTCTCAGTGGATCTCTCCCAGATTTTATCTGCCAGCACAGGACAGTTTGAAATACTCTGTAAACAGACACTGTAGGGTGTTCATGATTCATGGGTCGTGGCACCTAAATTATTTTACTCTGCTAAAGATTTCATTTTAAGGAAATTCAATTTTCAGCTTACTCTAGAGATATTTTGCTTTATTTTAAGCAAATCAAACATACTTAAAGTTTTTCTTGATGATGTGTGATAACACTTGAGTATCTCTATCATCCCACTTCTATAAATTCTTCATGAGTATTTATATTTTAAATCTAAAAGAAGCAAAAAGGCACCAGAATAGCAGTGAGGGGGTTACAACTGAGCTACTGCCTCCCTGCATTTGGGATTCTCTCCCAAAAGACCTCCAGCTCAGAAATCTTATTCTTTCCTATGGACTCTGCCACTCTAAGCATTTTGAAACAAAAATATCTCAAACCTGCAGAAAGGATTCTGGAAAGGATCCTGGGAACTGCAGCCCAGTGAGTCTGACTGCCTTCACTGCCAGGGTCTAAGTGGGACACGTTGGCCATTTCAGAACTGTGCCTAGGCAGGCGAATGGTGAACCCTCCCTTTCAAAAAATGTAGCTTAGTTTGGAAACAGAGCAGTTTATTCAGACAAAATATTAGCCGAAAATTCCTAAATAACTCCAGCCCTGAATTGTTCTCCTGTGTGACACAGAAATCTCTTTCCCCATAATTACATCCTCATGCTAATGATACTGCTTCAGAGCTGCAGACTGCTCATTCCTTGATTAAAAAAATTAGGGGAAAAAAGTATACAATTACCTCAGCCTGGTTTTTATCTCTCTTCTCTCCTTTAGAACTACTTTAGAAAATGTAGGAGGCAGATCTTAACATGTGTGGTTAAATGTCTGCTTTCACAAGATGTATTTACATATATACTCGATTTATTAACAATCAGGAAGAGACAATGTGATTCAGCAGCTAAGACAGATTTAGCAGTCCCTCGCATATCTTTTTTTAGTGTTTTCTGTTTCCTGCTAATTTACCTCCTGTGATCCCTGGCTCCAGACCAACAAACTGTTTTGAGTAAAAGGAGCGTGAATTTTTCTTCCTGAAAAATAGGTTTATTTTCAGAACAGCAAATTCTCTCTTATGCATGTCAACCTCTATTAACAATTTTTTTAGAATAACTTTGTTTTAGAATAGAGCTTAACAACAGTATCTCTCTAAAGCCTAGATGTATGAATCCTAATGAGGCAAAATGTTACTTGTACAATTTGTTTAGAGCAAATGCTCTTGGCCTTTTGGATAATATAAACAGCTATTTCCTGCCTTGAATTTTGTGACATCTGAGAGGACAACTCTGTGACAGTTGGTGATGTCAGCCAACTTTCCTGTAGGTTTTAAGTGCCTGTTTCCTACCCAGATTTAGCCACCTGATTTTTCCTGTGCTGGCCTTACACATAGAACAGTGTCAGAGTTAATTTTTAAATACGTGCAGCCATTACATGATTTCCTGCCACATCAGCAAAGGAAGGTTTGGCTGAATGAGAAGGAAGGGAAAACAATTTCCTTTGCAAATAGCTTTTACATCGTTTGGAATCATCAGCCAATAATGGCATGAAAATATTTGATTCCTTTGCATATTGTGCTGATGGATTCGGACTTAAGCTGGAGCAGGGGAAATAACACTGATTTAAATTTCTACTGAATTAATTTATATTTTATATTCTTTATATCTATAGACACAATACACACAATTTCAACATGTGTTAGCAGTATAAATTAATAAATAGACAAAGACTGGATGTGAGAGGTGTGGATCAAAGGAGACACTCAGGAACAAGTGTTATGTGTATCTCTGCTGGCAGTCCTGGGGAATTGGAAAAACCTGGCTAAGTCCTGTAAACAGCAGCTGGCTAGAGCTGCCTCACCAAGTGATACAGAATATTTCAAGTTTGATATTTCATTTGTTATCTAGGTTAAATAGTACATGGATCTACCAAATTAATGTACTCTTAGTGACTTTTTTTTTTTTTTGAACGACAGGGGTGTCTTTTCGGTTATTGTGGAAAAAGAAATCAGAAAAAGGGAATTTGGGGTTAAAAAACAGAACACAAGGAATCACTTATAAAACCCCAAATCAGTAATTAATCAATCAGGAGTTGAATGAAAAAGGGCAGTAATTTTTCCAAAAGCTCTGTGAGAATTTTGAAGGGACAGTCTTGGAGAAAAAGAGAAAAAGGAAAAAAAAGGAAAGAGGGCTCTAAAAGGATGTTCATAAAAATTGTAAATAATAGATAAGAGGCTGCTGTGATACATCTAAGGCATAAATGGAAAATATTACTAGGATTATCCTCTATGTCTTCAGCAATGTCAACAGCTCCAAGCCATAGTGCCAAGCACATAAATAAATGTATGGAACGGGGTAAAAAGCTTCAAGAGAGGATCTTTGTGCAAAACCATTTTCCTTTCCATGGCTTCCTGGGGTTCTTCCTTTAATTATTTTTTTCCCCCCTTTTAGGTTTCAACTCTCTTGTAGGTGGAATAATGGGATTTTCCATCCTTCTTAGTGCAGAAGTGTTTAAACACAATTCCTCTGTCTGGTACCTGGATGGCAGTATAGGAGTGTTAATTGGACTCACAATATCTGCCTATGGAATCAAGTGAGTATCTGCTGCAGGGCAGATGGGCTGGCCCTGAGAGGTGGGAAGTCATAGCTTTTAAGGGTTTATGTAATAAATCCAATGAAATCAGTCCCTGGAATTTATTAGATTAGCAGCCAATTCTAGCAGGGTGTGTGGAAAGGGTTATAAAAGATTGCGGTCCTCCACATCAACTGGAAAGCAGCCAGGACTTAAAAAGAAATCGGAATAATTCCAGATTTTTGTATACCTGAAATTCAGTACCTGAAAAATAAAATGGATACAATGGATAAAATCAGTCCTCATTGCTTTTATGGCACATTTCTGAGCAGTGCTTTGCCAAAGGAAGTCTGGATTAAAGGAAAGGTGCCCAAGTTTCAAGAAGGATTGATTGCTATTGATTTTTGTCCCAGCCCTACCTTGGAGCAACTTCTAAACTGAAGGTTGCTGCTCGTGTTTCAAATGTTGTTTCTCTTGAATTTTAAGATGCTTTCTTGATTCACGACACCAGCAACAGAATAAAAAAATCAAATTAAGCTCGCTCTGCCATGAACTTCATTGCTGCCACAATCTCCCTTGGCTGCACGAAATCCAACGTGAATTTTGCACTTTATCCCTTGCGGCTTATCTGCCGTAAGAGAAAGAGGGAGATGGAGCATTGTGGTTGGAATTGTGCCCATTGAGAAGCAGCCCTTGGCCAGGCTGCAGTCAGCCCTCAGCTGGAAGCTGCGTGGGGTTTCCTTTTTCAACTTGGAAAATTCAATTAGCATTTTAACGGGGAACACCATTCCTGAATAAATCACTATAATCACAATTTCCACTGTAAAACTAACCGGGCTGTGGACAACTACAGAGGCTGTTAGTGCAGCTGAGCTCTTTTTTCTTCAAGAATGTTTAAAAATGAGCTCCCCCAGGCCGGGGGCTGCCCTGTGTGACCCTGCTGTGCTGTCCCCGCAGGCTGCTCATCGATATGGTGCCCCGTGTGAGGCAGACGCGCCACTACGAGATGTTCGAGTGAAGGTGCCGCCCTGTCCCCGGGAAGGACTGTAAAACCACAGCGTCCTGCGTCTTGGCAAGTGGTGCCAATGGTATTTTCCTGAACATGCAATTTGTTTCCCCGTGGTCTGTTTCTGTTGAAGTTTGTTTGAATGGGAAATCTCTCTGTAAATCTGGCATATTGTGCACACTGCTTGCAATTCAGCCAAACAGCAGCGTTTTGTTTTTTTTTTTTTTATAATTTATTTATTTCCAGTATGCTATTGATTCCTGTGACAATAGAAAACATGCAGTTTGCAGTTTGAACCCAGCTGCCATGTTGTATATTCCAGAGTGAAAGTGTTCTCAATGGTGTGGTAAGCCTGTGGGTAAAGAAGTGCCAGTTTCAGATTTGAGTTTTGGATTTTTTTTTTCCCCCCTGGCCTGTATTTTCCCAAACACATGCTGTAACAGGAGTACAATCCTTGCTAACCTCTTCGACTAAGAGTATCTGACATAGAGTCTGGACACCAAGAGCTGTGTTGCTTCAAACACTTCAGTAGCTACTCCCTCCCTCTCATTGAAATAGACACCCAGAAAGAGCAGGCACAGCCCTTTCTGTGATCAGAGAGATACTGCATTTTAAGCCCAAATTAACCGAAATGATACCTCTTCAATTTAAATTCTATTTTTTCTTAATGAGACACTGTTCATAGCTTTGCATGGACCAAACAAGCACACACAGTGTTACTGTACAGACCAAAGCCAAAAGGAAGAGGAGCTGCTCAAGGAATGGGATTTTCACCTCCTATTTTACCATACGCAGCTGTAGCAGCGTGTGTGACGTTGTGGTTGCTCTGTAGTCTGACAACGGCACAGCAGTGGCTCAATCTCGTGGTGAGATACAGATCTATTTATTAGATTTAGATTGTCCTGTAAAGTGTTGCTCACTTTCCATCACACATCTTATATATTACTTAATAGCAGGTTAAATGATGAAAGAATCTTGATGTATAATCAATAAAACCGTTATCTATTTTATACAGTATCTGTAAGTAACATTTGAAAACTATTTCCAGAATGTATCATAGAACAAAGTCTTCCTGTATAGCAGCCTATTAAACTGGATTCTCTGGCTATAGCCATTTTCTCTTTATTTTATGTATTCCAGGTTGGTTTTCACAACAGAGAATCAGTATTGTTGCTTCTGTTTATCACAGGTGAATAAAAAATAAGACAGTCCACTGTAGAGTTTGACATAAGACCATGGTGAGTAGCTAGAAATGCTCATTTCTACTACAGAACAACAGACTACAGAAAGGAGAGTAAATGTACAATTAGACTGATCAGTGATTGATGTACAGTGGAGACACAGATTTTTTCATGGGTGTGATGTTAAAACTGTATTTCCCATCATCTCGGAGTTAACCAAATCCTTAAGGATCTCTAGGAAAAGCCAACTCCCCCGATAGGTGTTTTCCTGTGTTTTCCCTGAGCTGACAGTGCCCATGAGAGGCACAGTATTGGAGAGAGGACACACCTTGATACAGGATTCTTTATGGCAAAATGAAATTTCTTCTGCTGCTCGTCTGTTTTCACATATTTCGGATCAATGTTTTTGTACAAGTATTTGCATACAAAGCGTTGCTGTCAGTGCTGATTGATGCTGCTCGTGCCTTGCTGTCACAGGCTGATGTCCCTCAGCTGTAAGGTGACAAAGGAGCTATTTCATAGGAGCCTTCAGCAAGGACTCCAGAAGGACTGGAAGGTGTAGGAGTGCTCACTGTACTCATCACAGGTGGATTTTTAAATATCCAGTGCCACCCCAAGACCCTGTCTTCCTGCACAAGACCCTAATTTCTTACATTTTTGCTTAGCCCTGATATTTTCCCATTCTGTTTCTTCTCTCACACACAGTTCCATGAAGGAGCTGTGGAATTGCTCTTTCCTCACTGATCAACAGTTTGTCAGGCATCTTCAGCCTCAGAATCACAGGCCCAGAGCCTGAACCCAGCAATATTAGACATTTCATGGGCTAGTTAATTTTCTTGGTACCGTTTACCCTTTTCCACCTTCCTGAGGGCTTTATTCCCACTCTGGTCCCATTGTCCCATGGCACCTGGGAACTGCCAGAAGTGCAGCCCCCCAGGACTGTGCACTCCAGCAGCCTCTTTGTATCCCATAGCTGCAGGAGACTGAGCTCCTGACACAGCCACACCAAAGTCCTGAACCTCTGGAAGCATGCAGGACACTCAAACCAACACCCAGCTCAAACATTAAATAGTTCTGCTAAAGTGCTGAGTGCAAACAGCAGCACAGATGTGCTCATGAACAAAGGAAGGTTAAACACTCAGTTAATGAAGTCTCACACTTCCTTCTGGAACTCTGGAATGCTCTGAGGATGTTTCTAAGTACAGACACCAGCTGTGTAGCCTTTGAAGAGGAGATGTGGTTAAACAAGTTAATCATACCTTTTCTTATCAGATTAATTTAAACCAATTGCAGAAACTTTTCACTTACCACAGGTGCTTCAAAGCATTGCTGGTATTAGCAGGTAAATACAGGAAAATAACAGAAATACTTGCGATACTTGAAAAAAGTCCAGGAAAAAATGATTCTCAGAAATGAAAGCAAACACTTGGTGATAAAGCCAGCTGGCATCAGGGACACTCTGTATGGTATGTGACAATAGCAGAGAAAATAACTGCTCATCCATCTACTGTGACACTGCTCGAGCCAGCCACCCTCAGAGGGACAAGCTTCTATTATGAGTTTTCTTTATTAAATGTCTGTGCCAGTTGATTTTTTCCAACTATGCGATGGCAAGTGTGCCTTCAGCTAGGCTAAGTGAAGGTGGACTTTTCAAAAGCTGCAACAGCTCAAAAGCACTCGGACTAATCACCTAAAACTTGGCACTGGCCAAGATAATAACCTGCCTGGTGATCACAGCAGCCCTCAGCACTGCCAAGGGCTCTTTGTTGTGCACAGGATGTGAGGAAGGAGCCTCAGTGCTCACACGAGGAACAGCACTGGCCAGAATGAAGCTGCAAACTGACACTTATTAAAGTCTGGCCAAGCTCAGAATTGCAAATTAATCCCTGCAAGTGACTGTGACACTGAGCAGATGCTTTGAATCTGGCCATATTGTTCAGCAGAGAAGGGAGTTATCAAAACCTGCCAGGATTACTCCAGCTGTGATCTTGAATCCCCAGCCATGACCCACACGCACCAGGTAGGCACAGGAAATGATAATGTCCACTTTTAGCTAAAAGCCAGACTTTTTTGAACCCTGACTGTCATCTAAAAAAATCACCAGACTAATATCTGTTGCTTATTTATTCCATTTTACTTCTAGCTATAGTAGGCAGATCATAAACAAGCATCATTCAACCATGGTGGAGGAAGAGCCTCAAAAGAACTCCCTGCTGATGTTCCAGGAATGGACCTGAAGCAAAGATCCCAAACCAGAAGCTTCTCAGACGTGGGCAAATTCAGCTGTAGGTAAACCTGCAGCTGGGAATAGATCACAGAGGTGCTTACCGATAATATCACTTGCATTTCTGCAATCCCTGCTCCCTGGGAAAAAGTGTAGGCATTTCTGGCATTCTTATTTTGTGGGCCAGCTCATGGAGACGCTGGGCCAGTGGATGTGCTGCCACCGAGAGGTGCTGTGACAGAGCCTCTGGCTGTGTTCATCCAGGACCGAACTAGGCAGGAGCAGCACACAAAAACACATTCCTGTGGCCTGGCATGTGGGGCAGCTTACGCAATGCCAGAGCGTAATTAATTCAAGTAACAGACACGGCAGGGATATTTCCCTCTCCTGCTCCCCCACGAGAATGGGAGCTGCTGTTTTCCTTTCAGCCACAGGATGTATTGGAGGTAGCACTGAACAGTTCTGTTTTTCAGTGGGATCAGCTGCCCACCGTGGTGGGCACAGCTGCTCCAGAGCCCCCAGCCCACTCCCCAGGAGCTGCAGGAGAGGGGAAGCTCAGAGCTCAGTTCTGCAGGGACTGACAGCAGCACCAACACTGAGCTCAAAGTGCATTTTCTCCCAAGTAAGCTTAGCAGGTGACTAGGAAACGTCCCATTTTGCCAGCTGCCACCGCTGGCACCAAGCACTGCACCCTTCTGACCTCAGCTCTCGCTGACACAGGCTCAGGGTTATTGCCACCCTCACCTCCCCACGGAGCAAGGAGTGGGGGCAACACCTCTTGAACAGAGCAGGTGACAATGCCAACCTCACTGCGCTGACCCATGGGGCACAATCCAGGCCTGCAGCACAGCCTTGGGCTGCTCACATCAATTCCACCCTCCCGTGGAGGTGTGGAGATCAAAGAGGGGTCTCCAGGGCTTTGCAGCTTCCCTTCCAACATCCCCTGTACTGACACGGGGAGCAGGAGCTGAGCACTGAGCCCCTTGGTACATTTTCTTTGGAGTTTGTACCGCTTCAGCATTTTTGTCCAGCACGGCCTTGCTCTGCCGTTTCTCTCCTCTCAGAGGTGCAGGAAGAAGATGCCTTCAGCCAGGGAGGGCTTCCCTGAGGTCGTGCAGGAGCAAAGAGCCTGAGCCAGGGCTCCAGAGCAAAGCAGGACACTCAGTGGGACTGAACAGCTGGAGTCTGTTCCGTGCAAACACTTCCCAGGTTTTTCCGCTACAACGATTTACTACCTAGATTTTAGCTAAATGTAATCTCCGTAATCAATAAAATAACAAGTCCTGACAAGCATAAACACAAATACAGGGGAGTGTGAGGCAGCAAAGTGGGTGCTCCAGTTCTTGCACGCTGAGGGGAAGCGCTTTGAGAGCAGCACAAAGTCCCAGCAAAATGTTTCCATCTGTGGACTCTCTACCAGCTGGAGTTTGACTAAACCCAGCCTAAGCATGTGAGAGTTGAAGTATTCCGTATTTAAGCCCCACCAAATGAGCTTTCCAATACAGCTGCATGGTGTGTGTATTTTTTATTCCAAGTTCCAATTTCAGAGATTTTTTCCCCCATTATGTGACTGCAACACAGCCCCCATCTATCTCTAGCTGCTCCCCCATTTTACAGATGTCTCTAGCTTTTTAGATGTCAAAGCTGAACAACAATTAAGGGACTGAAACAGGAAGGAAAACGTTTCCAAAAATAAGCACAAGAGCCTCAATGAGCAGTGTCCTCCACTAATTCATTTTGATGGTAGGAAACATTTGGAAATTGTGGTGTGTTGAATAGCAACACAGAACCAACATCATTTTCACCCGTTTTAATCCAAGCGGAAGAATGCCAAGGACCATAAAAAAGGTGAAGGAAAACTGGTGAAGGATATTCACATCCTTTTCCTCACCGAAACAGCTATAAAAGGCTCTTGCAGCAGCACTGCCCAGCGGAAAACCCACCCTGTGTAGCCACAACACTCTGAACTCGCCAGTGAGGAGCCTGGCCAAGAGAACATCCAAACCCACACCCCCTCAGCCTGCAGGCATCTGTTTGACATCTCCCTTTATGCTCCTGCCTACCAGGGTGTGTGTCCTTAATTGGGACAGGGACAACACAAGGCATCTCAAGCTGATAGTGACTGACTTTTGTACTCCTCTGAATCTACAGTGCGCAGTTATGTGCGGTCACATTAAAAACAAAAAACAAAACCCCAAAACCTCAGCAAAGAACAAACTTGGAAAAAGGTAATGCTGGAAAAAAAGTGAGCTGTTGCTTCTCTTCAGGGTAGTTGTGGTTTTTTTTTAAGTACATAGCAACTGTGCTACAAATTGACATTTTTTTAACAGATAAAGAGCTGGTCTTCTTTTTTTTTTTTTTTTTTTTTTTTTTAATATTATTTTTTCCACTGCATACTGCTCCTGCATTAATTGCTCTATTACTCTTGGACACCTCCACCAAAACCTCTCCACATTCCCAGCAGCTGACAACAGAGAGCCCTTCCCTGAATCTTGGCTGGGCTAACAAAACCTGAGGCGGGCAGAAAAAGCCTGTCAGCAGAATGGGTGCCACTGACACACCCTGACAGCTCCCTCGGAAAAGTTCCACTCTGGACATTTGTACATACTCAGAGCTGCCAAGGTGATTTCATGTGGCACCTCTGGAGTGCTCTGAATGCACACCCCATCCCACGTGGGCCAGAGCTGCCTGCCTGAGCCCTTGTTCCACATGCAAATGTTCCATAAGCTCCCAAGTGCTTCGCATGTTAAACTGGATCCTGCAGGGGAATGCTCTCCAAAGCTGTTATTTTGCCACTGTGCAATTGCAGTCTCCCTTTCTCCCAAATTTACAGTGTGCTGTAAATTCAGTGTGTACTGTAACTGAGCATGCTGTAAATTTACAGGAAACCAGGAATTCCTAACCTCTGCTGTGGCAAAACTGCCTTCCTGAAAGGAGGCTTGATGTAATCCATTTTCCAACTTGGGTTTAGAACAAAAGAAAGCAAAGAGTACATTACTCACCTTTTGTTCTTCTGGCTGAGGTGTGGGACTTACCTGTGCAGAGGTGGGGCAGCAGCAGAAACACCCAGCTGCAGAGTTGGAAGAAGAAGCCCCACAAATGCAATTTGGGATAAAAGGCAGCTCATGGAATTCCCATTTAAGCACAAAGGAATCATAAATCCAAATCACACAAGAAAAAAGTTTATTGAAAAATAAATTCTCCCTAGTTTTTTTCTACAACAGTGAAAACAAAGCATTTTTCTATGCCATTAAAGTACAGACATTTACTGTTCTAAAAAATAAAAAAAAAAAATTAAAAAAAATCCCATCCTATTGAACCCCAGGAACTTGGCAGTATCTGAACCACTGCGTTCTGTTCTGTTTGAATCCAACTGCTTGAACGTAATATAGTGGAACACAACTATTGAAATAAAACAAAGGATCAACCTGTTAGGGGAGAATTCAAACCAAACACCCCTCAGTACCAGCCTGACACCCTGAAGTTCTTGTGTACATATAAAACCCCTCATTGACTCCACATTATTGTTTGCAAAAAGCAATATTTTACTCTCAGTGATTTCAGTAGGGGTTTTTTTTCCTAATTTACACTGCTACAAGGCTTATTCAGACTCTGACCCTCTTCACCCGTGAAGAGGGAGACTCCTCCAGGGAATGATGCAGACCAGAACCCAAAGAGCTGCCCCAAATTGCACTCTGGAGAATCTCCCTGCAGTGGTCAGCCCAGCAAGCTCAGGGGGATCAACGTCTCCAAGCCCAAATTAGCTTTGTAAATATTCCCTGATATTTTACTTTTAGCTCTCTTAGAATCTTCAGGGTAACTTTTCTCATGAAATTTACTCTCTTTTTCCCTTTGGTAAAAACTGCCATTTCCTCCTCCTCTGCTGCATTCCTTGCAAAAACCAAATTAAACCCGCGACTCCTTAAAAATGTTTTTCACTGTCACTGTACTGCAACAGACCTGTTAAGGAACGTAAATTAATTCTGGGTATTACACTATTAAAATTAACTGCCCTCAGACAGCCATTTTGATTTATCATGTACCTATTTGATACTCCAGCCTACTCTGCAGCTGCTGGAGCCCGAGGCAGAGGTGTTGCATGCACTTGGTGCCCGCGTGGCTCCAGGAAATGCCGTGGCGATATTTACATGCTCTCCTTAAAGCCAAGGCTTGTGGTGGCTCCTGCAGGCTCTGCACTGACCCAGGGCTGGTGTTTGCAGTGACAAAATGTGGATTTTCCTGCAGCAGAAGCAGCCAAGTTCTGTGGTGGCCGTGGGGACAGCGGGGGAGCCCTTATGTGAGGTGACAAATTCTGGTCCCACGCACAGCCCACCTAAGTCAATGGCACCTGCACTGATCTTCCCAGCAGAGAGAAGGGTTTCGGTCACTTGAACACAACTAATTCTTTAAAGCAGTTTCTGTGTGTTGAGGGTGAAGTTATTACTCATTTTATCAAAACTTTCAGGACCTGGTTTTATTTACTCATTTAATAAACAGGTGGCTTAGTGCTCTTGAGAGAGGTCTGCTGGATTAAAACACACTTTTGTGTGTTCCTAATTACATGAATATGCAAAGGATGACACCTATAAAAATGGATAGGTCCCAACATGCAAGGCACATCAGCAATGGTTGCACTTTGTTGCTTTTCCTGGAAGAAAACAATGAACAATGCCTCACACCTGAGGCACTCTGGGGTCCAGCCTCTGGTATTTTCAACACACTCCTACAGTAAACATTTTACACTTGATACATGGAGTTGCTGTTTACACATTCCATTTAAAGATAATATTTGGAAATTACAAACTAATTAAAAAAAACCCTACAGGACTGCTTGAAAATGTGTAGATGAGATTTAAGTCACTGCCCATAAAACGGTGTGTTTTGAAGTTACATTTACAGCAATACTATCAAAGCAGATCTCAGTGAAATCCTCTATGTCCCTGGCCTTTTCAGCCCCAATGAAAACATCCATCTGTCAGTGCATTATTCTCCCTGACTTTACAGCAATCCCTACAATAACGGGACCAAAGGAGAGCTACAGATAGGAAGAGAGCACAAGTGAAAAGTTGAAGGCATAGCAGCTGTAGGACAAACATCACAGGGAAACAGCCATGCCAAATGTTAGCACCCCTGGAAAAACAACTGTGAAATTAGAAACTGATCCTGGTCTCTAAAAACAAACAAACAACAAAAACGCCATCTCTCAGACTCCCAACTGTTGACTGAACAGCAATTTAACCATGTTTTCAACTGACACTTTAATAATCAGTAACATCAGCTTAGTCAGAGCTGATCTACGGTGGGACAGGAAGAAAAACTGGCTGCTGATATGTGTACAATATGCCCTGCAAGTGTTTGGTCTTTATCGTGTAAGATACAGTGCTTTACACTTATTAAAAAGGGAGGACTGATTTTTTAATTTTAAGAAACATTAATGGAGGAGTTGTGCTATCACTGAAGCCAGTGGGAGTCACGAAGTTAATTAGGCTTGGATGAGATTGTATCCAGCCTGATTCATCCCACTTAATTTATTTTTCTAGCAAAATATGGTCCTGAAATGAACTACGAGCAAAAGACATACCTGAGAAAGCAATTTGGATTTTGTTTACGTGAACAGTGCTGCAAACTCATAAATCACCTTTACAATTCAGATGGGCCCGAAAGGGGAGGGCATGTCTTTCATATCAAGGACAAATTGAGGATGCTGATAGGATTTTAAAGGACAGTGGTACAACGTGACAACCTGATTTGGGGCTGATGATATCAAGAGAAATTTTCAACGAGTCTGAATTCTTGACAATCAGCAAGGTGCAAAAGCTGACACGAGCAGCTGGGAGCAGAGTGGAGCTGGGAAGGTGCAGAGTCCTGGCTCTGGCTAGGACTGAAAACTGATCAGCATCTGTTCCCATCCCAACTGAAATCTGATCAGCAGCTGTTCTGCAAAATACTATTGCAGCAAAGTAGTAGCATTAAAAAGAAAAAAAACAAACATCTGCCATAACTGAACAGTCCCTCCGCAGCGAGAGCTGCCAGTTCAGCCGTGATAAAAGGCCTGTGTTCTCTGGTAGCGTCAGGAACTGTTCCATGCACGCCCATGCAGAGACATCTCTATCTGAAAAACCAACACCTGGCAAACCTCAATGTGGGTCTTCCCCTTTGCTGCTCATCGAATCAGATATGGCTGTTGCTGGAGGTTTCTGTTCTCATGGTCTCCCTGGGGAATGTAAATGGCTTTCCTTTGCTCCCTGGTCATTGAACAGACATCCCGGCCCAGCAGGAGCTTTCGTGCCAAATCACAGACTCTCAGCGAATTGCGTTCTGCTTGCAGAAGCAATGTTTTGCAAGAGTTATTAAAACTTATAGTATCTTTTATCTTATTAAGCCTTATAGTTTTAGAACAGATTTCTTCACTACTTAAAAACATTCAAAATTCACACCACGAAGTTGTAGAGTCAGCACTATTTACCTGGAATTAGTGTTCCATTATACTTGTTCAGACAGTGTCCATATTCCAAACACGCGTCCAAACCCCAAAGAAAGTAAAAAAGGCACATAAACATTAAATATTTGTAGAAACATAATCTGATATAAACAAGCAAACACACTGCTGCAACTATAAATTACAAAAAGAAACATAGAAACTAAGCAAAAAATGCAAAAAGCAACTCTATTTATACATGTGCAAATCAACTTGCATATATGAAATAAATGAGGTTTTTATTGGCATTTTTAAACAGTGTGTATTTACCAACTTTACCTTTCAAAGGCAAGCCTTTTATGTTAATTTTAATAAATATGTAAATGCTTCTCTCAAGTTTTCTAATCCCGTAGGAACAAGATTTTTGAAAAAAACTAGGTCACATACAAAAATACAAAATTTTAAAACAAAGAATGTCTTGATATGAGAGATATGTTTAAAAGCTTGTAAAATGGTTTTGTATTCAACTTTTGACATTTTTTGCCCGTCAATCGCAGATCAATATATTCAAATGCAGTCATGCAAAACCCTGACTTCTGAGCAAAGGAAGCTGCAAGCTCTACTGTCAGACTGAAAACAGCAGCACGGTCCCCTCCTGTCTGATGTCCTTGCTTGAGTGCAAGGATTGGACTACACCTTTATTCTCTATTTAGGAAAGAAAACAGTTATGGAACTCGGGCAGAAGGCTGCCCGCTGTCCTGAAATGTGGATATCTCTTACAGGTTTTAGTAAATAATTCCAACTTTTCGCTAGTCCCACATGGATTTGCCTGAGTGTTTACCTGCAGAAGGGTTCGGTTATTTCTCGCTGCGCGAGGGGACGCGGCTGTGTGACAGGGAGCGTGTGTGGCGCTCAGTGAGCAACGCTTACAGAGTCTGTGCACTTACAGTTCCCATGATAGTCTCCTTTTACAGGAATTTACACTGAAGCTGCAGGTCTTGATTCTTTTTTCTTCAAGATTAGTGAGTCTTCTCTCTAGGTTTCAGTGGCAATAAGATCAGAGACCACTGACTCTGAAGCCAATTTGGATGTTCTGTCCCTGGCTGAAACGCAAGCCACGTCGGTGCTGCTGTTTCATTTTTGCCAGAATGCAGTAATTCAGTTCAGCAGACTAGAAACAGTGCTACAGCATGAAAAAACAGAGCTTATAATAAACTCTCCCTGCTGTGGTGAAGGCAAACTTAGCATTGAGCAAAGCACTAGACTGGAAAATCTTATAATAACAAATACCAAACCCCTCCCATCTTTAAAGGTTTAGAGGCAAACTCAAGTGCGGTTTGTATTGCCTTGTGGGCCATACAGCAGGGGGAACCAAGCAAAAATGTATTTACAGCAAGGAATTACACTACAGCAAAACCCACGTGTTCTGCATCCTTTCAGTGCACACGCACAAATCTTTGTTCCCAGCAGAATTCTGTGATATCCCAGTCCGAAATAAATTCCTGCCTGAAGAACCTCAGGCTGAACTGGTGAAGACAAATCCTGCTGTTGCCTTTACTTTCAGCACCAGCTGGAAGTTCATACACTGTGGTAGGCAGGGTTCTCTAGTTGCACAAATACGCACAGGTATGCAGGGGATATTTTATATAAATACAGAATGAATTGTGCCTGCTCAGACTCATTTCCAATTGTCCTCCCCCAGCTGTTGCAGGGTAGTAAAACTATGGTAAACTACATTTGTGCTGACTGAAGCCAATGCTGGGCTGTGGCAACAGGAGGGATTTTCATACTAGTTTGTGTTTGTTTTCTTTTCATACAGAAAGTTTGCCTCCCATTAGAGAACCCAGCTGTTCTGTTTCTGGAAAATTACTCTAAAATACAGCAGATTTTCACATCATCAAACCCAGATCCTGGTGACCCTTTTTTGGATCCTCAACAACCTCCCAGGATTAGGCTCCTGTGCAGTGCTGAGTGATGTTTTGGAGTGTCACAGGCTAACACTGGCAGGAGTGTTGAGGCAGGAAACCAAATGCTTGAAAAGGCTCATTCACTGCTTTTAAATTGAAAGGTAAAATGCAGACTGTTCTGGAGGATTTACCCACGGTGAAAAAGCATCTCTCTTGCCTGGTCTTTGGTAGGTCACGAGGTCCATCAATATTCCCATGCAGATAATGGACACTGCTTAAAAGAAAAATCTGAGCCAACCAGATATGTCCAAGAAAGGAAAATGTAAAGCAACTGTGCCTTTCATTACTACCTGGGAATCTTTATGAAAAAAATATTTGTGCTGATTTGAGTTTTCTTGGTTTTTTTCCAACATGGTGAGAGCGTGTCCAAATTGCAAACCTGCAGACTCTGACTGCAGGTTTGTTTCTCACTAATCTTAACATGTAACTTCCTGACTACAAATGGTGCTGTCAAGCATGTCACCTTCTGCTGAAAATAATAAAAATTACCTCTATAAAAAGAAGGCAGTTTAGAAGAGTTAACTTGCTGCTCTAAAAAAAAAAAAGTTTGATTTGAATTCTGAACTCTTGAATCGTTTTCTTCTAAATTTGTAATTAGTGTGCCTGCTGAAAAAAAAAGGAAAAAGGAAAAAACAGCCCCCTAAAAATGAGAAAAACAATCAAAGAACTCATGAGGATTGATTAATTCTTTGCAGTTCTTTGTCTCTTACTTGTTCTCCAGAAAAAATTTCTCTTTTAAAAACCTAGCTAGTTATGAAGACATTTGACATTTCTACCATACAATAATTATAGTTAGCTTAGTTTAACCTTTCTATGTCATTCAGCAACACTTTAACTACTGGAAGCCATAGCAAACTGAGGCTCTAACGATAATATTGCTCCAATGATGCTGAATACTTTTTGCTTCACACAGTATTTCTAGTAGACAGACTACAACAGAAGCGTGGGCAAATTCCGAGGATTACTCTCTAAATGGGACCAGTAAATTGTGATGAATCCATTCCAAAAATGGTTGTATGTTTTTGTAGCTTTTCCACACTGAAGAACGCCACAACCCCAGCGAGCTGTGCAGTCACCACGATGTGTCACACGCTGGCAACTGCCTTGGTTTGCTCATTTGTGACACTCTGCTTAGGCTGCTCCGGTGCAGCAGCTGTGATGCCGACAATACCTTGTGGTATACAAAGATTTAATTAAAAAAAAGGAAAAAAAAGAACTGGGCCCAAATAACCCAATAAGAGGGTACAGAGCTCTCTCATGATTCCAAGTTCTTGTGAAGTAAACCACTTTGCAGCCATTCAAGACAAAGCTGTACCCAAACCAGTGCACCTTGAATAAAATATCAGTCCTACTTCCCCAGCATCCCCTCCCTAAGCACACTTTTTTCAATGTTTTACTGGAATGAAGCCGAGATCCTTTAGCTAACCATGATAGAGGATGACCGAAATCATTAAAAAAATAGAAAACACTTCACCCAAACAACGAAAACGGAAGTTTGATGGGCCTGGAGATTTTCTACAAACTATTCTGTGCAGTCATCTTCAAATCACGGTCGAACATGAGATCATTTCTCTCCGCAAACAGGTGAAGGAATCTGAAGAGTGACACTGCAAACGTCCTTACAGGAAGAAAAGATCAGTTATAGCTGTTTATGATGAACCCCTCCTCTCTTGGTAGATAACTGCCCAGCAATGGTAGCTCTGCCTGCAGCAGAAAACCCGGACAAAAGTGCAGGAAGTACTAAGGAGCTCCTCTCCAAACTACTCACGTGTTGTCCCGGCAGGGAGCAGCCCTGCCCTGCTATAGGCAGTCCTTGCAGAGCGCAACCTGCCCCTTGATATAGTCCCTGCAGGGGCAGACCCTTCTGTGCGTGGGGTGGGAGCCAGCACAGCTGAAGAGCAGCAGGTCACCCTGGAAAACACAGTGCTTCCTCCTGGCGTCGAAAGAGGGGACCAGGATGTCGTTGGCAGACTCCACGGTGAGACATTCGATGTTGTGCCTGGAAAGGAAAGCGTGTGATGGAAATGGCGCTGGGGTTTATGGGAGGTTGGTGTGGTTTGCATCCTTCCTCGCTACAAATAACAAAACCTGCTCTCTGAGATCCTAAATCAAGTGCATTTACAATTGCAGCTTTCCAGAACGTGACTTTTGTCCTGTACAGATTCTCTCTGCAGAGGGCAGTGCAGCCTTTACAGCTTTACTGATTCCTAAAGATTAATAAAAGAAGTTAAAGGGGGAAAAAAGTGCTTTTGATTGTTCCCCAAAACATAATATTTAAATACATCATGGATTTTCAGTAGGACAAACTCAAAGAACCTGAAATCAGGAGATATTCTCTTTGATTTCAGGGAGTCTCTTCCCCAGGGAAGCCCCACGGAGCCTGGGCAGCTCCAGGTGGGTGAGCTGGACTGTGAGGATGAAGGATGCTGCTCCTGGGCCTGCAGCTCCCAGGAACCAGGCAGCACCAGCCAGCTGGAAAATGAGAAATAACAGTTGCCATTTTCTGACCACAAAGCGTAAGCACAAGGGTAGGAATTCCAGCAGAGCCTTGTTTTTCACTTATTCTGGAAACACTGGTGACTTTCAGCATTTAACAGAGGGTTTTTTCCCCCACAAAATTATGATTTTGTCTAGACAGCTACAAAAGAAGTCTGACGAAGTTTTTATATGAGCTGCTTCTGAGCTCCACTGGAAATTACAACTTTTCAAAGGAAATACAAACCCAAAAATCTTCTACAATGTAATTCAGCAAAAAGTGGGGATAGAAAACCTGGAAAGCAGATTCCCTAGCAGCCATTTGTGGCAGCCTGGCTTCGAGGGCTTTGTTTTCTTTCTGAAAGGAACACACACATTTCCAAAGAGACAGCACCTGAAAGGAACATTCCTTTCCTTAATGCACGGCTGGTGAGTTTTATACATCCACACCAACACCTCCAATGGAGCAGGGTTCAGTTTTTTCCCCAGGACAACAGTGACAGAAGGTTTTTGGTCCCCTGCTCCAGGCACAGTGCTCTCAGCACAGTCACCACAGAACACTGCCAGTGCCCTCACTCACAGCTGGCAGCAACCAGAGCTTCTCTCCCCTCCCTCCCTTCTCACAGAACTTGTGCTTTATGTTTCAATTGTTGTAAAAAGCAGTGCAATAAAGAGACCAAATAACAGATTTCTGCTAGAAGTACTTACCTAAGCAGGGCTTTGTCCTTGTTAAGATGCTGGAAGAAGGAAGGCTCACAGATGAGCTGGCTTTCCTGACAAACTTGCTTACAGGATTTTCCAGGTTCAGCGATTTTTACTTGAAGGGCACTTAGTGGGGGCCACATCACCTGCCCGTGACAGAAATCCTGCAGGGACAGACGGTGTTTCGTTATGATTTATTCAGATAACATCTCACAATACCCAGACTGTATTTTAACATTTGGCAACTCTCATCAAAAGAGGATCAAACAATTCAGGCCTGCTTCATTGTGGTTTGCTTTCCCTGGACATAACCAAAACTTGTGTGCATTGATCCCTCACTGTGACCCAAAGCCCCCAAATTCATTTACCAGTTCTCAATATCAGCTTGAGCTTTTTTTATTCCATTTTAATTTCCTCTGCTGAAGAAGGAGATTTTCATACTGCCAGGTCTAACCACAAATTTTATATTACACAGTCATGAATCACAGAACACTGTGAGTTGGAAGTGACCCACAAATTTCAAGGTGAGACCAAAGGAGGTGTCCTCCTCCATCTGTCTTTTCTTGCTTCGGGGGAATGTTCTCATTCTCTTTGCCAAGCTCTGGGGCTCAGCTGAGCCAAGTCAGTTTTCTAACCTCGTAGAGTCCTGCCCCAAACATTTTCTGCTGGGTTACCAAGTTCTCTCCTTGGCCGCATCTCCCAAAGGCAGTGTGTCTGTTCCATCAGCCCAGCCTGCCTCACCCCACAGCTCCCAGATCTGCAGCAGGGAGTCCCAGCTGCTCCGGCTGTGCTTGCCCGGCTGCTCCTTTGATGGCAGTGCCAGAATTGAAGCAGTCCCTCCCTGTGCTGCCAGGCTCTGCTGCTGCCTTGCAGTGCAGACACAACTGTGAGAGCAGCCCCGGAGCAGACAGGAGCAGGGGAGGGCTCAGCAGTGGCAGGGATGCACCAAACAGCCACAGGGGCAGGGCCCTGGCAGGATGGAGCAGCTTGGAGACAAAGCTGCTTTAACCCAGCTCAAGGTGTGGAAGCACAGCTCACGGGAGTTCTCGTTTCTCAGACTGTAAAGACCTTCAGCCCAGCGCTGGATCTGAAGGTTTGGGGAATTCACTAAAGCTTCCTTGTGAACATCATCCTCCCTCCTGACCCTAAGCCAAGGCCCCAGAAGGGGAACTCTGGACACCTCTAAATCCTGCAATTCCACTGTCCACAGAGTGACAGTGAGAGAGGGTACCTGGCCCCATCCTCTTCACACTCAAACGTACCCTGAAGACCCCAGGTCACCACACCCCACAACCTCTGAGCCAGACTAACTCCTTGTTCCAGCATCTTTGTTCCTGTTTCAAGCTTGTGCTGCTTTCTCTGTTCTTCCTGCCTCCACCCCAAACTCGTCAAAATAAGGTCTCAATCTTTATTTTTGCTCTCTATTTTAGGTTCATCTGCCATGTTAATCAGGCAAAGTGCTAAGCACATGCAGCTCAAAATTGTGCTTGAGCACTCTGGGAGCTGTGAAACACCACCAGCTTTCGATAATTAGTCAAAGCAATGAGCAAAATTACATTACTCTGGATTTCTGAGAAGCACAAGGCAGGGCTAAGCCCTTGGGGGAGGCCAGAGGGAAGAGAGGTTTAAGCCACCGGTGCCACCTCTTGATTGTCTCTTTTTCTCCCTTACACGGAGCTCCATTTCTTCCTGATTGACAAAAACTCCCAATTATAGCTAACTTGGATAGAGGAATCAAAAGCAGCTGAGATACTTTTACAGGTTTTGTCATCAATACAGCAGCAAAAAGCTGAAAGTGTTTATTGGCAGGAAAGTGGAAATAGCTACGCTGTGTTAACTGCCCCTCTGACCTGGGCTGTGCTATTTAGGACTGTCTTTAACAGCACCCACCTTCAGAAAAACAAGCACAGACACATGTCCAGTGCCCTTGAAAGAAATCCTGGCAATTAAATGACATATCAGAGATAAAGGTTATTCCTATCTCTCTTCTGCAGCAGCCAGAACAAAAGGCAGAGCTGGCTCCTGCAACAGATCTGGCTTGGGCAGAAGTCCAAGCAAACACACAATTTCTAGAAACCAGGATCCCATGTAAATCTCTGCAGTTTATTACTCCAACTCAACATCTTCTGCTGCTCTCAGCTGGCAGCAATGCACAGGGACCAGAAGTCCTGTAAGTAACTGGTTTCCAAACCATTTAAAGCTTTATCGATTGAAACTAAATACTTGAAAAATCTGCCCAGAGGCTGCAGCCCGATTGCAATTCTACCAAAAAGTACCTCTGTATTTAAGTGATCCTTCGTGATCCAAAGCTTTTTTGTGTGTGCACAGCTAAGGAATTCACAAACACACTGAAAAATTACTTTGCCTTTCTGTTTTCATGTAACACAAGGTCTGCACAGCGAATATTTCTACTTGGACAGCAGCAACACTGAAAAGCTTTAAAATGGAGAGGGTTCTCCCTTTCCAACATAATGCAAGAGTCATCCACAATAAAAGTTCATACCTGTCTTTCAATAAAGGCGTTCATCCTCTGAAGCATTCCCTCACAGGTAAATTCATAGGGCAAATAAGGGTCAATCTGCAGAGACAGCGTGTTAAGATTAGAGGGGTTTTTGTTTTAATCACTTTGTGGTGTGCTCTGTGGCAGCAGCTTCTGCTCCAGATACTCCATTTTAGCTCAAGTAGCAATGAAAAATACAAATAAACTCATTAACAAAGACTAACTTTACAAACCCATCAGCAGTTTAAGCTGATTTTTGCTCCTTTTTAAAGGCAACAAGAGCTGCTGCCTGACAATCTTCATGGAAACTCAGTGTACACTGCAAAGAGGCAGATGTAAGGCTAGCCTGAGACCCTCTGGGATTCCGGAGCTCCCGTTTTAACTAAGTTTCAGTTCTGAAGTTGAAGTGACAAAACAGAATGTGATACCTTTGAAAAGTGCTTCAAACTTTCCCCCTCTTGAAGTGCCCTCATTACCATTCCACACTGTAAGTGCACAGGCACTTCTGGGGGAATGTCAAGGCTACACAAAATCAGAGTTGAGCAGTGCACAGTCTGCAATGCTCTAAGAATCAACAACGAAATTTCCTCACTGAATGCACAGAAAACACAGATTGCTGTATAAGTCACACTGAAATTCTCATTTCTATACAAATTCACCCACTCGTTTTTTTTTTCAAGTAAGAACCTGACATATCCAGTACTAAAACATGACAGTTTCAATACCATAGATAGGTAATCACCATTTTTTCTTCAACAGCCTACCAGAATGCAGCCCTCATTAGATAACATTCGGAAGCACTCTATGTGCAGTACACACCCTCAAGTGCTGATAGCAAATTGAGGATACATTTCTCACCTTTTGATTCAAAATTGATTTCACAGCCTTCTCAACCTCAGAAAGATCGTTGATGTCCACAGTCCACACATGGGGCTTCCCAATGTAAACTTCAGCATAGGGATGCTGAGATGTCAACTGAAAGGAGAAATTATATTTGTAAAAATTAATATGTCATGTTATCCTTGCGTCTCACCCTCTTAATCGGAGTTTTGGATGAAAGGCACTAGGATAGTGCAAGAATTCAGTTAGAACACAATAGTCAGCATCATTCCTTCTGAGCTCTCTTCCAGATTTTCTCTTTAAATGTAGAGAGTGAATTTGGAAAACTGAAAATCAGATAACACAGGTCACAAGTTAGATATGTGCATCTCTAATTTGTGGCTTCAATCCTCACAGTGACCCACATCCCAGAAGAGCTGATGTTTACTGAATTACTTGCACCACGATCCTGCTTCCCCACAGCTCATCCACAGAGCCACCCTCCTTCTTTCTCAGCCTGTCAGAGCCACAAATCCTGGTCAGACCTGCATCACTGCCTCCCAGAGATGTCATCCTCACTCTGTCCCCTTCAAATTTCAAACATTTCCAGAGTTCTGTGAACAACAGTGAAGAAAGAATAATTTCCATCACATGGGATGAATTCTGACTCTCATGGATGAGAGAGAGCAGAATAACCTGACCTCACTAAAGAGCGTTAACCAGTATTTTGCTCACCAATTTGTCAGAAAACAGTATCAATGAATATCCAAGAAGGTAACTAAGAAAAGCTATATCAGAGCTGCTTTCAGAACTAGCAGGACAGCCCAGAAAGTATTTTTTGTGACAGGTTACCCAGGAGTGAGAAGAACATGCAAATGAACGCAGGAAAGGGAGCAAAAGCTACAGAAGACAGAAGCAGTTCACACTGGCCTCAGAAGACAACTGCTTTTTCAATAAATACCAAAAAACCCCACAGGATAGATTCTTTATAGGCAATGTTTATACAGCTGCTTCTTTATGCTGTCTTCATGATAAAAAGACATTGCAGAAGACCTGAAGCAGGAAACAGTGTCTGTTGGGAAGAACCTTCTCCTGCACTAGGCATACACTGTACTTGATCTTTTCCTCAAGTGAATGCAGAAACTGTTGCATTCATTATTAAAATTATTAAATCCCCCGTTCCAAAAAAATAGCCATTGCACATTGCTTGTGGAGGAATAGTAACTTGCATAGGTTACTTTGCAAAACTACTGAACACAGACTTTATCTTCAAATTCTTGTAGGGATAATCATGTCACAGAACTACACAAGCTCTTTTTGTTCTTTAGCACCTGAAAAAATGGAGAGAAGCATTTAAGGACTTTCTTAATCCCAAAGAACCGGCACATGGATTACTGGCAATCGGATCTAAATGTAGACGCGAAAAGCAGTTAGAGAAAAGGTTATTCTCAGGATAGGTCAGCAGGGCATGTGAATGCAGCAATATTCCTGGTATACATTATTTACTTTGGACTAGAGCAGTCAGTTGGGATTATATTTCTGTCCAAGTCCAAGGTGCACAGCATTCCTGTTAGTGCTGACACATGCCATTAGGATTTACCACGGCATTCCAAGCCCTGAAATTCCTACTAAGCACTTAGATGGGTTCAGATTATTTACTGAGCCTGATCAGTTATGGTGTTTGGGCACAGAACAACTGGAAATGAGACAAAAACCAAGGGACTCACAGAAGAAAAGCTTTGAAAGGTGCCAAGCCCACGGAGAAAGTTTAAACAGGCTTTTATTCCCTTATTGCTGCCTCCTTTGTTAACAACACAGACTCAGAGAAGGGGCAAGCTTCAGCTTGTACAGGACATGAATTCAATGTATAACAAGAATGACAATTACAGCCGTGGATCACAAAATTATAAGGAATTTATGTTCCGGATTTATAATGGGAAACTCTTTTGCTTATCATCCAGCTGGTGCAGCTCAGGACACGATTTATAAGGCCCAGGCATAACCTGAATTGGGAAGTGTGGCTGTGCAAGGCTCTCATCATCTGCATGTTTACCTGAGAGATTTCCCTTCATGTAAATACATGAAGAAAATACATATATACACCTGTGAGCAAGCCATGGCCACAGACAAGAGTGCCAATGTGAGAGATGGCTCTGTGACTATTAAATCCTTACAAGTATAGGCTGAATTTTACCTATGCTGAAAGAAAAATGAATATTCCAAAGTCAGTGCCAGGATGAGGGTTTCGTTTACTCAGCCTCAGTCTTCTCTCACTAGAGTCTAAACACACTGACTGTTCTGGAAGCTTGGAGTTTGGTTTTCCTGTTTTCTTCAAGAGTCAGTTCTCCAAAAATTTTCAGCATTTAACCACAAACCGTTAATACCTTAACTCAACAGTGCCTTGAACAGGACTTTTCTGAAGGAAAAAAAAAAAAAAAAATCCCAAAACAGACACAACCACCCACAAATGGCATTTTCATAATTTACTTAAACGCCTATTTACTTCCTGCACAGTACACTGCAATGTCTGTTTCTTCAACAAAGTAAAAACACTTTCAAATGATGCATCATGTATCAAAATGACATGATCTATTCCTGGGCAGCACACCAGGTTTTCAAGTGAAACTTCTGTTTATGATCTCTCAATAAGAAGTAGCAGAATGTACATATAAGCAAATCTAGAGGTAGAGCTTGAAGTGTGCTAACAAAACCATTTTGATTATCCTGCAAAAATAAGGACTGATATTCCCAACAATGGCTAAAGAAAAAAGCAGTTGCACACCTCTGGCAATAAACCTTGAACATTGATGCAATTTTCCCTACACTCTTTTACTAAAAAGAAACCCACAAGCATTTTCAATTAAAAAAATAAGATTGATAAAGCTTACCTCTCGGAGTGTAGGTTTGCCTTTGAAAAAATCTGTGTTTTTGCTGCTTTTTGGTGGGTTGAATCTTAAATTTAGGAAAGCACATCCATTGGCAATAGCCTCCAAGGGAGCCGGCCCTTCATATGGAAATCCAAGACCAACAAACAGCTGAAAAATAGAAAATGAGGGATGTCTTAATTTTTGTTATTCACAAAAGAGCTAAGAGCTAGCTTAAAATAAACAGTAACCCATTCTAAATGTACCAGCCTAAAGAAAACGCAATGCTGAGAATAAAATGGGAGAAATTCAAGAGCTCGCCTCCTCCCACCCAAGCAGCAATGGAATGTCCTGTAAAATACATTTGACAACCATCATCTGTACTGAGCTGAGGTGGTTTTTCATGGAGCTGAGGCAACAACAGACCCTTTCAGGGCTTTTTTTTGGGGGGGTTCAGGGCGTGGAAATTGGTGGTTTGATTGGTGTTGAAGTGGAACTGCTGGGGCTTTCCTACAGCTCCAGGTTCTGAGGCTGCAATCTCCAGGAACAGCTGCAGCAGTGTTTTCCCAAGTCCCAGACCATCCAAGCCGCTGCCTTTGCCAACAGGAACATGCTCCTGGCACACTAATTAAGCTCCTAATTAAAACGGTAGGTGGCAGCAAACAGCAGCTCACGACACTGGGCCGAGGCAGTGAGAGCCTGCAGGGGCTTCAGAAGGTTTGACACCTCCAAGGGAAACCGGAGCAAAAATCCATCCCAAAGGTTTCCCCCACCAGCTGAGATTGGAGGTGCTCTAGAGAAGGCACTGCTCTGCTCCAGTGGAAACACACTAAATGCTTTTTCAGGGTTGTCTGAAAAAATCTTGACCCCTTTCCTGGCCAAACAAAATGAACCCCCCTGAATTAAATACAGGATTCTTCATTTGAACGTCAATAATATTAATACAATATAATGGGAGAAACACAAGCTCTGAGTTGGAGCAGCAATTTCTCAGCACTGCTGCGTGACAATGTAGATATATAGATATAGATATATAGAGCTACTGCTTTCTACAAGAAAATACAGCACAACCTTCCTAACTATGAGGATCATGCATTCAGGACACATATTCAAAGAGGTCAAAGTATACTATTCTGCATTAAATCTTCTGCCACATGGAGATGAATCCCAGAAACAGAACATTCACAGCTGGAGGCTCTTCCCAGGAGCTGATGCTAACATTGATGCATAAGCCTGCAGCCAGCCCTGTCGTGCACAGGCACTGCAGCATCAATCCTCCCCAACCCATGGCAACAACAGTATAAATTCAGAGTTGGCTCATTTTAGAAAAGCAAGTTCACACTTCTCAGCATAGCTGAGGACATACAATTTTCACTGCACGGAGCGGAATATTGTAATTTCAGTTTTCAATGTTCAGGTTAAAGCAGTTGCCTGCTTGCAAAAAGTTTCTCAGCTCTCTCACAGATTTAAATCTTACAGAAACCCTCCAGTGGCTGATAACAAAAAGATCTGTAAAACTATTTCTACTAAAGACAGATTATCAAAATTCTGGTTTTATATATGGCATGAGATATACTACCTTGCAGTCAGTAAAAGGCATAGTAAATATAATCTCAAAAGAGACTGAATTTACAGAAGGGTAATCTCTTGAAAATAATGAATTAAGGACATGAAACCATTTCATGCAGTCTGCACATAAAATATTATTTATTTAAACTATTCCTTAGTTCAGGCAGAAAACCAGCTGAGAACCAGCAATTAAACCTATCTGAAATCTCAATTCTCCTATGATCCTGTGTTTGTCTGTTATGTGGGGAACGCTGGGTTGTTTGCTTAGTTTCGCACTTTTCTAATAAACTGCTGCTGTGCACTGCTGAGTTCTGTGTCTGACTGGTCCATTTATTTAGGAGGAAGCTCCATGGGAAAAGAAACATGGGTTTATGTTTTGACAGCGCAGAGCACACTGCCATCACTTAATCTATAATAAATAGCTCACCACCTGTTTCACATCCATTTTCCAGCCTCACCTCTAAGCAGCACTGTTCCTGCGCAGGAAGAAAGAAGGATGTGTGTGATCCCTGGAACAGGGGGTGTGTGTGCTGCCTGGTGGCCTGAGCTTGCAGCCTGGCTCACAGCTGCCTGCAGCCCCTCAAATCCTCCTTTCAGCCCTTCTGTCACCCTCCAGCACATCATCAGCAAACCAGCTGAAATTCCCAAACTCAATCCAGACCTTCTCCAGAAAATTGTCCTTCATGAAGTGTCCCTGCCCATGGCAGTGGGCTTGGAACTAGATGATCCTTAAGGTCCCTTTCAGCGCAAACTGTTCTGTGAGTCTCTCTACAATTAATGTTCCTTGCTTAGGAGGCCAGAATTTTTGTCTGGTATAAAGAGCAAAACTGAGAAATATCTTACATGCCTCAAGAAAGTCACATTGATTATGATTAAAAGAGCAAGTATTAGAGAACACAGGCCTTTCTGTAACTCTCATTTGCTAATCCTTTGAATTGCACACAGCTTGTTATTTCCAGAAAGGCTATACCAATCCATCAAGGTAAGAGTATGCAGCAAATACTGTACGTCACTAATTGAAAAACAAGTGAAAAACAGCAAAAAGGTAGAAATAACATTCAACCATCTTCTGGTACCAGTGAAGCAAACATCCATCCTCAGCACAGATGAGGCTGTGGGGAAGACAAGGCTCTCTCGCATGGAGTAAAGATTCAGACCAGACTGTGTTTCCCCTAATTTATGGTCTATCTGTACACTGCTGCCTCCAACACAGAAGGTGCTGACTGTGGGTCTGAGGACGCTTTCTCATCAGATATATGTCTGGTAACCCATTCCACCATGGGGAGGCACCTGCAGCCTATGGCTGAAGATCTACACTGCAGAATTCTAAATGTGACCGTGCTGGTGACACCACAGTGGGAACACGTGGCTAAAAATATGAGTCCTCACCTCACTCTGCTAGCTGCAGCAGAACTGCTGTGCAGAGTAGAATTACTTTGTGCTTTACTGGCTGATTAGTGCTTGGAAAAAATTCATGTTCTGTTTGTGAGCATTTTTCTCACCTTTCCAATGTTTCTGAAAGCAAGAGCCATTACTTTTCGTACAGAGGTTTAAGCAGGGACATGGCACAGCCAGCTCTGCACGGTGACACCTCACAGAACACTGTGATTTCCAGGAGGTTACACTATAAAGTCTATCGAAAAGAGATTATTACCAATAAATGCAGAAGTAGAATGATCATGGAAATAGCAGTGTGGTTTTTTTTTTTAAACCCATTCCTTTTTAGTAAGGTCTGTGTCTGTGCCTGTAGGTCTGCATGGACCAGAGATTTGTGTCTGCAACATCACCGGCCCAGCTTGAGTTAAAGCAGGTGTTGAACCCCTTAATAGGTTGGTTTTCATAAGAATGGCTCCTCAGGAACCTTTTCCAACTTTGTGATGATGAACCCCTGGTTTGGAATTTCAGACTTGTGAGTTGGCCACCCAGCATCACACCAGCCAGGACAGCACTCTCCTCTGGCTATCATATACACAGTCCTCTCACGGGGTGGCAGTTAAGTGGAGACATCTCTGACACAAAAAGCTACTCACAACCCCTCCCATGAAAAAAAGTGTGGTTTTGCTTTAGTTTTTTTTTTTTTGGAAACCACTGACTTGCAGCTGATACTTTGCAATTTATTTGTGGAGTTTACAGCACCACATCAGACTACTATTAAAATAAGTAAGTAAACAGTTTTTCTAAATTATAGCCAAAAGTATAAAATAAGGAGTGAATGTTTTACTTCACTGACTGTAATTAAGACTGACTGAATATTTAAGAGAAAAATTTCATATTCCAGAGACTACATGCTATAATTTCACACACAGGAGTGTTTATCTTCTCCTCTCCCCTTTCTAACATGACTGCACTTTATTTAATTTATTCTGTCAGGTTGGTAAGTTTATCACCACTTTTATATGCCTCCTTACTAACTTATACGTTCTCTTCTGAACTCCAGAAAGAGGAGTAAAACAAAGGTTAACTATCTTGCTGTATTCTTCTCATCGATACAAAATAACTCCTGCAAAAGTCAATCCCTTTTTGATTGAAATGATTTGAGAATAGGATCACTAGTTAAATGTCTTTTCAGCTGATTTTATGAAGTGTGTGGAAGTAAATATATATTCCTTCATAAAAGGCAATATGAAAAGAAGTTTGCTTTGTTTGTTTTCACTGCTGTCTAAACAGGGTGTTGCTCCTCCTTTTATCAACCACTATTCAGAAATCGCAAATCCCACTCAGCAAAAGGATTTGAACTATCTCAAAAACTCACAGCGACTTGAAGGAAAAAGTTGCACCCGAAACTTTCTCGAAAGGAGAAATATTTCTCAAGAATTCAACAGTGGCTCTTCCAAGAGAGTCTGGCCCAACTCCTCCAGCTGCCCACTTGGCAGGGAGCCCTGTGAGTTGGCAGGGAGGCTGCCAGCTCGCCTACCCCATTCTCCTCCGCCGTGATGAATGGCTTCACGTCTTCTCATTAGCAACTGGAGACATGGCTCGTTTTTGTCATGCCCTACACAGCTGAAGCAGCCATGATGAATCTCAAGCAGCCCCTCCTGCCTGCAGAACTCCCTCCCTCCCTCCGAAATGCGCTGCTTTGGGGCACGCACAGAGCGAAATGGCAGCTGCGCGCTGCCCGCGATAACTGTCCTCCTGCAGGGCCAAAGACATTTTGGGAATGCAAAGCTCTGATTAAGAATCACAGGACTGAGCTGTCACCTCTTGGTGTTTTGCTGTCTAAGGACAAAATGAAGCAGTGCAGCATAAACTGACACTTCTGACTAGGCTGAACCATGTGATTTGTTAAATTATTATTTAGCTCTCTCTTTCTGAGAGCCAGAACATTTGTCAGCTGACCTGACAAAAACCTGTGTTGAAATCACAGCCAATGACAGACAATCCTTGCCCTTGGTCTCAAAACATCTGAAGGTTTCTGGAAGTTTAAGGACAAAGGTTTCTGTCTCCCTGCGATGCTCCAGACGAGCATTGTACCCCCAGATGTTCCCAGCCCAGAGTTACAGCCCTGATTATTCACACACTTGCAGCACACGGACAGTCTGGTGACAAAACCCCATAACTAAATTCATTAGGGGACTCTGGTCATGCTGCCTGGTGAATAAAGTGATTATGATTCAAAAGTGTCCTTGACCATCACTGCATGCATGTGCACACACACACACACACACACGGCTCCTCCGGGCACAAAGCTCCTATTCAAGTCAGCCTGATTTTTGTGAAAAACCTGCACTTATTTTAGCAATTCAATCCATGATCCATCTGATACGAACACAACTGACCCACATAGACAGCAGATGGCCACCAGTGACAGGTGAGCAGTGTTCTGTACTAAGCTATGTTCAAGTATTGCCTCTTAAAGGGTATCAAAATCTGGAACTGTGAATATACAGGCAGCAAGAAGACTCAGAGCAAGAGTGTCTGTTGATCAACACTGACAGGTACCCATATGCTAAGGCAGAACAGCCAGAGCACCTCGGAGATGCTAAGCATCAGCCAGCAAAAAAATTAAAAAACCAACCCAAGCCCCCCCCCCCAAATGAAAATGTCCTAACAAATTAGATGGGAGATCCCATTTTCCACTTTCAATGCCAGGATGCTGCTGTTTTGCTTTTTCTGTTCAATTAGATATACTGAAACCATGTTAGACAGGAATAATAAGCAAAATTCATGATGCAATAAGCCATATTTAATTTCATTTCGTTGCAAAATCAGAACTACATTGCACTCTCATTTCCCTGACAATAAGAAGTATTAGGAGATGCAGATGGACTATTAATGGCTTATCATCAGGGTAAAGTTTTGTTAGCCTGGCTGTACCCTAAATAAATAATTTCCCTAAAAAGAAAACAGCTTTTGTCATTTGCAAACCTACTAACAAAAGTCAGAAAAGTCATATGAAAACACTGTTGGCTGAGGTAATTTTTAAAACCCTGACTTTCTGATACACGGTTCTGAAACACATTGATGATTTTCTCAGTGCCATCTACTAAGAAATGCAGCAAATTCTATAAAGAATTTTCCCCAATGTTATGAAGGAAAAAAACAACTATAACCATGCATAACATTTTTATGATTTTTATACAATAGTTTAAAAATCATTAAAATCTAAAATGCTTGTAGGACTCTGACAGTACAGCACAGATCCATGCTTTTCACCAAACACTTTTTGTGAAAAATAAGCAACTTACTGCCTCAGGAGCACTTCACAATCCCAACACAGTCTCTTCTATCTGATACTGCAATTACTACTCAAAATCCGAGTGAAACTAGTCTGCTACCTCCGGTGTCACAAAATCCATATAATTAAATTGCATAACACGGAGGTTTCAACTTGAATTTGTCCTAAATTGAATGTGTCTTTACACTGCATTTTAGAGCACAGCAAATACAACCAATAACAGCTAGATGAGATAGCAAGATAACACTGAAAAGCAAGCTTTTTAATGGGATATATGCAAGATGGCTGATAATGATTTATGGGAAGACTTGGTCAAACATAACTATTATTATGAACTGATATTTATATAAAAATTTCAGTAATTCTATAGAAATTAGAAAATCCATTTGCTTATTTTACTCTCTCAGTGAACAGAACACATGTTTTTTTAGGAGGCAGTCACTGTTCCTGCCTGGGGTTATTACAAGGTCAATATTCTTCCCACATTATGATTAACACAGGGATTTCATACTCCACACAGGCAAAAGCTGTGTAATCTCAGATTATCTATGACGAAAGCAAATGTTGACTTTTTAATATGCAACTTTATGTGTATCTGCATGCATCAAGTACATACACAGTGGTTGCCTTTAAAAACTCGTAATTTACCAACAGCTGTCACACAGAGATGTCAAATTACCATCATTTTCCCAAGCACTTAAAAAAGGAGATCTCTGCAGTTGTGTGGGAAGCCTGAGAGGTGTTTGCTTTTTTCTTTTCTTTTCTTTTTTTTTAGAGATTTTTCTGTGGAAGTGCACAGCAAGAATCTATCAACAGTGGTGCACTTCCCCAGATTTTACTGATTTTAAACATACAACCCCCTTCTTTCACCAACTTGAAGTTAAATATCCTATTTAAATGTAATCCACTGAAATGTTTTAATGCTGCAAAGTGCCATGAAGATAATGGGAAGGGCACAGAATCCTTACAAAGCTTTCTAACTACAGGGACAAAAGTTTATTTCAATGTATATCCTGTCCCTTATCTTGAGTTCCCTTGACTGTGGAGCCACAGGCAAAGCACATCACACAACCCCAAGCTCTTCTGCTCGCTCTCTGTGCACAGCTGAAGCAGAGGAAGGACATGAATGGCAAATGAAGTGCAGCTTTTCTTTTCTCCCTGAGCGAGCAGGGTCGCTCTGGGTTAAAGTCATTGCTAGGGCAGAGCGAGCATGCGGCTGTGCAGCTTTCGGATGTTACCTAACTTTGACCTCAGGGATGTAAAACAGAGCACATCCTCAGCTGATAATCTCCTTAAGCTGAATATCACATTCAAGAAAATGAAAAATGCATTTATCCCCGCTTCTCGAGCTGGTTGTTAAATGTGACTGTAGGTTGCCATCCCAATTTTCTAATGTGAGCTGTCAATCCACCAAACACGGACATGACGGAAAACGTATTCTTGGCACACGGAGCACAACTTAAGCTCCTTTACACATGATAATTTTTTTCCAGCGCTTTTAAATTGGGAGCTTATTCATAGGAGGTGAAATGCAAGCACTTCAGCCACCCTCTATCTGGAGCTATTTTTTGCCACCACTCCTGCTTGACAAACTTACTTTGGTTTCTCTCAGAAGAAACTGCAGATCCCGCCCGCTGAGTATTCCATGGTTCTTCACATAGCCAGGGATATACATGGTGCTTGTCCCATGAACAGTCCCATGGACCTCCATGTAGGTGTGGATGACATCCAGATAAGCCTTCTTATCCTGTAAGGGCAAGGAGAAAAGATTTTCAGTCACGGATTTGAAGCAGCGGTATTTAATCAGAGCTGGTTTTTATCTCCTGTACCACAAAAGCCAAGAAGAGAAGTTCATTCATTCCTATTTGATTTCTATAACGTTTGATCTTTCATTACATTATTACTTTGGTTTTCTACTAGATTGGAAGAAAACTGCAGCTTTTTCACTCACAGTCAAGGTATAAATAAATCAATACCAAGGCTCTCTTAATTTCTAATTGGACAAAAAACAGGACACCATCAGACAGCTGTAATCTCAGCATGCCTAAACAATACTTGGCCTAAAAATACTAAAAATTTGTTCTGAAATATCGATTTTTTACTGTTTTTGTCAAAGATGCGAAATAATTTCCTTCTTTGTGAAGAAAACGGTGAATGTCAGCTCAGTAAGACGCAGTCTTGCCAACTAAATAACTCAACACACACCTTTATCTAAATACCCAGCATTTGACTTCCATGAGAGACCCACAAATATTCTGCCTACCTGAAGTTTTAAAGGCATTTTGGAAAAGACCCAGAGGAGACAAATGGCTTTAATGTTGCATAAAAAAAAAAAAATTAAGAAAAAATAGTACACCAACCTAGTTTGCACACAAGAATTACTTTAATTTTCAGTGCCATATGTTTTTTGAGTTTTAGAGACTACTGGCATTCCAAAGGCAATTAGCTGAAGACTGTATTTACACGCAGTCTGCAACACAGATCAGAAGACTCTCCCTCAATATTTGCACATAGTCTTAGTAATAGCTCTAAAATCAGGCAACAAGTTGCTATACTTCTTGGCAGCGAGCGAGTTCTTACGAATTCTACTTTCACTCACTATTTTTGTCATGTAAATTCTGTGCACTGTTCCTCCACAGCCCTGTGTGAAAGCTGGCCAACAATCTGACTGAAGTTCATTCAAAGGACAAGCAGAGTGGTGAAAATCCTGTCTTTTCTAACCCTGGAGGAGGAGGTAGCAGGCCTAGGTGGATGAGTGCTACTTCTTCCTTGCTGAATTAATTGTTGCAGGGGGTATTTAATGTCCATTACAATGTCTTCTCCCTTCAGCTGCTCTGCTGGTGACCTGCTTGTGCTGACTCTGAAAGGCCCTTCTGGCAGCTCTGCCAAGGCAATGTCCTGAGCTAAGTATTGCAAAAAACGCCCAACAGATAAAGATGCTTTCTTGTAGAATGTGGCTGCTATTGTTTCTAATTAACACAAATTATTCAAAATAACTAAAAACTTGCTCCATTTTTTTAACTTCAAATTTAAATTACTCTGTAAAAGATGTTCTCATGTAATTGGTAAGGAGCCATGACTAGAAACTGTTGAGAAACTCATATACTTTGTCAAGAGAAAATCCATTTAGACTTTTTCTTTGGAAATAAGCAGGAGAAATATAAAAGGAGTAGCTTGGTCTTGTTTCCAGAGGATATCTTAAACCTGCCTGCCTGGCTTTTAAAACACCCAGATCCTTGGAGTGTTCAGGGCTCTGAATGGAAGAGACGACAAGACAGCACCAGGAACTGCTGCCAAGATCCACCTGCAGTAACAGCACCAAGGCACTCGCCGCAGGTTCTGCTGGCTCCTGACACAAACTCTGGTGACACAAATGCACCCCAACTCAAGAAAAATCTGAGGAGTGAGCAGCTAGAAAGAGCAAAACCAAGATTATCTAAAATTGCACTTCTTTTCAGGAATGCGATGACAATTTAAATAAGCTGTTACAGAATATTTAGCTGTTTTAAAATGACATTAACTATGTACAACCTTAACTGGGAATATTACTTAGGCATATAACTGATTTCTTTCCCAATTCAGAGTCTAAAACCACAGATAAACACATTTATTACCCAAATAAATGGATAATTTATCCAACCAAAATCTCACTCTCTTATTTCTTTATTTACTTCTAGTCAGAAACAACTGCTTTCATAATCATCCATACAGCGGCATAAAAATAATATTAGCACCTTATACTTTACCTAAATCTCACTAACATTTGTCTCCTTTTGCAATTAAGTAGTCCTGAATTTCCACATTCCTTGCAGACAAGTGTAATTTTGGATCATAAAAGTATATATTGTAAGAAGCCACCTCCCAAAAATAATCAGGACACACAATCCAATTCTAAACATTAAAAACAGTGAATTAGAAAAAGGAAGAGTGTAAAAATGGCATTGATAAATAGAAAGGCTACACGTAAATAAAGAAAGAAATGTGACTTGAAAACAAAATATTAACATTCCTTCAAGTGTTTATCTGCTTCCTGAGTTTGCTCACTTGGGAGCAGATATAATTATTCTTTTATCTTAAACCACTTGAACTTTACTTTCTCCAAGATGAATTCAGAGAGACAAGATCACGAGCTGCTGGGTAGGAAGGCAAACCTGATATTCTCTGCAGTTTGTACCACACTGAACCGTCACCTGCTGTCCATACTGCAAACCTAGACTCAGAGGATGGGAGATAATCAAGTCTTAAAAAAGGCAAATTATTTCTCCTCAGAAACAAAATGGAAATGTAACAGTGAGTAACAGCTACACAAACCTTTTCTGAAACAATTTTTCAGCAGCTAAAATAAACATGCCATTCAGGAAAGTACTTTTTGTTGATCACTGACTGCAGAACTGTTATTACTGTTCATCAATCATTTCCACCTACTTTTAAAAGCATCATGATAAGGCCTTTCTCATCAAAGAAATCAAGCGACAATTGTTTGATAAGTCTTTCCCTAGGACGATGTTGACAAGAAGACACAGTATGAAGAGGTAAAATTTTAAGTTTGGTGGGTGAAAAATTTAAATATAAAAGCTACAAAAATACATGGTGGAAACACAATTCATCAAGAACTAAACTCTGCTTTTAATTTTCTCAGTGTAGTAGATGGTGGTAATTAACAACACTGCTTTACCAACAGTTTGCCAGACCAAGGTAATGACAGTATTTCGCAATTTTGGATCATTTGGGTGCCCTCACAGAACACCAAAAATTCAGCCCAGCTAAGCACCACATATGCAGAACCACATTACAGAAGAGCTTGATTCTGAGTCCTCAGCTGCTTTATGGGTTCAAAGTTCATACCACAAAACATGTAAAACAGCCCATCCATCCAGCCTCGCTTCCTTACACGGAAAAATTCAGGAGGAAACGGCTTTGTAAAGCTTGACAAATGTAATTCAGAAAAGTAAGCACTGGGATACATCTTTGTGCATATCCTAAATGCATGCTGGAAAGTCGAGAAGCCCTCTCATCTGGGGGCTTATCTGTCCAAGTGTCAAGGCAAAAGTAAGCCAAAATGCAGTGTACATGCAACGTATGACAATTGAGATTGTGACACCAACATAATCTCTGCTCGAGAGCTGTCACCCTCTCAAAGACTTCTCAAGAAATCTCTGAATAATGAAAATCCTGTCTACCAGGGAGCTAGAGGAGTGCATAAAAGCTGGGGAATATTAAGAGAGTTAAATACATACAGTGTTTTACACAGGTAAATCACAAAGAGGAGATTAAGTCTCTTGGAACTCAAAGATGAAACTTTCAAACTGCCTTGAATTTATAAATGGATGTGGAGAGGATTCAGTGATTCATTACTAGCAAGTAAGAATTCTACACTGAACAAGTTATCTGAAATTTAAATAGAGAGTTAACTATGTAACTGCATAAACCCATCAAAATTACAATAGTCAATGCTTCCTGTCCAAGGAAATCCTCTCTCACCAAACTGGCAGTGTTCTCTAAAGAAGCCAATCAGCTTGTAGAAATTCTTTGAAGTTCTTAAAGGAACTAAATCTCTTGGGGAGAGATTGGGAATCACTTTTGTGAATGAACAGTCATCACATGAAAGAGAACAGAGAAGTGACAAAAGTGTGCTGTCATTATCCAGAGTAACAAAACTCAAACTAACTTCAAAATGTTGAATAAAAACATAATAATATTGAACATCTGGGGTTTTAAAGCTTTTGAACAAGCCCCCTCAGTAATCTAAGGGACAGAGTGACTAGGAAAGAGACCATCTGATAAATTCAATTGTCACCAAAACCAGGAAATAATCTCTCCAAGCAATTAGTCAGGTTAGAAAGCTGATATTACTTTATTAGCAGCACTGGATGCATGGGGAATTCTCCTCAAAGCATGCAAGCTCAATAACCTAAGAGATCAGCTTATATTCCTGAAACTAATACATATTCATCCCATTTTCTGAATACATACGTGCTAATTATTGCCATGGACTTGTTTGGATATGGTTCGGGATCTTTTGATTAATCTTTTCTCCCTGAGAGTATCTCAAATATGTCATCAAGTCACAATGTACTTCCCTTATCCTTGTTTTTCCTACCACACAATCCTTGTTCTCAAAACTGAGATATCAGCCAGGCCATATTAATCACTAACACAAGCAAACACGGAGGCTTTAGCTGGCACAAGACTCATTAGTCTCAGGCACAGGGAGTGAACACAAGGCCACATTAATCTCTGGCATTTGTACCAAGCTCTGTATGATACAAAACTAAGCATTAACCACGAGCATGGGGATCATACACTTTGTGCTAAAGTTAAAAATTTCCCAACATCTTCCCCCACTGCTGCATAGACTTCTCACAGAAATAAAACCTGTTTGGTGACATAACTAAAGTGACACAAACGTTGAAAAGCAGTCCTCACTTCAAGGGTGGAAAAACGCCCTGAGCTAACCAGAGACACTCAAGAATGAAGACTTTGCATTATAATAACATATGATTATGGCCCATGACAAAAATCAGCCCCTTGTTCTGCAGCAGTCAGTCCACCCACCAACCAAGCAACTTGTAGGAATTATTTGGGAAGGAATTCAGAAATAAAGAGAATATTATTGAACTATTCTGTAAAAACCATTCTCCCCCTCCTCAGACACTGCTGCACTTCTGGTCCCTTTCCTCAAAAAGAAGCTGAAAACATTGGGCAATGTTCTGAGAGGGGTAAGCAGGATCCAAGACACAGGACAGTTTCCACTCTTACACAGAAATCTGCAACAAATTCTTTAACAATTCTTCAGTTAGAAAAAGACAACCTGTCAGAATCTGAGGGAGGTTTACAAATCCATAGTTGGCATAAAGAACATGGACAGTGCCTGACTATTCATAATGTCCTACACAAATCCAAACAAAGCTCAGAGGGGGCAGGTTTAGAAAAATCCCAAAGTTAACAATTTCTCCTGCAACAGGTCATAGATTTGAGGGACTCCATGACAGAGAAAGTTGAAGAGGAAAAAAAAAAATTTGCATAGGTTTATGATCAAACAAACACTTTGAAATCACCTCTTACCGAGATCTCAAAAATATGTGAACAGACAGTTTATCAACAGAGAAACACTCAGGAATTAGCCCGAATTAGAAATGCTGGAAAGAGAGAGAATTTGCAAGGGAAGTGTTATATAACTTTGCCATGCTCTTGCTCTTCCTGAATGCTCATTTACGGCTCCTTTTTTAGGCACCATATATCTCTGAATAAAACACACATTGGCACATATATAAATATTGCACAAAGAATGAATAAAACATCTCAGTGAAGACTTAGGATTTCTGTCAGAGCTTGAAGAGCCCTATCCAGTTCCCTATACTTATCTTTTTCATCCATGAGGGTTTGGGGTTTATTAAACACCGAAGTTTTCCCAAGATTTGAAAATTTCATTGTCATGCAATGCACACTAACACCTAAATAGCAATTTCTTGTCCTCTGAATGGAAATTTCCAGAACCAACAATCCTTGTGCACTGTAAGTGCTGAAGGAGAAAAGTGAAGGGGTAGAAATGAAAATAGGAAGTGGGACCATGGAAAGAAAAGGTCGTGTTGGTTTTGTGCTAACCAAATAACTGTAGGTGATTGTGTTAATCAGTACTGTAAGACCTCACTAATTCATTTTGCAGCTGAAGAGTTCTGCAAAGTGAGAAACTGATCACTGACCTGTCTGAAAGGTAAATATCCACAAAACCCCGAAGTTTTCTTTCTTAATAATAAATTAAATTCCAATTTTCACAATAAATGTTAAAGAATAAGCCTTTAAAAGTGTACATACACATATGCTTATTTACTGCACCTATAATTGCTCACTAGTTTTTATTGACTTGTTTCGGATCCATACTTCTTTCAGAAGGAAATGGTGAATTTAGAAATGTTGCTGAACTGAAGTGTCTGGCTCATTTCAATTTGTTATGTGCCACAAGGCAGAGCAGTGCGCCTGGTGCCTGGTGCCAGCTCCAGGGTAACTTTTGATCAATTGAAAAGCCCATGAGCCCCCGTGCTGCTGCACATCAGGAGGAACATAAAACAGAACCATCAAGAGACACGTTTGTGAGTGCACTGACCACATGGGGGAAAAGGTGAGAAGGAACTTTTGTCCCTTTACTTATTTTTCCTTCAGCTTAAAAGTTGAAATGAAACATTTATTCAAAGTACATCACTAAACATGAAGTACAAAAATCAACCAGAAGGGAGGGACTTTTCTCCTACTTCATGCAAGAGGGCATATGATGGGGAAATTACATTTCATTCCATGTCCCTTGGAGCTGTAAGGGGAAGACATTGGTGAGAACAGCCTCGGTGATATGCTTTCCCATTGAGAACCAGTTCAAGGTAACCATTTCCAATCTGCAGCTCTTCAAAAGCTGCTGTGCAGGCAGTATATATTTAAGAAGAATGCCCAGCTTGTCAAGTGGCATTAGTAAGAAACTCACACATTATTTTGCTTGTAAATATACAAATATTTTCAAGACAGTTCCAGTACACTATAATAAAACAGTAAAGCAGTCATCATATACTTATGTTAGGCATTGATTTTCTGATACAAGCAACCTTCTGACTTCTCTCACAGCACAGCACAAAAAAAAAAAAGAAATAGCAAATACTGCAAAATGAATCTTGACTCTTTTTTCTTTCTAGGATTAAGGGTCAAATTAGTGGAGTAGTATGGCAGTAAGTTGCAGGAAAAAGAACAAAGAAAAGACAGAAACAGGAGTAAAGGCAACATTAAAGGCTTCAAACATTCACTTTTAATTGAAATGTTCTGTAATTAAAACCAATTTTGATAATGGAGAACATTATGGGTTTCACACACATTTTATTAACTCCTTTCCCCCCCCCTCACTTTGGCATAGATAGGACCCTCTTTACTCCTTAGTACTGCCAAAAGTCCCAGACAAAACCCCAAACCTTTTATTACAACAAACACTTCTCCAAAACTTGGCAAATGTTGCCCTTCATAGCTTACCTCTAAAGATAACCTTCAGAAATGTGGCAAAATTCTTTAGAGCCTCCTATTTGCAATCCCCAACCCACCTAGGACAGATTTAGTTATTAGAGGGAAATAAAGCAGATTTATCTGTCACCCTCTGCAGCACATTCTTCCTGACCTCAAGAGGTGTACCCAGTGTACTATGGGATGGATGTCACCGGGCTCAGGCATAGAAAAGTCCCATATCCACAGCTGTATAAACCCAGAGAGGTTTATATACCCCCAGGGAGAAGAGGCACCGTGAACACTTCAGTCCCACCTCAAGCTGCTTGGTTTAAAAGGAAACAATTGATTTGCAGCTGCTGTCCCCCAAAAGCACCACAGTCTGGGGATAGGGATGCTCTCCCCTCTGCCTGCGCTCCTCTAATGACTGATGAGCCCCAGCAGTGACACGTGTACTCTGTGTAGATGACACCCCTCGTTAATTGGCCATGTTCAATAGGAAGAACAGGAGCAGGATAAATAGATTAGTCTGGTGCTGTACAAGCTGTGGTGGCAGATGAAAAGAGCACTGAACAGGGAAAATGAAAGAAACGTGAAATAAGCAAGTTACACAGACACAAGATTAGTTCAGGCTTTCTCTTGATCACAGGAATTGGATTTTATCACTCCAGATAAGAAATCCCACACTGTAAGTGATTCAAAGTCTATCTGCAGTGATTTGCACTTTATATAGGAGTGCATATGGGCACGACTGCAGTTACAATCTGCAAGTTACAGTTTTAATGTGCTTGACATTACCAGCATACAGAACACATCTTAATATGGCCAGATACCCAATCAAAGATCTAGGGAAAAACAAGACAGGCAATACTGATAGAAACACAGCAGTGACTTCAAAAGCAGCACTTTAAAAAATGATACAAAGGTCGTGGCTGAGAGCTCCTAATGGTGAGAAGGGGACCAGCCTAACAATGCACACAGAATTTCCTTTTGGATTTGGTGCTGGTATGGCCCACGTGCCCTTTGCTAACATTCACATTTCAAGAGGAATGTGAATAATCTTGAGAAGGTTCAGAGAAAACAGACATGTGAGAACACTTAAGGATTAGAAAGCACAAAGCTCTCAGGGGGTCAGCACAGACAGGTTTTTCAGGAGGTGACTATGGGTTACTCTGACCTCAACCTATATAATCCTACAGGGCAAAAGAACAGAACATCACCAGTCCAGCACAGAAAGTCTGTAGCTGCTACTTAGACTGGAACCTACCATATGGAAATCTGTACCAGAAATAATGCAAAACCTTAAGGGAGAAGGCAGTTTTTGGAGGACTTCACGGGAGGAAACAGTGGGCTTTCCATTGTGTGCTATTTAAAAATCAAGACTGGATGTTCTTTCCCAAAAAGCCATGGTTTTGTCTTAATCACTCCATGAATATCCTGTGTGTCATACACAATCTGAGACCAATCACAAATCTCCCATCTGGGCATATAAACTATCAATACATATTTCTGAATCCATGCAGATGGAATAAACTAAGAAAGATATATATATATATATGTCAGTGAAAAAACCTCAGTGACTAAGGAACTGTCTTGTTCCTTAAATCCAACTAGGACTCAACAGGTCATTCTGTTGATAGGCACTGCCAGCCAGGGCAGGGAGTTTAGGTGATTACTGCATGCAGCTGCTCCTGATTTTACTTATGTCTGATAATGAGATCAGACATAAGTAAAAGCACAGGTAAAAGCACAAGTCACAGATGAAAGTAAAAGTCACAGGTAAAAGTTCAAGTAAAGTCACAGGTAAAAGTTCAAGTAAAGTCTCAGGTAAAAGTACAAGTAAAGTCACAGGTAAAAGCACAAGAGCCCAAGCTCGAGGAGACTCAAAGAAAGGCTCCCAGCTCTGCTCCAGCACTCTGCAGACAGGAGAGATTGCAGACAGGGGCACACTAAATTATTCTACACCATGAGCCAAACAGAATAATTTTCCCAATATTTACTATGTATTTTTTCACAGCACAGTAGCCAAGAAGCATTCAGCTCTACCTGTTCTGCTACCACTGCAAACATTCTACTGTTTCTATTAAGTTTTAGTTTTGTTTTGTCTCACAGATGGACCATTTACTTGTAGCTATCATCTTTAAAGAACTTATTCTGCATAATCTCAGTCATCAGAATGAATGTTGCTTCTGTGGTTCGAAAAGCTGTGCAAGACCAATATTCTCATGCCAATAAAGAGAAAAGGAATGAAAATGTGAGACCCAGGTGCTCTCACACTGTTACACTGTTTTGTCCTACCTATGACACTGATAAGTTCCTTTTTCAGTTGACAAGAGGCTTAAAAAGAAAGTCTTTTAAGGCAGGTGGGAAGGCTCACAGAGGACATGGGCATGCAGAGCATTTAGGCACACAGAGCTGGAGGTAACTTGGCAGAAATTCAGTTAATAGCAAGTAATCTCTTTGAAAACGGCATGAGACACACATTCCCAGGTGTGTCAGCCTGGAAGAAGGAGCCACAGAAAATGACAGTGGGTAAAAAAAAAAAGAGATCACTATGATTTAATAACACAATGTACTTTAACTTAGTGAAAATGTGACCAAACCTTGGTGTTGTTATTCTGCTGCTCTCATCTGCAGATGAGAGAAAATACAATAATGGCAATATTAAAGAAACAAAACTCTGATATTATGACAGGGAGATAAAATGAGATTGCACACTTCTAGGGCCTTTAGTGAAACAGAATTTCCATCTCAAAATGCAGCACATTTTTGGCTGTAGATATAGGAACAGAAGTAATTGAAAGACAGGTTTGCTTATGATTGATGAAAGTTCACACCTTCAATTTTCCATTATGTTTACGAGCCTTCTGCATTTTCCAAAATTATTGTGACATTAAGGCTATATTTTTTATTCTATCAGAAAGATGTACAGAAATAGCAAAGGATCCACATCAATCTAGACAGAAGTTTCCCCAACAGAAAGATTTCAAAATTTTCAATTTAATTATTCAAATATGTTTATTTCCAGGAAAAGAACTTAGTGGGTTTAGATGGATAAGTTTTAAATTTAGAATTATGTTTTGTTATATTGATCAACATAAATTTGCTCAAGCATATGAGTATAAAAAACTCACCTTCCAGAAATTATCTACTTTGCCATAAACGAGAGATTGATTCTGCCTTTTGATGTCATTGATGTGTCTAATGTCACTGGAATTCAGATGCTGCTCTACCACAAAGCCAAGGAAGCTGTTATCTGGAGTGTGAGCTGTAAGAAACAGAGCAGATTCAGCACCTTGAAAATACCACTTAATGTTACATTAGAGTCAATGTTGGCAGAAAAGAAGTTATGAGGAACATATTATGCAACAGATCACCTCCATCTTGTTAATACTGAAAGACACATTTGCTTGCTTTATTATCCAAAATAGTTTTTATTAATTTTAAGTCCTGCTCCATATGCCCACTGAAGTAAGCAGCTATTTTCTGCCTTGTTTCTGATAATAAAAACTCTGTGGCTGGACCGAGTCCAATGGTAATGATTTTTATTTTTTGCCCGTGTGCTAAGTTTTATTTTATTATTAGAGATAAAAGAAACAGAAGAAATCCAGCTTGACAAACCTGAGAGATGCAATACCAACAGTTTGAAAAACCCCCTGGATTTATGCTTGTTATCAAAGCTGGATGTTGCTCAACAGCATAAATAAATTTTAGCAAATTTCTTGGGTTTACCTTGTGTATTGGAATGACCAACACCAACCACCCAACTCCCTGTGGATTATGTATCCATTACTAATTACTGGCCTACGAAGTCACACTATTCAAATCAGAATACAAATTTCATTGCCAAATTCACTCAGACATCATAAAATATTTAAAGGTGGCAAGCGAAGTTGGCAAAACAGTTTTTAATCCAGTGCTCAGGCAAAAAAAGTGCGTGCAAAGAATAAACAATTTACTCATAGTTTTCTATATTATTTTGAGCCCCTGTTGGTCTCTTTTTCAGCAGTGACATCCAACAACACTGGTCACTGTTCTCCCCCCTATAAAGACATAGATTTAGGCTCACTAAAAGCAAAGGGTTTTGTTGGTTTGGTTTGGTTTTTTTTTGTAGACTGGGTGTGTAATTCCAGTGATGGACTCCAACATTCGAAGGTTCAGGTAAAAATCCATCCCTGCTATATAAAAGCTACTCCAACATGTGGGGGTTTTTCTTCTAAAAGGTGCCATAGCCTCACAAGTGCACAGAGAAAAAGGCTGCAATAAACAGTAGGATCTCCTCTCCTGTTAAATTCTGGCACACAAGCTGGCAATTATTAATCACATTCTGAAAAGCTTAAGAACCCGAAACAAAACAAAAACCCCCTAAATCCAAAGACAACACCCCAGGCATTTACAATGCATGCAATGCTAAACCTCTAGTAAAGTTATTAAAAAAAAAAAAATCTATTGCAATTATGAGGTTTTTTGCTTTTTGGCTCCTGAAAATCAGCCAAATGGATAATGCAGCAGAACAGGGAAAGCATGCACAGTGTACATGTCCCTCTGCCATTACATTTAGTCTTTCAAATGACAATTACTCTTTTTCACAAAAAATGCCTCAGCAACAGCCAGGCACCCACTTAGACCCAAGGACTTTTTAGAATTTCACATAGCAAACGGCACATTGCAAATATGTCTGAAAAGGGGCATTTTTCCATCCTTTCATATTTTTGGATGAGAGACTGCATTCAAAGGAGAGGCAAGGCAGTACACACTCAAAAGAAAAATAAACCTTTGTTAAAGTTAGCACTTAGAACTGGTGGAATTCAGTGCCTCAAACATCACCGACGGGAAGCGCTCCGATGGATTTTTAAGCAAGATCATGCACTTTTAGAAGTACCAGTGCTGTTATTTTGCATAAAAGTATTTGGTTTGAATTAAAAGCATGAAAAAAAAATGAAATGGGGAAAAAGCTCTCATGCTTCTGGAAAACTCAGAGAACAGTCAAGCACTTGGTAACATGCCACAGGTTTGAATATGGCTTGCTTGCTGCTCAGGAATAATTTTCTGCCCTTATAATCAGAGTTCTCAAAACATAATAGAGTCTGGGGAACTTGGGAAGCTGTCCAGGGTTCCAATCTGCCATAAAATCTTTACTGATGCATAATATGCACTTTTAATCACAACCCCATAAAGATGGTGCTATCTCTGTGGTAGAGAACAACACAACAAATATAAACTTTAAATATCACAAAACATGTTGACTCTTCTGCACCTACTACAAAAAAAAAAAAAAAGAAAAAAAGAAAAAAAAAAAGAAAATAAAAGTAAAATCCTTGAATAATCCACAGCACTGGAACCACTCATGCTTCAGAATTAGTTTGCCTGCAATCTATTTACCACTTTTCCTGCAGAGGAAAACCCGCAGTCATTTCCAGCAGTAAAAATTGGAAATGGTTATTTATAAAAATTCCGATATAGTCATACCCTTCGGAAAATTCATTATGAAGCGATTTTCTCCCTCTGCACAAGAGACTGTACCAGCAGTCTGTACTGCCACAACAGAGATCTCCAGAGAGAAAATTTATTTTCTTCTGCATTTCATGGTGAGGGAGTGAGCAGTGCACACAGAGCACACAGCCGTTCCACCAGGGCTCATCAGCCATTTTCCTGAAGGGCATCATGGCCCTTGGAGCTGTATGGAACAGCACCTCACATCTGGATTTCCCAACAGCTGGACTGCTTCAACAAAGCACAGATGGTTTGTCCTACTTTTCCACGTAGGGCTTTGTCCATCCTTTTCATGTTGGACATAAAGCAATAAATATTAGCAAATGGGGATACAGAACAAGCTCTGCTTGCTAATATCCAGACACAAACTCTGCAAGCACATCCAAGTCCCATTTCACCACCACATGTTTTGGTACTGGCTTCCCAACAACTGTGAATGCAGCCTTTTATCTCTTGAACAACCTTCACTTATATTTCTCTGGAAAAACTTGCACAGCAAATGCTGACAGACAAAATATGCCTCTCTCAAGAATTTTACAGGGCGACTGAAATCAAAAGCGTGTCAACCCAGCAGCAGCGTGGATAATTCTGCTGTGAAAAGCACGAAAGTTGGAATGATTGATGATGAAAGCTGATGAGAGAGAGCATTGCCCTGGCCTCAGCATCAGACAGGGACCAGCACCAAACCCTGGGGGGCTGGTGACCGTGAGTCCTTCCAGGGTGGGGCTGAGCAGGCTCTGCACACAGCACAAGGCACTGCCCTGAGCCTCTCTCACCCTCAGGCAGCAGCAGTGACTCTGCACCTTTCAGAAATAACACCTGAACTGCTGCTACAGCAGGCAAGAGAGAGATCCCTTCATCCTGGAACCTACTGCCGTGAGGTCAAAGACTACGAGCAGAGCAGGTCACACCAATCATTCAATCAGACCCATTTTATAGGGAATTTATATTTTTTTTTTTGGTGTCTGTTATGTTTCTTTTTTATGCTTGGCTGAGGTCACTTCCTAAGATATTATGAAGATTATTGGTATTAAGATACCAATGCTTGAAAGATCTACAGCAATGCTGAAATCTATTACTTATTTTTCGATAGCTTTGCACACTGCTGGCAAATAAATGTTAATCAGTTCGCCTGAGGAGAAATACTCACAATATGAAATGCTAAGTGAAAATTTTTGCAAAGCCATATAAAGTAGAGACAAAAAATTTTCGCTGAGTGTTTGTTTATTAATCCTGAACACAAATAAATGGTGCTGCTGAGTTGGGGAGGGACAAAAACAGAAATACAACACTATAGCTAATATAGTTCCAAACTTCAGTTTAACATAACGAAATGCAAGAGTGCAGTTTATAAAAATGTAATCTAGCAAGTTGCTCAAAAATCTATTGCTTTATAGTAAGATTAGAGAAAGAAAAACTAACAAAAGCAACCTCCCTGACACTTGAGGGAAAAGCCAAGCACCATTTTGCCCATGTACCCAGAGAATAAAGTTCCCTACCACTATTTATTTTAGTTCAATATTCTTATTTTCTCGTTTCTGGATGGAAGCACAATAGATGTTTTGCACAGACAGGGACACAATTCTTCCCATTTAGCAGTTGCATTTTAAAAAATCATGAATTTGTCTTTCACAATAAAAAAAAAATTCTTCTCAATGACAGCATTCCTTTTTAAAGCTCTAAATTATTTATAAGCACAGGGGTACTTACGGAACATTGTATAAAACTGCTGTGGATTAAGGTTCCACTTTCCCCACGGTGTTTTATGGCCTTTAGACTGGGCATAATGGGCATGGTTAAACTCTGGCTCAGTCCCAAAGGAATCCAAAACTCTTAGCATACACCTAAAAGAGAAAAACAAATTTACTGTAGGGACATAGATACATATAAATAAATAAATATATAAAGTATGTATATATATAAAAATACATAAATATATAAATACATAAATAAATAAATATATATACACACACACACACACATAGTTAAGATAATTGTGGTTTGTCTTTGTTTGCAGCTGTGGAGGACATATAAACTGAAGGTACATTTTAGTTTCAAACATTTCTGTTCATATTACATTCACAAAGACATTACAAACAGCAAATTCAAGGATACATCAGATATTCAAATAACAACCCTGGAGCTTGTTTTGCATTTCTTTGTCCTTACAGAATGAAGTTATGCTTTAAAATACAAGCAGAGCTTATGGGAACGTTTCAGTGGTCACCTGCATTTCCTAGGGCTCTGAAGTAGAATTTAGGCAGAAGAAGAGAGGATTTTCCATCTGTTTTCTAAAGTTCTCAACCATTACCACAAAACCGAATGCAGCAGCCAGGGGCCACGTGCCAAGGAGATCAGAGGACAGGACACCGTCTTTAGACAATTGTTTTTGGTCTCCAGGTTCTGACTTTTAGCCCTACTGCAAAAGCACTGAAGATGGTTTAATTTGCTGAGTTCTCACAAGTCAGATAATTTGTTTATGAAACATTCTGTCACAGACTTTTGAAGAAGCAATATAAAAGTCCATTACCTGCATCAAGCGGCTTACAGCAGAGAGAAAGCCTGGCACTGGATTACAAAGGGATGAGAGAATCACACTCAGCCTTTACTGAAACTCCTGAGTTGGAGTTTGGGGCTGATTACAGGGCTCCAGAGCTGCTGACCCACCATTCTTCAGCCCTCCACAGGCAAAATTTCTGGCAAGACTTACACAGGATGTGTGTCCACATCATATGCAATTGGGTTATAAACACATGAATCTCATCACTGCAGATTAAATCACTGAGCTTGTATGTGCTAAGGAGGAGGCACAACCTCATGGGTGCCAGAGAAGGGAGGTAGCTGCAAAAGTTATTATTAAAAATGGGTATTTTTCCCCAGTTTTCAACATTTCCCATGCTCCAAGCCCATATGTACATTCTGTTCAGTAAAGCACCAGGATTTTGGCTTTTAAATGTGAAAGAATTAAGTTCTTTCACCTTTTGAGGGCTAATCTTCAGCCACTTCTCAGCTTTAAAAAGAAAGGATTTTAGTCCCCAAAATAAATTTACATATTACTTATACATTGCTCCTTTTTTAATGTATTCAATAATTTGGAAAATAGAAAAAAAAAAACCCCAGCAACTTTTAAATTCTTATAAGAAATGCTACCTTTATATTTCAAAGTACAAATTGAGTACAATTGATGTGGTTTTTTTAAACCTTCACAGAGATCTTTCAAACAAAAAGAAAGTCAAAATACACAACACATTATGATTCAGCAAACAACCAAGCTGACAGATCAGTTTCTGCACAGTGTTTTATGTCAACTGTTCTCAATGAAAATATTTTACAACAGTGGCAATTATCTCTGCATCACACAAAATACTCCAGCAGGACCAAAACGAGTTCTGCACTGATGAATCATTCAGTAATAAAAGCCCTCTTATTTCTTGGCAGCCCTTAAAACAAAATTCCTCTCAAATACACAGCTTTTGGCCAGGTACTTGAGTACAGGAGAATGAAAAATAGGAGAAAGCTACTGAAAAACTGCAACATTACTGGAGTTTGTCAAGGGATATATGTAAGGAGGACTACATTGCTTTGTTGCCTCTCTTTTTCCTGTATTCAGATGGAAAATAAATAGCACAAATGGTTTGTAGGGGTTTTGGAATTATGTCCAATCCACACAGGCCTGAATCAGGACAGGCAATGTGATGCAACAGAAAGCTAAACCAGAAAGGAGGAAAACAAAAAATATTTATATGAGCTGGCATAAACTAAGTCAGAAAAAAGATGTAGGTGCAAGTCTGTGCAGAAATGGTATGAGAGAGCAAAGCTTCAATGGTGAAACTAATCCCTGAAATACAGCAGAGAAGAGTTGGTAAAGATTTAAAATTTGGAAATTAATGTAATTAATACCACTTATGCTGAACTGATATTATAATATATGTAGGAATACCTTGATTGTCTAACCCCAGTACCGTATTCTCCATTTGTTTCACTAAATGATTTAAATGCCTTTTAATTATTTTTTTATTTTTGCATATGGTGCAAATATGCAATATTTTTGCATTTGTAAAGTGAAATAATTAATTTTGAAAATGACAAAACAGTATTTTTAAAAATAAATCAGGGGTATATTTTAAATAAAAATGCCAATTTGGTATACCTTTAACTTCAGTTTTTCCAGTCTTCTTTCCTAAAATGTCACCTAGCTTTAGCAGTGAAGCTGCAGAGAACTGCAGCATGCCCTGAAATTGGTGTCAGACTGGTAAGTCTATTCTCTGCCTAATTAAAAAGAGGACCGGTGGGTAGCAAACTGCTTTAGAAATATCCGAATTAGTCTTTTTTTGTCAAACACATTAGAAGTGACAATTTTAAGGCTTATTAAAAAAAATCAGGCAAACCCAGGATTATTTAAAGGGAGCATTTTTTCCCAATAAATATTGAGCAGAAACACAATCTTCACAGGTCTGAGCTAGTGGAAGTATTTATACACATTTTTGTATCCTTCTCCCACTTCATCAGGCCACTCAGTACTTGTATTTAAAATCTTAGGACAGAAAATAATCCTCCTAAAACAGATGTATTCTAGAGAACACGTACGAAGCAGGAATGTTGCTCATTTCTCAGGATAGCTGTCACATTAATTTATTTCAAGAAAAAAAAGCCGCTTGGATTTTTGGCATATGGGAATGAGTCATTGCTAGAGAGACTGTGGAAAAATGAAAAAATACCAGATTCTTATGTGCTGCATGGAGGATGAGGGTGCTAAGAAAGGCTGCACTTCTCAAACTATATTAAGCCATTAATTTGTGTGTTGATTCATTGCACACAAGCCGCATTCAGACATCCAGACCTCAGAACTGAAAAATCCTTCATGTCTGGGCACTGCTCTGCTTGGAAATAAGGTGCACTCCAAAATGAGATGTGTTTTGCTGTGCTCCTGCTATTTACAGCAGCAATTATTGCACAGATAAAGGAGGAAGCACCGAAAGTCACTGTGCTGCAGCTCTGAGCTGTGCAGAAGAGTCTTTCAGAAATACTCGCTCCCAAAGCAGCAGGGTCATTCCTGCGAGCTCGCAGCTCCAGAAACCTGATTTGCAGCTACCAAAAATTTCCTCGGGGCTCAAGTTCACCCAGAAAGATTATATAATAAAGCACTCTTACCAAGAGACTGTTCTGAAGGCAGAGGCTTATTGTGCCACTCTGTTCTGAGCTGAAGTGAATAAAAAGGTTTTAATTCATTTGGATCTGAGTTTGGTCTGTATGAACCAGACTGAGCTGACCTGCACATGTCTACTGAAAAACTTCTCTTTCAAGACAAACTATTTTTCCTACCGACATTAAATACAACTGAGAGAAGAAGTAAAGTTTGCAAAGAGCCAGGGCTAAAAAGCAGCTTTGTGATAATGTTTATTTTACTGGAATGAAACAGAAACACATGCCTATGCTGTTATAACACACTCAGTGGTTCTAACTTCAAAACATTTTAATGACAAAATTTATGAGGTCACTCATAATGCTGAGAGAAAAAAAACAATGATTGGAAGAGGATCCTGAAATAGGAGACAGCATGCATGAAGCTACGAATTAATTCTCCTGCTCTAATCCATCCCATAGTCTCTGCCAGACTCTGGACCCTGTTTTGTACACTCAACTTGAGAAAAAAGATCACGTAATTAGAGAGATTCAGAACAAATGCAACAAGTTTGATGAAAGTGTAAAAAACCTGATTCAACCCCTTAAATTTATATATTTTACAAAAGCAAACTGAAGGAAAAGCAGTATAGAAGATATCCTAGGAGCTGGCAGAGAAGGTAATTTATTCTCCAGAATAAATTGGAATAAGCAGTAATGGGCAGTTTGCGAGAAACCAGGCCAAGAAAAACACTTTAAAGAAAAGCTGAACTGTACAAAACAACATGTTTGGGCATCTTTTTCAGTCTTCAGTAAAAGATTAGGCAAAAATCTCTCACGAAGGACAAATGCACATCTATTTTTCAGTCAGGCTATGGGCTGGATGAGACTCCCTTTCAGTCCATAAAATCCAACATTGTAGAAGACAGGTGCTAAGATATTTTTTTTCTTCCTCAAAAAATTCTACACTACCTAAGGTACTTAGGGTTAAATTTAATTCTGCTTTCCTAAACTAGAAAACATCAGCCAACACTACAAAATAGTAATCAATGAAAAGCAGATTGATAATTCAAGATTTAGTGATTCTGTGAAGAAAGAAAAATTGAATAGCTAATCTATAATCTCAATACCATGGTGTGTTTCCATACCTTTGTTACAGGATATACCAGACAGGAAATTGAAAGCAAACAGGAAGAAACATTTAAAATTTATAAGAAGGGTTTCATATCCTGACCACAGCTCTGGATGTGATCTCCTAGTGACAATTACATCTGGCAGGCAGACAAGCAACTGCTGCTCAGTGGAAAATGGGATTATCTTTATTAGCAGGCTCCTAAAAACCAGAATATCCGTTTACTCCCCTGCTTCAAAAAAGAGATTAAGAGTAATCTAATCTGCAATGTTGAACACAGTATTCTCAATTTAAAATTACACTGGAAAGATCCAGTGCTCTAGAAAATCCTGAGGCTGAAAGAAATGTTTCTCTGCCTGCCATGAACACCTTCCAATGTTTTTCTTCGGGTAGAATTTACTGGACTTTCTGGCTCATGAAACACAGCTAATTCAATTTGGTATAGAAAAATCAAAGTCAGTAATTTAGATTTGGGGTTATTTCATGCTGATATGTATTTGTACAGCACATGGGAGGCTTAATGATTTAAAGCTATTGATAAAAAGAAAAGAGGTGCTAAAGCTGCAGACACTAAAAAAGGTACACAAAGTCATTTCTTGTGACTCTCGTCTTCCATTTCTAATGGAAAGCTGTTTATAGATTACAGAGGCAACAATAACTGCAGCTTATCCCTCAGCTCTGCCCCTGAAGACAGCTCTGTCTGCCCAGGATCTCAAGGAATGGAACAGAAAATCGCACTGCAGTTGTTGGGCAATACAATTAGAATAAATAAATCTCCACAGTCATTGATCCAGTGTGGTTACAAACACCAACAGGCAAAACATGCCCCTGGTGCTCCAACTAAACAACAAAATGCAATAATCTCTCAGCTCATCTACTAATTTACAGGAAAATATGGGGAGGGAAAGAGGGGCAAAGATGATGACTTATCAAGAAGATAATTAAGACTTTTAAGATTAAAAGTTCTTGAATCCAAGAATCTCAGGCTTGCTGGGGGGAATAATGATGATTTGCAAAGAACAAGTAATAGCCCCTTTATTCCTAAGAGTTAAAGACAACAGAGCACCACATTTTCACTTTTAAATAAATTCCAGTTCATGTGAATGGACTTATTTCAGTATTTTGATGTGTTATTCAACAAAATGTCTTTAACAAAGGAGTTTAGAGGGCAAGTGAGTGTTATACTTACTGGTAATGAACCCATGATGGACCAAGGGTTTTCTTAAACTGAGTGAGTCCCACAATATCAATGTAAATGAGTTCTACAATTTTATCACCCTGGGTTGGGCAGCCAGATCTGTTACCTACAACCTTCTTCATAATCCTAAACAAAAAAAGAGAAGGAATATGAAAAAGCATTACTTTCCAAATACCTTGAATTTAAGCTGTTATACAACTCATTCCAATAATTCCAGTTTCAAAAAAAGTTTTACTCTTTTACTCTGTTTCAAAATCACAAACCATGAAAAAACACTGAAATGCTAGAGATGCTCAACATTTATTAAATGTAAAGCACTAATTTTCACTAAAAATCTCATCTGGTTTAAGCAAGAGAATAACATGGCTGAAATGCTTAAAAATAGTGTGCTTTGAAATTATTCAAAATAATTTCTGACTTCTACTGACAGCTTTATAGCTCTCTATAAAACAATGCTGTCATGTTTGTAATTACAAAAAGAAAGCTGCAGCAAAAGTACATGTGCTCAAGCTTCAAACAGATGTTTTATGTCTGGTGCTGAGCTCGTTGGCAAAGCAAGGACAACGAAGAGTGAGGAGCAATTTGACCTAACACAAGCAATTAACTCCATCAAAAGTAACATCTCTAAAGAACTCAAACCTTTATTTTCAAATGAGATACTGAGTGAGGAACAGCAGAAAGTGAAGCAGAGGACACAGAATTAGGCTAGACTGTAACATTTCCCATTGCAGCTGGTTAAAGCACCTGGAATGTTAAAGACTAAGCTGCTTAGTTTGAATTTTACAACATTCATTTATGAAGTCCCAGGAGCCTGAAGCTACAATGAAAACACATTATCCTTTCCATGGCACATATACTTAGCTCATGGAAATAATCTTATCGCCTGTTTAGTGAATTATCACTTGCATTTTATGCTTCAAGAAATTATATACTGTTAATAGAAGCTTCAAGAGTTTACAATTCTTTTCTTTTAATTCCAGTTTCAAAAGCGAAAGTAATCTCCTTACTCCTTGAGCTCTGCCAGTGAAGCTGAAATCCTGATGTCATGGCCCAGTAAGTAGAGAGATGTAATTAAATCACTCCACTGGACTAATTCACCAAGTGGGCCACCGCTAAACGCATTTTCTGCAATCTTGAATCCAGATTCTTTTGTCAAAAGCCCCAAATGAACAAGGATCTGGAAAGGAAAGTCATATGTTTGCATTATCGACATGAAACATGCAACTGTTATACCTTACAGCAGTTTTTCTTCCTATTAAATTCCAACTATGGCCAAAAAAAAAAAAAATCAATGAAAACAATCCAATACTTCCACCCAAATAATTTAATTTCGTAATGAATGCAAGGACTGAGAATCTCCAGCAAGGAGCTGAGCCAGCCAGGCTTAAGGGAGGGTAAAATATGAACATGCATGGAGCTGCTGCCACTCAGGACTGGCTCCAGACAGAACCAGGCAGGAAAGGAAATGTGTTTACAAGTTTTTGCTTTATTTTAACTAACTGAGGTAAAAAAAAAAAAAATTAAAAAAAAAATAATCAAATGAACTACACCTTTTCACTTTAAGTATCTCATGGCTTTAAAATTTAACTTACTACAAAAGGTCTAAAATGGATCCAATCCAAATTTGTGGTCAACTTAAAGTCTATGCAAATCCAAACTGACACACACCATTTCAAGTCTCAGTTTTGGACAACAAAGATGTAAAATGGTTTTTTCCTATGACTTCGTAAAACACTCCACTGTTATCAGATTGCAGTAAATTCATTTTCTCCCTTTAGAAACTTGTCCATACTCTCTATTTTATCCAAAACTACAGAGGTCAGAAAACTTACTCCAAGATTGACTCACTCAAAGAATGTAAAACTCTCTGTAAAGCAAACACCCATTGCAACATAATTTCAAACAGCAAAATACTTCTTGAAAAGAGTATAAACATGAGCCTTTTAGACATATTTGCTATTTTTCTACTCTGAAGCTACATCTGGAACAAGAAGCTTGAAAGAGCCTATATAACTGCAAGTGAGAGAAATAAAAACATTCTCATTTACCTTTTTTCGTTTTCTTTTCTCCAAATTTTGTTTTTCTGCAAGTGATTTAATTGCTTCAATCCAGGTACCAGCCATTCGTCTGATGCGCAACATCATCCACCTGAATTCCTCATGCCTCGACATCATTTTGTAGAGATTATCAAAGTTGATACGGATTTCAGCCTTCAATCAAAGCATTCAAAAACATTTTATAAAAATAACATTAATTATTCTTCAGCATACTTTCCAGAAGCGAAAAAACTGCTCAAATGTGACTTCTGTGCTTTATATTCCTTTTTTAAAAAAAATAAAAAATAGAAAAAAAGATACTCTCCTAGAACAAGTTAAGATTTTGGTTCAAATATTAAAGATATACTTCAACAGACACTTCTAATTGACATAAATTACTATTATTTTTATTAGTAGTACTTGGTAGCCCAGAATATGTTTGCAAAGTTTCATAATGCATTTATTCCTGCAATATAAGATCTGGTGCTTCAAAATGAGGTTAAGATATGTCTAAATCACAACACAGAACAGTAGGCTCAAGATTTATGTATCTCATGAATCTTCCAAAGACAAGGAAGTCTCCTATTACACCAGAAAGGAAGAAACATTACTAGGGTATAAATTTTTCAGGAAATACTCATTTTGAAGCTAGACCCTGCTAAGATCAATTGGTTTTTACAAAATGAGACAGCCTATGTCTATATTATGCAAGGAGTATTCATATACGGCCGAGCAATTATCTTAAATTATCTTCAAATACCTAAGTGCTACATAATTAGGCTGTAACAATTTAGAAACAACTCTGTGTGCTGTACAGTTTTTACAGGGAAAAAAATCAGGAGTAATCAAAATGTTACTACAAACCCGAAATGGATATAAGCCTTTTCCATTAAGGCTGTTTTGTAAACAAGGCCCAAATCTTTGGGACAATAAAAATTGAGATTTTCATATATACTTAACACTGGTAAGCAGTCTGTGGATTTGTAATTTTTCTCAGCATCTGTGGACAGTATTTCATACATTAAAACAGAAAAATGTTTTTAATCTACCAGCAAGACAAAAATACATGACAGGATACATGAGCTACACATGTCAAGGAGGATTCCTTTGAGCTTTGAAGAACTGAGGAGTAAAAATTGTAAATTCTAGTCTTATTAGCATTTACGTGGCACAGGACTCCAGGATATTTTGCATGAATCACAATTATTTCTCATGTTTGTCCTTATTAAGGACATGGTTGCTCTTACCACTGCCTTTTGATCAGTTTCTTCATTAGGGTTTTTTGCTCTCCAAGGTAAACGAGGACACCAATTTTCAACCTGTAAAACAATCACATGAAAATAAATAATTCCACTTTACTTTCAGCTGCTTGACCAAAGCCTCCACTCACTGCCTTTATATTACAGGTTTATGTTAACCTGATGGCTTAAATAAGGCATCAGCTGATAATAAGGTGATCACTCCAAGGTAAAACTGCTTTTTGCACGAAAAGCTTGAGATGACTTTTTGCAATTCAATGCTCTTTTAACCCAGCAAATTTGCAACCAAAAGTCACATTTAGATATTCACTCATGATAATGAAAACAGAAGATCAAGACAGAGGTCAACCATTCAATGCTCAAAATACAGTTTTTCTAAGCAGTTCTTAAATGTTTTCAAGAAGTTTTTTATGCTTCTAGACCTTACAAAATTATGTATTTTGGAACATTTCCATCTTCCTAGAATATCTTTATAAAAAGACAAACCTGGTAAATCTCAAGGATCAAAGTTCTACCTTGTAATGATCTAGACCAAAAAAATAAGAATCATCATAGAATCAAAGCCACCATGTTTGGAAGCTATAAATAAGGTAATTATAACATAAGTAACAATATTCATGAGGATTAACAGCTGTGATTCTTAGAGAAACATGATCAATGCAAATGCAATACTTCTACTATTGTCTACTGGAAAATGAAAAAGTACATCAGGGAGTATTTCTCTATAGAGTATTTCTCTGTTTCAGTAGAGAAATAGAAAATGGATGCAAGTCACTGAGAGCTCCTGAGCTCTCCCCAGGGACCTTGCCTGTCGTGGAGAATCCTTATTATTCATGTGCCTTAAGAAATGAGACCATTTGCTCTGGGCAAGGAGGAATCTCAGGGTTGGAGGCAAAATTATGAAAACCAAAACATGACTGTACTGTGAAAGGGGGAAATGTAAAAATTTATCAGCTGGCTAAGATACCCCATCACCACTGATTAAGTTCACAACTCCCAGAGAATTGGAAGTCAGAGTTTCTCTCATGGTTCCTCCAATCACAGACCTGTCAAAACACAATTTTAGCTTAATCATGCTGCAGTAAGCCTGGAGCATTACAGATTAAAGGCTTAAGATCATACCCTGTGATTGCCTAGAAGGCCAATCACATGAAAATAAATGAATAGCCACCCTAACCTCATTAAAGAGAAGAAATGTATCAGCCTTGGGTTCCTCAGACAAATTGTAAAAAGCATTTTGAATGCTATGACTTAAGCTACTCAGTGTGTTTAATACAATGTTTGAAAGCAGTGACTTATGAACCTCCTTTGAAAACATCTGATTTTCAGAGGTCTCCAGCTCCGGAACCACACCAGAAATTGTAGTAATTATCAATCCTAACTTTTACAGCTATAAAGTTATGCCAGAAAAGAGTTGCAAGCTCCACGTCACAAATCATACACAGTCACAAACTCTCTCTGGTTTGTTCTTTTTTGTTTTGTTTTAATAGTACAAATTTTGCATTATTCCTCACATTACTACTGATCTAAATTAAGAGATGACATTTCAAGGACTACTGTACTTGCCCCTTTTCTGACTTGATGTATTTTACATTGCACCACAAGGCATCCTAAAGGAATTGCAGATTTTTCAGGGCTGCCAAGGACAGTTAGCTGCATGCCTCACTGACTGAAAAACAAATACAGTTCTTTTGTGCTTTTCGAAATATTCCCTCTAGTCTAAATCAAATTATAGTAATTCTCATCACAAATAAACACTTAAGGAGTAGATTCAAAGTAACGTCAGTGTCTGCAGCTGATTTGGCTTTCATTTTTCCTTATTGATGTTTAGTAATGATGGCAGAAAAGATTATGATATCACTGAAGTGGGTCTAGATGAAAACTCCATCAGAAATATATAAATACTTCAGCTTTGTATTTGTTTAGATACAGAATATCTACACACAACAAACCCCAATTTTGAGCAGGGTGAAGGAGGGCAGTGATGTTCATTTGGATCCTGTGCTTCAACTTGTCCATCCAATCATTTAAGAACAAACACTGAAGTTGAGTCCAAAGCAGGAACCAGGACTCCGCTTCCATTCCAGCACCACCTTCCTCTCACTGGGTTCCCATCAGCTCTTTCTCCAGCTTATTCTCTCCATAGCAACCTCCTGCTGCACTGTCATGTAAATGATTTAATAGGAAGGATGTGATACCAGACAGATTAGCACTTGAAGACGACTGTTGGGAAGCAGCAAATGCAGATTTGAAGACAGACCATTTTTTGGATGAGTGATACAAATGCTAAGCTATTATTCAGAACACACTATATTTATCTTTGTGCTGTCATATTTTTGAATAAGACCAGCTGTGCCTCCTGTTCCTGGCACTGAATTCAATGCCAATCAAATGCATTAGGTAGTTTTTGATCTTGCTCAGGAAACTGTGTCCACCTGAGAAGTCAAGTGTTCCCTACCTGGTTTGGAATCCCATTAGTCACAGCACTGCCTGGAGTATAAATAGCCAGCTCCTTAAGGTGAAGTTGCACAGCAGTTTAGGAGTTCAAAATTTAAGTGCTACACAATTCCAGATACTAGAGAAAAGCTGGTGCTCTGAACTGCTCTGAGGTGTAAATGGCTAGGCTTAGGACGGAAAAAAAAAAACCCAAACCTAATAAATTTGAAGAGTACTTGCTTTACGGAAGCTTTGCACTGGAAGCTATCTCTTCCAGTGGCTCCTCCTCAGACACACTGAAACTGAATGCAAGATTGCAGCACTCGACTCTTTTACACAGCAAGTACTTCAAGCAGAGTTTTAAGTACCTGGCAAACATCTGTAGCACTGGAGCAGTCTGAGCATCTTCCAAATTGAAGCAAAGTATACTCTGCCAGCAGCTCTCCACATCCAAAATTTCAGAAAGACCTTTATGCTTTCAAAGAGTCTCAGTGGGATTGAATAAAGAAGCTGAAGGGTGTGCTCTGAGCACTTGGGATCATCTTCATTTTGGACTCTGCCAAATCTGAATCTGCCCATTTCGGATGGGCACGTGCAGCCCATGCACAGGGAAGCTAAGGGAACTCTCCCTGCACACCAGGTGAACACAGCACTGACAGTGCTGCTGTGAAGTATCTTAAGGCAGTCCCAGAGGGAAGAACACACAAACAAAACAAAAATCCAGTGCAGTATCTGTGGAAAAAGGTGCCTATGCAAATTTATTAGGCAGTATGAAGGCAGGGAGAGAACTTGTAACGCCACAAATCCTGTTGAGAATTTGATGTGAAAGAACTGCTCCCGTTGGGAAGGTGATTTTCTCAACTCCTATATTTTGTTAAGCATTTCCTCAGTGACAGAGAATCACTTTGAAGGTGTTAGAGAATCTGTGGTGTGCAAGATGACTGCCTGCCTGTTCAGTGAAATGGAGGAGGGTACAGGCAGCTTTGGGTTTGGCTGCTCCCAAAGGCAGTCTCAAATGTTGGGTACCCACAGCCCCAGTGACACTGTGACACATTTCACACAAAACCAGCAATCAACAAATGGCCTCTTGTCTGACTTCACTAATGTGCCCTGTATTTGATTCATCTCTCACACTAGCATTTATGCCTTTTCCAAGAAGTCATAAATGACTAATCCCAGTTTAAGGTGAGATAAGAAAAAATAACTGAGTCCAAATTGCCCAAATTCAGGCCAATCCACCAATAGAAAATTCAGGGACAAAGTGCTGACTAGCATTAGCATTTCAATTTCTTAGGGACATGTGTAAAATGACTAAATAAGTCTGAACTTTTGTTGATTTACATTTCAGACAAGAACACTGCTTTTGTCAAATTTCTGAGTATCTGCACAGAATCAAAAGAAGCTGGTTTGATGTTCCATTACACTGAAGAAATGCAAATCATTAACTCAGTGTCTGGGATTAGCAGCAGAAGTTGTGGAAAGGGGACTTTCCAACCGACGTGAGCAAACTGCAGTAAACTAGAAAACCCACAAGGATTTAAGGAATGTCTATAATTATGATTCCCAGGAATTTTCACTGAAGTGTGCCTCAGACTACAGCTTGCACACTGGAAGCAAATCCATGTTCAAAATCACCTTTGGTTTGTGTTTTTCTGCTTTAGCCCTCAAAGCAGAGTGTGAAGAAAAATACTCCCACGAGCAAACTATGCCTTGTGTTTCCATCAAGTCCGAAGGACTGAAAACAACTCTCTCCAGCAGTGTGTTAGCACAGGTGCAGAAGCTACAGGAGTCTCAAGGACTGGAATTCAAACCAGTTTTAAATCTTTGGAAGTGCTGGGTTCCAAGGTGGGTATGAAAAATTGCACATGCACCTGCAAGATGAGCTGGAGAGCCAAAGGCTGGGATTTCAGGCAGACCTGCCCAGCGCCAGCAGGTGCAATGGGAGGTGGTAAGTTGTACCACAGACCACCAGCACCAGCCCCACTCCAGTGTGGAAAACAGTCCTCTCAGAGAAAGCATATATATAGATAAAGAAAAAAAAAAATATCCATAAGCCCCCTCCACTTTCTCCACCTTTTTTTTAAAAAAAAAAGCTTGGAAACAGTGTGAAAAACTCATTTTCGAGAAGATATTTTTAAAAGCTTCATTCTTCAGCTGCAAACTGACACTTTGCAGTGAAATATATTTTTGTACTGCCTAGAAATTAATTTTTTCACATTTCTCCCCAGAGGCAATGCCATCCATGAAAATGATAACTCTGCCAATGCCATTACAGTGTTAAACAACTGCCTTTTTCCTAACTAAATGCTAAGTTTCAAAGAAAGTAACTCTTCTCTATGGGCATCATGGTTAAAAGGAAGCAAGTTTAACTTGCTTTTTAATGTTTGCTATTTCTAATCCCTGCCTGGCTCTGTATTCAAGAGAATGTGAGTCTGGTTTGGCTATTCAGGCTGTTTGTATCTCCTCCAGTCTTCAAAGACTCCAGCACAATTCGAGTTCTGAGGACCAGAGGGTGGCGAGGCCCTGGCACAGGTGCCCAGAGAAGCTGTGGCTGCCCCTGGATCCCTGGAGGTGTCCAAGGCCAGGCTGGACAGGGCTTGGAGCAGCCTGGGATAGTGGAAGGTGTCTTTGGGTATCCCTGACTGATACCCAAAGGCTGGGCTTTATTCCAACCTTTTGTTTCTAAACCTTTACATAAACTGTGGACAAATTACTTTACAAGTCACTTGTCTCTGGTTCTGGCCCATATTACACACCAAAATGAAATATTTTGGGCTCCTTTGTTTACAAGTTTAAAATTACATTACAAGGAGTACTAGATGAGCATAACATAATATCCTAACTGCTTTGGAAGAAAAAAGTAGATCCCAGAAGAATATGAAAGAGCACAGACACAGACACCAGATTGTAGAGGTGATTTTAGGAGCAAAAGCAGACACGTGCACAATTTGATGCACATTGTTTTTCCAAACTGAGGTTGTACATAATTTGATGCATATATTGCCTTTTCAAACATGCACGTACACAACCATCTCACTCCTACAGTCTAACCTTGAAGTAAAAAAGAAAAATCTTAACAGTAATATCCTTTCCATTACCCTAATGCATTTTAATATTTTAAATCAGCAGTTCTGACTCGAGAGCTCTGTAGACACATTTATCATTCAGCTGTGCAACCATGCTATAAACTGTCAACTCTTCATCACTGTCCACTTTGACAAATTACTCTCGGAACAGCATTTCCAAGTTATCCCTAGCAGCCAACACACCTCATAAATCCACATCATTGTAGTGTTATTAGAATTTCATTTCATGCTTGCATTCGCAAACATTTAAGCTTTCAACCTCTGCTGCTGGACATTAATCATGAAATTAATCATAGGATTAAGAATGCCAAATTTAAACTCAAGGTTAATAACACGCTCACCCAATATTAGTTTTACATTCTGTCATAAGAAAACACTCTACAAAAAAAAAAAAAAAAAGGACAAGACCTTTGTCTGAAGTTCCCAAACATGCACATAGGCTAATTGCACTTTTGTTCCTTCATGAAATGAAAAGTTGAACAAATTCGAAATTGCTGCCTAAAGAAAAATTTCAAATCCCAAGACCCTTGAAAAGACAACCATTTGGCCTCTGAAAGGCCTCACATTTGGCCATGAAAGCTCAATTATGAAAGAGATAACAGCGCCAACTGAGTTTTCAAAACTGATGATCAGAGAAGATTGTCATGTGAAAAACTGTGATTTAACAGAAATGCAAAATAATAAATACCAATGAAGAATATTCGATTCTTGCATTCAGTTGAGATATATCATCATTTTAAAGATATATCTGCGTTAAAACCATGAAGCACCTGCTGGTTGACAGAATACTAATGACCAAACATAACTCTGCTGATGCTAAAACAAAACCTTCTAGTAGAAACCTTAGATCAACTTTGAGTGACTATGAAAACATATCTGTAGCTTCCATGATAAATAACAAAATAAATAATATAGTCATCCTGTATCTTTTCCTTCCCCAGCTTCACAGCCCATAAATAAATCAACACTTGGTGCTAGAAATGGAATGAGTCAAAGCTGTGATTCAACCCAGCCTTTGTTATGTCTTCAGATAAATGTTTCAGATATGCATTTAACTATTGCTGCTTCAAGCAACACCCCCAAAAGTTCAATGACAGTCAACTGAGTAAATCAAAAGAATCTGCTTTCATTGGAACGGAGTTATTTATCATAACAGACTTACTGTTTTAATCTCAGATATAGAATTTAAAAACCCAGCCCCATCCTCCCAATCCTGCAGAAACCACAAAATTAATATTAATTGCAATCTTGTAGCCACACTGCCTGATATCAATACTACTTCTAAGATCAGTTGCCATAAGTTATCAAAATTTTACTTATAAGAAAGAAGAGGCCAAGGGATCAAATACACCTGACTGTTTCTGGCACATGCACCCCAAACCAGTAATAATAATTGACTGACAAAATTAATTCCTGGAAAACAGCTCATAATAATTGACTGACAAAATTAATTCCTGGAAAACAAGTGTTACCAGGGAAATAGGAAAAAAACCACCAGGACAAGCACCATACTCAGCTGTGTACAAACCAGCTTAGGTTCTGACAGGCACCAAAGGCTTTAGCCAATATATCTGCAACTTCACTCAAAAATGTGATGTTCAGGGCTTTTTGTTTTCTGTTCACAGATTCCACAATTCACAAACAGCCTCCGAGCAGGAAGTGGCCATGCTGTTTAGGACAATGAACCATCTAGTATCACTTCCCAAATTTTCCATTCCAAATGCCTCCCTGTTAGTACCTCAGCAGCTGCATTAAAAGCAACAGAAAAAGTGTTTAAAGGCAAAGATCTCTGACCGAGCTTCACACCCAGGTTTAACAGGATATCCAGCGTGGACTCCCTGGAGAGCTGCTGCTTACCCCACTTCAGCTACAAACATTAGAATTCTCCAGGCTAGAAACCCCTGCAGCGTTTATGAATAATAGCAACACACTTAATAATTCCATTTTAATAACTTTTTTCTCTTTATACAATTTTTTTCTGAAGAAAATGATGATTCCTTTCAAGAAAAGTAAAATATGATGTTCCCCTTCTGCAGGTTAAAAGGTTACTGACCTCACTGAGGTAAATAAAAAAGGAGCACGTGGACCCATCTACACCATAACTCGCATAACAGGGATCCGATCGCCACATATCTTTCATCCACTGTAACAGAACAAAGGACACAGTCTGTTAGGTTAAAGGACAACAAAATAACTCTGTTCCACACCCAACACAAGAATAATGGAGGAAGTTACAGAGTGACTATAAATATCACAGTAATATAAATAACGAACCAGGAAATTTATCAATAATTATCAACATACTGCATCCCCGTGTTCAGCAATGCTGGGGAAGCAACAACACAGCAGCTGTGAGCACAGCTTATGCAAAGTGGCAGCCAGGCAAGCAGAGACAGATATCAAAAGGAGAATAAAATCAGGATCCAGACATTCGGCTGTGGCTGGAGTTGAATACATTGTGTGCTCCCCATCAGGATTTGCTCCCTCTAGAATTTAACAGATCATTTCAGTTACCAAGACTGAAATCTGCCCAAAATCTGCCATGTCTGCAGAAGCAAGTAATTAATTACAGTTCAAATTTTAATATTCAAATAATTTATTACATAGTCACTATGCAGCCAGTTTGCCAAAGCAGACAGAACCACAGACCAGAGATTCAAAATGTAGAGACCTTTAATTTCACAAATACTTGGGTATTAAAGCAACCAGAAATTTATAGAATCACAAAATGGTTTAGGTTGGAAGGGACCTTAAAGATCATCTCATTCCAGCCTCCTGCCATGGGCAGGGACACCTTCCATGCCACCAGGTTGCTCAGAGCCCCACCCAACCTGGCCTTGAACTTTTAGGGATGGGCCATTCACAACAATAAAGCAGTATATCCCTTACATTTGAAACATAACTTGGGGGGAAAAAACCCTCAAAAACCTCCATCTCTGCAAGTTTGGTTGGGTTTGTTTCTTTGTTTTTCTTGGGGGTGGGTGGGGTTTTTTGTTGCCCTTTTATTTTTTCCCCAACTGAAGTCTGATAGCTTGCAATATTTAGCCTTTCCAATTCCATCATTAGTAAAATGCAGGATTTATGTAGAATCCACTGTGAACCCCAGAGCTCATCTTGCACACTCAGGCAAGAGAAAAGGGGAAGAGAGAAACCACACAGAGCTGTGGGCAAAGAGAGGAAAGAATTGCTGGCAAATGTCATGCTGAAACAGAGAAAGGGCTGGAGGGAGGTACCCACAGAACCACAGTCTTGGGGTAGGGGAAAATTACTCATCATGGGGAAGAAGATGGGGATTTTTCAAACAAGGCATTTCAGTAAATAAAAGCATTTTAATCTGGCAATCTTTTCCTGTCTTAAGAAGATGCCACTTTATTGCTCTGCAGCAGCAATATTAAAAGGCTTGAGGTGAGCAGTGCTGCAGTGACACACAGCCCTAAATAGACTATTTTTTGACTCAGTTGTTCCTGTTTTACACCGCTGAGTAGTGGCCTCTTGCAACATATGTTCCATTTTTAACAGAATACACGTAAGATTAAAAGCAGTTCACTTACCTTTATTTTCCCTTCACAGTGAGGAAAACCATCCATAGGAGGCAATTCACACTGTTCCTGGGCTCCATTTATGAGATCTAAAGAGAAACACAGACCATAAGTGAGCTTCTTTTCACAGTTCTGACAGATAGCCTAACGAATCGTGCCTTTTATTTCATGAATCCACAGTCCAGACTGACTGAGGGGTCCTACTGGGTAATATTTGTTATAGCATTAAAACTCAGTGTGCTCCTTTTTGACCACACAAGAAAATGGTTGCACAGATTTCAACTCTGATTTGAAGTAGAAGTCCTGAAAAACAAAATCCGATCTATGAAGACATAAAAATTAAGTTAATCCACACAGAAAATAATAAGAAAACATCTTCCTAATCAAAGTGTGTTTAAAACGACTGAATTGCAACAATTTGTTTTTATTTGTCATTTATAGGATGTATAGTGCTCTTAAACATCTAACTAGTTTTTCAAGCTCTGCTATCACTTTACCAAATACTGATGATCTGAAACTTGGCACCAGATATATGACCCAATTAATAAATGTTGCAATATGATCTGATTTAACAACTGAGTAGCACTACATCACATCTCACAGGAAATATTTCCTGTGGTCTCCCAAGATCTTTCTTCCTTCTTTTTTTGCCCATTTTAATATTTTTTTTCTCATTCTAGATTATTGCAACACATTAAAGAGTGCAATACAGATCAAGATTTCTAGCCCATGAGCCAAGGAAAAAGCAGCAGTTTTAAAGGACATTACCCCTTCAGCTCCAAGGGACTTTCTTCTTAGAAGAACCCTCTAATGCAGGCCTTTAAGGCAAGAAAAATTATTACCATGGTGGAGAGATTCTTGCCAAAGGCAGTGGAGGATAAGGTTTTCAATTTAGGTAGTTCATCCCACAGTTATCTAAATTATACCTGCATCATTTCTGGCTTTTCCTACAGGCAAGAATCAAGATCATTAAAGTCAGCCAGCCATCAGCCTAGGAACACTTTATGCTTCGGCAGTAACAGTGCACAATTTCATCCAAAATATGCTAATCAGAGAGCCCAGGAGAAAATACAAAAAAAAAGGCTGCAGGATTAGAGTAGAGACAAAATCAGTGGGTAAAAGTTAGAATGTTGCATTCTGTTATTATACACCAAACCCACGACCTGATCTAATTTTCTGTATTTTTTACATATAGTTTCTTTTACAGATAAAACTTGAAGTGTGAACCAAGCATTGCAAAGGAACTGGATGGGGGAAAGAAGAATCAGGCCAGGAAGACACCACTCCATTGTCAGCCTCTGCAGCAGGAGTGATTTGACAAACTGAGCTCTACTGCCAACAACAATAGCACTGAAGCAAAGTAGTTTGGACAATGACTTTGTAATTTCAAATCAATAAGCACTTTCAAAATATTCTGCCTATCTTCTTATCCTTGTGGGATTCTTGCAGACCAGACCACTAACATCTGAGGCTCTGATTTCTGCTCTGAATAAGAACATACAGAGCATGCATACTGATAGCAGCAATTTAAAAGTGTATTATCAATTCAGTCAGTTCAGCTACATAACAATAGGGCATTTTGCTTTACTGCAGTTCAGGAATCAGACCTGCCACTTGAATCACACTGAAGTCAGTACCTGAGATCAAACAGTAATAAAGAGACATAGTTACTATTATGGTAATTTTCAATAATCAATATAATTCCATTAGAAGAGCTTTATGGTCTAAATGGTTTGTGGGCTTTTCCTTTCCTTTCCTTTTTTTTTTTTTTTTAAACTAACTTGTAAGTCTGAATACAAAATAACAACTTTACATGAGGCATGTCAAATTCAAGAACTTCCTAAAGCAAAAAAATCCTCTGAAGTTTTGTGTACCACATCAGAGATGCAGCTCAACCACAGGGAAAGTTCAACTTTCAGCATTATACTGCATTTAGGATTGAAAATGCTGAATGCCTAGGTATGGCTTGCCAACAAGAATGAGCCATGAATTTTGTCATTGAAAATAAAAAAAAGTCTTCTATCTCAAGTTAATTATGCTATCATATGATGGCTTTCCTCTTCAGAAGGTTAGTCAAGCAAATCCTCTCTTCTTCTTAAGTCCTATTAAGTACAGGGTAATACATAAGCACAAGCTATAATTCCTTATTTTACAGCACACAGTGCCAAGTCTATCACTTACACCATATTTCATTTTAATGGGGATCTCATGGCTGGTTAAACAAAGGAAGGATGGAGAAAAACCCCAAAATATGGACAAATGGCCTGATTCTTGGTAGACACACAATTGTAGCCTACATGTTTGCTTTTTTGTGCAAACCCATTTTCTGCATCCCAGTGCGTTTTTGTAGATGGGCAGAGTCTTTTTACTGTTCATTTCTCACAAGGTTTTACAGGATCCCTGTATTTGCAAGATCTGCTTGCAAGGAAAAAAACCCTCTTCCAACAGTCCCACACTGCAGCAGCCCCACAGTTCCGCTCCCATCAGCTGTGGAGTAGCACACACAGATCCTTCCCAAGCACAAAGCCATCCCTCACAGCCCTTCCTGCCCATTCCAAGGAGTAAAAAGGAACAGACAGACATTTTTCTCAGCACAAGCTCTGGACTTTCTCAGGCTTCTGGTCTCCCCTGTGGCCAGCTGCATTAGGGCTTTTCCAGAGCAGTCCCACTCGTGCTCTCCCTCACAAACAGAGCACAGATCTCCCCAGGATAATCTGTACATAAAGGGAACACAGACCACCAATGCCCACCTTTAGCACCCCTAACTGTTGAAATATTAGTGTCTCTGCTAGTATTACCCAGAGTATCTGGCATCTTTCCCCCTTCCTGCCAGCAACAGTAAACACTCTTAGGACTCACCTTCCTCAAAAACGTTCATGTTTTTTCTCCACCACAGTCCACAGACACAGGAGATGCTTTACACAACCACCAGCTCCCCACTCTGATCTTCCCATTCAGCTTTACCTTGGGTCTGTATCCCAAACACCTACATCAGCTTTCATTTGCTTTATTCACAGCTACTAAACAGGTAATAGCTCAATGAAAGCAATTCCAGAAAGCTTAAATACAAACTGTCTCATGAAACAATTTACATAAAAGTGTTATCCAGAGCAGAAAAAAAAGTAGCAATATGTGCATGCAAGAGGAAATGAATGTGAAAGAACAGGAGAAGGAACAGAGAAATGCAACTCTGTTCCATCTGAGTATTCCCTGGAGAAGCAGTCTTTGCTCCGTGCCAGCTGATGCAGTCAGACTGGAAACACATCTACATCAAGGACTGCTGTCCAAAGCAGCAACTGCCTGCACAAATGGGCAAGGCACTGCTGCTTTCCACACGTAAGTCTGAGAATTCAGTGCAGAACTCCGAATTCACCACTGAATAATCCTGACAGTTCCAGTCAGCTACTCCTTGCTCTGGTCCTACCCTTTCTTCTTGGCCACAGCCAGAACAATTTCTATGTTGAGAAATATCCCTCCTTTTTTTTTTTCCTTAATGATCAGACCCTGTATGAAGAATTACATTTCTGCTGCTCTTGCAGAAATTAACTCCCTATTACTAACTAACTCTTGCACTATCAACTCAGCATGGAGGGTGTGCTGGAGCTTGCTGGTAACACCTCAAAGCTGGCTCTCCTTAAACAGGAATCCAGAGGTGAACAAATTTTGTGTTTCCCATAAGCAGCTGAGGCCAAGCTCAACCAGACACCAGCAATTTACACTTCTGAGTGGATCACAAAGACAAGGGAGATGAAGAACTGGAACCCTGGGGATGCCAATCTACATCAGGATCTTCCAAAACATGAAAAGTAGGCATTGATATACAAGTCAAGACTTGGGAGTTTTTTGCCATTTGGAGATAAAACCCCAAACCCTAATATCTTATGAGGATTCTTGTTAAAAAGTCTGGATAGATGTATTATGCTGTTAGGAAATTCATGTTGGATAATTCTTTCCTGAAGGGGAAAACTACATTAAGCCAGACATTAAAGTTACTTTTGTTGGAAAATAGTATTTGAGAAACCACAAGAATTTTTATCCTTAATTAGGATTTATGTAATTTAAAATGCAAGTTCTGAAATCTCTTTTCCCAGCCAAAACTTAGAACTTACAGCCAAAAAAAGTTAGAAATACAACTGTCAAGTTAGTACAAAGCAACAGCAGTTAATAAACACACTTTTTTCTCCTAACCTTTGTGTGAGCCATGATATTATTTTCTGTTCTACAGGAACCTAAGTGTTTTTGAATTAATGCATAGCTTATCTCCTCTTGACTGCTGTTATGAAAAGACATAATTATTAAACATTTATCTCATATGATATTACGTTAAAAGTCAATACGCTGACAAACTAAAAACATGAACGTAGCATATTATAAATCTCAGAGCATACAGTTGGTACAGATCATCCTGGAAAAAAAAGAAAAATATTGATAAAACACCAACCAACTGCAGATTTTTAAAAACCTCTTTAAATACTGTTTGTGAGGTCCTGGGATATTTAAAATATAACTAACAGACTCCATCCTCATGTTTAGAAAGGAGCCATATGTTCCCTTCACAAATGATCTACAGCTTTGCATCAGCCATGGTTAGAGCACAGCAGGTGAACCTGAACTTGTGAACAATCCTCAGTTGTTCCAGTGCAAAGTCTGGCACGTCAGCATCAGCGTCGTGGCAGATTTGAGCTCAGCCCCCAGCCTTACATTGGAATAGAATCTTCCCTCCTGTTGCTTGCTACGAGCAACTGCACCTGCTGAACACTCAGCACTGCTCTGGCCAAACAGCAGCTCACAGATGCAGATCTTCATTGGGTCCTACATTTAAACTCCGTGTCCACAGGTTTTGTTTGTAATGGTGAAGGTTTACAACATCCAGGTGAGAATTATGTGGTTTAAAGCACAGCCTGTGGTAGGGAATTGATTTGTGTTTGCTTTCAAGTTACTCTTCAATAAAACAGTAAAAATGAGCAATAGTGGGTGCTACATGCATATTTTCTCCCTTTCTCATATTGCACATCCTTCAAATAATGTGCTTTGCAACTGGCTAAAAAATTCTGCTTTAATTTTCTTCATCAGACAGTTAGGAAGTCTAGAAATACTCCACTAAGACAGTACACTGAATAAGAGCTATAATTAGTCACTCAGAAGTGAGTGCTGTTTCATAGGTGCTCTGTTTGTCATGAGAGTTTTAAAATAGCAATATTGGTTAAAGCAAATGAAAAAGCTGCAATACAGCTGAAACTGCAAGCTGTGACACCAGCAGCCTACCTACTCTGCTAAGGACCAACCTGGAGCTCTTCTGAGAATGGAAATATATTAAGAATTTAACACGACATTAAAAATGATGTACTTTGGAACCTTGAGGCTCAAACTCTGATTTTCAGTCTAGTGCATATTAAAAGTATTTTTGATGATATATAGCTCAGATAATAGCTCAAGTCAAAAGTGTTCCCATCAGCAGATGTCATAAAATACAGAACCTCTCTAGTATTATAAGGTCAGAGTAATCATATCCAAGCAAATCTATTCACCGATTTTATCTCTGTTCTCCTTCTGGTTTTGATCATTAAATATAAGTACTATTCTTACTTTAATTCATGAAACGGTTCTCTTGTTTCTATTTTTGTCCTGAAATCTGGTGTCTATGGTTAGACACAGACTGTAGTTAAGGCTGGTTTAGTTTGTGTAAGGTCTCCTTTCCCTTCTCCCACTAATTAACACATTCTCAATTCAATTCACATTTTTCATCTCCAGCTGGTAAGATTTCTTTAAAGAGAGAATTTGCAGGGCAAGCTGAAAGCACTAACAACATATTCAATCAAACGAGCTAAAGGTTTCAAGAGTTTAAATGCAGAGCACAAAATGCTTTCTACTAACATTTTAGAAACTTCAGTAGCAAAGTGTTGGTATGATTTAAAGAAAATTAACTTTTCCACCACTAGTCCATCCTCACACAAGCTGTGCTGCTGTGTTCCATTAGCGCTACTGAAATCAATGCAGTGTTAGGAGAATTCAAGTAGTAGTCAAGTGCTTAATCAAAATGCAGCCCAGGGGACCACTAAGAGCCCCATTCAGCATCACTAACACAGCTCTGCACTGCACTGGAAAACGTTCACCTGTGGTCTCCTGCACGGCCACCACACTGTGCTGTGACAGCCAGGATGGAGGGCACACAAATCTCCCCAGATCCACACCCCTGCCTTTGTGGGAAGGGGAGGAAAATCTTAATACATACCCACAGACAGTGTGGAAAAGGAATACAATGCATGAGGCAGAGTAAACATGAGTCAAAGCAAAGCATGACCTGGAGGAAGCTGCAGTTTTGGCTGTCAGAGCCAGTGCAGTTGGATCTGGTACACACTGATGGGATTGCTCTGTGGGGACAGCAGGTTTGTCTTCTGAGCCATGACACACTGTGCTAGCTAAAGAAAAGCCTACTCTAGTCCTCCTAAGACAGGAGGGCAGCTTTGGAAATCAAAGCAATATGCAGTATCTTAGCCTTTTTAATCGCTGCAAGCACGGGACTATGGTTGCAGACTGCTAAAACTAACGAGGCTGTGTAACAAAATTAATCAGAGAGCCATGGAAACCAATCCACTGCTCCTGAGGTTACCTGAGTGTTTCCCCCCCACCTAAAAGGCCTCAGTGTGGCAGCCCCAACTCTTCAGGAACAAGGACATGGAAATACCACGACAAAGGTCCTTCTCACCATAGTAACGTTAAAAAAAAGCCTTCTTGTAGCAGTGCCAAAGCTGACTTGTCAGCCTGCCTTGCTGCATATTCACGAAGGATGCCAGATATCTGACAGGCATCCAAGCCATCATGTCTTAAATGACAAGTATACACTGAAGTCTGCATCTTAATGAGTGACTTTAAAGATGCTAAACCCAAAGTTGTTAAAAGGGAACGGAACAGCCAACACAGCAAGTTAATGCACAAGTTAATGCAGAAGAGCTGTGGAAACTTTGATCAGACAGGGCAGAGATGTGCAGTTCCATGCAGAACCTGAGCCTGGGCTGCTCTCAGTCTGAGCAAGGGTCCTCTAAGCACCAGCTGTGTACAAGGGGAAGGCTGAGGAGGATTCAACATAAACCTTCACTTGCTCATTTCTGTGGGATCAAAGACAATTAAAAGCATTCAAAGCAGCACTTTTCAAGGCAAAAGAACGTTTTGTAAACAGCCAGGCCGGTAGAGTTTTCAGTGCAATTAAACTGTCTGGGGCATTAGATGGTCATGCTTATCCAAAATTTAGCTTTTCACTGAACGAGCAAAGCGTGATGACCGCCTCTAAAAAAACCCCTCCCACAACACAACACACTAACCCCACCCCCACTGCTTACCAAAAAAACCACATGAAGAAAACAGAGGGCTGATTCTCTGATCATGTTTGTGCAAGCAGATTGCCCTATCTGATGAACTATTTTAGTGCAATTCTGCCCCACAAAAATCAAGGATTTCTTTTATCATTGTCTTAGAAAAGCACAACTGTTAAAAACCACATTGCCTAAACCAAACTGGTCCTGTGCCTCTCACATGGACACAAAGATGCAGCTACAACAGCGCAGCCCTATAGCCAAGCTCTGCTTTAAAGTGCCATGGTTTTGTATTTCTCCATTTCCATTTCATCATCTCTACAACAGCAACTTTAAATTTACTTAGAGTGTCATTTGTGGCAGTGCCTCAAAGCTTCCTGTTCTGAAGGCTGATGAAAACTCTGATCTCCTAAACACCCAAAGCTTGGATTAATACTATCCCGTGTGTATGAAAATATATTACTTCCCATAAATGCAAAAAGGATGACTATCAAATATCTCAGAAGCTTTTCAGATACAACTTAGAGGAGAGAGAGAGAGAGAGAGAGAGAGAGAGAGAGAGAGAGAGAGAGAGAGAGAGAAGGAAAGCTGGCTTTATTGCTTTTGAAACCAATCAGCCAAAGCTTTATAACATCTTTATTAACGATTCACTCTTTCATAAACAAAATGGAGGTTCTGAAAAAGCAGTTGAAAATTGTCAGTATCAAAACTACCAGACTGTTTGATGGTTTTGTGGAAGAAGAAAAAGCAAAATATGCTTACGATTTTACACATGGATCTAAAAAGGGAAAAAAAAAAAAAAAAGTAACACTTAAGCTCCCACTCAAGCTCCCCAAGTGTTCACAGCTTTGCTTTTCAACATATTCTGTGCAGCCTCACCCTCTAGCACAAGTCCCATCCTCAGCTCCTCTAGGATTAAGGATATTTATGCTACTAAGAGCTCCTGCTCTGCTAGCCTTTCATACAGCCAAAAAGAGAAAAAAAGCTCTTTTGCTCTTGGGCTTCCCTTAATGAAAGATTCCACAAAACTAACTTCAGAGGGAGAACTAGGTGTAGTGCCACACAAAACACACCGAAGCTAAACACAGTAAGGTGAATACACAGCACAGTCCACATATACACAATTGATTGAGAGTCACCGAATCAGAGACCGGTTTGGGTTGGAAGGGACCTTAAAGACAGCCTTGTTCCAATCCTCTGCCATGGGCAGGGACAGCTTCCACTGCTCCAGGTTGCTCCAAGCCTCATTCAGCCTGGCCTGGGACACTTGTAGTGATGGGGAGCCCACAACCTCTATGGACAACTTGTGCCTGTGCCTCACCATTCAAAGAATTTTTTGTTACTATCTAATCTGAACCTGCCCTCCTTCAGCTTAAGGCTCTTGTCCTAGCACCCCATGCTCTTGCGAAAAATCCCTCCCCAGCTCTCTTGTAGCCCCCTTTAGGTGCTGGAAGGGGCTCTAAAGTCTCCCCAGAGCCTTCTCTTCTCCAGGCTGAACAGCCTCAGTCTCTCAGCCTGTCTTCATTAGCAGAGGTGCTCCAGCCCTGGGATCAAAACTCAAAACTGAATCAAAAGAAAGTTTGAGTTCACCTACTTCAGAGACAGTTAAGTTACGGTCTTTGCTAAATCCTCAATAATTCCTACTACAGTTATCACTTTCTTATCGTCATGAAGGAGCCTAATCCAGATGGATTTTATTCAGATCCTTTTATCTGCCAAAACTCTCCACACCAATACAGAGTGATATTTCCATGGCAGATTTCACCACTGCTGCCTCAGTTCTACACCACACTTGATAGCCAGATGTGGAACAACTTAAAAAGAAAAAAACTTTGTTTCATAACTCGAAACAAAGATAGATAGATATTTTTTCCAAACTGCTAAATAGCTTGATTATTTCCCATGCTAGTGGTTCCTTTTTATTCTGCTGTCAGTCTCTTTCAGAGAAGTTATTGCTCGTTCTTTCAGGAAGTAAATGACAATGGATTATAAACTCCAGGTTTCAACATGTCCTGGCCCAGCACTGGACTCTCCCAGACTTTGTGGCCCATCTTGCCTTACACAGTCAAGACTACATTCTCTTTGCTGAACGCTGTTTAGAAACAAAACAAAACAAAACAAAACAAAACAAAACAAAACAAAACAAAACAAAACACCCTAAAAAAAAAAAAAAGACAAAAAAAAACCTACCAAAAAATCCCCCAAAAAACTCAACCCCCCCCCCAACCAAAAAACCTTTGCTATTTATTAACTTCTATACTTGCAGAGAGGCCTTGGAAGGAGAAATGCTGATTAATCATCATAATCTCTGTTCTTTCTAGTTTGCAGATGAGCACTATTTTTTTTTTCAAGGAAGAGTTATTAATACTTAAAATATGCAATGAAGAAAAGCTTACAGTATATTCAGATTGACCAGTCTAACCTGCCCTCACAGTCATTGTTGAATTGTAAGAAAAATACTGTGTTTTGCTCTTGAATTTGTCATAATCAGCAGTGAAGATAAATACTTACAGCATAACCACCTTCCTGTCATTCTATGTTTTATTTTATCATTTCTATCTACTCCAGTAGTATATAACACGGTAACCTTTACACAAGGTCAGTGAGGCCAAAATGCAGATCTCAGGATGATTTGTGACTCCACTCTTTACTACCAAGGTTTACAAGCAGTGTCGGTAGATTCCAGGGTGAACATGAAGCCTCACTTATTTCAGAAAGGCTTTTCATAGGTAAGGGGCATGGCTGTACAAATTATAGAATCAGAGGTCTCAGTGTACTGTGAAATCTCAATCCAAAAACAATAAATGCAGGAGGCAGCTCTACTGGAAGCAGGACTCTTGTAGGAAAGGCTGCTAATGACATTGCACTGTTTCACTGACAAATGAGGCTATAAAATGCTTAATTTACTTCAGAGTTTTATGAAGCAACTCTGAAGTAAAAAATAAACTTAAGAAGCCTTTAAAAAAATCATTAAAAAATTATTCCACATGATGTTAGTCAGATGCTCTACAAACACTATGGTTGTCCAGACAGAGCAAAGTTATTAACAATAGCTAACATCAATTTGTCCAAAGTGAGCATTACATCTGGTAAAGAGAAGAAGGGTAATCCTAACATGCTTGCTTTGTGATCACTTCATAGTGTCACAGCTGGATGTTCCAAATAAAAGTATCATCTGTATTTGTATATATACGTGTTTCAACACCAGTAAAATGACAAACTGTTGGGTAACAAAACGCCTTCATCACAATTTTCAGATTACCTCGATTGCTCTAACACAGTATAAAAGGGATGTTGTTGAACGAGTACAGACAAAACCAACACTGGTATTGTAATCACAATGTCCTCACTTAGCTTATTTTCTGAACAATTCCTTCTTATCAGAGAAGATATTTATATTACCACTATGCCGAAATCATATGGCTTCCAGAGTGTGCTGTCAGGAAAATGCCATGAAGGAAGAAGTAGAAACAAGATTTTCATTTCCATTTGGCTGCCTCTGATCTGAATAATTGCCACTGATTGCTTCAAATGGATGAAGAGCAGGCACTTAACACAGAGATTAGCTTCAAGCTCTACTCTAACCCTCGGTACTCTCCAGCCCAGAGGTACCTGAGCAGTGACATTACCCAGACTTCAGAACAATACATTAATCGAACCTTAAGAAACTGTTTCCTAAAGGTTTTTCCTGTTGCTGCCGTTTAATGGTTGCTTCAGACATTTTAAACTCAGTGTACCAGGAGTCAAAGGTAAAAAACCTGCTGCTCTAAAAAGAGGAATTGTGTTGTTTGCCACAGAGGAAGCCTCAGGCAGCACAAAGCTATGCAAACACTGCAAACTGAAAACTCTTACCAAGCTCCTTCAATGCTGCTCCTGAATACCAAAACTGTCAATCTAGCCCACTCCAAGAATAATAAGCAGCATTCAAATCACCCTAAGAACTGATGAAAGATGTTTCCTGTTCAGGTAAGAACAATGAACCTTCGTCTATAAATTTTAAAGCAATAACATGAGGATGCATGTTCCAATTACCTGCAAATCTAAGGAAGTAAGAGCATTAAGTCTCTTTTGTCCAGCTACAAAAAGAAAGCATACAGGGATGTTTTTCTTTTTATATATGGCCCAGAAGCTCTAACAATGCTGTTCTCGCTCACTTCCCATCTCAGCAGAAGTTTTTCCAACCAAGATCTTGTGCTGGATGCTTTGTGGCAGGATGGTGGCTCACCCTGTCAGCAGCTTGCAGGCGCTGCACCTCTCCAGGTGCCTGTTCCTGATCTGCCTTCAGTGTGACCAAGGGAGATGTGGGGAGGGAAAGGTCTGTCCAACCAGGAGATATCATGATTTTAGCAACCTGGTTCAGATAAACGCAGTTAGGACTGAGCAACTCTGCTGCCGTACCATCATCAGGCAATCACTTTAAATCTGCTTTCCTAGACTTGTTCCAGTGGCATTTCCCTAATCAAAGGCAGCATTTGCTTCTCTATTTTGACCAATTCAAGCAAGTAGCATGTTCCCAACAGAAGTATTTATTTTTGCAGGAAACCCAAGGACAGACAAGACATAGGAGCACAGTTATCAAATTATTTACCAAGTTGCCTTAACTCCTCTGCTCTGTTCTCTTTTTGGAACTGCAAAGATCATTAGACTCAGACCTTCCTATGAGTCAGGACTGCCAGTGTCTGTTTCGGCTTGGTGGCAGAACAAAACAATCCATTCATTGAAGACAAAATTAATGACTTCAAATGTCATCTCAAAACATGTTTTTATTTTAACTGAAGGTACCAGGTAGGTGACCTCTCTGTATAAGATCCTAAGAGCCATTAAACACTGTAGGGAAAGATATTTTTAAATCATGACCAGTAACAAATATAACAAATATTTTCTTTCTGTTAATAATAACCAATAAAGTGCATATGGTAGAATGGCAGAGCAGATTGATACCAACTCAAATATTTAGGCTTAGAGTGAAAACACCTCCCCAGTTTCATCACTCTAAACTGCAACCATTTAAAGCATGAAACATCTACTATAAACAAGTAGACCATTCCCTGTAGCAGAGAATTTGATTTTCTTCATGTGTTCAAATTAGCACAGAAGAAAGATCCTCCTCCGAGCTTGGACTTCAGATTGTCATTGATAAAGGCTAGACCTTGAATTTTGTTTTGTAAGATATTCCAAATATCTACCACTAAAAAATCATGTGATGGTCAAGAGAGAAAAAGCACAGATTAAAACAGCCCATAAATAATTCTAGTAATTGCCATACACACCTGCTACATTAAGCTTTTCAGCTGCTCCTAAGCTGGGAGCAGACGTGGTAGTATTGTTGGTCGAGTTTGCTCCTGTTCCATTAAGTACAAGATTTTCCACCTTGGACTCCAACTTCCCAATGCGCTGCAGGATATTATCCAGCAGGACAGCAAGAGTCTTCTTCAAATCTGCAAATGGAAGTTAAACTGCTTAATAATGCAATACACACTTGTCAGACAGAATCAAAAAACAGGTACAAGAATGAGACTAGAGATATAAATATATATATAGAGACTTTCTCAGTGCAAGTCTTTGCCATTACCAGCTCTGTGCACTCATGTTCCCTACTTTGCTCAGCCTCAGATACAAGTTTCCCTGGGCATGGGACTTGTCATCCTGTCTATTTTACAAACCACACTGGAACTCATATAGATATCCACATTCAAGGTGAAATGTGAGCCTTTATGGGAACAGAAAAATGCTTGCTTGCAATGGCTCAAGTAATAAGAAACTGCTTAAATAATAATGAGTCTAAACCTAAATCCATATTCAAGCGCTATCAGAGGAACAGTCTGTTAGACACTCAGTCATGTGGGAACAAAAATCCCCTTCCCAAAAGGGACAGCTCTGAGCCCGTACAAAAACCTTCTCCTGCATCTCTCCCCATAACCAGCTTCTGCACTGGCAAATAAAAAATAAACAATAATTAAAAAAAAAATACAAGTGAAGTTGAACCTTTCTATCGTGTTCACAAAACACCAAAAATCATGTTTCCTTTCTTCAGTCTGTTGGTGATTGTCTCTATTTGCTCTGACACAGCACTTCCTTGGCATGGAAAGCAATGAACAATAACAGGAATTTGCATATCAAATGACAACAGGGAAGGAGTTCTCTGATATTTTTTTCTCCGGCTTTTATTTTGTTCACATTCCTTGAAGGAACACAGACAGTTTGGCAAGCTAGAACTGTGGGCAAGAGGAGAAAACTAGACCACTATCACACTAAACTGTATAGTCATAATGGCAACAAGCCACGGAAGATGAAACTATTGTCTTTCATTCATTTGCCCTTGTAAAGATTAAAGACTTTGCTATAAGGAATTTACATTATTTTTCAATTTATTTACATAAAATAATTTCATGTGTATTGGTATAATACATCTTCTGTTTTACACAACTTTAGAATCAAATAACTTTCTGATCTGTAATAGAAAACTTCTCCATACATCTGAAAAGATTCCACTGTCTCTACATCAATTATAATTTTGCCACATTCATTGTGCTTTTTTCCCCTCAAGACTATCTCAATTCTTGTGCAAATGAGAGACTAAATAAGAAAATGCTATTACTCTTGAAAGCTTATAATTCTTTTCTCCAAACAGAGGGAGAGTTATATTTATTCCATGGTGCCATAAAGATCTTTCTCATTATAACTCTGTTTTCCTTTGTGCTGTAAAGATCAGAAGGTGGAATCTGAAGCACTACTCCACATATCTGGACTATTTTAAAAAGGGTCCAGAAACCATTTAATGGCATAGTGTACAGAAGGAAATTATGGATTTAACATGAACAAAACCACAGTACAGAAGGAGGAAAAAAATCTAGGAAAAATAGTAGTAAAAATAATTCAGGAAACAGCAAGGAAGAAGTGTAGCGTACATAAAGGCATACACAGATCATAAGCACAAAAATGGTTCAAATTTATTATTTTTTAATTCTGATACCAAAACACTGATATGAGGGACAGCTTGTCAGAACAAAAAGGCAGGTGGAGGCTAGTTTGAGAGGGCGAGGGCAGAAGTGCAGAATCACAAAATTTTTGTAAAACAACTGTTTTACTGCTATAAAGAAAAAATTAATATTCACTGTGTATATCTGAACTGTAACTTTTAAAAGGAAAATGTTTGATCCACCTACGTGATAGGTGAATATGTGGTAGAAAGAAAAAGTGAGAAAGTAAACAACTGTGCAACCACAATTAAGGAATGACTGAAAACCTTTCGGGTGGATAAAAGCATCCAAATCAAGCAAACATTAAATTTATTCTTGAACATGGAAATCACGACTGTGCTCACTTAAAGCAATCAGAGGATAACATTAAGAAAAATAAAAAGGCTAAATAAGCAAGAGCATTAAGTTTCACAGTACAGTGAAGGAACCTCTATCAATTATTATTAACATCAGTCATTAATGTGTTTATTTCTGAAGAGCTAACCTGATTATTTGCTAGCAACAAGTAATTTGGTATGCCAAACAGGACAAATTAACTTACTTATTAAGTAATTACCTTACCCAGTTTCATAAAGTATTATTTAATATGTTGTTATTCACAGTAATGCTTTTGCCTGTAATATTTTCCATAACTACATTACCATTATTTTGCATCTTTCCAAACTATGTTAAAATTTAAGTTTGGCCAGGCGTTTTCAATTCTTTAATTTTAAAAATCTTCTCAGCCATGGACTTGAAATTTCGACACAAACCTTAGCTTTCCCTTCACAGAAGTGCTACAAAGTCTTTTCACCTGCTTCCAAATGCAGTTTAACTTCTCCTCGGGAACTTGACCAGTGTTTGGAGGCAAGTCAGCTTATTCCTCAGCAGGATTTGGAACAGGAAATTAATGCCACAGGCAACAAGCTGCAGGGGAACTTATCTTATGGATATCCTGTACCCTCAGACCTCGCTTGGGCACATATTAATGCAGTTAACGTCAATATCTAGAGACAGATTGGGGTTTGCTGTCTATTTTCTTCTTCAATTCACCTACCACCAAGCGCCTTTGCACAGTAACAGGACACTGGTGATGGCTGCACAGCAGATAAAGTCATGTTTTAAGCCTAATCACACAATCCTCTAGGGATCTCTACTTGCTTGGAGATCCTGAACCCAAATATTGATCTAGTGCCACTCTGTTTAGCTTGTGTTGCTTTGTAAGGCTGCAGTTACAGTGTAGTTCAACATGCAGCCATAAATCAGGAGTTACAGAATAAGGGCAGGTTGTTATTTAAGCAATGAGGCAATATAATTGTTAGCTATGTCGGGGATAATAATCTCAGGCTTACAGGCAAGAAAAAGCACACAAAGATTTCCTATTCAGAGGAAAAAGGAGTGGGGACAGAAAAAAGACACGGAAAGGACCTTCCAGCAGGATATTTTCACTGCATGCAGCAAAAAGAGTATTAAGAGAGAACTGGGGAAAAAGGTGCTGCTATTATATATGTCTGTTGCATCCCAGTCTATATTCTTTGTCTAAGCATACAAAACTATCTATTCAATTTCTTCAGAGCTCAATATTAAGACAACTATAAAAGAAAAAAAATCTAGATGACTAATTAGTTTTCCAGACAGCCTGAAAGTGCACAGGTACATAGGAAAGAAAGTGAATCGAAAAAATGCTAAACAAGTAAGGTGTATTATGTGATCTTTACAGACTGAAAAGGAACCACACCTAACCTGAAATTTGATTATATTTTTATTTCAGTAATATTTTCTGGTAATATGCTTTGCTCTTTTCTGCTTGCTTTGTCGGACACATGCACAAAACCTTAACTCTCATGTAGAAACTGGAAGACAGTAAGCATTAAAACCTACTGCCAAACAAAGCACTAAAACTCACAGAGTTCTTCTGCCCTGAGGCAAATAGGATATACTTAAGCTTAATTTAGGATTATGCCAGGTAAATAAACTTAAACATTAAGTAAATTGACTGAACAAAGAAGTGAAATGGGAAAGAAGAAATAAATATAGCAGGTCTCCATTTTATAATTCTCTCCATTCTCTGGTTTTCCACAGAGAATTTCTCAGATCACTGAAACGAAAACTGAAAAGCCTCCCAAGTTTCTGAGAAACACCAAAGAAGTTTTTTAAAACTGAGTTCTAACAAATAACCTAAGGCATACTAGATAGAGCTACTAGACAGATGTAATAAAAATTAGCAGACAGCTTCATTTCCAAGTGATTGGAAATGTAACATTTGTCCCACTTCATACTTATAAGGGGAAGATCATTTTCTCCATCTGTACAGAAAATGCACAGGGTAAAGTACAGCCAATAGAGCAGCATTATGGAGTAAAATGTTTGGACAATTGAGGAAAAAGCCTTAATCAGATTATCAAGTAATCTAGAGAACACACTTACCGTATGCTGTCACTGTCCCAACATAAGGCCCATCAACCACATTTTTATTTTCTTCAGCTAATGCTTTGATGTATCTTTTGCTGAGTTCCAAAATTTGCTCACGCAGGACTGAACTGCTTTCATGTTGCGTTTGCTGCTGAATAGTAAAATGCAGAAGCATCATTCCCCAAATAAAACCAAAAGTCACCAGGAAAAAGCCAAGTTTCTGAGAGGACAGCTTCCATGGAGAGAATGCCATGATTCCCAACAGCTTCACACAGTTACTACAAAGGTTCCTAAAGCATGAAGCCAAACAGCAAGTTCATGGTCCAGGTATATAAATATCACAAAGCAGGACTCAGTCTTATTCCAACTCCTTTGTCAACACATAGCCGCATTTCAGTTCCATCCTGTCGCAAGAGAAAAGAGAAGAAGCATAGTTAGCACACCTGAAGCTTTTATAGCCACACCAGGTCTCCCCTCTACCTGGTCCAAACCAGGAGCAGACAATATGCTTGCTTTGTAAATGTTTAATTTGCATGTCTCCTCATTGTGCTGTAGTAGCCAGAGCAAAAAGAAGCTGAGAAAAGCACTGGAAAGACAACAAAGCAGGAGCGATGCGCCCGAGCAGGTGGAGAACACCTCACAGGATCTGGATCAAATTCCCTGCCTGAAGTGGTTTCTGAGCTGTATTTCAAAGTAAGGCTGCTGTTACATATTTATTTTCGTGCGTGTACGCAAAACTTTGCGATGTTGCCAGTACGGCAATTTAAGACAATTCTCAGTGTAATTCAGTTCTGAGAAAACAAGTAATTTTAGCTGGCAGTGACACTGCTCCGAGTTCCTGGCAAGAGCTACAGCATATGGCTAGATAGGTGATCAGGAAATCAGACTCCCTCAGGGGTAAAGAGGAAAAAAAAAATCTACATTATTTAAGCCCATACACTCTCCTGGCTTCCACTGCAAGCAGTCGGGAGGTTGGAATAATGTCCTGCTCCTGTGTGGCCTCTGCCGTGCATAGTTACTCCTTATTCATAAAACATACTCCAATGAGTTTGCTCTTTGCAGCTAAATTGAAAACACAAACTTTGGAATGCTACTACAACATGTCTTTTGCACATAAACTAATATTCTCAGAGCATTTCATACACAAGGGGGAAAGAACTGTAATAAAGGCCTTCAAGATACAGTAGGGCCAACTTTTCAAGGTAAACTCAATTATAAAACCTGGCAAAAACAATCCAAAGGTGAGAAATGGTCTGTGATGGGAGTTAGAGGCAGGGTCCTTAGATGAAAGTTCAGCTACAAGAGAGGTAATTAAAAGGTAATTAAGTGTAACCTATCATGTTAGAACACAGATTTGGTAAAATGTTATCCTTTCAACTTCATAATGCTCCCAGACAGGATTAGAGAACATAATGTTCCCTTCCATTCTGCGCTGGCACAGATAATGCAGATGTTGCTGTGTTTTAATAGGATAATTACTCAGATGCCTGCTAGCAGTGCTCCCCCTTGCTTGTTAAAATTCCCTGGAGATTTTCTGCTTCCACTTGATCCAGGAGTTCCGCAGTGGGACAGGAATACTTTGGAGCACTTATCTTCCACCATGCCTTGAGTGCGCACATTTGACATCAGTGATTGTAGAAGTGAAGGGGCATTACTCAAACTAAATGCAGCCAAGGCAGACACTGTCCCGTGCACTCACGTTGCTAAAAGAACAATCTGCAGCCATCTTTTGCTTAAGGAATGGTACAGAGAAATTAAATGCAAGTACGATGAAAAACATTATAAAGCCCTCAAGCTGACTTTTTCACTCTGAAAATCTCTCAGTAAAGAAAATTGAATAGTCTCAACAGAGAAAATGAAGGACTCTGTTTAATGCTGCTTTCCATAAACTTCAGTTAATTTTCCAAGAGATGGCAGGGAGAAGTTTTACTTCTTTATGTTTATTTAACTACAGCCTTGGGATATTTTTGGGTTGACTGAATAGAAGAATATTGTTATTTCATTAAAAACCGAAAGTTTTACTGTTCTTTTGCAAAATTGGGTGCGATAAAATATAGAAAATTCCATACTTTAAAATAACACCACAACTTTAAAAAGAAATCTAAAATGGTCAACAAAAACTCCCCCAGTGACTTAATTTCAAGTAAGCACTGACAGCATCCTCTACAGCAATAAGATCTGTGGTTAAACAGTCAATATTTCTTCCCCAATTATCACTTGTTTGTGATGCAGAAAACACTGGAAAAGAAAGTAAACCTATCAACACCATATTTTAAGAGACAAGTGCTAATGATTGTTTATGACTAGTTGTTTAGGGGAAAAAAAACTCTGAACATAATTAACATTAAAAACAGCAAATCAAAATGCAAGTGTTTCACAGTCTTCTTTTTAAAGTTCTAGAACAGAAAAAAGAGGTGGTAAAAGAAACAACATAATGACACTGAACTATGAGAATAATCTACCTAAATAGAGCTGTTGACTTTTCTGTTCAATTTATCAACAGAAATACAAAACTTAAATCCACTCAAAAGCTGTAAGAAGGTAGACAGCAAATATTAAAATTTTGCCACAATAAAGGACTAAGATTCACTGACAGATGGAAGAACGGCCCCCACTATGTCAACAAACAAAAAAAACTCCAAAAAGCCAAACATCACCAACCAGCTGTATTTTTCCTCAAGCACTTCCAGTAGCCAGCAACTTCACGAGTGCCCAACAAGATGTACTTAACTAATTAACTTTACAGCACTGCTGGTGGCCACGGAGGTTTATAAAGCGCACAGCAGAATCCCTGTGCTTCCCGGCGCTTCCATGGCCAGCTGCACTGACTGTGGTCAATATTTAATCCTACATTTGACAGCTGTCAAGGGCTGCAACACGACTGTTCCCCAGTTAATGATTACCACATAGCTATAATGAGTCATTATTGGGCACCTGAGTGGACAGTGGGCAGAAGATATCAGGGGGTGATGAGCGATGCACGAAGACAGCAGCACAGAAATGTCTCTGTGTATTTCTGTTTTGACAGGAAATTAATAACTGAGCTGAGCAAGAGCTGAAGCAATAAACACACATTTGTCTACGATAATCACTGATGGATTTTGACTGACAAGTTATCTCTCTGCCCATGCCAAATAAGACATTCCAAAACTTCAGGTGGTGCTGTATTTCCCTTATTCTCCTGCACACCTTATAAATGTTCCCAAATAAGGCAATTCTGTTAATTACTAATGCCCTTTCCTAGTCTAGTCTCCCAATGCACATATCCAAAGAGGATATGGAAATCCATATTTGTTTGTGCCTCTAAAGAATGACAGGTACTTTTTTGCCCCCCTCCCCTTTTTTTTTAAGCTTTGGAAAGATGTGGTCCCACTCTAAGAAATCTCTTGAAATAATTCCAGCACCCTCTGGAAAATGGATGTTCTAGTCGTGATTTTTTGGTGAAACTGTTAGGAAAATAATTCCCCCTGACTTAGAACAGCTAATGTACAAAAACTAAACACCAAGTGTGAAAAACAGGATGAAAGTGAAAGGATATAGGAGGCAAGAACACCTCTAATAAACAGAATATTTTTTAATGTTCTTTCTCAAATTCAACTCTAACCAGCCAAAATTCCACCATAACTGAAACAACATACTGGGGAGGGGAGGGCAGGATTTTTGGGCGTTGTTTTTAAACAGACTAATTCCATCTTCTGTGAAAAACATACCACAATTTATAACAAAACTGCCCCTACCCTGAACACAAATGATTCACACATTTCTTTGGAAAAGGCCTAACCTGACACCCATTTACACAGGCATAGAACTTGAAAATACTAAAGTACTACCATATAGTTTCATTAGAAAGACATTTTTTCTCTTCTGTATTTAATAAAGCCCTGTTCAACAGATGGTCAGTTCACTAGTTAGAGAGGATAACATTACCATGCTGATGTCATCGCTACTAAAGAAACCTCACACTATTAAGAAACATCTCAGATAAGTATCCCAATGCTAAAGTAATCTGTACGTCAGGGGTGCAAACCACATATTTCTCAGCATTTTAAGATTTTACTCTATTTTTTTTTAAATGGCTGAAAATAGAGTACAATCAGTTCATCTTTATGTGAATAGATTTTGGTGACACATATCCATGTATTCCTCTTCACTTTTTTAAGAAGGAGAAATAATCATCTACAAGAGATTAAGCAAATTCCCTTTATAAGTATGTACACATACACAGCTTGATATTCACTGTCCAATCTGTACCTATATTAGAAATGGTACTTAGGGTAAGCTTGGAACACCACTATCCTCAGGATAAAATCAGGATACTCAGGATTAAACTGTTCATCAGTTGAATGCACTGTTCGTCACTAGCTACACAGTTCTAAAACCTTAATTGTCTGTAGCCAAAGCAGAAGCTTTTGCACCCATAAAAACAGCAGCTTGAGTGGTATTTAATTATTAGCTTTTTATGAACTCAAATATAAGCAGCCTTACACATCATGACTAGTAAACAACATATATTCATTTTTGTACCAAGTAGTTCAGTAAAAATAGTATTACCCCTGCCAGGAAGAGGTCTGCATTCTGATACCAAATGTGCAAGTCCCAAATTCTGGCCTCTTATGCTAAAGAAATTATTCCAGGAATAATTGTATGAGCTAGAGCTGGGTACCAGGTGCCTCTTGCTACAGCAAACAGCTTAGATATGAGATTAGAGCAAAGGGAGGGCTGGAAAATATGGGCACAGGTTGAAAGGAGAGGTCCCAAAACTGTGAGCTCCTCAGTGATGGTCAATTGCTAGCCACTGATGAGAAGCAACCTTGAATTTTTATAGCAGCAAAAGCTGAAAATGAGGCATGGAACTGCGAAGCAACAAGAAAAAGCACCTGTGACAGGGCCATCAAGGCCCATGGCCATCAGTGCTAAATCCACAGCACCAGCTCTGTGGTACACTGTGCTCACAATTTATAATGAGACTTTTACAGACTAATTGCTTTGCTGTGCAGTGGGAATGACTAGGAATGAGTAAAACCCAGCCTTTAGTAATATGTATTGTCAATGAATATCAACCTACCCAAGTTCTGTTATAAAGCTTAAAGCTGGTTTTAAACTGCTTTGTTTCATCAGCCTCCCAAACCTTCAGTCACAGCAATCTCTCATTCTCCTCTTACATATATCCATCCAGACACAAAGGATGTGTATTTGGATGCAGCCTCATGCCACCCTGCCTGACTCTGCACAGTTATTGCATCAGAACCAGCTCCAAGAGGTGCTCTTAAACCCCCTCACATCAGGTTCCTAATTCAAATACTGACCTATTTTCCAGATTGTTTCCGGAAGAGGGCAAGCCGCCCTTCTGTTTGCAACTGTTTGATTGTGTAGAACAAGTTGTTACAGACCAGCCAAGGACAAACAGCAAGATGTGCACCACCTCTATTCTTACCAAGGGCGTGTTAACCTAAAAGCTGACGATAATTCAAGTGTGAAGGCAGCACAGCAGAGCTCCAGCCAGCAAACACAGGGGTGAGTGAGAACACCTGCCACAGCCCAGACCTTCTCTGCTAAGGGATGCCAGGAGTCATGCTTCAGGCAGAAGCTGATGCAATACATCCTAAAAGGGATAGGCAATCCTCTAAAACCTCTTTTCTAGGAGTAATGAGTCCAAACTGGGACCGCTATGTTTTAAGAGTTTAAGCCAAATTTCCAATATACATAAACGAGAATTCCAGGCTGATGTTAACCACAGTGTCCTACTGCAGCTGCATTGCCTAAACAGATGTGTGCTATACCCCAACTTAATGCACATTAATGGATTTCCTGGTATTGCAGTTGTTTATTCCTGCAGGAATATCCCAGCAGATGTCCCACCCCGTTGGCCAATCTGGATTCTGAAACAGTGCAGTCCATGCTGTGATTGTGAGATGTTGGCTTCCCTTAGTCCTTTTGGAGGCTCAGTCTGCCTTTCCTTTTTTCAAACCACAGCATTAACAACGGGATAAGCTACGGCCTCCTACTTAATGCAGGCAAGTGAAATCAAAGAACAGTCACATGCTCTGTTGGTAGAAGATAAGAAAGGATCAGAGAAGAGAAAAAGAAGCCTGATTTCTGATAAGATTACTTGCATTTAGACACGATGTGTGCTCGTACCATTGTCAAGTGTCTTCGCACCACACACATTTTGAGTCCAGCACTGACACGACAATTAAATACTCAGTACTCTTAGGAAACACACTCCACTAACATTAAACCATCCACACATCGAAACAAAACTCAGAGTCCTGAGTTACACTGAGTGTTCAAAAGCAGTTTAGCTGCTGTTCAGCCACGGCCACATCAAATGCATAAAGCAGAGGTCAGACAGCAGCACAACCAAAGGCTCAATCCACACCTGCTTAGGGTGCCAAGGGCTGCATCCTGCCTGACTGGGTCACAGAAACAGAACAAGAACATTCATTTCAGTAGGTCAAGTCACAAATTTGAAGCCGCGTCAAAACATTTTTGTTAATATTAAAACAAACCTCCTTCATTCAGTTGTGATCAGACCAAAAAGAGGCATTAGTCTGATAGAAAAGGTGATAGAAGGTCCTGGAAGGAGCAGAAGCATGCCAGCAAAGCTGATAATACTAACTCAGATCTGCAAGTCCTATGCTCTAGGCTGAGAGTTTGCGGCTGGCTAAAGCTGTACATATTCTCTACACACCTCACAGGCTCCTCAGGAAGAAGAAGTAGCTAAAAAAAAATCATGCAACTATACCAGACTTATGCACAATTTTGCTAACTACACATTTTATAATTTACGTCCCTTAATATAGAAAATAAATGCATGAAACTGTTTCCCTTTATTATGGAGTCTTAGTTTTGCTGTTCCTTCTGCTGCTCAATTTTATTTTCAGCAATGTTTCTGCCAACCCATTCTTTTCTTCTAGCTGACAGATGTCACTGTGTCTTCTCGCTCCCCACCCTTCTCCAGCTGATGTGGCACCATGTACTGTGCCTGAAGTGGCAATTTGGGATGCAATCCCACGAAGTGAGAAAAGCGAAACAACACTGGGTCACAACAGAAGCAGCAGGACAGATGGACTGAGGGAGAGTAAGAGTATAAATACTCCAGGTTTGGGGTTTTTTTAGGTTGGGGAGGCATGTTTGCATGTGCACGTAGTACAAATCGGCAGGAGGTGGTGGGATGAAAGTTGAAGGAAGGGAAAGCAGTCTCTGATAAAGTGCCATAAAAACAAGTAAATTTTCATCCTGAGCAAGCAGCTTGCTTTCCATTTCAAAAATAAATTCCCCACATAGAAACAATTTGGGTGGCATCCCACCTTAATTCCCCCATGTGGGTCTGTGATTTCACAGAGCACTCTGAAATGTTTCCAGTTTCTACCTAGCACGTCACTTGCTGTCGTTCAGTCCTACAGAAATTAAACCATCTGATGTTCTTCCTTTCATGCTGTTTGCTTATTGTGGTGTTTCAGGGAGGAAAGAGTAAAAAGCACAGAAGAACACAACAGATAAAGGGAAAAAGGATTAGAGGAAAATCCATAAGGAAAAATCCTTATATATTGAAATCCTTATGGTACATATACTGTTCATTGATTAGAAACACTCCAGGCAATGTGTTTAAGAACATAATCACAAACTAACCTGATCTTCTGTCAATAAACTGCATGAATGTTAGGACTAGGAACAGGACTTTAATGAACTTCAGAAAATCAGAAATGTTCCTGACCTTGAACAGGCAAAAGAAGTATACAATTTCACAGCCATTTACAGTCAAAGTACAGGGAATATTAATAACCTTCGTCTTGATGCTGCTTTAAAACCATATGCCCAAAATAGCATTTTCTCACTGAACAGAACATTTTGGAATGTCAGCATGCTGACCGAGAGATTAAGAAATAGTTTTTTGTTTTTTCAGGGTTTTGGTTGGGCTTTTTTTTTGCAAGAAAGTAACTTACAGAGCCTGAGAGCCCCACTCATCATGTACAAAATCCCTAAAACCAGTGAAAAAAGTACCCACGAGACATGCTTTCATGGCTTCAGGAGTCCCTGAAGTCCACTGCACAAACAAACCTTTAAGCTACTTCATTAATTTTAATGAATTTCAAAAATAGGACTCATGGCCAATAAGTTTTATTCTATTTCTAGAGTGAATAAAGTACATCTATTTTTCTCTTCCCCTCCTTGCAGCTTCCCTCAATCAAAGGCTAATGTATGACATCCCCTTATGTCATTCTCAATTTTACATTTGGCATTTGTCCTCTGAAGAGCACAACTGTGGCACCTGCAGAGAAGCAGGGCATCACACTTTTCAGAACACCTGGATGATCTGCAGAGCCATGAGCAAAACATCTTTGGTTCCCCCACAGCAATCCTGTGTGTGCTTCTGGTAATGCTCTCTCATTTCTTTAGGGCACAGAGTATCTGTGGCAGCAAGAGCTGCAAGCATTGATAGGAACTTCTGCAGAAAACTTTATTTATTTTTAATGAATAATAAAATTAACTTCAGCTTATAATCAAAGCAACCAAATTATGCAGCACTCCAAGACAACTAAGTTTATTATATAGAAATTGGATCCGTGAGCTCATTTCTTGCATCAAGCTGATAGTCCAGGCTCCAATCTCAGCCACTGCTATTAAGCACAAATCAGCCTGTTACATCACATCTTGTGGTCTGTCCAAGAGGGAAAACACGCAACTCTCAACAGGAGCTCTGTCCAACTCACAGAGGAAAGTCAAAACCTTCTTTGTATTCAGCAAGAAAGCTCTCATCACTGCGGATGCCCAGCTATCATCCCCTGTCAAATCCATGGCCAACACGCGAAATGTGGGCTTCAGCAGTTGTGCTGGAACCCAGACAGAGAGCCAAAAATAAATACAAGTTCTAAGGAAAGTTCCAGACATGTTCACGTTCAAAATACTCACTACACCTTACTGAAAAAGTTTTTCAAAAATAGAATACCAAAGACTATAAGTACATCTGTGTCAAGAGTTAACTTTCTTGAATTTTCTACAATTTGCAGGGAATTGGGGATAATCCAAAACAACAACAAAAAAATTCTCATTAAATTTGGTTTAAATTAATTGTTGCTACAGGATTTTACACACAAACTTTTTGCAAAGGACAAACACCAAGGGAAAAAACAGCAGAGTCATGTTAAAATAGAGGAAAGCAGAAATAAATATATAGAAAATTTGTATGTGAATGCTATCAAGCAAGTGTATACCAGATCACAGAGAGAAAAAAAACTAAACAGCTAAGCTGAACATTAAATAAGTCTTCAGAAATATTTATCATTTGTTGCTTTAGAATTTCTTGAACTTGGGTCAAAGTATAACATTTCTTCCAATGGATTTGTTCTTGGCAAGCATGTTGAACACATTCCAGCTTATGTGGCTAGACAAATGGCTGAAAGTACAAGCTGCATCTCCGGAGAACAAACTTTAATGGAATTAAAATTTCAACACTGTCACCTGTTTGGAAGCAGCAGTGCTGCTGATTATTCCATCACTCTGCATTTAAGACCTTTTCTTTATTATTGAAAGGATGAAATTGCAATTTGCTTCATATCTAATTCAAAAGTTTAGTAGGGCAGCAAAATATTTTAACCTCTTTCTGCATATATCCTCTTGCTCAACACTGGTATTCGCCAACAACTGATACCACCAAAGATTAGAGAAGCACTTTTAATTGAAAGAATGAAAACTGCCAATTTTTCTTATTTCTCTTTGTAAGTAGCAACAATTTGTCACACAGAGATGTCAAAATATTTAAAGGGACATACATGGAGTTCTGTACACGTGCCATGAAACCTGGTTAGAAACCTAGTCATGAAAAACAGAACCTTAGAACAAAGGGCTTGAAAGTAATGTTAGAGGAAACATCAGACAAAAGTTTCACTGTCTACACAGTTCTGATGCATCCAGCCATAAGAAAACAGTCATAATATGAGCCTTCACCAAAACCTCTCTGCAAATGATTCTCACAATGCTGCTATGAATTTTAAAGCTCTGTGAGAGAATACGACAAATACTGAATGTTGTGGCCATGACCCCAACAGCGTTCGCAAAGGAGAGGCAGCGAGGCCAAGCACAGCCACATTCTAACCTGTCCCTGATGTGACCTCTGCGCTGCTGGGAGGGCACCAGCTTTCCAATCACCCGCAAGATCTCATAAACTACACAAGTTTCCTCGGCAAACGAACGAGCTGTACTTAGTTTATCGCAGGGCACAACTTATGAACTATTTTGAGTAGGTGGAAAACAGCCTCCCCTCTTTCAGCGTCCCCAGACAGCTGTAGAACAACTTGTACTGGCAAACTCTGAGGAATAGCTCTGTTTCAGCTGTAGCTCTTACAAAGCTAAATGGGGGAAAAAAAGAAAGAAGTGACGTGTAGAAAACAGACGGCACAAGCAGCAGAAGGAAAATGAATTAGTGACAGGACTTTGTGGTTTCTCTCCAGACTGCTGCAGGGCAGGGAGAGGCAGGACGACACACAACCACACCACCACGATAAAAAGTAATGTGAAAATGTCCTAGCAAGCAGCACAGGTTTCTTATCTGAGGTTCTGCACAGCACAGTACTAAAGGATGCATACAGAACTCCCTAAGCTCTCCTCATTGCTTATACCCCATCATTAACAACAACATTCCTCTTTCTAGCTCCTCTCACTCCCAGGTTTTCAGGCTCTCTAGACAGTGATAATCTACTACTTGAAAAAGCTATTTCATCTGCTGGTTCTGGTCCACAGTGCAGTAATGGTTTGGGTAATGAACTTTCTTTAATGCCTCAGTGCTTTTTATAAATAATCCTAATTACTAGAAAGGCCTCCTTTCCAAAGCATGCTTTGTTGAAGCTATTATCAATACTCCCATTCAAGGTTTGGTAGCAAAAGTAGCTTCATTTTCAGTGCTGAAAGCAAACCTTTATTCCCCCTGCAATGCAGTTTCAAAGTAAATGTAAGTTAACATCTTGGAAAATTTAATTATTTACAATATTGAATGCTTGAGTAGTCATGCGTTTCCTCTTCCTTCTCCAAGGTTCTAGTTAAACTCAAATAAGAAAGTTATCCTTAAGTAAATCAGAAAATAAAGCCTGAGGTCTGTCTTAAAGAGACACAGAATCACACCTGAGGTCTTGAAATCTCTATTTATGTGAGCAAATATCACAGCAGAACAGGAGCGCATCTGCAAAAAAACCCAATAGGTTTTGAGGATGTGACATTGACACCAAAAGCACTTCAGCTCAGAGGTGTGGGTGTCAGTACTGGAAGGACAGTGCTGTGGATTGTATCAAATCTGGTTTTAAAGACTAAATACCAACAGTTCGAGGACATCACTTGCATTCCTGAAATACTTTTATTAAAGAGCAACTCAGTTTGTGCTCTCCAAGAGTACTGCACTATATATCTCAAGGTGTTATTAGCAGGGTTATCAATTCACTTCCAAAAGCATGTCTCATGTTTCAGAACACATTAAACTTCTCTGAGCTACCAAACTCATTCATATCATAGATACACATCGAGGAAATTGCCATGGAACTAAACTCATAAATCAGCTGCCTGGAGTTATTCTCTGAAATAACATAACATAGTTTGTAATGTTAATGGCCAAAGAGGTGTACAAATTCCCTATCCCTTCCTTTAAGTGCATTTTGGTTACAGCTCAGCACACAATTGCAGATTTACTAAGACAGAACACACTTGAGGAGAGTTCGGCTCATGCCTGAATGAGCTGTAACTTTATCAAAAAGGATTTCTGGAGCTCCTGCAGCTCTGTAACCTGCTAAGGCTGCCCACACCACGTATGCACCATTTTACAGCCCAAACCATTGCAACAAAATGCAAATACTGCAAAGATTAATACCAACTCAGTTTCCTACATTTTACTTTTTTCCACCCACTTTTCTGATTCCTTATCTTCCCTTACTGTAGAAGCAGAGGCTTTCTCAGCCAGATACTAATTCACAGAAAGTTTTTAGAAATTTCACCATCAGTTTGAGTGAAATTCCAACAGGAACTGGAACTATGAAGGACAAATCTGGATGACTGAAAGAGCCTTGTTTCTTCAGAATTTAGAATAGAATTAAAGGGGCAGAAATTGTATATTCACACATCCTAGGTGTAACAGATTACAGATAAATAATTGTCATCAATGGGAAAACAGAGCTCAGGTCTTCCTTTTAAATATGAACAGGAACTTGCAAATGTCATCAGCATTTCACTGATGCAGTAATAGATGAAATTTCAGAATAGGAGATAGGAGAAGAAAGTTGTAGAGAAAACAGTAGGTAAGCTTGAAAATCTGAGGAGTGGGAAAATCACTACAAGAAACACGAAGCATTAAGCTGGTAAAGAAACTGAAAGTTGAGGAAGGGGAAAGAAAAAAAAATGCCCTCAGATGAGGTAAGAAAACATTTAAACTAAGAGAGTAAAGTAGTTAAGAAAATGAATGTTATGCAGGTGAAAAGGTACTGAAAAAGTACTGACAGACAAGGGCTACACACACTCAATGTCTGAATATGGGTCAGATGGGTCAGGCAAGTGCAAGGAAACCCAGGACATTAAATAATACTAAATCAACATTATGAGTGATTTGCCAACAGACACAAAGGCGACTGCAAGTGCAACTGGCAAAGCATAACTAATAAGCTTCCATACACAAATGGATTTTAACTATCAATAGAGGAAAGAGTTTTCTTGTCAAAAGCTATTGCTATTACCTGATATACTTCAGCGGCTGAAATTTTCATCTCGAGTGAGAAATAGGAGGAGCTTTTAGTTTATGAGAAGTCACAAACAGCGAGTAGAACTTCCTATTTCAACACCTTTCTTAAATAAAATATTTAAGATAATGGGAAAGTCGCTCAGAACTACTATTCCTCAATATTACCATTAGTCTTATTAATACATCAACTTCACCAAAAAATAATTTCTCATAGATTCAGCTCTGTATGGAATTTGTCTTCAAAACACTTGCATTGATTCACACCACCAGGATCTGGCTGTTAGTAAGCAGAGTTTGTACCATACACTTATATACATTCATGAGTGTAATAATTTCTACAGCTTTCAGTAGTCATCAGGGACAAAATGTAACATTATCTTTGCATAAGACATTATGGGTCTATGTTAAGGCTGCTTCATATGCAGTAAGAGGATGTGGGAGACAGACGGTGACAGGAAACAAAACTACAGACGCTGCAAGAACATTTTCAAGATCTGCATGCAGGATCGTGAAAATATTTGGTATAAATGACATATTAAGCATTTACAGCTCAAGATCTCCCTAGAACTCCAAGGTCTAGGGTCCCATTAATTACGTAAATAAATTGGTGAACATCTTTTTGTGTGGTCAGTGACAATTCAGAGCAATACTTTCCAATGTTCCAAACCAGCCACCCTCTTTAACATATTTTGCACACAGAGTCACAGAGATACTCAGAAACATCATATACACACAGAGCTAAGCACAGCCGACAGAAGAGACAGAACTAACCATCCTTTATAGACTTTGGCAATTTCCATTAGTTCCTCCACATTTATTTTGAGAATAAATCCCCCTCAATGGTCTGACAATCCATAATTAATTACATTTACTGATGCTGAGGTTGGAACATTAGTCAGGTGTTGTCACATTAAATATTGCACAAGGGTGCCATGAGGCTTTTTTTGATACTACGAAATCTGAAGATGCCCAAAAGAGATGTTTTTAAGCCCACCCTTGTGCAGAGCCGTGGTTTCAGCAGTTTTTCACAGGACTCAGCTGGCAGCTCAGTGTCTGTCACTAGCACACCACCACCTCCCAGCCCATGCACTCCCTCCACACTTCGCGTGCGTTCCCTTGATCAGGCGTTCAAATTCCACTTTGCTATCAGAATGTGCTCCCTGAAGGTTGGTAAACACGCTCCAGCACCAGCAGCCACGCTTCACATCTTGCTCTGGGAACCATCCCTGTTCTAACAGGTGGCTGCGTAGTGAGTGTCAAGCAAAGAAACATTCCCTTGTGTAACACCCTTCTTTGCATTTTTATATAAGCACAAACCAAGAGGCACATACTGCTAGAGAACAGAATAATTTCGCTGCATGTCAGATTTTTCAAATTTTTTTATCAAGTATGATTTAAATATCTCATCTTTTTCCTCTTCCCCTTTGCTTATATGTCATCTGAACTTCAAACTCCAAATCCGACAAAAGAATAAGCCACCGAATACTTGGTACTTGGCATGGTTTTACAGAAGCAGCAATTCTCATTATTTAGTTTTTAAGTATTATTATGCACTATAGGCAAAACTTAATTAGAAAAAAAATCTCATTCTTCACTGAAGGCCAGCCATTTCTGAGGCAACTCTCAACAGTCAAATAGGAACAATTTCATCACTTTAGAATAATAAATTTAGTGGGGGAAAAAAATTCAATAAATGTATTTTTGACAGACATACACAACATATATTGCATATGTGTATATAGAGATCAAAGAAAAAAACCATATAGGACTTTTTGCAAAATCTGCTTTACAAAAATACAGAAGAAAATCATCTTTCAGTTTGCATGATAATGGAAAAAATCTCCTAGATTGGCATTTTTCCCCACTTAAGTCAACCTCTCAATCTTTTTAGCAGATAGGGAGAAGGAAGGAGTCTGAAGGACAAAGCAGGAACCACAAATAACCCAGATCTAACATTAGCAATGGGTGAAAGATAAATGCCTCGGAAGTTTCATGAGCAAAACTGAAGTGACATTGCAAACACTGCAAGCAAATAAACATCAGGAAGATTAAAAATGCAAGCAAGCAAGACTTAGAGAAATGTCAGCAAAACCACTAGCAAAAAACCTCCCCACTCTACAGCCAATTCCAAGGAAGTAATTTTCAAAGAAGAAGAGCAGAAAGATTTTCCCTTTCAAAAGAAGAAAGGCACCAAGACATCCCAAAATTTTTATTCAAGAACCTTGACAAGAATTAGTTTTTAAACTTAGTGTTGCATAACTACCAAAAAAAAAAAGTCATCCACAGAATTAAACTTATTTTAAATAAAAATATTCACCAACATTTTCTATTCTTCCTCCTTCACTGAAGTGTTTTTTAAATTGCAATATGACAAGAAAGCTTCAGAAGCTCAGGCTAGGAAAGAATATTAAATGAAGTACCTGTTGTGTAATTTTTGAAAAAAAGCAAATAAATGGGACCAGCTAAAACAGTAAAACAAAACCCAAACAAAAAAAGAATGAAGTGAGGCAAGGAAGAAAAGCAGCAACCCATAGCTTTCAACAAAACACATTCTCTTATGCACCATTTACAATAAAAACAGAATTTAAAAAAAAAAAAAAGAAGAAAATTTGTAAGAAGATAAGGCCGATTACAAATTCCAGTGACACAGACAATACGTTCATCTCCACTTGACCTAAGCTTCCAATTAAAGCAGGAGGGAGAAACTAACTCATCCATGTATTGTTAAAGGCTAAATAGTTCAGAGGTTTTGCGTCAATATAAAACATGAAATGACAAGGACATACCACAGCTCAAGTAACACATATATGCAAAATAATATAAGCATATAAATGCAATTCCTGTGAATCACAAAAGCCCCACGATCCTGACCATATTTTTCACAAGTCAAGTTGCAATGTGTTTTTTTTCTGTCTGGAAAGTCAAATTCTAGGCACCTAAATGCACCAAACTGGACAATACAGTATAGGCCATAGAACAAAAGAAATTAAAGAAAAAAAGAAAAACGACCACCCCTACCTCCTAGCCAAGTGTTGGATTTCACTGGAGAACACAGTGAACACCTCCTATCATACACAAAGGATTTTTAAAGTTAGACCTACCTGTCCAGACAGGTATGTGCACTGCAGTAAATCCTACAGAGGATTAGGAGACCTTGGTCTCTGGTCCAAGGAAAAAGATCTGTCTCGTGCCCAGGGACGGAGCCATGCAAAAAGAGATGATCAGAACGAGTGGAGGGACCGGAAACACAAGAAACAAACCTCAGGAAGTATTGCTAACAACACTGAGAGTCTCGTTCCCTTTTTTTCTTGCAGTCATCAGAGCAAAGCAGAGTTTTCAGAAGAGATCTGAGAACGGTGAGGCTTTGCTGAGATTAAATGAGGTTTCTCAGCCGTGTTAGGGAGGAACAGGCAGAAAGCTAAAAGATGCTTTTGACAGTCTCTGTCGACAGGAAAACCTTCCGTGGGCAGCACATGGCCCCGAGGGAGGCAGGCAGCAAACCCTCCTGGAGGAGGAGGACGGGGAATGTAAAGATGAGATGAGGATGTTTCAGTGGGGAACAGGAGGGGAGCAAAGGATGGGCGAGGGGAACGCGCTCAGAGCACTGTGCACAGGAAAATACAGAACTGCAGAGAGCGCTCAGCACTGCAAGGCCAGAGGAAAACCCTTTTACTCAAATTGAGACTGGAAATGGGGGAGGTTTGTTTAGCATTTATGTTGCACGACAGGGTGAAAATGGTCATACCTCACAGAAAGTGTGTCAAAACTCCGCAAGACTCACACTTGGGGGTATTTCGCCTTTTTTTTTTTTTCTTTTTTCTTATTTTTTTATATATATTCACATACAGAATTTGGAAACAGGGTGATGCTGTGGCTAGGAAAGACTCAGAATGGAGCAGAAAATGACTTCAAGAACACAAAGTTTGATTTATTAGCTTAATGGAGAGGCTGACTGTGCAGTATAGGAATTACACGCAAGAGTATGGCATTGCAAAAATAATACTAATTTACAGGTTTTTTCTTAAGTAAAAAAGCTCTGTTACTATACACATTTAATCACTATGACTATTAAGGAGTGAGAAAAAATTCTGAATCTCTGCCAATACCAACATTTGCCTTTACTACAGAAGTGTGCCTTAAATGGAAGTAACACACAAAGAAAAATAAGGGGGGTTTTGTCAGTTATGCCAGATGACTGTCAATAAAAAAATGCTCAGAATTTGTTAAGAGTTTCTAAAATATTTTTCCTTCTAAATTTCGAAGAATAGATGTCTCAGAAGTGTATCTACAAAAGTGTTGTTTTTATTTTAAAAAGGCTTCTTTTTTGCATTTACCATTAAGACTTTTAAAGCACAAAAGGTCCTCTTCCTGAATTTTAATGTATCCAACAGGTTAAAGAATCCTAGAGAAGTCCTTCATGTTATGCAAAGTACTGTCCTTGAAAGTTTTTGTTGTTTCTACCCTTGAGCCCACAACATTAGGATTTCTTTTAATTAACTGAGAACTATAAGGCAAGCTCTAATAAAACAAAAAAAAAAAAAAAAAAAAGAAAAAAAGAAGTCACTTTAATTATGGCAACTGTCAACAGCACAGCAAGAATTTTAAAGAAATCTCAATAAATATGCAAAGAGGCTTCTAAGAGATTTATGAACACGCCCAACTACCCAACTCCCACAGCACTTAATGAGACACTCCTGAGTGCTCCTGTAGGTGTCTGAACACCTTCTACGGAGCAGACTCAGGGTATGGCTGAGCATAATTCACACCTGTAGTCCCCATCAACGTCAGCCTGCTCTGGTGGGCTTTTGGCACCTCCAGAAAAGCCCACACATTTAAGTCACTTCTGATTATCTCCATCTGTGCACATTTATTCTTGTACAAAATTATCTCATCTCTGTTTATAGTTTAAACCTCAAGCTCAGACCTCGGGCTCACACATGGAGACAGGAATACTAACAGCAATTTATAAAAGAGTAGGAGTGAGGTTGGAATTTTTCAGCACTAGTTTTATTTCTTTTTTCTCCCAGACCCTGCATCCTTCTTAATGTGCTAGAGGGAGGGAAATAAAAAAAAATTTCTTTAGGATTTGGAATATTATACTTGCTACATTTGGAAAGTCAACATAAATCACAACTGTAACAAGAATTCATGAGAATAAAAAAACTTTGAGGTTTGAAAACTGTTACTGAAAGTTATCTTTTCAGCTACTCTCTGTGATTTGCTCAAACATGGAAAAAATTGAGACCCACATTTTAAGCTTTACATATTCTCAATTTTCCTCAAAACAAGAAATCATAGTTTACTGCTCTGCTTTTTCTATTGTATCAGTTTACCCCCTGAATTTAAGATACTTTTATAGCAATGCATTTTCTATTTTTACGTTATGAATATAAATACATTCATAATAGATAGCATATATTAATGAAATAATATACGGTATATTATATAGCAAAACAGACTAATATAATGAATTAAGAAGAATCTGAAGAGAAAGGAAATACATACATATATATATATATATATATATATATATATATATATATGTGATGAAAGCCATGGGAAGTCATTTTCCAGCACTTGACTTTTGAGAGGGCGGTCAAAATCTGTTTAATTGTGGTATTCAGAAAAAAACTTGATGAGTTCAAGGACTATCTATTCCCATAAAAATTGCATATATTTAGTAAACTCTTTCTTGGCATCATCTTCAGAACATTCATATTAACAGATGGAATAAAAATGTGGCTCATATGCAGGACAGACTGACCTTCCAGGACAGGCCTCATTTAACCCACGGGCAGATGGGAGAGCAGAGTTTAGGAACACTGCACATTTCTGTCACCAGTCTAGGAGAAGTTTGTCTGGGTCAGTCACTCAAACCTGAAGACCTAGCAGAGTTCTAACTTCCTCAAGTCCTGCAGATTCCTAAGAAACTCAATAAAATGCAAATATCACACCCAGGATGTCTGCGACAAAACGCTGGGCCCCCTACAAGGGAAGCTGCTCAGGGAAGTGGCAGAGCCACCATATCTCAGGGGTGGCAAAGTCACACGGATATGGCTCTTGGGGACATGGTTTAGAGGTGAACTTGTCAGTTAGAAAAAAAAATAAATCATCGTGGCTCGCAGCACTTTACGAGGCCATAATTTCCGTCACTCACAAATCCATCTCAATGATACTCAAAGTGAAAGTGCTTTCATTTACAGTACTGAGGAAATGAAAACTACTCTGAAATCACCTCCACTCACACATTTTTGTTTCTTTTTTTTTAAATGGTGAAAGTAGCAGATAGTTTCATTTAGGAAAATAAAACATAATACACTGAGTGGTTACATTGACAACACTTGAGAAGAACGCACCACTCATTTCACTTAATTATCTTTTTATGAAAGATCCTTAACACTATACTCCCTAGCAGAAGTAAAAATTTGACTGCAAATCAGCATTTCTCTTTACATTTCTGTTTTCAGCATTGTGCTTCATCTGTCCATCATCCTTAACCCCCACTGCAGGCCTGGCAATGACCCATTGTTACAGCCTTGCAAAGTGACTGAGCAACCCTTTGAAATTCCTTTTTTGAAAGATAAGATTGGAAAAATAAATTAACTATTTTCTCTAAAAATCGCTCATTTGGTTGAAAACAGACATGGTGTTCTGAACACAAAAAGTGTCCTTGTTTCTCAACACCTGTTAAGGGGTACTTTGCAAAAAAGCAAGACTACTTTTGACAGTGTAGGATTTCATATTCAGCTTTTAAAATGGCAGTTGACCTCCCCTTGCCCCTCCTAAGTATTTAATTGCCTTAGTCTACTGACACACTGAGCCACCGTCACATAAATCTCACACAACACACATTCAATACTTTAAAACTTACTATTAAAATATGAGAAGGCCTTTTAGCTGTGTTCTGATTTTAGATTTAGATCCCATGTTTTTCTCCACTGCTGTAAAGTTTTTATTTGGCTTTGTGAGGGGTTAATAATTTTTCAATTAAGTCCATCACACAATTCAAGTAATTCAAATAAATACTACAAGTTTTGTGACAGTACTCCGTGACACGAACATGCTGGCATGTATCTGGAATACACAAAAAACACATAGAGCAAATATATCTTTAAATATTGTCTTAAAGCAGCTCATCTTTTCATGGAGCACCATCAAGAGGAATCTGTCCCTGTTTTCTTTACACCCTCCAATCTGATGGTTATAAAAATGAGTAAGACCTCCCCAGTTTCTCTTCTCCAGGCTGGACAGTCCCAGCTCTCCCAGCCTCTCCTCCCATGCCAGATGCTCCAGTCCTTTAACAGGAATAACTTATCCAGTCAAAAGTTAAGTAGGTAAGGCAACTCATTTTGACAGAGTTGAAAACTACTCAAACCTGAACACTTCAAACCAGACACACCACTCAAAGTGGTGCACATTAACATGGGAATTCTAGAAGTATCCATAAACATTGTGAAAGCAACTTAGTTAATATTTCTTCTAGCATGGCATCATCTCTGAAAAACCAAATACTATTCTTAACATAGATATGGTACTTGAAACACAGAATGACATGAAATGACTTAGGGGTTAAGGACAACTTACAGCTTCAACTGTGCTGTTAACTGTGAAGGTGTTTTTTAAAAAAATAAGTATTTTAACGCTTCTCACACTTAGCTGAAGAATTATACTGTTACTACCATAATCCTACATTTGCCCATCTTGATCTGCTGTAAGTGAAATATTTTCACCACAGCTGTAAATACCAGAGAACAGCATCAACATTGGTCTATATGTCACCAGAGTTAGTAACAACAGCAGCAGCAAAAGCCAACCAAGTGAGAACACACACACTGGAGACACAGCCCAAGGTACCAAGCTGGCACATTGTATAGGCTTTTAAAGGCTTACTAAAATTTTAAAGAAGAAATTAGTAAGTTCCACGCTTCAAATATCTATTCCAAGCATCTTACTTGATTTATGCACAGTTGGCTTTTACAAACAATCCATACAGATAAAGAATTTTGGAGCCAATACTACAATTCCTGCAACCATTTACTAGAAATATCCATTAAAATTTTGCAAAACTTTTTTCTTTTCCCTCCAAGCAATAAGCATCCCTTCATCAACACAATTTCTAACATGCAAGTAAATGTACTTTGGCCACAAACCTTGGCTGCCTTTACCCAAGTTAATGACACAAGTCTTTTGAAAATGCCTTGAAAGAACTGTATCTCCAGCATGAAAGAAAGGACAGCTGTAGAGATTCCTCCACTCAACAGCTTTCCATAATTGCAGCATTTTATCAATGAAATTTTATGCAGGTTACTATCAAGCCCATTCTGTTTCCTAGACAGTCCCAGAATACACTGCACAGTATCATTAAGCAAATGTGTAAAAAGCACCTACTTTCATCCTAAATGATTAAAGAGGAGCTTGGTCAGTCCCCATATTTAAGTTTAGGTGTACCGTGTTCTGGTGCTGCCTTATTTCAGGTCCCTTTCTAAAGATCTTCCCACTGGCTCATTTCAGTAGTACCTCCCTTCAGGTACCTTCATCCACAGAAAATATTCTGGTTTTTCTGAGTTGCCTTATGAGTAAGACTTCAAAGATCTGCTTTAAAATGCCTGTTTCCCATGTAACTATGCACTCTTCAGGAACATGCTGAAAGTGAGCAAAACTTGACTAGCACTTCTTAAATCAGACAAAAATCTCCCCTAGTGAAATGAATGTGCTTAATCCCATGCATACACATACAAATCAAGTCAAAACCATTCTCACAAACAGTCTCCTTTGGATACCTCAAAATCTGAGTTGTGTGATTAAAAATAAAGTAAATTAATTATCCAACTTGAGTGTCTTGGCAGCATTGCCTCTTCCATGTGACTGCTGCCAGGTAAGTAAAGAGCAGAAAGCTGAAGCTCTGTGTGATTTATACAATATTCAGATCAGCTTCATACAGATGATCAAGTAAGTTCACCAAATCTCTGCAATTTTAGCTTTTTCAGATTTAAAAAACACAAGTCAATCAAGTTCTGCTGATATTTGCTATTATTTTTTCCTATATCGTGGGATTAAGAAAAACTCCAAAACCCACAAATGATATATAGGAACTGGAGAGGAAACAGAAGGGAAAAGGAGGATAATGAAGTAGACATGGGCAGTTGCAAAGGCAGTTCTGAAAGGCCAAAAGAGGCACATAAAGCCTCAGTGTGAGACAATGCTCCATCCACCCCAACAGCAGTTTGATAACAGCAGCTGAATCAGTTTCTTCCTGAAACACAGCCCCAGTAACTCTCAAGGGCTGCTGTGGAAGGCAACACGGGGGAAAAAAGCCCTGCAAAGTTTGTCTCGATTTGTGTGGGAGAACTCCTGGGAGCTGGCTGCTGTCTTTCACTGCCAGCAGGGCCCACAGAGCTGCACCTTTGCTGCTTTCAGGAGACAGCAGCACGACTGTGACTGGGTTCAGGGATGTCACATCAGGCACGACATCTCCCATGTGAGTGTGACATCCTCCTACTCCTCTCCCTTTCACTTCAGCCCTTACCAGTGAGATGAAGACCTCACCGAGCCATTAGGGGAATTCTCTGTGCAATGGGAATAGGTTTCAGTGTACAGACTATGCACTGCAAGGGCTCTTTTGAGGCAGTAAAACTTGGGGCAGGGGCACTCACAGAAGTTTACATCAAGCTCAGCCCAATCCATGTCCTTTCACTGAAAAGGGCAAAGCCTGTTAATATTAGCATGCCAAACAAGCAACAAAACCCACACATTTTCAGCAATATTGTCAATACAACATGGTATTACTCATACACTTCCCACTTTTAGTGCAAGTTCTCATTTCTCCACCTCAGTTTGGCTTCCTTTCCTGTCATAAAAGGCATAGAAAAAGGAAACAAAACAGCTACAGGAGCTAAAATCCTCCACATAACATTCCAACATTCAAGCCACAATGGCTTTATTTTTCTGCTTCCTTCCACTTTTCACAAAGTGCAATAAAAATTCACAAAGCTGACCTCATAAATAAGACTGGCAAAGCATTATAGTCTCAATCTGCAGGAACAGGTGACAAAATGCTTACCTTCCAAACAGACACAGAGCAGATGGCAACCCCTCACTAAGTGTGGAATTGAAGAACAAGGCTCTCTGCCATACGTTACAAGCACATGAAAGGTATTGCTAACAAGGAGAAAAACATCTGGAAGAGACTGTTTATATATGGAACACAGTTGTTGAATAAGCAAACAGAAGGGTGGATTTGCATTAGTTAGTTTATCTATAGTCTGGCTGCTTTGCAAACAGCTACAAGGCAATGTAAGAAAAATCCAGACTGAAAGGCTCAGAACATTTCTGGGGCAATGTGTACACAATGCTTTCCCACACCTCTTTTAGAGCATGTGCAAAACTAAAAGCTTCAAAGGAAGATTTTACTTTTGTTTAAATATTAAAGAAAAATAGCATTTTTTAAAACTTGGCACACAGAAAATCATCATGTAGCAGAAAGCCACAGCAGAAGACAGTGTGAAAGAAGCAAACAATCCATTGCTTTTTCTGTACAACTTCCAGTTGTCATTCTTAAGTAAAACAGGAAGAATTTAAGGACCTGCCAGTTTTCAGATGAAAATCCTATTCCTAAACAGGATTAGCTGGTAACCTAAAAATATCAGTCAGTAATCTCCAAAAGTCATAAGCTCGTGCACCCCACAAGTCCTATACCAATCACTAACTAAAAGAAATTAGGTCAGAATCCAAATTAGATCACACTGGAGTAGCATCAATCTTCTTATTTCAGAGCTGTCACATTTTAAATCTTTCACACAATTTCCACATAAATTATTAAAAACAGAGAAGATCTGCCTCTGAACAGAGACTACCTAAAAGTGACATTCTAGTTTAATGTGACAGTTTAAAAAATACATATTAAAAAGTTTATCTTCAGTCACTTAAAACATACATCTCTAAACGCACCCCATCAAGTAAAACAAACAAAAGCTGACAGGTTGCTTTAGTTTTCTTAAAATGATCTGGGATCAGGTGACATTACTTCTGTCACTGCAATGGACTACTTTCCCTGTACGTTCCCATACCTTCTTTTCTATATGTAAAAAAAACCCAACAAAAACAATATCTAATACCTGACAATTTTTGAAGTTTATTGATGTAAAGCCACACAATAAAATCCCTTTCTTGACTACAGCCTGGTTTCCTTTTCACAATGACAACAATTCTTCCAAGATGCACTCTTGGATCCATGTAAAGTATTTGAGCATCTTACAATAACTTGCACCTGGAAGTCATTAGCTGCACTATTAAAGCAGTGGCCACTTCAGCCCACATTGTTAAGCTCCACATCTTGACTGAGTGCCATTTGGGCAAAAACACAAACATCCACTGAAAGCATCTCACTGGTACTGAGTTCCCAGAAGTGGTATCACTGACTTACTGACAATTATCACAATTTTTAATGGCTTTTAACCTTGGTGCAATTTGCTGACTGACACTGCCGACAAGGGGAAGCAAAGAGTAGCTATGACTAGAAAATAAGTTTCAGCTACAACTTTTAGACAGAGGCTGTCTTTTTCCATAAAGAGAAGCAGCATGGTACTCAAGTCCTATGACATCTTCAACTATAAAATTCACGCTTTATCTACAAACTTGTCACCAAAGCCAAACCAGCTGGGTAACTAATGGCAGCAGGACACTTTAACGCTCTTTATTTTCACTAATTTTATGGTGACATTTATGAGCTGTAATAAGCTATATGAATCAGTGTCATAAACCTCCACAACACATAACGAACCAGAGGGCAAAGGAAGTGGCTTGCCTGCTAATTAAACAATAGTTTAAATTCTTGCCATGCAGAATAAACCTCTTATTAAATATCATCATTTTTGACTTCTTATATAACAAGTTTCTGTCCCTGGCTGAGTTACCATGATAATCATAAGTCTAGAGACTGGCAATTCCTTTGGGAAGGGACATTTATCGACTGCAGTTCCAGAAAATATAGAAAATGTCATGAGAAAAGCCAAACAAAATTTTCACTCCTCACACAGAACCACCCAAAGAAAACCCCAAAATAAACCCACCCACCAAAAACCACCAAAAGCACCCCAACAACCAAACCCTGCCCAATGACTTAACAAATGGCTACTGCCTCACCTCATCATCAACGAGGGGTGCAACCAGCAGACATTTGTATCACAGCATCAGTAGTGCAAATGCCATTGAACAAGCAGGGGGTTTGTTTGACTTTGTTCTGGTTTTCTCTCTCTTTGATCAGTTTACTTGCAGTAGACCATCTCTGCTAGTTTTAGCTGCAGTTCCCAGTCATTTCCAACCAAGAGAAATCCAAATACTTCCTCAGGAACCCACACTCACAGGCATGTAACATCACACTGCTTAACTCTGACAAACCAAGTTTGCATATTCTTGCTACAGGCAAAGTAGAGAAATCTGAGTTCTCTTCGTACCACAATCTAGCAGTGATGCATAAAAAACAATCAAACCCTGCAGTGACGAAACCTTCACTTCATGCTCTCTTGTGATAGGATATTACGGCTGTGAGAGGATAAAGCAAAAGCAAAACCAGCCAACACAAACTCAGTTTGAAAGCAAGGCCCAGCCAAGAGCTGTGTGACCCACCTTACACAGCCTGTCATGGAAAACAGGCGTGAAAGGCCTTCTTTCTGCCAAAATGGGCTGACAAAAACATTTGCCAGGACAGTCAAATCTTCTTGCAGCCACAGCTGTCAGAGAGCACTCCTGCCTGGCTTGTCACTTGTCTTCAAAAACCAGAAGAGAAGTTCAACAAAAGAAGGTAAACGTACCTCTTTTCCTCTCCCCATCTCCCCTGGAGCTACAAATTAATTAAAAAAGCTTAAGCAACTACAAAAGCCATCAACAAGAGGCAGGGAGGACTACAATTAAATAAACCCAGTAATGTAAAACCCAAACTGCAGGCAGACAATTGAACACAGTATCCCTGGGTTGATTTCAATATAAAGAAGGCTGAAAGAGCATTGTGCTACAATCTAAGCCTTAAGAGCAAGCTTCCGTACACTCGTATCAAAATAATAATTTTCTAATGCAGGAGAGAAAGCAGTTCAAAGCCCCAGCTGAAATATGACTGACATAGTAATCACCTAACATTTGTTCTCTGTTAAAAGCTTGATGGACTTTGTTACTGTTTATAATGTTACAAAGCATTAGGCCTCCATGAATTGCTCACCTCATTTTGACATGGGTACCAAAGACGACGTTTCTTTTCAAGGAAAGAAGAAACTCCTAAAATATCTTGTCAGCTCTACCCAAAAGGACAACAGAGCTCTTCAGTTCAACAGTACTGATCCCATGATCCTAGGGCTATCACTTATGGGTTTATCCTTGAAGAAAGTACTGCCAGTGACACAGCACCTGAGTGGGGTAACTCTAGAAGAACCCTAACATTTCTCAGTAGTTACACCATGTTTGTTATGAATCAAAACCATTTTACTAATGTTAATGTCAGAATTATCTTCTGACACAAAAACCACAGAACTTGTTACAACAACTATAAAGAATTAATTAACCTCCACCAGCCTAAGACCTTCCTTATCGACAATATTTAAACAAAGCAGTACTGCTTGTACAAAGTACAGACAGCCCTGAATAAGAGGTCAAATGAATCAACTTATATAGACCAGCTTATCAGGTATGTGCCAATATACTGTGGACACCTCAGTATTGATGGCTGCATGCCAGTCCTACTTCAAAGAAAGCTGCCATGCAAGTCATAACTAAGTCCTCCTCCTAATCACAAACATGCAAATTCCTAACTCTTGGAAATGTGTATTCAGAATTTAAGGGGGAGGCTGGGCAGACAAAAAGAAAAAAACCCAACGAACCCATACATGACTTATTTTCTGCCACGGGCAAAAACACTGGGCATTCTCAAAAGGGTTGAGATGACTCGAACATTTTAGAGGAGGATGTTCTGGGATGTTTAAAAATCCACTAAGAACTCAGAAGTCAGAGAGCTTCTACAACAACAATAATAGCTCCTTTGAAAAGCAATTATCAGAGCAACTGTAGAGGAAAAAGTGCATATACATAAGCAAACTGGACCAGACAGAGAAAACACTCAGCAGAATATCACTGTCTTTAGATTCAAATTGGGAAATACATTTCCTTCATTTTCCTCATTTCTCTCAAGCTGTTAGCAACCTGTAATGTACTTTTCATCTTTGCAGTATTGCTCTTAAAATAACTAGTATTTACCAAACATCTTAAATACATATTCTAATATTAGATAACTTATTCCAAAATAACGTTAGTGGGTAGTGAATACTACTGTGTAGTTTTGCTATGACCATAAATAAGATCCGGGAGAAAGATAAAGAAACAAAGCTAAGAAGAAAGGCTTTTCTGTAACTATAACAATAGTAAGGTTTTGTCTCCATACTTCTTTGAAGGTCATCATAACAGGCCATAAGAAAGGAATTGTTATCACCTGGGTTAAAATCTGATGAATTGTAAATAAAGATCACAAGTGCTTATATTTGAGCTGAAGTACTTATGCTGGGAAAAAGTATACATCCACCATCTGCTGCACAGTAATTACAGAAATTAAAACCACATTTCTGTGGCCTGCCTTTAACAATTTTTACTGATACAGTAATACTTGATCTTCTTAGGGAGCATAATCTAAACTCATGCTGTTAAATGATCATAAGACTATCCAGTGCATGGCATAAGCAGTTCATTAAGCTGGAATCTTTAAAAACACTTGCTCCCCAGTACCAACGGAAACATTTCCTGTAGGTTCACATCACGCCGTTCAATTTAATCCACAGTCAAGGAGAGTTAATTTCACACCTGCTGAGCGATATCGTGATGGATGGCACCACAGCAGGTCATTAATTTTGTTTCCTTTTGATTAATTTCACACCATACACTGGACACAGTCTTTTGAGCTAGGATGTCTAAGTGCAGGGCTTAGTGCCTGCAAAGGGCTAAATCAGGTTTTGACTGCTTGCCAAAAGGCAAAGAACCCAGATGTGATCCAAGGGAAAGGGAGCTTCACCAGACCTGGCACTGAACTCTGACATGGCTGCAGGTGTGGCAGGACACTCTCAGCCAGCAGTACATTTTAAGTGTGTTGTTCTCGAGCATAGCCATAAAGCAGAAATTCTGGCTATACCCCACTTATAACCAAGAAGGTGAAGTTAGCTTCATTTGCCACAGAAACTCTCCCATCATTTCCTTACTGGTGATATACCCAACAAGGTATAAAGATTTACTAACACTAGTATATTTCCTGGTTTCAAATAAAGAAAAAAAAAAAAAGAAAAACCATCAAGGTTAAACAGGATGGAAGAAGAGGAAGTAAAAGTTAACATTCAAAGATGACAACAGCAGCCACTGTTGCCACCAGCACAGAAGGGGAAGCTGTGGGTCATTTTGTCCCTCTGCAGTCAGCAGACATTTGGAGTCCTCGGGGGCCTCTGGACCAAGGAGAGTGTCCAGGCACAGCAGAGGGCTGAGCTGAGCCAACAGCTCCCAGCTGAGGAACAGCCTCATCTCACTGCTCTCATCCTAGCGCTCCGAGCCACTCAGTCTCACACCCCCCTTTGTGCTACATGTGCCAAATCAACAGATCCCTCGATGAGCTGATTCACATCATGAAAACAAAAGAAGCCTTTTTCTTACATGAGCTTTCTGCTTGTTTCACAAACCAAGCTGTCTAACAGATGGGTCAGGTGCATATCAGAGCTTGTGAAAACGAAAAGGAGAAATTGTATCTTTTGGTAGCAAAGAGGGGTTGAGATTAGCCCTTCTCCCCCTTTTAGGGAGTGATTCAAAGCAGCAGCCCCAAAAGCCTCATCCTCTCTATTGACTACAGAAGGACCCGAGCTTCCTAAACTCAAATTAGGATGTGCTTTCATCCCTTCTTTTCCTTTTCTCTGCACACTCCCATATTCTACGGCACAACCCATATCAGGGAACCATTATTGGTCATAACTCATTCAAAGCTTTCTATCTTTTGTTCTTACTTCAAAGTAGTGCTTTACAACACAGTATGAGCAAATTTTTAGTCTCTTTCTGATCATGAAAAATAATTTAGGAAACACAAAAGTGCTCATGTTTACCAGCAGCCATTTTTGGTAATAGAGGAAACCATTGCAGTGAAGTCAAAACAGTGGAGAGAGTGACGGGGAAAATAGTTTTGTGATTTGCCAAATGGAAATGACACGGGACACGTGATTCTGTATGCATGGCTTAAATCTCTCATTGTGACAGGCTTAATTGAGGAAGACACAAGCTACTCTGGATCCATCTGTGCCAGCAGACTTCTACTTCTCCAACCAGAAGTCATTGCCTCGTCACATCTGCCCATGGAATTAACCTCAGTGTCCCCTAGACATTGCTGCAAAGTAAGTAGGGCAACAATTAATTTGCTATTTCAGCTACAGATCTGGTCTTGCTATTTTGGTTAGCATAGTTCAGGCTGCACAGAGTGGCCCTTCCATCAAGATTGCAGGAATCTCTGCTACAATCATCCTGTTGTCCTCTTCTGGTTCAGCACACTGACTGACATCATGACTTACTGTCAAGCACTTGATCAAAGGCTCCGCACAAAGCTTGAAGAGATGCTCATTTGATGGCTTATAATGGTTACCTGTTTATTTGCCAACATGTAATTTTCAGCATGAACTGAAAAATTTTACTGTCAACTCCTATAAGGAATCTAAAACCAGGATGAACAAGAAGCTGGATTAATAGGACTTAGCTGCTGAATGGAAATTCAGAGTAAATTATCTCAATCATCAGAAGCTGCAAGCTGGACTTTGTGGATGCAACTCCCATTGCTGGTAACCAATTATGACAATTCTGACAGTCAGGAGTACCAAAGGAAGAGCTGCAGCTTCAACATGATTTGCAGCAGTGTGCTGTGCTTGCTCATCATCATCACATGGCTCCCATTATGAATGGGAAAGTGAACATTTCATTCCTTTCCCCAATTATCCAAAACACAGTATAAAAAAAGTCTATGAGAGAACTAGGTTTTTGATGTTTACATTTTTGGATGTCTAGAGAACACCTAGGTGTACTTCCCTTTGTATCTCTCAGTTCTAAAGGGCTGCTGCAGAAGCCATTCACTTTCCACCTAAGATCTCTTTGTAGCTGAAAAAACCCCCAAATGATACCCCACCCCCCAAAAAAAAACCCCTGAAACAGAACAACAAAACAAAACAACCCCACAAAACCCCAAACTGAACATGAATCAAAAATCCCCAACTAAGCCACACAGGTCACACCCCTCAAACAATCAACTTCTTATCCTCCCCTGAAAGTGGTATTTTCAAAAAAGAGGAGCTTAATCTGCCTGTATATCATTTGAAACCAGGAAACAAGAGAAGCCCAACTCTCAAGCTGGGTCTTAAACTGGTTTTTTTCCCACCTCACACAAATAATAAATAATTAAGGTGAAATTTTGCGTAAGTGCACAGATTAATGCTTACCAAATCTCTTTAATTATTACAGCAATTTGTGAACTAAAACCTAAATGCAATAAAGAATGAATTTGAAACTGCTATAAGTTTGCATATATTCATTATGCACATCACCATATGTCAGGCAGAATCTCTGAAGGTGAATCTCAAACAAGTGATTACCACTGAAGCAACATGATGGAGAATAAAGTAGACAAGTGATATATTTAGCTTTATCCTATCTTTGTCCCTAGAGGAAAGCATTCCCTCTAGTGTGGGAAGGGGAGGGGGAAAAAACCAAAAAGCCTAGAAAATTAAAACATGTTTTTCCCCAACACTAATGACCCACTTTAAATAGTCTTATGTAACTCTAAAATGGGATTATATTTGCATTGTCATGGATTTAATCTTATATTTTTCAGTCTGAATCATATCGGAAAGTTATTTACCTCACCTGCCTACCACAATTTTCTGAACTTTCTCAGTTTATGAAATCCTGTCCGTCTCTGGGTTTTCAAATGAATTTTAAAAAAAGGCAAGCCTGGGGAGGTAATTCTGCACTTGGCTGAACTGTACAAGGTTTATACAATCTGAAGCTATGTAATTATGTTAAATACCTTCTAACTTCTTCTTAACTTTTCACCAGTCCTGGAATTCCCCCTTGTGTGCTCTCCGGCGTGCTCTCAAGCATGCACATTGAGCTTTTCCCCCTGCAGTGCTGGGAACACAAGTCAGCTCTTAGAACACGTGGTTTAAAGTGAAGCATTGTCATTAAATGAAATGGATTTCCAAAAGCAAGCAGAAACAGGTCCACTTTGGTAAGCGTTCTCTTAAAAGGTCACATAAAACTCAGCATTTACAAATCTCTTTGCCACTCATAGCTGCATGGATGGAAGAGGAAAAAAAGTTCCTTCTAGCAGAAAATCTTGCTCTGTGCCAACTGAAAGCTCTTTCACACGCTATATGGACATTAATATAAATTGAAAATACCACATACGTACAACAAAATAGCCATATATTTGTCAAACATTATCTGAAAGACAGCGATAAGATCTACAAGCCAAGATCCAAATGGTTTCCAGAATCAAAGAAAATTAAATAGGCAATGTTGTCCATCTCTAGAATGGTGACAGTGAAAAACCGTGCATTTTGATCTAACAAGGCTCTTCCTAGAGCCACATTTATATTAATTAGGTAAATGTACGAGACATAAAATAAACCCACAAACAGGAATCGTCATCTATACACATCAAAAATCCCCTACTTTCAGACAATCCATTTGAAAATTATTATGATCCAGCAGTTAATGTAAATGCACAAAGCTGCCAAAAAGATCACTTACAGCTCTGAGCAGAATGTAAATGATCTTGAAACAGTACTGTAGTACCAGCAGAGAAGAACAGAGACAACTCTACTGACACTACCACAGATGAATGGATTTCTTTACTGTTTAGTCAAACCTAATGAAGAGAAAAAGATAGGCAGAGACAGAGGAATAAATTTTCTAATATTATGAAAATACTCATTCCTTTCAACTCACTGGGGAAACGTGCTGGCAAACACATCTTAAAAGTTGATACAAAAAGCATTTCTTTTAAACTCTGTATCACTGGGCTACATTGATTTATCTTTGTAACAGCCAGGATTTGACAGATAACCTCCAAATAACTATTTAAGGCATTATCTTAGCACATTTCAATATCCTGAGCAGTCCATTTGCTCTGTAAGCTACAAGCACGAGGATCCCACACAGACTATCCTACCAGGGGATCCTATCTTAGCCTTACACCTGTGTCTCACTGCCTGGAGTGGATAAATGTGTATTTGAGCATGCAGCAGAGGACAGAGGTGGCTCTGACTGCAGGGGGACACACAAAACCCAAGAGGAGTCACTTCAGGAGAGGCTGGAAATGCTCAAGGCCAGGCTGGGTGGGGCTCTGAGCACCCTGGTCTAGGGAAGGTGTCCCTGCAAGGGGGTTGGAAGGAGATGAGCCAGAAGATCACTTCCAACCCAAACTATTCTGCAATTCTGTGTTTAATTCTATTATTAGGCCTGGTCTTAAAGAGAACAGTGCAAGCTACTAGCCTGACAAAAGAAAGAATAAATTTTTCAATAACATTTTCCTCTGTATTTCAGAGGAATATGATATTGCTTTCTGCGGTTTTTATCACTTAATAGCTTCCATCTCAGGCTGCTGTTTTAACAATGAGAAAAGTCGTACCCTACAGTTTGGATGCCACACATGACTTGAGGTTCAGGTCTGAAAGAAGCAGCTTAATTATAAAATGACAATAGTTAGCATGGATTTACCAGACATTTCAGAAGATAGAATTAAAAAAATTGTCTAAATTAATACTTATTTCCTGCCTTGCACTGTTCAGCTTTTGTAGATTCTAATAGACCACTGAGACAACATAAAATATCAAACTTACATTTTCTCCGTAATATTTTCATTCGTTTATCCTGACTAGCTTTTTTCGGGAGATATAATGAGAGTCTTAGATGAGATGCCTACACAAACATTTAGAATAATCAAGCCAAATACGTTATTCCAATAATACAGTGAATATATTAGCAAAAACGTGGAAGATAATTCTGGTGCAAATAATCCCAAGGGGAAAAATATCTGTAGACTGGGACAAAGTACTGGACACTCATGGATTACCCAGTTTTTCAATGTGCTACTTTCATTTTCTGTGGATTCAAAGCTTGTGCAACATGGGCAGTGAGTCAGACCTTCAGTAAAAACACCCTCAGTCACTACAGACATCTTGAGGTCACTTGAAAAAACCTCATCAGAAACAAAACCAAGAAAGAGAATCTGTGTGGAAGAGCTATTGTTGCAACAAAGAAAAAGATGCAATATCAACTGGCCTTCTGAAGGCATGAAATCAATGCTTGAAACCATCCATTTTCATAAATAGCTAATGAGCAGCCCAATAGAAAGGTACAAGATGAACTAGGACCTATTATTAGCTGATTTTAACAAAGATTCAGCACAACTGCACAAATACCATTCAGAAACTTCATCAACTCTGACTTAACTGTACAAAAAAAAAAAAAAGAAAAGAAAAAAAAAAAAAAAATTCATCCAGGATGAGGGGTTCTCTTTTAGTCCAATTCAAGGAGTCAAGGAGTTCAGTAAATAGGACATTTCCTAACCAGTTTAATAAAAAATTAGGTTACAGTAATTGAAAAAGAATTTCAGAAGTACACTTTTGTGGGATAGTAAGGAATGCATGAGGTAAAGCTTATGGTAATGTGTGTTAAAAAATTTCAAGTCATATGGTGAAAACTCATCCTTGAAGATGAAATGTTTGGGGTAAAATGACAAAAGTTATTCAGAAATCTGGATTAAGACGGAAATCATGCTTTTTTTGCAGGCACAGTGGATGATATAGAAAGCCCTCCTCACACATTACTTGTAGAACAGCTAAAAAATCCACACCACCAAACCCAAATTACACATATTAAGAATTGAGAGAGTCCCATGACATTCTAAATAAATTTTAATAATGGAAATAAAGACCTGAACACCATAATAAACTGGACAATGGTTAGCAGTGCACTGAGGCGCACACACAAGACAAGTATATGTATATAAATATTAGGGAAAAAAAAGGAGTATGATAATAACATTTGACAGATTTCTTTCTCTGTTTATCAAATGCAAAGATGACAGAGCTGGTCAGTACAAAGTAAAAAATGGAAAGGTTTTAATTCTGCATTTTTGCGGCCTGAACAAACAACTTTATCCTAAGCACTAGACTTGATCCCCATAGTATAGGCAAAGTAGACACTGTAAGGTTCCTACAGTCATTTCTGCCAAACTACAATGCTGCATCAGCAGCCTTTTTAATTAAATGTCAAATTTTAGTTAAAGAATAAGGTGGGTGGCATAGTTAAAAATATTCTGTAGCTTGTCAAAGGGCAAGAGTACACCTTCATTAAAAAACTCTTTTCATAATACACACCCAAAATCAATAGGGTGAAAAATGAGCTGTTTATCAGGAATTTATACAGTGAGGAGGCTTTTTTTTTATTTTTAAATTTGGATAAACAAACATAAAAACGTACATTGATAGTAGGCAATGGAGTTCAAGTTTGCTATATCCACCAGGAACAATACTCAAGGGTAGAACAGACTTAAGGTAAAAAAACCAGTCCAAATAGAGCCCAAGACAATTCTAGCAAACCAGAGTACTAATGGTGGATGGGGAAAAAAATCCATTCTTCAAGTGCCTGGGATAAAAAAAACTTGCACTTCAAATGTCAGGGGAAAAAAGCCCCCTGCTAATTTACAAAACCCCCAAATAATGAGGAAACGTTCTTCAGATCTCCATCTAACCCCCTTCTTACGTCTAAAAACCGCAAAATTGATGTAGAACAGTTTTCCGCATGTATTTGAACTATAATATTATTTTTCAAGTACAGCTCTTTTAAAATGAATCTTTTTTTCCATTCGTAAGGCTCACAGTTTTCTTTGCTCTAGATGTGGCCACATACATGCCAATATCTCAGGATGTAAGGAAGTGTTCCTAGACATGTTTTAAGTAACTTAATAGTGGCGTTCGGTGACATTACACAGTGCAAAAGCTATGCATATGGAAAACACAGTGCCAGGAAATGAATCAAGGTACAAGGACTTGAATAGAAGCTGAACAGAAGCTAAACCTGTTAAAAGCTTTTGCTCTGTATCAGCCAGTAGAGCCCTCAAAGGAAAGTTTAAGCGCACACTTGGGCCTCATTGTGCTGGTTTCAGTATACAGAGCCAGAGGTTTAAACAGCATCAACTCAAAAACAGCTTAAGTAAACTGCAATACTCCTTTTAAACCAGCACAGAACTTCACCCAGTGCAGTTAAACTCTCCTTAAATCACTGTAAAAACCCAGTAAAAACCCAAATCTTTCACCACAGACCCGTGGCAACACTGAATGCCTCCCGGTAACACATCGACAGTGCTGCAAGCACTGCTCACACACTGGATGTTCAGGAGCCAGCTTGGATCAACTACCGAATGGGAATTTCAAACTTCCAGTGGGAAAATACTGTTTCTACAGAACTTCATCTCACAGGCAAGGACGCAGAAATTTGTAAGGCACACGAAACCCTCGAGCATCTTCCAGCCTGAGGCCCCTCCTCGCTCCCTCAAATATTCCCTAATTTACCTTGGGGAGAATTTTGCCTATGATAGGTCAAGTGAAAGTTAACCTTTTCCTCAAAGGAATCATGAACCGTCCCATTAAGTTACCAATTCAGAACCTGAGCAGAGTAACTTCAGACACTCAAAGACTTCACAAAGATTAAAAACTGGAGCCAAAACCTGGTATCAATGAGTTGCTGAGAGGCCTCGAACCACTTAGATGTAGATTCAGTCACATATCAAATCACTTTGTGAAATCAAACACCCCTGCAACTCGGTTTCATTTCTCACATCATTAATATAGTCAGAAGTTTTTATTTTACTGATTAGTCAGAAGTTTTTATTTTACTGATTATCCAATTTCTTGAACATATGAATGCCACACAACTAAAGAAACTGTGGAAAGTATTCCAACAAGAACTAGAGCTTATCCATAAGGAACACAGTTTCTCTTTCAAGAGAAGTTATGCTATCAAAAGAAAGAAAAATATTGTTTACTATTATTGTTGATTTATAAACAAACTCTATTGGTATTTAAGAAAATGTCTATTAGAAAAAGCAAGCTAATATTGATTTTAAATTATAACCATAAGCATATTTAAAGTATAACCATAAAATACGGCAACTTGATTACAGGCTCTTAAAATCAGACTAAGTATTCAAAACTGGTTGATTTTATCTATAGTAAAAAGCTGTTAGCTTTAGCAGGAAAACCACTGGAAGCATTCTCCTCCTGCATGCTTTTTTGCAGTCTAGGAAAAGCAGCTGCGTAACACAAATAGATGTGAAGCGTAAACAGAATGATACTGCATTTCACCATGTTCTTGGAGGATCAATAATCCTGATTGAGAAACTGCATTTCACAAAAAGAAATACAGGGAAGTAAACTGCTCATTTTTACAAGAGCTTAGAAAACCAAATCAATGTGCTAAGGGACTGATGGGAACAAGGTCGCTTTAATAATGTGATAAAATATCTTGTAAAGTCTAGACCAAAGTCTGAGTGGTAAATATTGAGAAATCTCTTTCTACTGCTCTACAGAGTGTTCCACACCCTTTTCCTATACCTTCGGATCAGGAAACAAAAAAATCATTTTGTTGACAAAATCTTGCCAGAAACCTTGCCAGTTTAATTCTTAAATAAATCCAAGAACAAACAAAGCATTAAATATTCTACTTTGGCTACATATCTACTCAAATTTAACGTACAAGATCTAAATTTAGTTTTACTTACAGACAGTTTGAGTGCTTCAAAAGCCTTTCTCAAACAACTCACTTTGTTCAATCCTCCAAATATTTTTTCAGATTTTTCTTGATCTCTCTGGATATCCCACTGGCCCCGTTTTTTTCTGTCTTTTCAGGGAAAAAGCTCCTCTGCCAGACAACTCAGAAATTCCAAGATGAGGTAAAAAAACCAAATAAACAAATTCACAGTAAAATATATTCCTTCTAGGAAAAAGAGGGGCATTTTTAGGTACAAGTCACACTAAACACAAGACAGTAAGAAAATGCATCCTGAGAATATGAAGATGACTAATATCTTGCTGCTACCATCTGATGAATGTTTCTAGATATAGTCTATGTTTTTTGCATTTATTGCTATTTTAGTTATTAAAACTAGAAAGCTTTAATTATATCAAGAAAGAAATGGGCAATTCAAATGCGTATAGGGAGAAGCAAACTCTAAGAAAAGGGTAATGAATTGATACAGAGGTGTAGTGGTGCAGCATGAAACTTTCTCGAGCAACTTAGAGCTAGTATTTTCACTTTTCTAAATCTACAATATAGAAAATTATGTTATTGCACAAATTGTACATGAACAGGGCCTATCACGAAAGGCTAATGAAAGTTACTTAAAAGTTTGTTAGGATGTAGATGATCTGTTCAAAGATTTTTGTTATGAATACTATACCAATGTTCAAATTCACTGAATGAAGTACTTATGTATATTGTATAATATGTGTTTTTTTAACTCATGTATACTATGCAGACAAGTTTTATGTGTCTAATGAAATATTTCAGATAGACTATCTTCAGTAAAAACACATTTTATGCTTCATTTTACAAAAAAGAATGTTACATAGCAGAGAAAATACAAGTTTAGTTATGTGGGTCCTTAACACTTGAAATTTTCTGGGTATATCACATGCATTCTGCAGAGTTCAAGGGAAACTTCCAAAAACTGCATTGAAGCTGCACTGAACAGTATTAGCTCTCCGCAGAAAAGGAACAAACAGAGGGCAAGGGTGAGGACAGAAAAAAGATAAAATATGAGAGGTGAGGGATAAGACACAGCATTTCAAACTCAAGAGAGCTACTGCCCAAGGGAATACATGCAGATATAGAAGATTCTTATTATTAAAAGGTAAAAATGTGTTAATCCATTCTGGTCACAGATATTGCAGACAAGAGGATGATGACACAATGTGGTAGAATCCAAGGGGGACCAGTGTCTTACAACGGTCAAAAAACATTCAGTTCACAAAATATAATCTTAGTTCACTGCAGCTTGTACCTTTTATGACAACTTAGAATCTTAAAATCCCTTACGTTGGAAAAGGTCCTTGAGATAATCGAGTCCAAAAGTCTACAGAGCTTTTAAAACCCTCCAGGGATGCTGAGTCAGCCCTGGGCAGCCTGTTCCAAAGTTGACAACCCTCTGGGAGAAGGGATTTTCCCTAGCATGCAACTTGGTGAGTAGCTATCTGAGAATGCTTTGCTAGGACCTCAATACAGGTTAAATAAAAAGCTGAACCAGTCACGGTGCAAATAGGAAGGGAGGAACACAATCTTAACAGGCAATGGAAAACAAGCAGCAATAAACTTCATTACCTAACTCTAACAAGAGTGAAGAAAAAGGTTTTTGTTGTAAAACTATTCTAGGGAACCATAACCACAAGGAATACATTTTATGTCAAGAATTATATATAAAGAAATGTAACAAACTACCCATGAGCAACAAACAGTAAAAGTAAAATCAGGTTCAGCCTGCTACTTGTAATCTAGCAAATCCCTTTGTCTAAAGGACAAGGTCAAAAGAGGTGGTTGATAGCTTTCAAAGATTACAGGATTTTATCAGGATATAAAAATCAGTAAGACAAATGTCAGCAGGTTAGACTAATAATCAAGGTTAAACAGCCTGGAATGCCTGTGGGATATATGAAAAAATACAGTTAGCTAAGAGGAATAAGAGGTCCTTGTGAGACTCAAAGGGCCAGGATCACAGGATTCTTAACTCACACAAACCATAAATAATAAATCAAATGAATCACGGCATTAACTTAAGCTTTCCGTATGAAAACGACCTTGCTATTTAGAGTGCCCTAGGAGGGAATCCCTGTCCCCCAAACTATTTCCTCTCCATACTTTCACTGCAGTGCCTCCCTAGCACACAAGCTGCTACAGATGTATGAAAATGCAATCCCCTCAGCAGAAGTTTCTCAAAGGAGCTGTATCCTGGCCTCAGTGCACGCACAGACCTTGGGCTTGAAGGATTGACCTGATTAAAGCAGACAAGACTTCTCCTTGTGGGAAGGTAAGAACGAAACCCCACAAATCCATCTCAAGACAGCAGAACTATTCCAGCTTGAGTAAAAGAATAAGGCTATCCACTCTGATAAAAGTCTGCATTGCCACAGAAAGCCACTGCCTCACACCTGGGAGGCTGTGTCAGCACTTGTGTCATCAATTCTTCATCATTATGTGGCTCCTCCCCAAATGACACCCAATTTAGAGAGCCTATGTCATTAACCAAAACCCTCCACTGAACTAGCCTAAGTTTGTACAAAACTCTATTCGTGCTCTCTTGCTAGCCATAAATTACAGTAACTTATCAACTCACAGGAACAAGCAAGAAAGAGTAAAAAAAAAAAAAAAAAAAAAAAGAAGAGTGGAAATGGAAATCAAGCAACTACCAAAACATGACCTGAATGAGATTAATTCCTCAGAAAAATTATACTTCATTATATTATAGGTCTGGGCTCTTCAAGATATAAAAGTTAAATATATAAGGATGCCCTCAAAACTTCAATATGCTATGCCAATAATAGGTTATAGGTTTATAACGGAAAACAAGAGTGTTTTGAGTGTGCAGGCATACAGAGGGATGCACATACAAAATTCTACTTTTTCTTCTAAGTATGGAAGAACAAAAGATTTGTTAGGTTTTGGTGTTCTGTGTTTTTTTGTTTTGTTTAAGTTCATGTGTGTATGTAGTATATGAAATACAGAGATGTACAAATATTAACTTGGCAAAAGTAGAGAGGAATAAAGAATGACCTTATTCCACTCTAAACAGTTCAGAACTTTTTTGAAATTGAAGATGCAGTAATAGCAAAACTGCTTGATTCCTGAAAGAGTTTCCACTCATCAGATTCCCAGCTGATTAGCACTGTGCAGCATATTCATTTCCTTAGCAGATGCTTCCGATGTTTTTTACCAAGAATTGCTGCGGGAGTACTCTGGTTCCTAACAGGCTAAGCAGAAGAGTTCTGCAGACACTTTGGGAACGATGTGATGTAAGTGAAAATACTATCAGAACCTGGAACTTTGACATTCATCGGTGTATTTCTTTCCATCATCTCCATAAGAGACTAAGCAAACACTAAGGCAGACAATCTGTGGGCAAATATAATATTTGCCACTGGATCTCCCATGGGACTGCTCTTCCTAACAAAAAACACGAACTAATTCTCTCATTGTCTTATAAAATACTAAAGCTCCTTTAGACCTCAGTCTTCTCAAAACATGAACACTGCATTCACATAAGCCTTCAAAACACCTACCACATAGCCAATAATTAAGTTACGACACCTGCTAGGGGCAGTTAATGTCAATGACTCCTGAAGTTCTATTAAAATTTCAGAACCAAGAAGAAAAATGAAACTGCATGCTAAGCTATTTTATGCAACAGAAGCAAAAGCAGAGTGAACTTGTTAGATGACAGCAGCATACAATGCCAAAACCACAACCCTGCCAGTGCAATTCAAAAAATAATTTCAAACTTGAAGGGAAAGGAGTGGTGCTAATAAAATTCCACATATTATCTGGAGCATAGAAGTTAACAGTATAAAGCTTTCTTTCTTTTTTTTTTAATACAAGTGAACAGAAGGGAATCTGGTTCGCGGGAGATGACTTAAAACTGGAGAGCAATTGTCTTTATTCTAAGTCATTTTAAGAATTCAGAACACTTCATTATTTTGCCAGATTCTATTTCATGAAGCAGATTAAGGATTTTACATGATTTGCACCCAGTGTTGCTGGCTGCTTCCCAAGTTTTAGGCAGTCTAGTTTGGGGAGCTTAGACAACCTGATCTTCTTATATTCTGCATTCAGTCACTTTGTCTTCCAGCATCTTTTCAGCCCAGGCTGTATAAGCTGCCTTCCTCCGGGACAGAAGGATGGATTTATCACCCAGAAAAGAGGAAGCATATGTTCTTATTTAATCCTTATTCTGTTCGTGCAAAATAAATCCATATTCTACATAAGAGTAACAGAAAACAGTCTGCATATGTTAAATCATGAAGAATAGACATTCCTTTCACTAAACATCTCATTCCATGGGCCACTTTAAGAGTACACCACTCCCTGCATCATCTCAGACATGTAAAGAGCAGAAAGCAGAAGTGAAAGTATCTTGTACGCAACAAAACCACCAGAAAAAAAGTTTTCCCTACTATTAGGCTTGGTACAACCACCAGTAATTATAGGAACTGTGGGTAATGCAGTAAGCAGAGTTTCTCATGAAGTACAGTCAGAGTCATTACACAGAGATCAAGAAGGAAAAAGGTAAATCACCCATTCAGACTAAATTGAACTTCGTGTCCCCGGGCAAAATGGTTTCAATAATACAGAAACCAAGAAATAACCGGTTCCTCCTTTTCTGAAAGCTTTCTATGAAATAGAAATATTATTCTGAAAGAACTGAGATCACCTCATTGATTCGGGAGCAAAGACATATTCCCAGCCTGGAAACAACTTTAAACGGTGTCCTCCTGAGGACATAGATTAGCAGATGTACCAGCGACTCCCTCCACCCTACTTGCATTTTCTACACACAAAGCTGTTTGCTGAGATAAAGCACTTGCACAGCACTAAGTCAAAATTCATTCCTGTATTTAGGATTATGAGTCATGCTGTTGAAAAAGCCATCATACTATTTCATGGGGACAAGGCGACAGAGCTTTTTAGACAAATAAGACATGAATCTCAAGAGCGAGCCTTCATTTAAAGAGTGTTCTATTCTCACTGCAGTTATCAAAAGAGATGGATGTAACAAGACCAAGTGCAAGAATCGAGAATTCATTTTCCCAGGTTTGCTGACCCCAATGCCAGAAGGAAAGATACACTCTCAAAAGATGAGACTGATACTGTACCATATCTGGAAAAGATGGAACCTACAGACCATTAACAGTGGGGAATGCCTCTACCAAGATTTACTTCCTCCAAACTGAGAGACGTTTATTTCCCCCCTAAATATGCTAAAAAGTAACTTTGCCTTAAACAGTTGCTGAAACTCAAAGGAGTTCAATGTAGGTCCGCACACCTATGCAATCACATCAGGCCAGTCATTGCGTTTGACAGAAATCCCTGCGATCAAACCACAAGGTGATGTTGATATGTAAGAAATACCGAAGCTGGCAAATAGAAAGCACTGCTCTTTCCCATCCAAACCTCAATGCATCTCTGGCCAAAAAAAAAAAGAAAAAAAAAAAAAAAAAAAAAGGAAAAAAGAAGGAAAAAAAAAAGAAAAAAGAAGGAAAAAGAAAGTAGTAGATATGGCAGCCCAAGCACATTTGGCACCGAGATGACAGCTTTCAGGAACCTTTTTGTCAGATTCACTTCCTAGAGGTTTACAAAGCATTGGAGAGGGAACAAAACCAGCAAACCGGGTGGAACCGAGAGCTCGTAAATGGCATCGTAAGGGGGAGATTTCAACAGACTCCCGCCCGAGATTCATCCTCCCACCCACGGCACCGCCACCCGCGCTCGGTGCAGGCTCCCCGCGCCGCTCCGTGCGCCCCGGGCCGCCCCCTCCCCCGCGGCCACCGCCCGGCCCGGCCGGCCCGGGGGGCCCCGCCGCGGAAGGTCGTTCCGCAAGGTGACGGGGGCGGCCGGGCCGCGGCCAGGACGGGCCCCGCCGCTCCGGGGCGGCCGCTCGGCGCTGCCCTCCATCCCCGCATCCCTCCCGCTCCGCGCCCACCGCCGCGCCCGGGCGGGCGGGGGCGATGCCGCCGGGGCGGGGGGGGGGTGTGTCAGCGGGCGGCCCCCCCCGCTCGGCTGCAGCGACCCCCGCAGCGGGGCTGAGCGGGGCTGGGCGCGGCGGCGGAGCCCCGCCGGCCCCGCAGCCCGGTGCCGCCTCACCTGTCCGGGCAGCGCGCAGGTCCCCGCGCCGGGCGGAGCGCGGCCCAGCGCCCATGGCCGAGCGCGGGCGGAGGCGCGGCCGCGCCGCCGGGGGCCGGGCCAGGCGGGGGCGGGCGGCGCCGGGGAGCGTCTGCAAAGTGCCGGCCGCGCACGGGGGCGCAGCGCAGCGCAGCGCGGCGGGGCGGGCGGGCGGCCGGGGGGAGGAGGGAGGGGCGGGGGAGCGCGCGCGGCCGGAAGCGCCTGTGACAGGGCGAGGCAGAGCGAGGGAGCGTCTGCAAAGTGCGCGCCCGGGCGCGGAGCGCGCAGGGGCGGGCGTGAGGGGGAGCCGCCCGCGCGTGTGGGCGCAGGCCGCGGGGTGGGCACAGGCCACGGGCACCAGGCACCGGGCACGGTCACCACGCACCGGGCACGGTCACAGCCGCCGCCCGCCCCGGTGAGTGTGCGGAGGCGGCTCCCGGCCTCCTCTGCCTCCCTGGACTGGTTCCCCTGGCGTGAGGGTTCCCTCCTCAAAGCTGTCAGGCCGGGCGCCGATCCCGCCGCTGGCAGCAGTGCGGTTTTGCCCGCGCTCAGCGGATGCGTTACACCAGCCACCACATTTCCTAAGCACTAGAAAGAGGTATTTGTGACTGTTCGTCAGCTTTGGCTGTCTTTAAAACACGCTCTACACGCTAGCAGAAGTTCTCTTCTGAGAGCCATTAGCGCAGAGGCAGCTGATGTGTTTGTGCAATGAGGAGGTGACTGTTCTGTAGTGGCGAGACAGTCTCGTTTAGCTCAGCTTCGGAATGGTCTGCTTTCCCCAGCCTGCACAGGCGCTCATAGAGGCTGGGTGACATCTCGTGGCCAATCCTGCTCTTCTGTATGGAAATTGAGCCTTCTTTCATAAGGACAACATCAAAGTAAAAAAACTCCTTCTGGTTACCTCCACAACCTAATATAAATTAAAGAAACATAGCTATAGGTTATAATAAGATGCAGAAGTCTGATCGGTAGCTGTTGCAATATCCATCATACGCCTTGAATCATCGGAAAGTGATTTTTTAAATTTTTTTTTATTTATTTTTTTTTTAAATCAAGTAAATGGGTACGGTTTTGGCAACAATGGACAAAAATCCCTGCTCGTGTTTGGTGCCATTCTTCTGGGGTTTCTCCACACAAGACAGATAATGACGATCCTACAATGCGTGCTGAAGGATACTTGTCTGCACCCACAGGCATATTCAATAATGCTGGGCACTATGGAGTTTCGCTTTTCACCCAGCATTGTGCTGTGTTCTTGCTAGGAAACGCTCACTGGCATTTAATGAGAGGTTAGGGAGCTGAAAATTTTACAAGGGGTTGAATGATCAAAGCCTTGGACATCCTTCTGTGTGAAATGGGTAACTTCTTAAATGATCTGCTGTGGTTTGTGGAACAGACTCTTGTCACAGGGAAACAAAGCAGGTGAAATAACAGCAGCTATAGGACTTTCAGACTTTTGCATTTATTGTGGTTTTAATTTCTACAGCTCATATACAGGAGCTGACCTAACATTGCAGTCACTTTTGAATTCGATATTCTCTTATGTTATACAACAGTAGTCTCCTAGCAGAGGTCTTACCAAAGGGAACAGTAACCCTTACTAGCTCACAGTTCTCAAGCTGGATTGTACCAACCAGATCCTCCATTCAGGCGCAGGATGTTACATTACATATTCCACAGTATTTATATCTGACATGGCTAAATGAAGAAAAATATGACATTTATAATCAAATTACAGGCAATGCTTAGGGAAGTGAAAATTGCATCGGTGAGTTGGCTCCCTGCTCAAGCAGTGTTCCTTGAGAAAGTTTGGAAAGTTTGGATTCTTGGATCATAGGGAGTAAGAGGACTGTAAGAAGAGGTAACATAAACCCCTGCTGCACTGAAGTGTCAGGAGAATCTGAACTGAGCACTAACACGTTTAGTCCTCATTTTGGTGTGTGACAAATAGGCCACCAATTATTTAGCTCTGCCAGGCCGGTCCCACATTGGAAGTTCCACCCATCCGCTTGCTTATTCCAGGACCATGGGAAGAGAGTGGGTGGAGGCCCCGGGAGAGGCTGCCTAGGACCATTAAGGCTCTTGCTGCAATCGGCACCCGGTGCTGCCATCTCATCTTGCCTGTTTGCATCTCTCCAGGACTGCAAGGGCTGATCCCCTCACCCCTGGTGCAAGGAGGAATCATTACAGAAGTAATTAAAGTGATTAAAGAAGATTCTTGATACATCTCTTGGTTGTGTGAAACCCCCTAAATATTGTATAAGGCTGGGACTGAGCATCTCAGCTGTGTGTGTTGCTAATGGAGAACTTTTGGGTTACTGTGAGGCCTGTCTTATTGAGGGAAACAATTATATTCTGGTAGAGACATTAGATGTATCGCCTAGTGACACTGTTTTCCTGCTTGATTTTGTGTCCCAAACTTGCAGATACAGCCCTGCCCTGAGTGGATGACAAAAACTCCTTGGTGTGATTGTGTGCTGATCACAGCTTTGGAATAACAGAGAACTTGGGCAGCCAAGGTGCAGAAATCACAGCTGTAGTAACTTCTTGCTTGCTGTGCACTCAGCATTAAAGGACAGCAATAATCGTAAGAAGACATTGAACACAGTTGGGAATGTTTGTTGTGGGACCAGTTCATTGGCACTTCTCTGTACTGAGTTTTGGAGAATTCTGGTTATGGACCAGCCGTGGTTGATAACGTGAAATGTAAATGCACAGAAATCACCTGTCCTCACTCCAGAATGGCTTAATGTCACCTTTAAAGTAGCATCCTTGTTGAATTTTCCATCTCCATTTGTTCAAATAATAAACGGCTGTAAGGTTGAGAAACATAACTACAACATAGAAGAACTCTGTGATTATTCACAGGCAATACCTCCATAAACCTTTCCCTAGGGAACTGCATGTCAGAGGTGTTCCCTTTCGACTTGTAACACTGTATAACAAAATTACAGTGCACACGTAAAATATAGGATGCCTTTCCTAATAGCAAAATCTGTTCTGATGAATTATATATTATTATTAGAGCATATAGATAGAGAAAATATTTTAAATACAGAAATCTCTTTCTTGTGAGGAGGACGACATGCAGCATTCCGGCCTTTGTTCTGGTTCATACCCCCCTGAGACAGACACAGTGTTACAGCACATCGTACTTGTGTCACCACAGCAATAAAGCACTCAGGATAGGAGCTGGAGAGAATCTGCTTTAGAATCTGCATCTCCTTCAAAGCCCTGTTGCCTGGTTCCTGGAAGGGCTCCATCCCTTTATGCAGGATTTCTTTCCTTCTTTTATAAACCCCCGCATATGCTCCTCTGAATAAAGGTTTCTTAGCTCTGCAGATACTAAGTGGACTCTTTGGTGGTAGGCTGAGTATTGTGTTATTAATATTGAACATGACTTCAAAACAACAAAAAGGAGAAGAAGAAAAAGAAGCAGGAAAAAAATTGAATTTTTTTACCAGAGATAAGATAAAAAAGACTTTCTGAAAAGTATCTTTGTCTGTTCATTGCTAAACAAAATAATCGTGTCTTGAGGATTCCAAGATATGCTTTTAAAGCTTTCTGTTTGATATCTACCTCAGCTTTATTGATGGAATTGGATTTACTGCAAGATGATAACTGACTCAAACCTCTGTGCTAGAGATCAGAAAACCCATGTCTTCTTGTTCAAGAATGTATCTTGCTTTTTCGTTTGATTGCCCTGATTTCTCAGGACCTCATCTATGCTTTTTGAAATGCAGCACAATACAATTCTGAAACGCTGAAACGCTATCCGATCCTGCTAATATTCTGATCACAAAGTAAAATCTTGAAGAGTCACACTCTCTTTTGCTTCTTAGTCACAATTTGAATTTGCTGTAGAGTAACCTTGGTTTAACTGATTAAATATGAGAAGAGTAGGTAATAGAAAATGTTCATGTCCTTCCCCCATAATCAGACATCTGCCCTGTTTTTTAACATGAGTAAGAGTGCAGTTAGGATTTAACAGTCTTCTTCCCATTTAAAAGGTATTATAAACACTGCCCAGCCAAAAACAAGCAAACAAGCAAACAAACAAACAAACAACCCCCCACCCAAACACCCATAAGTGATTATTTAACTCTGCTTTTCAAGGTTTTATACTATTCCCTGTTCATAAATGTAACAACTGGGCTATAAAATTTTCTATTACCAGAGAATATTGGTCTATATTCAGATCTGCCCATTACCACAGACATTGTAAATACAAATTGTACAAATATCTCCATTAACTTTGCACTGAGTTATGAAGCAAGAAATAAACTCTTGGGTTTAAGTACCAAACCAGATGTTTCTAATAGGTACTTAATGTGTCTGGTAAGTGTGCCAAGGAGCTCCCCATTTGCAGGAATTTTTTTGAGATTTCTTTTCAGATATCCCGCTAGCATTTCAGTGCAAAGTGTAATTGTAAAATTTCACAGGCACAGTGTAAATCTGGTAGAGCTGATTCTCCACTGTCTTCTTTGCTTTGTCATAATTCATAAGAATGGCCATGTTGTTCATCCACCTTGCACAGGTTTGAATGACAGCTCAAGGTGCAAGGGACAGTCTGCATTCTCATTTGAATGCAAACTGAAATACCGTCATGATCTGTTTTACAGATTTCATTGGACCTGGGAGAATTAAGAACTTCCCTGAGGAAACAAGTCACTGGCGACTCCTGGAGATTTGCCAAAGGGATTGTGCAGCAAATAAATCACTGAGGTATAAAAGGAGAAAGACTAAGAAAGAAGAAAAGCAGTAAGAGCAGAGTAGAAAATATGGATGAGTTATATGTCTTGGTGTTCAGTGTGGAGGTAGTAATTTTCTACATTTTCCCTCCCGTCTAATCTTTGTGAAGCTATTGTAATAAAATGAGCAGTACCAGGGCTTGTTGGTATTTGTCTGAGGGTTTTGAAGGAACTTAGGAAATTTCTGAGTGGTTGTTTTTGCCGCATTGTCTGATCAACCTCATTTTGAAACTATCAGAAGCACCAATTTCAGAAAGGTCAATAGTGCTAACTCTGAAAACTGGAAATGGATGGATTAGTCTGGCTTCTGCCCAGATGAATCTGCAGAAAATGTACTTAGGCTATCTATAGATGGCATTTGTATAATAGGTAAATATCTATATGTGATCCTCTTCTATATAGGTAAACAATAAGCTCACAGGTTGTTTTGTTATTCAAAGGAGCCCATAAGCATGTTCTGATCTGCATTGTAGTCTGTATTCAGGTATCTGTTAACTTTTTCACAAAATCATGAGCAAACACTGTCATTAAAGGATTGAGATCATCATGGGCTGTTATAAGATGCTTAAAAAAGTAGGAGTAGAAAAAGATAAAAAGCCAGCAATAAGAATATGGGATCACTTCTTGCTGTGGAGGGAGTTTGGAATATCTCAGGACCTTTTTTTGCAACCTTGCTTTTTAGCATATTTGTAACTGGCCTGGAAATGGGAGGAGTATTGAGGTGACGGTTGCAGATGATATAAAATTGCTGAGGATAATAAAATCTAAATCTGATTGCAAAATGTTGCAGAAGGATACTGTGATGCTACGTGACAGGGAAATAAAACAGCAGATATAATTTAGTGTTGGTAGTACTTTGCATGATGAATGCAAAATTACATTAGAAATGAAAAGTGACTGCCTATATAACCAAATGGACTTTTGATATTACTAATCAGAATTGAGATTGTGAAATTACTTTGAAGCGTCTCTGAAAATAGCTGCTTAACGTTCAGCAGTGATCAAAAAAACACAGTGCTGGAAATTACTGAGAAAGGATTTGTGAACAAAACAAAACATTCCTTTGTCTGAATAGATCCATGGCACACTCAGATTTCAATCTGTCATTTCCCTTTCCCTACTTCAGAAAATATATAGTAAAGCAATAAAGGATGACAGGAGTGATCAGAGGCTTTGAGTTAGAGGGCAATTTGGGAAAGAGGTAATAAAGATTGACTAAAACAAGATTATGAAATCACAGATCACACAAGGATGAACAGGACAGATTTTTTTGGTATTTGACACAGCAAAAACCCCTGTGGCACCCAATGAAATTTTGAATAGTGGATTTCAAAGAAAATTAAATAGCCATGCAAAATCTTAGTCAAATTGTAGAATCTGCAGGATTTTCTGGAGTCAAAAACGATAAATGGATGCAAAGAATAGTTCCATGGTTTACAGATACGAAGTTCTTTAGCAGCTGTTAAATAGGTTACAACTTTCAAGAAGCCTTTAAGTCTCTCTGATAGGAAGCTGGGAAATCATTCCTTGGGAGGCACCATTCTCTATTGTCCTGTTTCCTACACTGCTCGCCTAAGTGTCTCTTCATGCTCTTCCTTCAAGCTGCTGAGCACTTGGTCCTTCATCTGACTCAGTGCAGCTCTTGCAGTGTCCTCATTCTTTCCTTTTAATTGCTAACTCAAGAAACGACCTTAACAGGACATAATGCTTCTCCTTTAGGGTGAAATTCAACCTCTCCAAAGCACAGAAGAGCTCCAGTTCAAGAAGGCCTAGCAATGTGAAGACTCAGTTCCTCTTTCTGTCTTTTGTAGGTTCACATGCAGCTGCTGGCATATTGTGAACTGTGAAGTTGAATGACTTCAAAGCAACAGTTTTAAAAATATTCTGGAAACGTAACTCTGCTGTGTGTCAGATGAAAAAACCCAAAAAGTATATATGTGTATCTCCGTTTATTCACCGTGCCTCTTTACCCCTAGTATAGCCCCAGGCATTTGTGGCTGTTCTGCATCTCACAGGACTGTGTCTCATGAGCAAAATCTGGAAGGTCATGGTAGTCAAGAAGAGTCGAATGTCCAATTTTTAACTAATGCATGCCCTTAGTGTTACAGTGTGGTTGTGGCCTGTGTAACAGTGCTGAATTTGGAATACAAGGTATCTGGTTGGATCTTTGCTATGTTATCACAAGGACTCCAAGTCAATGCCAAAATGAAATGATGAAGTTCTTTTTCATCCTTGCTGTATCTGTTTTTCTTTTATTACTTGATACCCAAAGGAAATACTAGAAGTCAGATAATCCTTATTTTTTAATCTGTTTTTGTAGTTTAAACTATCAACGGCAATTTCATCATCAGGCCTATGCTTTGAGCAGCAGCACATCTAGGAATAAGCTATCTCCTACAAATCTCCAGAACTTCTGACAGACTTCACAATCTGGATGTTACTATTGTACATACCTGTAGTTGATCTTAAGTGACCCTTGATTTTTTTTCTCTAAAACTTGTCAATTTGAAGCTCAAAAGGATGTACAGGCCCAGAAAGGTACCTTGTCTTTGCCCTTCATTAACACTAAATGCATTATCACCCAAGGGTGAAGCAAACAGGTCACGTAAGCAAACATTGCAATTGGCATCTCTCTTAAGTGGCCAGGTGACATTTCACTTATGGAAACTGTTAAACCAGAGTGTTAACAACAGATTTAGTTTATTTTCTATCTACTTAAAAGAGAGCTGTTGTTCCTCTCTTGGCAATTCATGTTTGAAAGTGGGAGGCATTTCATTTATATGATACATCAAACTGGAGTCTACTTTGTAAAGCTAAAAGGGAATAATTATAAAACTTCATGAAAAAGGAAACTGTTTTCAGAAACTGTGACAAGACTCTCTTGCTTCAATGGGTGGTAGTTGAAGCCACTGATATTAAACTCAAATTGTGAGATATACATCATCAGTTTTGAACACTCTTTCCTCCTCAGCCCCTCAAGTGAAGGAAATCTTATATAGGATACTGATTCACATATTTTCCAACACCATGAAATTATTTGCTGTAGGACTTGTCTGTTATTTACAAGAGGGGAAAGAAAACTGAGGTTTGTGACTGTGGAATTACCACATAGGAGAGCATACCTGTGGGCTTCCAGGTGGTTAAGGAGATCTAGAAGTTCCCCTTTAATCTAATTTAAAAATTGAAAAGGTTGAGAGTCTTGTGGTCAGCAAATTACAGGCTCAAGTGTATTTATATTGTTCTTTGGTGTTATTAATAAAGAAAAAAGTCAGGCTGGCTAAGGTCTGAACAATACTGAGCAGCTGTTTACACTGTTTGGTGGTAAATGACAGTTTTGGTGAAATTTTATTTGCTAAATAATAAATGAATTTTGTAGGTTCCTCTGAATGTCTCCTTGGAAGGGATGTAAAGTATCATCTGGAAAATTTTAATCTGAGTTAGGTGAGAATCCTTTAGGTGCTTGCATTTGTCTGGAACTGCTGGTATTTGGCAACTGTGGTCCCACCAAGTCTGTACACCAAAGACTGTGTGTACAAACTCTCCAGCTCTGCAAAAGTCACAGAGGAATGCTCATCGCTCTGGAATTTCGGTGACCTCTAAGTCTTTTCATGTTGTTACTGAATGCTTCTGGAACAGGATTCTGATTGCAAAAATCCTTTAATTTTATGGTTTTGTGAGTTTGACTCTTGTCTAAGCAAAAATAAGTCAATATTCACTGAACATATTTAGAATAATAAAAATACAATGTAATTCCTAATTTCTCTCTTAAAAGAATATTTCAAATTAAGTATCTTCATTACTTACTGGAAGAATTATCGCATCATCTCTGTCCTACCACCACTTTCTCCTCCCAAATATCATGTTATTTTAATGTACTTTTACCTCATGAGGCTGAAGACTTTAACAGAGGGTTCTTTCTACAGCGAGGCTTAGGGAAATCACTTTCTTACATGTCAAGATCCCAGACTTGGTTCTTGGTTTGAGGTCTTGTAAATGTGACAAAACCCAACCTGAACTGCTGTCAGAAAGGAGCATAATGCAATGAACTTATAGCATTTTGTCCATTTTAATGTTACTTCTCCATGAAAAATCTGCTATAAATTGGGCAGATACTTTTTCTTCTGGAATTCAGTTCTGTGTATTGTCCAAATACAGAAATAATCCTCTACATTTTTTTTTCTCTCTTTGCCATTGTTATAAAAAAAAAACAACCCCAAAACCAAATAAAGCCCCATCTCACGAATATTCAAGAGGACAGTCTCCAAATCCATTTCCCACATCGCTCCAGTCTTTGACCCTTACCAGTCCCTGTGGAAATGAATCATTTAGAGATATTTGGTTGCTCCTGGAGGTACGTCCCAATGTTAAGCAGATGCAGTTAAGCTCTGAGTTTCCTAGTACAACTGAGGGCCTGGAAATTTAATGTATTCCTAATTAGGTCCCTTGCTTCAAATGACTTTGCTCCATGGTCTCCTTACGCATTCTAGAATATATTTCTCATAGGTAATTGTATCTCCTTAGACATATTTGCCTAAAAAGTATGAGATGCAGGAAAATGTTGTGTGTCTTCATCCAAATGTGTGGAGCTGAATATTGGGCAGTTTTATAGCTGAGATACTGTTTCAGCATCAAACTTCTACATCTCATTTGTAATTTGCTGTTAGAGATGGATAATTGCACAAAAGCTTCAATGCAGCTTCTTCAGCCCAGGCTGGAGAGGTGTGAAATTGAGAGTTTTAGGTCATAACCCAGTGACCCTCAGCAGCCTCACGTTTGCACACGGTAGAGGTCCTAAAGGGAATCATTTAGATTTTAATAAGCTGGAAAATGTGTCTGTCTAAGGCTGGCAGTGGATTACCATTACCACACTGGGTGTAATCACATTATGTATTTTTATGTTAACTATGTAGTTTAGGAGAATAGCAAGGGATTTAGGATAGGACTGCAGTTTAAGAAAATCTGGCTAAATAAGATACAAATTAGTGTCTGAAGACTTGTTTTTAAAAAGGTCCTTAGGAGCTAGGGTTATTGACAAGTGATGAAAGCAAATATTCAATAAGAAGAGCCATTGTTGAAAGAAGAGCCATCTTTTTCTGTCTGTTAGAGGGAGGTAAATCAATGAGATATGGGATGCTAGCAGGAAAGCAGGTATTTTTCATATGCTGGTTAATTTACCATTAGTCATTGCCTAAAAGCTCTGCAGTTTGAGTTCCATCAGTCAGTCAGATCAGGTGAATGAAATATTAACTTTAATAAATCTAATCTTGCCCCTGCCTGCTGAAACTGGGACAGTAAAGGAAGGATTGTACCAACAGTGTAGCAATTCCCAGACCCATCCTATGAGCGCAGACAGGTGTGAATGCAGATGATTGTGGCAGACATAAAGGAAGCTTCAAACTGGCTCTTCCTTCGGGAAGAACATGTGAAGTGACCACAGTTCTGCCCCACAGGCTCGGATGCTCTGTGATGCATCAGTGGGTCTTGGATAATTTCCTGAAGAGCTCTGAATTGTTCATTCATTGTAAAGTTACCCAAAAATAGTAAAGTCCCTTCTGAGTACATACACACAACCTTTAGTTGTCTATTTTGTATCAACATCTGTAGATTTTCATATCACTGAAATTCCTCAACACAACTCACTCTGGTGAAATGTTCTGTATGAAAACAGCTGCTAAAATAGAGAATAATTTAATGGGAAGTCCCGAACAAACAATATTGACCCTTGTAAAGGTGGCATTTCCATTTTAGACAGCATGTTTTTCAGAAATGTGTATGTACTGCAGACAACCCAAAGCACATCATATTCAAAACATTTATTTTACATTTGCTTTCATGGAAATTAATCATAAATGTACTCATTTACATGTACCTATCCAAAACGCTCAGAAACTTTTTCATTTTCCTGCACTTACAAGTACAGACTTACAGCAGTTATAAAGATCAGTCAAGGCATGTCTGTCCTGCTGCAAATCTCACTCAGTATATTTGCTAATGTTTCATTTTATTTGTTTTTAAGCACTTCACAAATACTTACACTTTGTTTAGCTTGATGTATCATATTTAACTGATATTCTGGAAACTACCAGCTCTCTTTTTCCTCTTATGCCATTAATTCCTTCATTTTCAGTTTAAGGTAATCACTTCCAGTTGTTTCCATTTACATAACTCAGAATAATTCCATTCATATATTTTTGATCTTTCAAATGTTTTGGGTAATAATACATTTTAGTATAAAATACAAAGCTGGTAAGCTTCAATACGTTGCTAATTTGTCCCTGAAAACATACTTGTTTTTTCATTTTTTACAAATTCCTATACAAATTTTTCCTAACTGTTTTCTGGATATTCTTTCTTGTTTTTCTCCTTCTGCTGCTCTTTCTTCCCACTGATTGAGTTCAAATGCCAGCAGGGATTAACAGCTGACCACCTTCAAGGGAGGAGATGTCAAATTTTGGATAAAAATAAGGGTTCGAAAGAATAGAATTGTGACTACCCATTATGAGAAAGGAAATGTGAACTCACAGTCCTCTGGCATCTCAGTGATTTTTTCAGAGCTAGAGAGAGCTCAAATGGTTTGATGATCTCTGTGGGATATTCTGCATAATCTGCTGTCAATTACAGAAAATAATTACAAAGTAGACTGGAAATCACGTAAACTGAGTTATTCTGAGCTCAGCAGACTGTTGAGCAGTAGGTCCAGAAATGCTAGAATCACAGGATAATGGGATTATAGGCTTTGATTAATTTCCATAAAACATCACTGATGCAGTTTTGGACAGGGCTTTTCAGGGGAGCTGACATGCAAAACACCACCAGGACATAAGAATAAAAGCAGTATCTTCTCATGAGTGATTGTTACCATTAAAGGCTATTATTCAGAATTTGCTGTAGGAGAGCTGATAAATCCAGGCCATGGATGGTTCCAAATGGCCCTTTAACAAATCATCTTACAGTTTGGTTTGTCTTCTTCATTGGTTGTGTGTGAATCTGAATTCATTGAACAGCTTGCACATAAAACTTCAACAAAGTTAATGCCACAGATTCCGTCTTTTTCTCTCTGTTTCAGTCTTCATTTTTGAAACACAGTTTTATTGCTAACCTTGCTTTTTAGTCTCGTTCTTCTTTGGCCAAATTAGATTTTGAGCCTATTAGCTGCGACAGTGTCCTGTTGAATATCAATCACAAGGGAAGGGAGTCTGTCATGCACAGCATAGGAAACTATTAAAGGGATGATAGCATCTTTCACTTCCAGGTATAGGCTGATTGGGGAAGGGAAAAAGAAATGTTGTCTGATCTGCCATGACAACTCTTTATGTTCTGATATATGTGACCTGTCAGTGTCTATACTGAAAAGATAAAAAATTAAGTTATTGGTGAGTGAAGACTAAGGTATGTGGAAAGAGAGTTCCAAAGGAACAGTTTTCAGTTGTCAGCGTTCAGTGAACCACTGTTGTGGAAATGAGGCGGTAAATGGCAGCAATCTAGGCGAAACAATTTACTGTATCAACTGGAGTTCAAATATTTAGCTTTATTTACTTAATTATGTGAGAAAACACTGCTCTATGAAATAAAGATAAGGCAGATTTTTTTGGGACACAAAACTTAAACCGGGAGACTGCTTGGGGTTCACAGTCATTCACAGGCTAGTTGCAGTTATGCAAATGGAAAACATTCTCTGCACTTCACAGAAAGATATTTAGAATACAGAAAAATTGATTGGCAAGTCCTCAATAATGCATTTCCCGAGGCAAATGCATAAGGATATGCGTGGAAGTTGATCATGTAGATGATGTCTAGTGGGTGTGGCTGATCTTCTCTATATAAGGGCTCTAAAGGGTCTTTGTGATTGGAATGTAATTGCATAAATATATGCATAGATGGCTTGCTTATTTGAAGAGCTGAGCTCCGTGAAATTCTGAGCACTGTAAAGTCCTGGCAGCTCTTAGAACAGAGTTTTGCAAGGCCTCTAAATGTTCAGCAAAACAAAAAACGTCACTGTTGTAGCTGACTTTACTTGTGAAATGATCCATTTTTGTTACAAACAGAGCAAAATGAATCCAGCATCAAATATGCATACTACATTCCTTAAAGACTGGTAGTTCCTGCTTACTACATGATTTAGGAGGAATGAAGAAACAACAAAAATAACTGCCTGAAAAACATTGTAAACACAAGGACTGATGGATAGTAAATCTTATTTAGGGCATTGCTTTGGTACTCACTTTTCAGAGAGCAGAAAGATTCTAATTTGTCACAAGAGGTTTCCATCAGATACCTCCTGTCTGAAGTGACAGTCTGTTCCTTCCTTTGGCGTTGTGGTGGATTCAGTCAAACAGCTCGTGCTACATCCTGTCATGTTGTCCAACCATGGCATCAGAGACTGCACAAACACAGCCCTGCCGGGTCTGGAAACGCTGAGTACTGAAAATACTGCTTAAGAGGAGCATTTGATTTTAACTTGTTCTAGCAGACACTTGGCTTGATTTAGAAAAAAAATTACCCCCTATCTGTCGTAGAGAATATTATAATATTCCTCACAGGGAACTATAGGGAATTAGTATAGGGGGCAATTTTAGAATATTTATTTTGAAATTAATTTTAACACATTATAAATGCTCTAGGTACCTGAATAATATAAACAGGTTCTATTGAGGAAGAATGGAAATATGATATGGTTGCTTTTATTCTTTCTAGATTTTTTCCATCATTTAAATAATGATAAAATCTTTTAATATATTGTTAGACCCTTTTTCTTCTTAATCTTTTGTATCTCTTTACAAAGATACAGGAAAGCTGCTGCTACAGAAGTAAATGTGTGTAGCATGTTATTGCCTGGGTTAATTGCCTGAGGCTGAAAACTGATGTACCTCTGATTTTAGATTAATGGAACTCAATGCTTAACTCTTCCACAGAAATTATGTGTATGACCTTTGTCAAATCAGTTTGGCCACGGTCTAGCAAAAATTTAAACATTTATACAATTAGAAACTAGCATTTATATGATTTAAGAGGCATCAAAGTGCTAAGTGCACTGTGCCTCTGTTTCTGTCTTATTTTTCCTAGTTTAGACAATAAAAGCCCAAAAGACCTTTCAGTGTGTATAAACTATATCGGGCACAACAGAGGTCCTGGTCCCTGCTGATTCCCAGGAAACACTTACACATCCTGCTCACTGCACTCCAGCTGACCCTAATTGGGAGTGTTTTGCATGAATAATTTGAGCTCTTTGTATATAATCACACAGAAAAATTGTATTGCCTTGGGAAAAAATAATGGACCCTCCTTTCCTTGCAGGATACACGTTCTTCATTGTGGTAGGTTTGATCTCTCGCTGTAGCCTTCTACTCCTTGACCTCAGTGTCAAAAAGCTTCCTTTTTGTTGTTGGGTTTTCTTTGACTCATTCCCAGATGTCTGATGCAACCAATGGCAATAAAAGAAATCAAACAAAGAAATTTAGAATTCTAATAGGAGCCACAGAAACAATTCCCTGAGCTGTCCATTGACTTAAATAAGTAATTTGCCAAAAGGGATTTAAAGGACTCTTTTAAAAGTAAAATCAACTATAGCAATGGTGTATTTTTTGTTTGTTTTTCCTGCCTCATTATCTCAACAAATACATTGTTTTAGTGCTTTCTTGTACTATGGATGTACATGCAGTTCAGACTTCTGTAAACCTTCATTTATTATTTACTAAAGAATGAGTGCATATGCTAGTTGCGTATGTACCACAAAATGTTATAGATGTGCTATGTAGTGTTCTTCTAAATGTAAAACCAGAGGAAAAATCAAGAAGTACAAACCAGTTTAAAGCTCAGGTAAAATGAGAGCTGCTCTGAATTTTCAGTGAAATTTTCACAGTTCTTGTTTACAGATCTGAATTCTGTCTATGGTTTCTATGGTTTTTAACTACATGTACTAAATGTGTCACTAAGAATATGCCTGAATTTGGGGCAGTCAAATTCTATAGCAAGAGTTTATCCCAATCAGAAGTGCCTATTAGTAAAAATCATTATGCACTTGCACACATGCATGTTTATTTATATATATTTATGCCTCTGGAGCAACAGTGAGACAAAAGAAATGTGTGAAATTAGGCTAGGTGAGAACAAGAAACGAATTCTGCGAGAAGCAATGACATCTTATAGTAAAAATGTATGCGAAGATCATAGTTGGAGACCAGGAAAAGGCTTGGATAAAAAATGTTATAAAGATATTAAATTATGAGTTAGGTAATTAAAAATTTGTATTAGTGTTAGAATTATTAACAGATATGATGAATGTCTTAAAGCATCATATTTAGTATTAAAAGGAGGTTACACTCCTTTCAATAAAGGGAATTATAATAATGGAGAAGGAATAACAGTGAACCTGCTCAGTTGAGGTAGTGACCCATTTTATCTTGTATTTTTGCTAAGAAATATAGGATAAAACAATATCCCAAAGGTGGAAAAGACTGAATTTCCCAAAGGGACTTGCAAATGTATGAAAAAGAGCTAAACTTCCTCGCTTGTAGAAATACATTACAATTTAGTAATATAAAATGCAAAGTCCTGATTTAGGTAGATAAAAAGAAAAATGTTTACTGTCAGCTGGAAGATTACCCTTTCAAAATTCAGTAGCAGAGAAGAACTCAGATAAGACAGACCTGACTGAGTGATGCAGCCCTGAAAAAACCCAATCTTTGCTGAGCTGAGTGAGTAGAGATGAGGGGAAGGATCCATTCTGTAAGATCTAGACATAATAATATATACTGTTCTTACTGTGTGCAGGTGCTCCTGTTTGAGAAGGACTAATTAATGCTGGAATGTAAGCCAGAAAAAAGGCAAACAGTCTAGCATGAAGTCTTTTTTATCATAAGAAAGCAGGAATAAGATAACTTGGTTTGTTTAACTTATCAAAGGAAAGGCTTAAAGGAAATGCAGTTGCTGCATACAGATGTATTGGCTGAAAAACAGCAGAGAGGGAAAACAACCATTTACCTAAAATAAAAATCTGGCATAAGAACAAACTGGGACACAACTACATTTAGGCAGGAAATAATTTCTAAATGTCAGATGTTTGAGTTTCTACTTTGTCCTTCTAGGAAAAGTAAGGGCAATAAAAATCCCTCTCTCCCCAGATAGTTTTGGAGATGTTCTTTAATCAGCTTATGAAGGGGATTGTGTGACACAGCTGGCTGATAGCAGGGACTGAATTTGTTAATTTAGGAAGTCCATTCTAGCATGTTGCTGTATGTATTGGTAGTTTCCGGCACAGTGTGTGAGGTGTATACAGGTATTTCTGCTCTCACAGGGAGCTGTCATGCTCTCAATATTTTCTGTAATGAAACCACTCACCACTCAGATGGCTCTGAAATAGCAATTGTAATGGTTACAACTCATTCAGTTTTCCACTGCTGGGAAGTGTGCCTTATCTTTAGTTCTCTGCATTTGGAAGCTTTTAGCCTGATCAACAGGCTTAAGTGAAGTGTCATTTCTTTTTCAGTTTTTCCCTTTTTTCTGGCCCATCAGATGTTTTGAGTCTGAGACGCACAGTGTGTGAAGCCCATACAATCAGGAAGGCCATGGCAGCTTTTCCTTTAGGTGTTTCAGTCTTCCTCTTGGAAGGCAGAGTCCCTCTTAGAAAGCCCAGGATAAGTGAACGATGGCTGAGGAACTCTTTTTGTTTTTATGTAGTGGACCCTTCCCTAGGCACCACTGCCTACTAATGTTCCTCTGAAATACACAGAGGGCTTTACCTAAAAATACCTAAAAATCCAAGGTGACTAAACACAAATACTCTTGATTTACTCTATTGCATCTATTTGCTAAGTTCAGTTATTTCTGTGAATGCCTTTGGAATGGCAGCTGATGTGAGGCATCTTTAGCATGAGAGACAGGCTTCCAGAACTGACTGACTGTCTGGGCTAAGGTCTTAGGAAAGTAGTGCTTTGAATATCCTTAGAAACTATCAGTAGCACTTTGAAAATCCTGAGAAATGTCTTCTCATCAGTCGTGTAGAGGAATCAGGGAAAACTTAGGAGTGCTTAGGCGCCAGAACCATGTTGTCTCCCCTCTCTATAAAAATTAGCAAGGCAGAATTCATATTGTCTTTGCAGGTGTTTGTCATGAGAATCTACAATTTTTTCACCTGCTGGTTATCCCTACCAAGCAATTCCTGTGATCAGAGCCAATTCTTTCTCTCTTCATTTAAACTGATGTCTCATCCATTGGGGTAACTTGCTCATTAGGTGAAGTGGCTAATAGCAAGTTTTCTTGAATGGAGGGAGAGAAGTTTTCCTTTTTAAATAAGTAGTTTGATTTAACCAAGTGGTCCAGTTTAGCTAAGGGGAGAAAGAACAGGTAACACATGCATAGACCAAAGAGTTTCTTTAAAATACTATCAGTGGCTGTAGTCAGGAAACAATGCTGAACAGGCAGAAAAAATTGACTCGTAAATAGGTCTTTGGGAGGTTATAACTCAAGTTGCATGTATTATTCAGGTAGTAATATAGCCTGGAATCTCCATTTGGAGATAAATATTTAATTGTGCAAGGCACTGCACAGGTAAAATATAGGGGGGAGGGGTCCAGTCACCCAATCACCACTTTCCCAATTTAATGAGAAAATGTGTATAAGAAAGAAATATGGGACTGCACCATAACAATGAGCATTTTGAAATCATTGTTAAGCTTTCTGAAGACACAGTGATAGCTTTGCAATCTTAGTTTCTAAACGTTAGAACTCCCTATGTCCTGAGTCATGCCTTTATTTTACAGGAACTAAGCAAATGTACCTCAAAGGATGAGCAGGTGGAAGCATGATGGGAGTGTTCAGGCTCACCATTTGCAGAATTCTGGGTCATTTTAGGTCAGATTTGCTGGACAATCAAAGTTCACATTAATTATATTTGATTTAGCTCAATATTTAGCATCCACTTAGGTGGGTTTTCTTTTTTCAGAGTTTTTTTATGCCAGGGAGCAGCTAATGCAGTGAGAGTCAGATGTACAGTGACCCTGCAGAGTCTGATTCACCTGCTCATATCCTGCTCTCAATGACTTGCATGGATATTCTGCTAGGAACAGCCACTGAGATAATCTGGCAGCCAAATAATTTAATCATTGTCATTCATTTTCTGGCTGCTGAATGTTAAAGGGACAGGTGAAAAATAAGGATGAAAGGAGGTAAAAGTTCTGGCTTTGGCTGCTGGTTTTACTCCTTTCAGCTGCTGTTGCAAATACCTCATTATTCAGTCTAGCCAGCAGGGACTTGAAATTTAGTAGACATCACAATGCATCATAGATAATCTACATAAGCAGCACAGGGCATCACTGAGAGTACGTTCATCTGTTATTTTAATCAATTAATTCAGGAAAAATTAGGATGAAGTAGACCACTCTCTCAGCTTTACCTCAAGTTTCTCATGGGAGAGGCATGTCAATGACCAATTTTTCACCCACCAGCTATTTCTCTTGGTGGGCTTTAACAATAGCTTTAGGTCATAATTTGAGAATATAAACACTAGTAAACCACAGAAGCTGAATGCTCCCTCTCCCCGGTCTGTGGGCATGGCCCAGGTGAGTTCCTGAGTTATTTACATTTGAGTAACCAAGACTGCAATCCCTCTGTCCTCTGCTGGCAGTGGTGGAGGCTGGAGAAGGGTAAATGCAGTTCACAGCAGAGTGTGATGTTAATGCACCTCTTCTGATGAATGTTTAGAATGCAGGGACTGTGGGGCAGGAGAACGAACTCCTCTCTTGATCATTGCATTTAAGTGTTTCTTTGGGGCACTTATCACACTAGAAAATACAAACCATAATCCAAGAAATAAATGTTACAGATAAATCCCTGGAGAAAAGTTTTGCTGCCATTGTCTACAAATAGTGCCATTATCCATAAAGGGAGGAAGCAACTGGAAAATGCACAGGTGAAATAATTTGTGATTATTCAGTTTTAGTACCTTGTATGCCTATCTGTCCCCAATCTTTGCTATGATAATTGTAAGGAATTATTGTGAATGGATCATTAATTACTATATGTACTGAATGTGACCAGGGTAGGCAGCAATGTTAAACATTGATCATTTGTGTGTCAGGGGTTTGATGGCAGTGTAAAACCCAGTGTTTTTTCCCTTAAAACAAGACACAAAGATGGTTGATACAAGGGCATGATATTAATTGCTTGTTGCATGGTACCTCTGTAAGTTCCTATTTAAATATCTCCTACTTCCACCTGTAAGGTAGAGCTGGCAGTTGTTAATCTGCTCTTGCAAATAAAAAGTTTGTGCTTTTCAATTTTTCTTTTTTTTGGGGAAGAGGTATAACCACGTATCTCCAAGAAGTTTATTTTGCTGTGCTGGTGGCTCACACAATGCTGCTAATTGTTCTATTTACTACAGCATCTCTAGGCTCAGCATCTGTGTGCTGCTGCCACTGACTGGGTGCATGAAATAAACTGGGGTGATAACATCAGACTTTTGCTGTTTCTGATTTGGCTCATGTGTGCTTACAAATGTCCTGTGACTTTATACCTACTCACAGCTGTGACAGTTGTTTTAAACTGTATCAGAAAAGCTGGTTTAAGTAGGATTGGCATAAAGCCTTCTGGATACAGTCCTCTGAATCTACTTCCAAGGTTTTTGCCTGTAACAAACAACAGAGAAAACAACTTCCAAGTGCTCTAAATGTAGCATGACCATCTGTTGACTTCAGAAATTAGCTAAGTAATGGTGATGTCTTTTCTGTTATATGTCTTGGAACCAGACAATACTTATATTGCTTTTCTTTTTCTTTTTTTTTTTTTTTTATTATTTTTTTAAATTTCAAGTCACTTCTAATATCTGTATTTTGGATTTGAACATCTGTCAAAGGACACTTCTAATGGTCATTTCAGCTGTGTCTAGAAAAGGGCACAGAGATTGGCAAGGGGCGTGATGGGTATAGGGAGGGAAAGAGCAAGATTACAGTGTCACTATTCTGGTCTAAAAATCTCCAGTCACTGACTATTTCTTGTCTGCCTCTCCTGGTAACTGTCACTGTGCAGACACCGATCAGACAGTAGAATGCTTCGCAGTTTATTTTGAGTTGATGGGCTTGTTGAAGTTGAAACTGTGCAACGTGATAAAGAAAACTATTTTTCTTTGCAGAAGTATCAATTTTCACAACGTTGCCACACCTCAGGAAAAGAGGAGGAGGAATGAACTCAGTTTATGGGAAGCTCCTATTCAGTTGCCAGGAACAAGCAGGGAAAGGAAAACAAGAGCAATTCTTCTTTGAAGAAGTGTTTTTTGATGTACTTTCTGTATCACAATGACTGTAGTTCCATACAGAATTGATTTACACCATGCATTTGAAAAGGAAACCCTAGAAACCAAGCATACATTTTTGCGGCCAAATGTCCCAAAACACTATTGATAAAGGACTTGGAAAAAGATTCTATATACATCCCATCATCCTGAAGGCAATGAAATACCAATGAGGATAGTGCAGTAGGAACTGTGCCCTGAGAGGAGAAAGAATCTTTCATTCAAATCCTGTAATATCACTTCACTATTTATATTCAGCACATTCCCAGAAAACAGACTGAAGGAGGAATCAAATGGAATTTTATGACTTCATAACTTTTACAAGTCTCTTTAAAGCTCTCCATTATTATTCACTCTTCAAAGACAGTCTATGGCATTACAGAATATCAAAGAAGCAGTCTGGAAAAGGCAAGCTTTGAGAACCAATTACTAGAAAGCAATAGTACAAAACACATTTATCAGTTACCTTATCGGGACTGGATAAGGATTGATTTGGAGAGGAGTGCCTGCCTTCACGACATTCACTGCTGATAAATCATCTGTCAGAAGTCCTCAGGAAATGCACATGTAACTAAAATTAGTGCACACATCGTAGTACAAATGACATCCGTGGCTCAGGTTGGTGGAAAGCAGTGTCCTTTACAGTGCTACACCTTCGGCATAAGTCAGGGTAAGTAATATCTGGCTCCTGTAGTACCAGGTTGCTCCTGAATGCTGTAGTCTCTGAATAATATTTTGTAATTATTCAATAATATCTTGAATAATTAAATTATTCAATTTACAATTATTGTAAAATATCTTTACCCAGCGCAAAAAGTCCCTAAGAGGATTACATGATATCTTCCTATTTCTCCCCTTCTCAGAGCCAACACTGTGCTTGACAAATTAATGTTGGATATGATTTAACTTTCAGGTCTTAATAATTTAATTTTGTGTATGTTTACTGCAATGTTCTAAGGTTTCCATTAGGTATGTATTTATATTCCCCCCCAACACCCCTCCCTTCATTGCCCCTTGTTTTAGAAGTGTTTGTGTCTGGGAAGCAGGGATTGGTCAGTATTGTGGGAGTTGTTCTTGTCATGAGTGGACTTATTTAAAGGAGAGCTTGTCTAGCTATCTTCTCTAAAGATGCCTGGACTCTGAAATCATCTGATTTCCTTTGCAATATTCATAGTTAGATCCTTCTGACTGACCATGGTCTATCCTTAGCTCTCATGTATGTCACCCTGACCTCTGAAATCTCTATTATAAGTCAGCCAAGTGTAATACCTTTAAAGGAAAGTTTTTAATAGTAAGAGGAGCAAGGTAAGAATATGTGTGCATGTGCATGTATGTGGTGCAGGAGACAAGGATCAAAGGAATTAAATGATAGCTGGTCTCCATCAGGAAAAGCAAGCTCTGCATGGTTTAGGAGGTACCTTCCAACCCTTCCCATATTCCTAGTTTGAATGGCAGCTTCATATGGCAGTTCTTTTCTAAAAACAAACATTGGCATAAAATTATGTATTCTTTAGCACTAACACATTAACAGCAATCACAGTAGCAGCTTTGTCAGGAGTATGTAGAAGCCTTTGCTACAGGAAGAGTTGGTACATGCAGTTTGCTGTAGTGACTGACAAATGGATTGACTGAAGCAAACAGAAACATGTTGGGAGGAAAGATTACGTGACCTAGACTTTAATGTGTTCAAGCTAATTATTGGTGTGTGCCATTGGGACAGGGAGGGAAGGAGCAAGATGAGATCAGCCCCAGTATGTTCTGGTAGCAGCGACAGCTGTTGGGCTGTGGGATATAAACTCCTCGAGATGTTTGGCTCCTAGGATCAGAGCTAAGGCCCTTGGAATGCTTCTAGGTGAGCGTGGCTCAGCTAGTGACCTGTGAGATGCTTTCATCTGTCTCACCACTGCTTCCCTGGGGCAGACAGGGAGCAGCTGACTGTGAGATGGAGCAGCCCACAGGGCTGAATCAGTCCCCTAGGCCTGCCACAGAGACAGGCACTGAGTCTACTCCTGCTACTGCTAAAGGTGGGAGGCTCCACATGTAACCCTGAGTTTCTGGGTGAGGCTGTGGCAGGGACAGGATGGTGCATTTGGTGATCACTGCTGGGAGGGCTGGGGAAGGAGTGCCCCGGGGTGGGAGTGGGTTTTGTGGTGCTCAGACACAGACATGTCTGCAGGTAGGGAAGTGGGAAGAAGAGTCTTTGTTGCCAGAGCCTTAAGCTGGCCACAGAAGAGCTGAAGGCTGGAATGTTCCCTGCAGTACCCTGCCAAATGTGTCTGAGGAGCAGACACTGTGCACTGTGTCTTTTTCCTCCTCTTCTTTCATCACATGGGCCTGCCAGACCAATGATCATCTCAACTAAAAAGGAGCTCCAGGAGGTAAGTCTTGAATGAACTTTGACTTCTGGCCACTGGTTAAGAGACAGCCATGGATGCTGCCCCTCTGTGCACAGCCTGTATGCAATCAGTGGGAATCAAGGACTTTGCATGACTGATCTTCCATGCTTATTGCTTTACTACAATGTGGCCAGGCAAGGAGATTCATCTTCCAGAGTAGTTTCTGGAAGGAAGAATCTACATGACTTAGAGACAACTCTCCTTTGGTTTCTGAATTTTTTTAATTTAGCTTTTCTCTGCTTGTACTTGCTAAATGCTGGGCTGTAGTTGTAATGTGTGCTGTCTGGGATGGGATGGGAATTTGAGAGATTTACTCTGGATTTACTGAGAAGTTCTTATGAACTCTGTGCACATCCAGAAGAAATAGATTGAGGTGGACAATAAAAGTTGTTCATTAAAAGTTTGAATCTAAGACACAAATGAAAACTTCTCTTCCATTTGCAGGCTTGATTGGGAAACTAAAAGTGCTGAAAAAGAGGACATACTGTTGTCTCCTTAACAACAGGAATTTTATTTTTTAATGCAAGTCTCCTAGCTATTTGACACAATTATTTGGATTCTTTTCCCTTAATATTCTCCAAATATTTCTAAACATTTGAACAAAGCTTTTGATTGTAGGCAAGTTTCAATAATAGCTCTGTACATTATGAACAGCAGCATAAGCATTAATCACATGAAAAATACAAAGCTCCCCATCTATTTCAGACATTACAGACTTATTTACGAAGTCAGTCCTAATCCTTCACTGCGTGTGCACAAAGACACACTAAGTGTACACAGACTGTATGAACTTGTGTCTATCACCTGGCACCAGAGCAGGGCTGAACCCACAAACACTCAGCTACTTTTAGCAACTCCAACCTTTTTTATAGTGTATTAAATGGGATTTGAAAGGCTTGATCTTTAGACTGAGAAAGGAAGGAATTAAAATTATCCTTGTTTCTCCCTCTTTTTCCCCCCCTCTCCTCTGTCTGCCTCATTCCAAGGATTTATATTCAGATTGGAACCATAAGAGGTTTCATTCTCTCCTCAGATCTCCCTGTCCCAGAAATACTGCAGCAACTCAAAAAAGCCTGAAAGCGCTTGCATTGAATACTGCCATGAATTAGTGATATATGATGATAATAAAGAGTAAGAGATGTAAAAATGCATGTGTAAAATAGTAAAAATTTTGTAGTTCTAGGCTAAGTCCTTTTTTTTTGTAATTATTTTTATTTAAATGGAAATCGTTACAGTTGTTTATTTCATGACCAGAATCTGGTGTATGATTCATAGCACTATCAAAGCAAACAAGTGCTAACTTTGTGATTACTCCCTACCTTATTAAACAATTTAGAAATCACTTTATTAACTTTATAAATTAAACAGTAACAGTGCCTTCTGAAAATAGCAAAATCTCTTTAAATTGCCTTTGGGAATATTTCCCAAAAGGCTATCTTTGCTAGTCATTCCATAACAAAAAATGGTGTTTTACTTGTGACCAGCTGCCACGTAGAGCAACACTGAAAGCTGCTTCAACTTTTCCCAAGATTGTTTATATAGCAATGACTGAGACATAATCAGTGCTTTTGTGTCTGCGTCAAAAAACCTGTTTTAGATCACATAGGCTATATATATATATACCTATTTTACATAACAAAGATACGCATTACTGTGCCACATTTTCTAGGATTCAGACAGTCACGTATGTCTCTCTCCTATTTCCAAAGGGAAAGTCTTCTCTGATGATTTAAATAGAAATAATGTGATTTCTTTTAAGATCATGTTCACCAAGGCATTAAGAGTAAAAATTTGAACAGTTCCTCTAAGTTCTATGTGCACAACACAATTGTTTTACAGAGTAGTTTCACCATATTCATTTTCCTACATGTAACACATATTTAGGGATTGTTGTTTGTATCTTCTTCTGCTGAGGCAGTACATGGCAAGATTTATCATTCCACCAAGTCAAAACAAAATCTGCTGGAATACAGACAGTGAAACCAAAGTTTTCCAAAATCAGTAGCTCTAAGGCAGACCTTACCAGAGAAACTCCTTCAGGCCTGGCAACCCTGCGAATCCAAGCAGGCAGTTTTTCCAGAGATCTCTGCATTGGGAAGTTTAAGAGCCCAGTTCTGAGTAGCAGTAACATAATGCTCCTGGGGGAAGACAGCTTATATCATATATGAAAAGCTTTGATTATTTCCTGTCACTAGATCATTTGCATCATCCAAGTCAGACATTCATTTCTTTCTTTGGATTCTTCATTAAATGCTCAGTGATTTTTTTCCCAATGTCTTAACCTTGGAATGCTCACAATTAAGAAGTCTATTTAATTTAGTACCAGAGGGCTAAATGCTGATCAGTGACCTCGTGACAGTGGTCACCTTACGATCTCTTTGTTTCAAAATCTGTAGCTTTCTCTGAGGACAATTCTGTTTTTCTTCTCTCCCCTCCTCCATGACCAAATGCACTGCATGCTCACCATGGGTTCCAAAGCAGTCAGCCTGGGATTTTTTTTCCCTACTGATGCAGAATGGGGACGTAACCCAAACCCAAGAACAGGTTGCTGCACTGGCCCTGAAGGCCCAACAGAGGTTGTGATAACAAGCTGAGGGTCTTTGTCTTAAAGCTTTCTGTTCCCAGGCCTCTGTGGAGGTACAGTGCTGAAGAGTGGAATTCTGTCTGCTTAGCACAAGGTGCATTGGGTCTTGTGGTACATAGTTCAAAAGGGCAACAAGTGATTCAGGCTGCCAGTTTTCCTCAGCTGTCAAGAGTCAGACTTCCTATACAATCTGTGGTGAGAAATAGCCCTGACATGAAAACAAAGCCAGCCAGACGTGGTGCTTAAATTAGGCTCTCCAGCAATCTCGTATCTCAGCTCCCTAGTTCTGAAGGGGGGACAAATATACTTCCTGCAGATTTTATTTGTGTTTGGGAGACTGTATCCCTCAATGCATAGAAATTGCAAAAGCGCAATCTACTTCTGTAGATTGTGCCTTTCTACTTTGCCTTTCTACTGTACTCAGGAGAAAAGTCTGCAATTCAGATTTGTGAAGTCTTCTAAAATCTATTTCTAAAATATTTTTTGAGTATATAATACAGAGATAAGAACTAAGAAATACTCTGTGAGTTGTCACTTATTGTTTCAAGTTCTGGCATCAGTCCTGAAGCCCTCATGCAGGCAGACTTCTGGAAAGTGGGAATTCAAGTTCACTAAAGGTAAAATGGTTCTACAATATATATTTAATTCAGTTTTTGAGGGAAATAATGCCACGTTTCCCATTGTTCTGCTTGGTACAGCTGCAGCTACTGATATTTATTGGTATTTTGAGGTGCTTAGGAAAAAGTAAGAAAAAAGAAAATTAAATTCTGCATTAAAATTTAAAATAATATGAAGGTAATTAAAGTACAAATAATTAAAAATTAATTCAAGTTTATCTAGAGAATTATGCTCTCTAATCATGGAAACAAATAAATAGTGTGGGTTTGGGAACATCACGAGACCGGTCAAAAAAACAGCCACTGATCATGAATAAAAAAATCATATGTTCATTAAATCCACTGTGAATGAGCTGCTAAATCTCAACTAAACTGAAATTATTGCAGAGTGTTTTGTTTAATAAATCAGTCAGAAGAATCCAGAAATGGAAGCCCTATTTTCTTTCTTCTCTAGTAGCATAAGTCTGTTGAAAATCCTAATCTTGAAATCAGTGAGAATTTTTCTCTTGATTTCAGTCAATTTAAGGATTTACCCCTGATCCTTGCTGCTGTAAAAGAAATATTAGTCCTAGTGAGTCCAGATGCTAAAACTGCTCAGGCAGCAGTGAAAGAGAATTTCTGGAAATGGAATAGTTTGGTAAGCACTCACAAGGAGGAAAGACAGGTATAGAAAGCAGTGGCTCCTACATGGAGTAGATGACATGCCTGAGATGGGAGGGAGAAACAAACACATTTTCACAAGAACTGAGCCTCTTCCACTGCAGATGGGAAAACAGAGAGAGTAGGTTTGTGAGAAAGAAGAACAAACTGTAATTCACAGCCTCTACAAAGAGAGGAGTGAAAGTATGGAGAGAAATAGAGGAAGGCATAGTGTTATGAATTCACTAGGAGAAAAAAATACAGGGACAGAAAAGCAGCCCCTGTGTTACACAGAGAGTGGTTAAATTTTCCGTGGGGAACAGAGCTACAGAAGCCTGAATTACTGTCTGTTCTGTATTTATATCAGCAAACCATCAAAGACTGTTTCATATAAAATAAAGTACTGAGATTTGATCTTTCTTTTGTTAGGGGGAGAAAGACCAAGCACAAAACCACAAAAAACTTCCTGTTTGGTTTATTAAAGTGAAATCCCCCCAATTACTACTTATTTCAGTTGGAACAGGCCCACAAGAAACTTTTTGCTAGAAAGGAAGTACCATAGGAATCAAGAAACTAAAATTTGCAGTTAGAAATGCACAGCAAGAAGCAGTAACAAGGTCTGTGAACACGATTAAAAATTCTCTTTTGCACGAGGATTGTCCAGAACGCTCTCTCAGAGAGGAGTGAAATTTAATTGCCGTAATTCCCATGAAGTGCATATGACCGAAATGACTGTGTTGAAGCTGCTCCTGAGTGTTTCTGCTCAGTAGAAGAGCAGAACTGTTCTCGTAGACAGTTTAATAATTTATAAAGATCCAGTCTCAGTAGCAGTTTTTATGGTGCTTAGAGCAGTATAACCTTGGTTATAGGCATAGAGTGAAATGGAAACATTTTAGTACGATGTGTATAAGCCACCTTTGATGATCCATTTTGTTTCCCATTAATACTTGGCATTGAGGAAGGTGAAATTCCAGCTGGTCTGAGATCTGCGTTTAATGCTTATGACATTTAACGTTCAAACTTTTTAATGGATATCTGATTCTACAAGTTTTTTACAGTTTCTAGTCAGATTTTGAGGTTTCCCAGTTCTCTGAAGAACGAGCAGTCGTAGCTGGAGGTGCTGAGTTGAGCTGACCGTGTTTCCTGGCAGGGATGATTTTTCCTGTGTTGTGTTGGACGCATTTGACAGTGACATCTGGTGAGCAGTTATTTAAATGCAGGTACTGCAGGGCTCTGCTCTGCTCTGCTTTACCTCCACTGTGATAAGAAGTCCATAATCTGAAGCCAGGACTCTCAGTGCCTCCCTCTCTTGTGGCTGGCTGGATGCCTTCCAGAATGGATATAGCAAATTGGACTAGAGCAGCTTAAGGCTTTCATGGTCTTCACAGAAGTCTCTGCATTCTGCTTTCATCCCTTGTGGCACCTGTCTGGTGTAAATACTTTAGAGAAGCAGAGGAAAATCCCTGAGCATTTGTAATAATCTTCCTGCTTTCTTTTTTGTTTGTAGTGAGATGCTTGGAAGTAGGGACCTGCTCACCTCTTGTTCTGGTAAGCATGACAGAGAAGACTATTCTTAATTTCTGAACTAGAAAAGAAATCTTGTGAAAAGGTTGAAGAAAACAAGAGCAAATAAACAGGAAAAATATTGTCCCAACATTGTTATCTGATATCAGATATTTGTTCCAGAAGGGCTTTTCACAGACAGGGAGAATGTTGGTAAAGACACATGTAGGTTATAAACAACCTTCTCATTTAATGAGCAGTGGACATCCCTTTCCAGGCTGCTCAGAGCCTGCAGTAGCTGCCTAGACCACTCTCTGCTCACCAGCTCATCTTGCCTGTTCCTTGGGTTGAGCTGGGAGAGGAATCTTGCCTTTTTCTTAGTCGAATCAATAAAGTACACTGTTCATACACTGCAGAAGGGGAGCAGCATCAGATCTAGACTCCAGCATCAGATCTGAATGTTCTTGACTTTGAGATCTGGGCTGAAACTGAAGCATGCCTAAAGTTCAATTTCATCCCATGAACATGAGTTTATTCTTCAAACCAAGATTTCAGTTCGTGTCTGTCCACGTCACTTGTATTTGAGTTTGCAAACTTTTACTTTGATGCTGTTTATCCCTTTTCCCCTTTAAAAGGGGCAAGTCTGGGGGTGTAAAGTCAACAACTTTCTGCACTTTTTGATTTTTTTCTGCAAGCAAATAAACAGTGGAACATTGCCTATGAGCAGCCCTGGCGATCCCTGCAGGTAACTGCTTTGGCACCATACTGTTTTCTTGCCATTAACTATTCAGCTTTTGTCTTTTTCTTTACTGTCAGCTTCATGTAGTAAGGCCTGGACTCCAGCAATGAAATGCTGTTTATTCCTGCAGGACTGGCGTTGCTCACTTTCTTTCCATCTCTGTGACTCTGTACCATAGGGCTGTGCAATTCTCTTTGCATGAAAACTTGTTCTTTGTACTTGGCATTACCTTTCTATTCTGTGTTAACTAAAACATCAGTACCATACACCTTGGACCATCTTCTCCTTGGGCCAATGCTTTTATTAAAATACTAAGCAGAGCTGGGATTGACACAGACCAGAAAAACGCCCCTCTTCTTCCCAGCAGTATAAACAATTGCAATTGCTGCTTCTTACCTACCTAATAGATATTATTTTAATCTCAATTTTTTCCACTTAAATAATTAATCTCCCTTGAGGCAGTGAAAGCAATTCTCGATTTAGTGTATTGAGATTAGTTCCAATGCATTGAGCGTGTCTAAAAATCCAGTTATCTTATTGAAGGCACTACAGATTGCCACAATCTAACGTGATAAAACCATGTGGTATTTTATCACAGTTTTCATTTAGTTCTCTGTCCTAGATTTACTCATTCTATAATAATGGTACTAAAGTCTTGCAAAATGTCAATAATATCCTTTCACTTTTTCCATTTAAAAGTAGACATAGCACGTTTTCGTTTGCTCTGGGTCGTAGGGTATTGCTGTCAAATTATAGGAACAAATATCCTGTCTGCTATACTGGTGACTTTCACCAGTAAAAATGGTGATGGGGATGGGGACTTTGGATGGGGACTATTTACTCCTTTATTTTCAATTTTGTTGTTAATGTCAAAATTTTGGTAATACATAGGATGTGGTAAATGCTTCATTTCCATGAGATGCTCCACTTTTACTCTCATGAATGTCCATTTTGACAAGTTCTCCTTTCATTTGAGATTTGATTGCAGTTCTTTTTTCATTATTTACATGCTTGAATTCCTCTGGACAACATTACTAACTAGTTTCCTCAGTTTCTCAAAGTTTGTAGTTGAGAGACAAAAATGTAATAATAGACATTTTTTCCCATATTGAACTTTTAAGGATGAGTTGAAGCTGTTCATGATCACACCATTTTAAAAAATGTGGATGCACCTGAAAACAGACCCATTGTCCTGACATGGATTTCAGCTGTTCGTTGACAATTCATTCCTAATTAGAACTAGATTTTACAGTTTGGATTTTCAGATCAGGGCAACATAGAGATCTGCCCAGGCCTTTTACCCTTGAATGTCATGCTCTGTGGATAACACAGCTCCCAGGGACTGGCTTACAGAGTTCCGAGGCCGTGGAAGTAAGTGTGGTGATCATGAGGCACATTTGGGAGTGAGAAATGTCACAAAAGAAAAGCAGAGTTAGAGAAAGTGGCCAAACCAAAATAAAAGTATAATTCAGAATGGTATCTCAGAGATGTGCTCTCTGCAGAGACCTGAAGTAGGCCACAGGAAATGCACAGAGTTATCCATATCTTTCCCCTTTTTTAGGGAGATCGCAGCATCTGAAGAAAGCTGATGCTCTGAAGTTCACAACTTGCTACCAAATGTAGCTGCCAGTGAGTTGAATGGCTGTGGTTTTCCACTGCTTTTTCTCCAGCATCTCTTGACATTGGGGCATAAGTGGAGGGAGAAATCTCATGCCCAGTCTGATTTGCTGTGTTTCAAAAGTGAATCACTGTGCAGTATTTCTGGGGCCAGGAGGAGATCAAACAGGTGAAAATCATTGTGGGCATCCAGTCCTTGTGGTGCTTGGCTGCATAGGAAGATCCTGTGTCTAGACTTTGCTCTGTGGCTTATTTGGTTTTTATCTAATTATTGTTCAATGTCAATTGCATGTGCAGAATTGAGAGTTGAGTATCCAATGGAAGTTGTTTCCTTCTGTCTTGCTCTTTGCTCAGCACTGCAAGCTCAGTGTTGGGATGTGTAGGGCAGGCCAGTCCTGAGCGTTTGTACAGAACCCTAGACAGTCAGCAAATCATTGCTTGAAAAAAGGCAATTTTTGTGTCTGAGTGTTGAGTAAGTGATTCTGTATTAGAGTTTTTCATCTGAGCAGGTAAAATCCCTCTTTTATAGACTAAAATCTTACCATTTGATTTATTCAATGTATATGTAAGACATATATAGATTCTATTCAATTACATTCAATTACATTTTTACCACTTAGGGTTATCCACAGAAGTTCAGTCCACAGGCATCATGTCAAACCCATGTTTCTTTAGGCAGCTGTTTGTGCAACATAAAAGCCCCAAACAAACAAACAAACAAACAAGAAGGATGTATTCAAACTTTTCAGGCTCCATCAAAACTTAATTTTCTTACTGTGAACTCTCACTGAAACTTTCAGGCATAATATAGATGAAGATAATGTGGTGTGGGTTTTGACAAATATAGAAATCTCAAAATAATTAAGAATGCAAGCTACTGATTAAAGAGTATTTGAAATGCTGTATCAGTTTATGAATCATCTGCCCGTTAGTCATAATATACAGTCAAATTAAAAATTAGCTGAAGGATATTAATTAAAGAAGATTAAAAGAAAAATGCTACTTAGCATGAAAGAGAACAGAATATGCTTATTGTTGAAATGAACTTCTAACACTGTAATATGTGTATAAGCTTATGATGTGTGTTTCACTCATAATTGCAATATGTGAATCTGAAACAAGCAGAATGTGCTCCAGAATTGGCAATTTATTACAGGGTTGAGATTCTTCTGTCAGCCACTGCTTTTTGAAGTGGCCTGTCAAATTTAGAGCCTGGACTTTCCAAATGGTTTCTTTAGCTTAAGATTTTGAGAAAATCTTTGATTTCTGTCTTTACTTGTAGTCCTTTAGAGAGATGTGTCCACAATGGTGGAGATATTTTTTTCTATATGAACTCTTAAATGTTACTGTATTTAGTTGCTTTCTGTTTTAGAATAGCAAAAAATAACTGTTTGTTGTTCAGGAGCAGAAAGTCCCAGACGTTTTTCACAAGTACCCATTTGATTTTGGGAGGCCAAGCAGACTTCTCTGTGGTCTCGCTGCTTTGGTTCAGATTTCTCAAGGAAAATGGTAGTATTTGAAGCATGTAGCAAATATGTCCTAGGTCCTGTATGAATGAAAATATTACCTTCTGTTGAAGGAACTTTTGTGAAAGCTCTGGATAGTTTATGGGAAGGAAAATCTATTTTAGGAACCCTTTGTGAGTCCTAAACCCTTAGGAACCCTCCTTCTAGCAGCAATGCTGTAAACTTTTCCTTCTGAGAGGGGAAAGATTCCTATTTGTTTTTCATTCAAATACATTTAAATGATTGCAAGAGTAAATTACCCCTACTAAGAAAATCTAATACCTATTATACCCATATTTCAGCACACCAGAGTCAAACTCAAATCTTGAGTGCATTAGATAACAAAAGGAGAAGCTGTGAAATACTTTGAAAACCCTTTTTCTACCCAGTGTTGGGCACTTTTGGACATATTTCTCATCCTAAATGTTGAATGCACCAGTGTGCAGAGATAGGTGGTGGCCAGGTCAAGCGTTACCAGTTCAATACTGCTGTGACTGTGGCATCAGACTAAGGAAGAGCCACTCAAGAAGGCTGCCCTGGCTTGGCCCTGCTGCTCTGTGCTGCAGCGTGTGCAGAGCTGGAGTGTTTGGAGTGTTGCCCTGGGTTTGCTGGGACAGAATTCACTTTCTTCCTGGATTATGGAAAGATTCAGATGTTGGAGCTCGGTTGACTGAGGCTGTTGGTGACACTGCACCAGACATGGATTTAAAAAGGCTTGTGTTTTCCCCACCCCCAAGAGCATTAGAGCCCAGCAGTGCATGGGGATGAAAACCAATGGGGGAGAACCATTTCTTTTCTAAGCCATGTCAGCCTAGAGCTGTTCACTGGGGAGAGCACACGTGCAGACAGGGCTGGAGACCACTGCAGTGTGGATGAAGGATGGGCTGCCAGGCCAGCAGTGCTCTTTTCTCTGCCAGGTGACCTCGATACCTGCAATGCTGGCAAGTGCTGGCTGTGGTAAAAGGTTTTATTGCTGGTAAAATCTGAGAGGAAAACAAACAACAGACTGTAGTATGCAGAAATGCATGTCAGAGGGTTATCATTTCTTACACTGCATGTCGATCTCATCCATCTCTCTTCTAACATCCATATGTTCTGATGTTCTCACCTAAACACCTCTTCCACAACAGAAGTGACATTTTCCAGCAAAGGAATCAAACTGCTGAGAACCTGAGGGAATTGTACGAGGTCATACAGGAACTTGTGGCTAAACACACAGTTGAACCTAAATTTCTCATGTTGGGTTGGAGGTCTAACCAGTGCCCCACACTACCTTGATGGAGGGGAACATCCTGTAGGTATTGCCCTCCATAACTTCTGGGGAAGGCACCCCCAGAAGATTAGCACCTCTGCAACCAATGCTGATTCAACTGTGAGAACTCATTGCCCCAAATCCAGCGTCCCGTGTGGGGTGTGAGTTGCCAGCAGTGTACCAAAGGGTTTGCAGTGAAGGAGCACTGCTTTCTGCACCCCTGCAGCTTTTACCTGCAGCAATGTTTAGAGACAGCACAATGCCTAAAGTTTTTTCCATTTGTCTTTTGCTGTGGTAATAAAAGGCTGAGAAGTGCTGTGAATCAAAAGGTTAGCTCCAATCATACAGCTGTCACCGTGAACTATTCTGCACCCTGCTGTGCTGGTGTTGCTTTGTGCTGGAAGAGTGAGCTGTGATGTGCAGAGACAGGTAAAGCGTGTTGCTTCCGAGTGGATGAATGCTAGAAAATGTGCATATGCATGATTTAGACATGTTGCCTGGATTGCCAGGGAAGGCAATGAATGAGCAGTGAAGGAAATCTTTCCTACAGCATTTATGGCAGCTTGGAGAATTCCTCTTCTCTAATGTTCTTATAATTGCTGTGACCTAGAGCTGGTTGAACATTCACCCCACAGTAATGTTTTGCCACTGAAAAATGTTGATTTCACTGGTCAAGGTGTATGTCTGCTTGCAAACTTGTCTGTGGAATTCTTTCGAGGTTACTCGTTTTGGTATGATGGATGCAAAAATAAAGTTATTCAGCTATTTGAATACAGATGCTTTCTATGGAATATTGGGAATCCTACAAATACTTGTCTTGAAACAAAAATAGAACATTTAGCACAGAATTTGGAATTTTTTGATTAATTTGTATGCAATGATACTCTATCCTAAACTGTCAAACTTTCTCCACAGATGTTAAGTTCTGAACTTAGAACTTTCCTGTAAGTCTGGATGACATGGCTATATCAACTCTCTAATAAGAACATGAGCATAGAGAATACTGGTTTTTTTCTGCCCTATTGCAAGCACTGTCGATAATGATGCTGTGTTGATGGGCTTCTCAGGGCTTGGTGAGACACTAATTTGGAAAGTTTTGGAGTCAAGCTCATTTTGGGGTCAAGAAGCTCCATTTTACTTCCTCTCACAAGAAGGACCTATTGCCAATCTGGTTTCAGAGTAGAAGAATGTACATAAGTCAAAATTCTTCAGTGTTCAGGCTGTCCTGACATTTCCTCCCCTCCAAACATGGAAAGCTTTGACACCCAGCTCTGATCTAGCTTCTCTTTCTATCAAAAATACTTCATTAGCCTGTGTTTCCTACATTTAAAATTTATCCACAGAATAGCAGTAGGGTGTATTGCATGATCACACAAAAGAGGTAGTGCGGTGTAGTGGGAACTCAGTCACATACTTATCAGTGCAGCTATGTGTTTGATGATGATGTGTATTCATCTGTCTGCAGTTTTAGTCAGGAAGTGGTCTCAGATGAAAGTCTGTCATCTCTTTAAACATCTTTCAGTTGCTTCTGCATTGATGAGCCACTCTATTCCCTTCCAGTTCAAATAAAAACTGGTTGCCTTTAACCATTTGTGGATTGTACTAAAACGGAAGAGAATACAATTAACACGATGAGTGTTGTTTGTGCCCATTAAAGTGTACAGCTTTTGGATGCAGGCAGGATTGCAGAGGCATCTCACCATCAGAACAAGCCTTCTCATTCCACTGCTCAGTGCCTCTGTGCTTTCTTAGGAGTTTTTCCACCATATTCTCTGGAAAGCTGGAGCCCCTCTGGGTGCTGGAGCTGCTGTCTGTTGCATTTTTCATGATCTTCTTGCAGTCACCTCATGTCTCTCACCAAGTGATTGTCTCTCTGTCTCGTTCTGCTGTGAGAGCAGTCGACAGGCAGCTGGTGGGTGCCTTTCCCAACAAGGTGTCAATCTAACTCCCCCACGTCTCACTCACTGTAAGGATTCAATGTAAATGTTGTGAAGACACATCAATGTCTAAAGAGCTTTCTCTTCACAAAGTGCTTTGATGCTTCTGAAATGTGCTTCCTCGCTCTCAGGAGACTTAAGTCAAGGTTAAGGAGTTTTAAGAAAAACTTGGAGCCATTTGACATCTAGTTTGATAGAAGTGTGTATAAGAGCAGTGGTTTCTGTTGTCTCCTGGACTGGGCTAGGCTTAATTAAAACTGTGTTTCTTAGATTTGAATGTTCAATTCTTAGCAGGATCGATCCCAGTAATTCATCATTTAAAATAATTGCGACACCATTTAATCTCTGAATTATGATTTTAGCATTACTTCAGTTATTCTGAAACTCTTTTTCATCAGATCTTGTTTTCTCCTAGCTAAATGAAGTGTTCTAGTTATTCTAGTTATTACTTATTACTTAACAAATCTGGTGTTTCAAACAATTACTTTTAAATTTCTTTTGGTACTGCCTTCGCAGTGAATGCCGCTTCCTCTGGCAGGGGAATCAGCACGTAACTCCAGACTTTGCAGTTGGCTTTTCTGAGTATCTCAAACAAGATTCACAGAATGCTAATGCACGGGAGCTCACGCCCTGTTGAATATGTCTCTTTGCCCTTAGCAGCTGTCTTGTACTTCTGTTTCAGCACTTCTGTATCCATTTTTCTTAATGTTAAAAAGTTTGCACAACAGTGAGAAGGGTACAAAATTTATGTGGCAGCAGTGGTAGCTTCAGTCCTAAATGAGCAATTACACTTCATGGTGAAACATGACCAGCTGGCCCAGCCATATGGGTCTGGCGATTCTTCCTAAGCTTGTTTTGACTGAATTTGAAGGTGTCTCTGAGGAAGTGCCAAAAACAAACAGAGACTCTGCTACAAGGGGACTTTCATCACCTATTTGTTTCTTCATTACAAAGACACACAAACTAAAACAAAGATGGCTGTTTTCACCTCTAACTGGGGACCTCAACTGAATCATTTAATTGAGGTCAATCATTGCCTCTTGGGTACTGATATGATGCCCCTTCCCAGGTTGATTTGTCGCTTGCTCCATAGCAAAAGCCCCAGTAAGTAATAGGTTTAGATAAGAGACTTATCTAACTCTGCAGGTGCTATTTATGTCTTCTGCAGAGAGCCTTTCTTTGTTCTGGCATTGCTGTTTTGACACAATTTTATCCAAGCACTTTCTGTGTATGTGAATTAGCAGCAATAGAAGATGGAACATGTCAAACCTCTCTTGACAGAAAATGCCTTTAAAAATCTTTCCAGGGAGAATTCACATTGCACTAAATCCCTTTCCTCCCAGTGAGGAGTCTGGAAAAGAACCTCATATTTTAGCACATTAATCTCTTCTGTAAAATGAATTTTTAAAAGTGCAAACTCCATGTTTGTGTCTTTTCTCTGGTGCACCTGCACAGCATTGGTTTTTCTTCAAAGTAATATGCTTGAGGGGTTTTTGCCTTATTTAATGTTGCAAAATGCTTCATTTCAGCTCTGGTCTGTGCCTTGCCTCAGTGAAATTGCCATTAGGATCCTCCTGCTACCTTTTATCCTAGTGGGTCTCAGACAAACTGTGAGAGCTGCAGCCTTACAGGAATCCAGCCCAGAGAGGAGGGAGAAGGCTGAAAGTACCAGTCCTGGAGAGCGGTGTGTTGGCAGCTCTGTGGCAGCTTTCAATGTTGTTGGGCTGATCTGAAACAATAGACTTAGGAATAATCTTGGGGGGAAAAATACCAGAAGTATTTTGGAGCATAATTTATTTTTTAATAAAATAAAAATCTTATATTAGAAACCAGAAAATCAGTCCAGTATAAAATTCTGGGTGTTTTTCTGGCTCTATTCTATTCTATTCTATTCTATTCTATTCTATTCATAAATTTGCCACCTTTCATTGATTTAAATTATTTTAACCATTTCAATACCAAACCCACAGCAGCCAAATACTAAATTTATTTCTTGGTTTTTTTTGTGTTTAGAAAAATCCTTTACTTTTTGGGCTTGGTTTACACATCCTAAGATATTAGAAAAAGAAGTCAAAACTACTTTCCCTCGTCCTGACCCTGTTGGAGTTGTTGTTTGCTTAGATGGGGCTGGGGCTGCTGCCAACCTGGGGCGCTCACCACTTTATTCCTCCTGAGTTCCTTCCTCAGTCACTGCTTGGAAAAATGTTGCCATTTCTCAAGCAAAAACAGGAGACAGCAAAATGGAAAGCTAGAAAAGCAAAGCATAGCTACTTTTAAAGGATAGCACAAGGAGTAAATTAAAATGATGACCAGTTGTGAACACGAGAAGGACTGACACAAATTTATACTCTTCTAGCTCCCTTCCAAATGAAAAATGGGCATAAACCCCTCTGTGTGCTGGTTTGCATGCATGAGAAGAGGGGTGAAATATAGCCTGTCTTGCCCACCGATCACTTACTGAACCATCCAAAGGCTGGGAGGGAGATTCACTGTCCGGGTGTGTCGGAACCCCAGCGACTCCGGTGCCGCTGTCCCGGGTGGGTCAAGCCCCGCGGCGCCTCGGCCGAGACCCGTTCCGAGCCTTTCCCTGCCCCGCCGGCAGCGGGGACAGGCGGGAGGGGCCCGGGTGGCGGCGGTGTCCCGCGGGCAGGGCGGGCACTGCCAGCGCGGCTCCCGGCAGGTGTCAGCAGAGCCCCGCGGACGCCGCGGGCTCCGAGCGGCGCTGCGCACCCCGCGCGTCCCGGGGAGCGCGCCCGGCTCCCGGCGCTGAGCGAACGCGGGGTGGATGCCGCACCGAATAATTGCAGCGGCACGAGTAATCGCCAGCTTTATTTTGTAAAAACATTTCCTCAAACGCGTTTTGATGGTCTACAGACGAGGTGTTAACAAGCTGCGTTTCTGCCGTGAGCCTTGCTTCAGAGCTGGTGGATGCCCACTGTAAATGAGCTCTCTAGAATTCCCTGGCATTCTTCCTTGCAGTGTGAGAAATGCTGTACAGCCCTTAAAGTGCCTATTTCGTGTTTCTCTGCATACTTATTCCTAATGAGGCGCATGAATTCATAATGTGTATTGAGATAACATTAAAGTTTGTAGCCTAAAGCAGGAAAAAGTAGAATGGCAAATACTTGGCCTTTGCTGATAACTTAGTTGGTTGTAAAGGGAAGGTCAAAATTCATATGCTTTACAATGAATTTTTAGCAGCTGTCAGCTGCTTCCAAAACCTTATGTCACTCTACTTGCACGTGATTTTTATATTTAACTTCTAAATTAAAAAATTTATGAGAGTTCTAAATCTCCGTCTGTTAAGCAAGGGTGATGACGTGCTGTCTTACAGCCCTTCAATCCTGGTATATCAGTCCACACTTTTCAGAAGTTGTGTAAATAGTTATGCATTAGCCTAAATGTGCCTATTCACTTTCTGTGACCCAATGAGAGCATTTTTGGAGGTTGCACTGAAACTAAGAAATGCTTTGTTTTAAGAGATGTTCTAACCTACGCCTTGATCACATGTTTATAGATGGTTTTAGAATATTCTATTGTTCTTTAACAAGGAAAGCAATAGTGCTATCCTCTACATACAATCAAAACTGTTGAAACTATTTTCAGAAGTTGCTTGAGTGTCCGGAAAGCTGTCTTATCAAGAGGCAAAGATGATGAATAACCACTGTCCTGCATATCTACTTTTGTGCCATAGCACTTTCCATTTTCAGTCCTCAAAATGCTTTCTTTTCTGTGACTTGAGCATTTCCATAATCCGTCTCTTTTCTGGACAGTTCTGGCAGATGAGTGACTTCTTGTAAATGACAGGTAGAGCTGGTAGGAAATCCCCTTCATGACACCCTGGAATTTTGGAAGATAAATTTAGCTCCTTTGAAATGCAAGTGCATCTTACCATTGTCCTTAATGGAACATTTCTTTTTTTGAATGTGTACACATATAATAAATTAATTCCTTTTCAGTGTTTCCCCGTCCCTAACTAGAGCAATGGGAAAACTCTTGGGAATTACAGTGGATTGTCCTTCTTTTCCTGCTTGCCCAGGTAACTCCAGCCATGGGTCGTGAGTTGGAGTGTGGTACGCAGCTGTGTGTGTCTAAATGGGAAGTGGTTCAGAGAGCGCCTCTGGGATTACTGAGGGTGAAAACAGGCCCCTGGGGAAAATGCAGAGCAGCTGATGGGCTGCCCTTGGCCAGGTGCTCCTGCTCTCCCTGCGGAGTTTGCTTTTCATAGGGAACATGTCAGAAGTCACTTTGATAGTGAGATTTTTTTCTTAAATTGGGGCAAAATTTGGTTATGATCATCTTTATGTGAGCAACAGGAACAGGACTACAGTCTGCCATTCCCCTGTCCAGCTTCCATATCTCTTCCACTTCAGTAGCATGCTCAAGCACAATCTCATTTGCCTTTTGTACTTATTTTTCCATATTTTCTGCTAAAGAGCTTTGCTCATCGATATTTGAACTCAGAGAGTTAGTATTTCAGCTGATCATTCTATTGATCTTCTCCAAATGATATTTTACCAGTGAAAATGGATCGAATTTAACTGAAGTGGCAGAAGATTTAGAAACAAGATGTAATAAGGTCTCAGCCTTTTTTCTTTTACCTTCTATTTGCTAAAATCCTAATACACTGAGCATAAGTAAGAGAATGCAAGATGGATAGGAAAAGGAAATATAATATGATAGAATTAATTTCAATTTCCTTCGCAGGGCATGTGTGGGTCATTTTGACATCTTGCTGTGTACATTTAGAGGATGGAGTACTCAAATAAGCTGAGCTTTTCCCTCTTCACATTGATCCGGTCAGGTTCAACATAACCTATCACCTGGCCAAAAGCTCATTATTGTGTTAAGTGAGTCAGCTGCATAAGCAGTTCTGCTGCTGAACGTGCTGATCTTATGAAGTTATAAATTATTAAAAATCTTTTTTTGTTTTGTTTCAGCCAGAGAAATAAGGACACCTCATCACTTCTGCACGATCATGTGTTTCTTGGGGTTCGCACAAATCAGTTTACAAATGAAAATGTAAGGGTGAGGATGGCCTTGCTGAATCAGCAGCACTGCCTGTCTGTGTCCAGAGAGGAACAAAAAGTACTATTCCAATAGCACAGAAAGAAGGGGGAATCTTAGTAGTGGTACCGGGAGGTGGGAACAACAAGGGGACAAATAAACTGTCCCCAAATCAAACCTGTCCCAGCTTGTGCCTGGCTCTGGCCACGTCTGTCATTTGTTGTGTCCGGCCTTGGGCAGCCCTCAGGGGGAGGGTGGCCAGAACATGCAGGGAGCTGTGTGCCCGGGCACAGCTGGCATTGGGTAGGCATCTGGCAGGAGCCGAGAGGCTGCAGCACAGCTGGGCTCTCCTGGCAGCTCTGTGCTCTGAGGGCAGGCCTGCCACAGCTGTCCTGCCGCTCTCCTTCTGCAGCCAGCCCCAGACCTGTGCCCTGTGCTTCCAGAGCTATGCACATCCCGTCCTCGGCACTGCCTGGGAGCTCAGTAACCTGAAAGCAATGGGGAGTCAGCACTTGTCTAAGAATAAAAGATCTGATAACTGACTTTTAAAGGGCTTCCCGGTGTGTCTCTCCAAAGAATCAAATAATGCCTGATGATACATCAGTTTTCACAGGGCTTTGCGGTAGATAATCATACTGCTCAGAGACAGGCTGTTCTGATTACTTCTGCAGGGAATAATACACATTTGAGCTACCTTTCCACCAAGAAGTTTCAGTGGAGAACTTCACAGATGATTATCAAACTTGTGCCAATGGAAATTTGTAAGACCTTGCCAGGTGTTCTGCGCAGGACAATAGCATTATACAATCTTGCGGCTTCATGTGGTGCCTCCTAAAAATGAAACCTGACTATTCAATTAAAATTATATTAAATGGTATTCTCAGGCAAATGCTTGTCCTAAGCAAAATTGCAGCTAGGGGTCTCTGTGTACTTGTAGGAGGCAGCAGAGTGGCAGGCAAAAAGTGCATGAGAACTTGTTTGTCACTCTCAGAAGTTTGTCTTGCAGTGTACTGGAAGGATTTTCTCTTTCCAGGTAGGTAAAATGCAGACTTTCTGTTTCTATGGCACAGATGCCGAGACTCACTCCTGCTAACACCCTTTCTTTTTGTGGCGTTGAGTTCTTCTTCTGCCAGCACATTGATTTTTGCAAACGTTTCTTTCTTTGGCTTCTCTGGGATTTGAGGTGCTCCCTCACAGGTTACCTGGCAGGAAGGGCCAGGATATGGCTGGGTAGCTGAGTTTGTGAGATGCTAACAACAGCTACCGCCCTCTGTAACTTTGCCTTGGAGTGTTTCACCTGAAAGAGTCATTTAATGTGGGGCAGAGAGCTCGGGTTTAGTCCTCTCTTAGTGCTGTAAGCTCTTCCTCTCTGCAGGTCTCTATTTCCTTTCCTATGCAGAGGCCTTGGGGGCATTACAATGGCCAGAGGTAGTGAAATTCCTCTCAGAAAAAGAAATCGTCTTCAGGAAAAAAGTTTGGCTGATCAAAAGTGCAGTCTTACTAATTTGGACCCCTTTTAGCAGTGATACACAGCATAAAAAAAAAAGGGATGCACTTGTGTAAGAGTGAGGAGCCCAACACTGAAGCCATTTGCATGGATCTTTGGCACAGCCAGGATCATAATCTCAGTTTCTTAATCCCGAGGTCAATGTGATGTTTGAGATGCAGTCTCTCCAGCTAATGTCTGTTCCGTAATAACATCTCTGTTTTTCAGAATGAAATTAAAATGAATTTTTAAAAAGTGCCTGCAGTAGAGAATGGGATAAGTACCCACAAGAGAACAGAGAAGCCATGTAAATCTCCTGGATTGGTTTAGTCCCCAGTGGCTGAGATTTTTTAGATCAAAGAAATGCAAAAGAATACAGGAGTAGGAACATGAGAGCTCCTCAAATATAGCTGCTCCAGGTTTCTTATTTTGCAGGGGAACAGACTCACAATGGAGGGAAGATGTTTCTGCTTTCATTCTAGCTATAATTTTGGATCTGAAGATTGTTGTTCTCTCTTTGAAGCGTTTACTTTATAGATTCATGATGAGCTGCAGGTGGCTTGTGGAATCAGGGTGACAGTGTATCATTCATTATGACAACTTTTGCTAACTAAGAGTGTATTTTAAAAATGAATTGGTTGATTAATGTGCATTTTTATTAATATTGTTAATTGTACTTTATACATGGAACTGACCTAGAAGAAACTTCCTCAAAAAAGCGTCAAAAATTCCCAACCAGCATAAAGTGAAGTAACAGCCATCTCTCTACTTTGTGCAATCAAAGGAAGAGTAAAGCCTAGCAGAACTGGGAACTTCCCTTTCTAAAATTAACAGCAGAGGTTTTTAGAACAAAGTATGGGAGGAATAAATGGTATATGCGTACTATACGCCCTAGCTTATAATATAGCTCAAAAATATCTGCTTTTACTGATACAGAATACATATGAAAAAGTGCTGAAAGGGTAAGAGGGGACCAGCCCATCACAAAAGGCCATCTCTTGCAAAGTGCTTGAACTTTCCCTTTTCACACAAGTCCATGGGAGTTGAAGGCATGCTGCACTTAGCACATCTGATCTAATCCATTTTTAATGTGACTTTCACTTTGAAGCATCATGCTATATATGAAAACCACATCCAGCAATGTGATGTAACTGCTAATGTTTCTAGATGCAGTGGGGTCAGAAAGTACAAAGTCTTGGAGCACACACCTCCTTTATGTTGACAGCTACTGAAGTTAGCTAGACGGACAGAGTTTCACAATTTTCAGTATCTTAACATTGTTTCAAATTCCCATTTCCAGTTTGCATCAGCAGGGTAGAGAGTAGACTTGACCCTTTTCACACTGGCATCAAAAATAATTTTGTTCTTGACTTTTCTAAGGCCATTTTGAGCCTTCCCTCTGATTTTTTTAAATGATGAAATTAAGGGAAATGTATTTATAGGGGGAGATTGTGGTTGTACAGTTGGACCTCTTCTGTTCACACATCAAAGTACATTTACAGCTCATGGAACTGTATTTTTTCCACAGTCAGACTTGCTCCCTCTCACAGTTGGGATATGTCAAATAAAAGTGTTCTGGATGTCCTTAGTCATTTTCTCCTGTCTATGGAGGGCACGGAGAAGTGACAGTAACAAATGCAGCCGAAGAGGGGCTTGCCACTGTGATTCAGTCCTGCTGCTGACTAGTTAAGAGATGCAAAGGTTGAACATATCTGGAGTCAAATGCTAGAGGTCTGAATCTCTTTGGTGTCTAGCTGACATGGCTTTGTCCTGCGGAGTTCCCTGTCCACACACATTGCTGTTCCAGTTCAGTGCTTCATGATGCTTTGAAAAACTGAAAACAGAAGCTTAGGTAACAGTGGAAGGTCTCGTCCTTACAGGGTTGTTCATAACTCTGAGTAAGCTGCATCTTCCAGCCTTCTTAATTGGTTAGAAAAATATTTAGGCTTACCCTGTATTAACTACAGCGATTGTGATCATTCCTTGATTTACAAGCTGGTTCCATAGAAACAAAAAGGGCTCATTTTCCTTTTCCACATCAAAGCACACTAAGCTTCTTGTCTGTGCCTCATCAAAGGAATGATTTCAACACATGTATTTCTCAGAAGATGACAGGAGGAACTGGGAAACAAAATCAAAATGAAACATTAATTTAAAAGAACACAAGCATCCTAATTGGAACTTTACTTTAACAGATATGCCCATGCCTGAGAAATGATGGCTGGGAGCAGAATCAGGCTTTCGGCAGCCACCGTCTCTGAATGGTTCATAATAACTCCTAAATCCGTTTGCTGTGATTTTAAAATGATTTTAGGAGCTGTCATCTGTGTGAGTAATCTAAAGGACCACATCTTGATCCTTTGCTCAAGAAAGATGTATTCATTAAAGCTGCTAAGAACAACAGAGAACAGAAGGCATATCCGTTTGCTGTGATTTTAAAATGATTTTAGGAGCTGTCATCTGTGTGAGTAATCTAAAGGACCACATCTTGATCCTTTGCTCAAGAAAGATGTATTCATTAAAGCTGCTAAGAACAACAGAGAACAGAAGGCATGTCAAGGTCACTGTGATATTCTTATTCTGAAATTACTGCTGTAGTCTGTACAGCATATATATAAATCATATCTGGGCCAGCTAAGTTCCCCTGATTCAGATAATGTTACACAAGGGATGAAGTGGAATAGAGTATCACTGCTTCTGTGTGAAACCAAATACAGTCCAAACCACACTCAGCTCATGCAGTTAGAAAACCACTGCAAATGTGAACATCCCAAATTCTCATTACTAAGCATCACAGTGGGTATAAGGACTATTCCTTGTGGCTGAGAAGTTGGGGCTGGCACAGTGCAGTCACCAAAAAGAAGCTGCCTCTGTGTCCTTTATAAAGTAAATCATTGTCTCATTAATATTAACAAAAAATACCCAGCCTCATTTTCGGGGTTAAATTCAAGAAGGTATTGTGAATGACTGAATATATTGCAGCTTACATGTGCAAAGACATCCAGTACTAATTCTTTCAGAATACCCCAATGATGGATTTTTGAGGGTTTATAAGCAAGAGATTAGAAAAGCCACATGTTGAGAGTGAAAGGAAGACAGACACATAAACACAGCGTCTGGGATGGAGGAGCATTTATTAATAAAAAGAGACATCCATACAGTGCTGACTGCTAGCAAGTGATGCACACCCATGGAGTGGGTGTGAGTTTCCCATGGAATTAGATTAAGTTCCATTTAATCCTGTGTATTATTTAATTAAAAGGCAGGGTAGTGGGAGACCTGCATCTCCTCTGTTGGGGCCCTTCATTTTTTAGTGCTCAACTTTGTGTCAGGCAGTACGAGGGGGAAAGCAGCTGCCCAAGCAGTGTCCTGGGTTTCAGGGCACTGTGTGTTCATTGAAAGGATGGATATTATTGCATCTTGTTCCTTCATGACTAACACTGAGGAGAAGAACACAAGGCGGGCAGGCAAAGGACTTTTTAATAAGATGGACAGAGAGTGTAATCGGAATGTTTTTTATTGCTGCTTTCAAAAATCTTTTGTCTGACTTTGGTTTTCTACACTTGGGCTATGCCTTGGTCCAGCTTTGCTGCCAGCTCTAGATCTGAAATGGTGACAGCAGCAAGGCCTAAATAAAGCTCTAAATGACAAAACCATTAGGAAAAGAAAGGAAACAGGTTACCTAGACTCTACAGGAGAGACAGGGAAACTTGACCTGGGCCTCTGAAGATAGACTACAGGTGATGAACAGCCTGTGGGATGACAGCAGTGGTTTAGAGAGCACTATACATCAGGATGCTAATTCTGAGATTTAATCTGTTTCCTTTAGAAACTCTGTATTTCCTTAAGGAAAAAGCTATAAAATATCTGTGATCTTTGGTCAGGCTTCTGGTTTATTTCAGGATCTACTGTTTCATAGGAAGCGATTCAGGAATCTTCCTACAAACTTGCTACTACTCCTGCAAGCACTTTAGCAAGGCTTTGCATTAGTTTTTAAAGTGTTTAAGTTTAGACAGTTAGCAAAAGGATTATCTTCATGTTTAGTCCTTCAGGAGAGCCTGTTGTACAACTTCAGCACGTGCACTATGTGTGTGTGAGACAGCTGTGGATTCATGGGAGTACAAGAGTGGCAGAATGGAATGCTGGCTGCTGATGGGTGTTTTTAGGTACAACTGGAATGCGAATACTGATAGCAGCCTCTGCAATAGGCAATGACATTCCTACCTGAGCAGCTGGGTACCCTGATCCAAGACATTTCCCTCAACAAGGCAGGCTTGCCGCTTTCTCAAAACCTACTTTGGAGGCCTCCTAAAAGCAATCTCTTCCAAAGATTAAGTCAGACTAGACTGAGGTGATGCAAGACACCAAGAAAATTGGATGAAAGGGATATCTTTTTCCAAAGAAATCCCCTTGGTTAGTGAGGTCAGCAGCTTAAGAGGTATTTTCTGTTTGGGACTGATAGGACTTCACAGATTCCTAAGGCAGCAGAGGCAACTAGTATAATTGGTTTGAATTTTGTTTGTCTAGGAATTTGCTGGGTTTTTTGAGGTTAAAAAGAAGGTTTTTTGATATGACAGCTACATGTGTTTTGTTTGACATCAGGACTGAAGTTATTCTGGGTGAACACTTTTTGTGTGGCGCATCCCTTTGCTTCCTCTACTGCACTGCCTGTTTCCAAACACAACGGAAAATGATGACTGGTCAGCAGAGCTGGAGCTACCTTGCAGTTTGTCTCTGCCTTTATTCACCCTCTTGAAAGAACATCTGGGACTCTTCTTCCAACACTGCTTTGATTTTTAGCTCAGGAGGAATGGGAGCAGGATGTTCTCTGTGAATCAGTCCCAACCCCAGTTGGTCTGACAAAGCAAAACCCAAGTTTTTTGACCTCTTTGGCAAGTCTTTTCTGTTTATTCATGAATTTTACTGTGGTCAGGACATGGGAAAGATTTTGGCTTTACATGTTTGCACTGGAAAATGCTTCTCCTTTTGTTCATTCAAATGGAGAAAAGGTTTTTGTTCTCCTCCTTGTACTGCAAGTATAAGAGGAAACTGCCTGTATTGTCACTGCTGTTTCTACATTGCCATGGGAACAGATTTGAAGTGCTGCATCCGTTAAGTCACTGAAATGAAAAGTGGCACAGTTTACCCGTTCAAACTGCACTTTTGCCACTGCTCCATGCATGTTGACCTGTTGCAATATTGTTTTTGCGCCACCTTGGTTCCGGAAGAAATACTGCTTTTTTGATGGCACTTGGGTACCATGGTTTGGGGTGGAATAAATAGCACAGGCAGAGCATTGTGCTCCCCTGGTTCTGATGCCAGCTCAGGCTTGTGTGAGATGGTTCAGAGGTGGTGCAGGTATTCACACTGACTGAAAATATCCCCAATACAGCACTGCATTTCATTGCGCAGGGCTTTCTCTTAAGACCTCAGAACACTTTGCATTCAGTCCCTATTTACTGGTGCGAAGATTAAAAGCCCTACCCAATTTTTTTTTGATCACTTTGGGGTTCTTCTGGATCTGGAATGCTAAATCAGACTTCACTTTACCAAAATAAAGCTTTCAAATGTAATTATTCTATGGTATACTAATTATTGCTTGTTAAGCATGGCAGAGTCAGGAGAGAGTGAGGCACAAATTGAAGCAAAATGAGGCCTCCTGAAGAAACTACAGTGCTCATGTTCTTGACTGCACAATGTTTAATTGCTAAAGAAATTCTAAGCATATATTAGTATGATAATATCTATCAAAACCGGTATGAATTCATGTATTTTTTACATAGTGTTGGTTTTTTCTTTTTCTTTTCACTTTTAAAACCTACCTCAAGAGTGAAGAATAGCGGAGTAATTGTTGAATACATTCATATTTGAAATGAGACCAAATTCACAGCCTTTTAACCTCATCTGCAGGACCTGCTGGTACGAGCATTTTTTATGAGGAATAGCATTACTGTTTCAGGTTCTACATTTGAACAGACACAGAATATCGATTATAGAAGTTTACAGAGGGAGTTGTAAGTACTTGATAAATGTCATCAGTGTTCTGCTAATTTGTGTTTGTCACGCCTGGTGCTGAAGGTGCTGAAGATAAGATTGTTGGCTGGGTTCAAAAGGGCAATGAATCTGCAATGGCTGCAGAAGATGGGCTGCTAGCAAATCATAATGAAGTCATCACAGGAGAAAGGGAAGGAAGGAAGCAAGGAAGGAAGAAAGGAAGGAGCAAGCAGATTTTTTTCTTTTCTTTTTTTTCCCCCGACACCTCCATCTTTAGTACTACCAGCCAAGCAGTAAAATATTATTTCTCTTTATCTCTTGGACAGACATATGTAGGCTAATTTCCAGATACCTGCTGATAAATAATTTAAATCTTTGCTGAGAATTTGTGATTTTTAAAATCTCTTTAGACTTTACTTGACAATTTATGAAGAGGGAGCTGGGTGCAAGTGAGAAGCCAAGTGGTAGTAGTTTATTGGAAAAAACTGAAACAAGTTCACAAGGATCCTAGAAGGCAAAAACTTTAGAAGTCTAACTCTGAAATGGAAGTTGAAATACTTTTACTCCTCCTGCAGTTCTGTGGTAGAAATCACTCATCCCATCGATACTAGAGAAAAGGGCACATTTTGAAGTGTGAGGAAGGGAATGGTTAAGTCTGAGCTTTGACATTTTAACAAGAAGGTGCAGGTTAGAGTGATACTTTATACAGTGCAAAAGTCTCCTCTGAGCTTCCTGCAGAGGGTTCTGGGTGAGTGGAATTCTGTTTGGTAGCTGATGAACTGCTGTTCAGGAATCTACTCCAACCTACTTGACCCACAGCTGGTACTTACCAATAGCACAACAGCGAGCATTTGGGATATGCCTGAAAAAAGATTTTATGGCTTAAAATGAGAATTACCCATTTGCCTGAGTCTCATGGTAGAGAGCCATGTTAGTCTTATTTACTGAGAAAAGTTCTGGATGTTTTGCTTGCAAAGCACGTAAGAGATAACCAGTGGGTTCTGTGAGTAAATTTGGAATAAGGAAAAAAGAAAAAAAAAACAAAGGAAGAGAGGAAATGAAGGGTGAAGCAGACAGTTCTGGAGCAGTCAATGCCTTCTTTGTTTTGGTCTTCACCAAACAATTAATTATGATTAGGCACTTCATGAAGTTAATTTTAATAAGGGGGTAGGCGTGAAGGCCAGTACAAGGAAAGAGCAGGTTTTATGTTTTCTAGTTAAAGAGCTCAATGAACCTTAGGCTTAGTCTAGAGTACCTCAGGAGCTCACTAGAGTAATTTCTCAACTCTTGGTGTCTATCTGTAAGATTTCATCAATTGTATCCCAGGGGAGAAGAGAAAAATTAGCCCAGCCATTCCCTTTACAATGAGAAAGACTGGAAGCTCCAGTTGATACCAGAGCAGCTAATCAAATTTCGATTCCTTATGGATTCTGAGCTAAGACCACCCAGATTTTATCTTGACAAATTATGTAATTGGGGTAGAATAACTGAACTGCCAACAGGATGAAAGCAAAATCATTGCTATATCTGAGAGGTATAAAGTACTTTTTACATAAAGTTTTTTTTTGGCAGTTTCAAATGCCATTTCTCATAGGCCAGTTAGGTAAGCCATATTGCCATAACAAAATGGTCATTTCCTTAACAAAATGGCTTTTTTAAAAGCCAACTTTTCACCTGTCTGAGTCCTAAGCCACGGCTTAGTATGGAACTGGGAAGGCTTCTGAACTTGAGGCAGACCAGATAGATCTGTTGTATCCTGAGTTCTGGTCAGCATTTGAACTTTAATAACTTAGGTAATAAAACAGCCAACTCAGTTACAAAATTTGCTATTACTCTAAATGAACCACAGGAAGGGAATGAAGCATCCTGAAGGATGACATCAGAACAGAGACTAAAGTGAAAATAAAGTGCCATTCTATTTTTGGAAATCAAATACATATGTACCACAAGGCTTCAACTATTCAGCTCTGTGCCAAGTACATGATGCAGTTGTTAAAAGGCAAATATCATTCCAGAATGTTGTAGGAGGAGTGTCAAATGTAATTACTCTGCTCACCTCACTGCTGTTGAAGCCTCAGCTGGAATCCTGCCTTCAGCTCTGGGCACCACACATCCAGAAAGAGTTAGAAACAGCTGAGAGTAGAGTAATGAGAACAGCAGGTGGTATAGAAAACGTGAGATTGGAGATAAGTGATGATTATTTCTTCCCCTCACAAAAAAAAAAAAAAAAAAAAAAAAAAGGAATTGCTTAAGTTGTGGCAAATATTTGCACAGGATTTGAAGTTTCTAACTGGATTTATAATGGCTGTCTGAGAAGAGACAGAGGCAGAGGTTGTGAAGCCTTTCTGCAGAACCACTAAACTTCTCACAGGGTAACTTTGAGCATGCTTTTGAGGAATTTGTGTTAGGTGTTAGTTTGTCTGAATACACTGGGCTAAAGTTGCTGCAGGGCAGAGTCTGCTTCCTAAGCCATCCTGAAGTGTGGCTGGGACAGGCCTCACCACTGCAGTTCCTGACTTTAACTGGGAGACATTCTAGCACATTCCCCCTGGGAATGGGATTATCTTGATGCTAGCCATGATCTATTCTGAGCTTTATTTCCCCAAGACTATTCTATTTTTTAATACCTTTTTAATACCATCTGACTCTCTTCACTAATACCTTTCTTTACTTTTTATTTTCCAAGCATTTTTCTTGCTCTGGTTTTGCCAGTCATGCCTCTGGACTTTCTTTGCCGTTCAAACTCTTGCAGCCACAGGACTTTTTCATGGTGCTGGTGCAAAGTATGTTGGTGTTGGAAGCCAGAAAGAATTTTCTCACTAATGATGACAAAATAATTATTTAGGCCTTCTGAGTCAACCACACATGCTGAAACAAAAGCAATATAGTATGGAGGTCCATTTCTCTGTGGTTTTGGTGGGACTTTAAATGACACAAAGCCTGTACAACTTACCTAGGGAAGATATAGTCTTGATTTTTCTCCCATGGAAAGATGCCAGGTTTTTCTCAGGAAACATTTTCTCACCTGAATTGTTCAGTACAGAGTAAAACAGATGATCTTTTACTGTTTATATTGAACATATAAGATTCATAATATCTAGAGTTTTCAGGCAGTACCTAAATTCAAATTTATGTATTTGAACTGAAAAAAGACCTTGAAAGTGCTTCTCTTACACACATATTTTAGTCTCACTTACTATCCCTTTAGGCTAGGTAGGCTGCTACTGTTATCTCAAGAGTTGCCATGGAAACAGCTCTACACTCTCCTTCCCTTTCAGTCTGTCTCTCCCAGACAGAATCTGTCTTTTTTTAAACTGTGGCCATGCTAAAATGGAAGTAATACCTTAATTATTGAATACCGAGAGTTACCTCACCAGCTGATATTGAGCGAATGAATTTGTTTAAATTAGGGAAGCAGTGCCAAATGACAGGGTGAGAATCTGCCCCTGGATTTTTTAACCCTTTCACTCCTCATTTTCTCTGAAATTGAATGTAACACTGTTTTGGGGTCCAAGCCTGATATTTGAAAGGCAGAAGTTTTTCAAATGAAGAATGGCCTTTTTTCAACTGTGTACATCTTTTTCATCCTGTTGCTGCTCCTGGGAAATGGCAATGGTTTATGCAAACATAATTGACAGAAAGTGCTAATGATTTTAAATTTTGAGGAGTTTTGAATGCAGTCTTCAAAAGGAAGATATTCCATTTCCAAGTACTGGCATTTGTGTATGAACTCCACATGGCAACCAGGTAGGAAGGTCACTCAAGAAATTAAAAAATATGTCAGAACTGTGGGTTTATAACATGTAGACATCAAAACAATCATACAGAGCAAAACACATTGAAGTGGATGTGACTTGTGTCATCCTGAAATCTCAGATTTCAATAGGGAAATTGGAGCTAAAATGAAAGAATCGAGAAAGCCTGTATTCCTGTGATCCTTTACCTTGGAGGGGAACCTTTATCACTGTCTGATGAAAGAGGCTAACCAATACTCCAACAAAAAGGTTAGGATTATAGCTTACACAGTGCACTCCTAAATTTAAGGACTAATTGACAGAAAGGAACTGTGGTAAATATTACCAAGCAGACAATGACGGGCTCAGTTTGTACCTGGTCTCAGGAAGATCAACATCTGTGTCTCATGTTTCTGACCAGACCGTGGTGGCATAGGAGTCAGTTTTAGTTTCAAGTTAATAGCAGCCAGGTACTGTATCAGAATGTTTCTGAAGGAGTACCCCATACATGGTCTAACAGAAAGTGGAGACACCACAAACAGTTTTGACTGAATTTCCTTTCCACAGAATAGAATCACAGAATCACAGAATAAGCTGAATTGGAAGGCACCTCCAAGGATCATCAAGTCCAACTCCTGGCCCTGCACAGAACCATCCCTAAGGATCACCCCATGTGCCCAAGAGCATTGTCCAAACACTCCTTGAGCTCTGTCAGGCTGGTGCTATGTCCACTGCCCTGGGGAGCTGTTGCAGTGCCCAACCATCCTCTAGGGGAAGAACCTTTTCCTGATACCCAACTTAAACCTCCCCTGACACGACTTCAGGCCATTCCCTGGGGTCCTGTCACAGTCACCACAGAGAAGGAATCAGTGCCTGCTCCCCCTCTTCCCCTCATGAGGATATTGAAGACTGAGATGAGGTTTTCCTTCAGTGTCCTCCAGGCTGAACAGACCAAGTGACCTCAGCTGTTCCTCATACAGCTTCCCCTCAAGGCTCTTCACCATCCTCATGGCCCTCCTTTCGATGCTCTCTCATAGTTTAATGTTTTTATTATATTGTGATGCCCAAAGCTGCTCCCAGAACTCAAGCTGAGGCTGCCCCAGTGCAGAGCAGAGTGGGACAATCCCTCCCTTGCTGGGTTGGCGATGCTGTGCCTGATGCCCCCTGGCCATGGTTGGCCCTCCTGGCTGCCAGGGCACTGCTGGCTCATACTCAACTTTCTGCTGACCAGGACCTCATTATTAATCTCAGAAATCATTTCCTAGCACCTTTGAAGATGAGTGGTTCATATAAACTGGGCTGAGAGTACAGATCGTGGTGTAGAGTACATGTGGAACAAATCTGAATTAAGAGTAGGGGGCAAAGCTGAGGTCAAAAGGGCTGATGATGGATACAGGGCAGGTGCCCTCAAGAATTACCATTTACCACTGGGATAGCACTGAGGGCAGAATATCAACTGGCAAAACTTGAGCTGGGTTTGGAGCTGGAGCTCAGGCTGTTGCTAACTTCAGAAAGGGTGCTGGTCTGAGTTAGGTATCTTTAGCTCAGACAGCCTTTTATGTGAGCGTTATTCCATGCAGACAAAACACTGTGGCACTTTTTGAGGGAGACTAAAGTTCCACAGATCATTCATGTCCTCACAGACACCTTGTCAGGATGTTACAAAAGAGGATATAAAATAAATCTCTGCCATCAGGTATTTATTTTTATTTCCTTTATTAATCCTTTAAATGCAACGTGACCATTTCAGGTGGTTTGTCTGCACAAGTATCTGAGCTGTGCTGAAGCCTATTCATTTCAGCTTGAATATCTCCAGTTCTATAACTGCAGCTGACTTAATTTCTATAAAAATCATCCTGCCATACCAAATCCTGTAGTGAGGCTGCATTGAAATAGAACCATGGTAAAAGCTATTCCCACACTCCCTACGTGGTAATGAACTAAACATCTGTTGGATTTCAGCAGATTTAGAATTATGTTTGTGGTAACACAACTTTTAAGGCAAGATGATACAGGTTTTGAGGCCATGTTATGTATTCTTATAAAAAGGGGAATTAAAAATGATTAGTGCAATTAAACCTTGTCAAAATAATTACAATAATGGTAGCAAATATGAGAATTCATCTGCTTATGCATAATATAAATGACAAGAATAGGTAAGAATATCAGCAAATGCAAAAACTATAAAAATTAATACTCTAAAAAACCAGAGCATCTGTCATTAAAGAAAGTTTCTTTCATCTTCTTATGAGTATGTCTGCTCATTTAAACCTGTATTGTATTGTACAAACTCCTTTGTATGGTTCAGTGTATCTCAATTAGGATTTTACTGCCCTGTCATAAAGCTCATCACAGGCTAAAAGTTTTCTTTTATTTCCCTGTTTGTGAAGCCTGCCAAGTTCTGTATAAGCTGTCACTCACTGTATTACACTCAATGGATGAATAGAAGTTTGTCCACAATGAAGTTGTCCCATATTTCTCAGGGTTTTTTAGACCATTTACAGTCTATCTTATCTTCCTGAATCCCCTGAACAGAGCCCTGCCAGTCAGAAATGCACCAAAACCTCATACAATGGGCCTGAAAAAACAGCAAGAACATCTTTCACTTAAAAGGTATTTCTGGCAGTCTCTTACACATGTAATTTATAATAAAAAAGTATGGTATGTTAATGAATAAACTGATTCACCACTTTAAACCATAAATGTGAAATGTCAGGGTTGTTGCTCAGAGCGCTGTGTCTGCAGCCCAAGACAAAAGGAGTCAGTAATAGCTCCTTCTACCTGTCATCCTGCCATCGCTGCAGTGGTTACACTCATGCACATGAAACCTGTCACAGAGGCATCATCCTCCCCCTGCAGAAGCCAAAATGGACTGTGCAGTGTCAGTGGTACAGATAAGGGATGCTGGAAATGTCTGCTTGCTTACGTGCACATAGATAAGTTCCTTGCAGAAAAGCTCACACCAGGTAATAGGTCCTTCCAGTGTCTTTATTCCGAGGTAAATAGCATTTAGTAATGAATTCCAGGCTCTGAATGCATAATGGAGGTATATTTGGTGCTGAATTGTATGAAGACATTAAGGATGAGTAGCAATTTAGAGTATTCCTAGAGAATTTGCATTGATATAAAAATACAAAAGATCAGAGGGAGTTTTTGATAAAAGGCTCACAGAAGGTGCTCACAGTTCTCTCCAGCCACAATGGGATGTGAGTGCCCCAGCACCATTGCCTTGTATAAAGATGGAAAAAAATAGATTTAAAACAAACTAGTTTTTCAGAAAATTCAATATTCAAAAAGGGAGAGAATTTGCAAATTGTCATTGCATCTGCCCTGTGGCCTCTATTAAGGTGGATAAGAATGGGAGGAATTACTTTTGGGTGACTGAAAAGGACGAGCAGTCTTTCTCCTAATGCTGCATTACCTTAAGGTACCTTGTGTCCTGAAGTAAGTCTTGTCTCTGATCTCTTTAGGTTTTTATTTGCATTTTATGTGGGTTTGCTTTGTTGGGTACACATATACCATGGAATGAAATTAATACCCATATTATCTTAGTTAAGCCATGTACAGTATTTCTTTTATCAGTTCTTTCCTGGCAGTATGCAGAACTGTGGCAAAGAGCTGTAACTGGACTGTGTTTCGAGCTGGCTATGTGCGAATGAATTGAAATATGGTTTACAATTGGAAAGTAACAGGGATGAAGAAGAGTGCTGCAAAAATCATTGCTAAACTTTTCTGAAGCTTTCTTGACATCTCTGTCTTGTCTGGGTTAGATATTTTAGTATTATTCACTCTGTATCATTTGGAGGGCGTTGATCACATTAATTTTTAATTCTGTAAATGAACTACTTTTAGTAATTCATGATTCTTTTAGGGCAGACCTTGCTGTTGCATCAGCATCCCAGTGAGATCCGAGCTAAAATTCTGACCCTTCTGAAGTCAAATGGGAGGTTTGGCATTGTTGTCAGTCTATCCAACATTTTCACAGGGTGAAAAGAAGTGTCCATCTCACATTGTACTTAAATGTCATGAGGCACAGCCAGGTCTCAGCAAAGAGGGTTCATTTCTACTGCAGTTTAGCAGTATGATTTCAAATTGAGAAGGACAATAATGTTCCAGATGTAAGGGTTAACTCTTCTTCTCCTTTACAGGAAAGACCTCAGTATGAGGTGCTGTGCATGTGCTGCTGTACAGGTACACACAGAAAGCTTTTCCGACTTTTGTGTGATTTGTTAGCCAGGTCTCCAGGAGCTGGGATAATTCTTGGACCTCAGCAGACCGCTGAGGTTCACATGGTGATTAAGGGACATGCTAAATAAATAAATGTTAATTACTGCAATTGCAGTGCAAGATTGTAACCCCAGCTTTCAGGGGCCTGCCACACTGAGCCTCAGCACTCTTTAAGGAATTTTACTTGTCACAGTTTCTTCCAGCCAATATTCTCAGTAGAAGTAACCCAGTTAAAAAGAACAGTCAACAGTAACATTTCACATGCACTCTTCCAAAACAAAACCATTCTGCTGTTAAATTGCATGTCCTGCCTTTGGTTTTAAATTCTTCAACATCTTCTCTCTCTGGATTCCCTCCGGTGGAATTATTGGACAATTTATCATTATTTCTGTATTATTTCCCTTGTGAAAATAAAATACCTCGTCAGGGCCATATGACAAGGGCCAACATGAGTGTCTTATTTTTGAAGTCACCAGACCTTTGCTTAGGAATGAGGGCTGGGAATCAGCTGGAGAGAAATCCTTATTCAGTCCTGAACGCTGCAAGCCTTCAGTGAGCCACACAAAGAAATATATGGGGATCCATGCACAGACTTGTGGGGTATTTGGGCTGAAGTGGTCCGAATATATATGATATTTGGGTTTTTAAGGTGTCTAGGTTGATGGAAACCATGCTGCTAAACTCCCCTGAGTGGGGAGAGGTCAGTTTGTGTAGGTGGAGGAATATTAACTCTGAACTGAGGGGCTGGGGATGGTTTATCCTGCAGCACTCTGGGCTTGGTGCTCTCAGGGCTCTCAGGAGCTGCAGTTGTTATCCAGGGAACTTTGGGGTTCTGTGGGAGCAGCTTTGTCCTGGTTTCCCTCTACAGAGAAAGTGCTGCACTCCCTGGCTTTGGGTCCAGGCAGAGCACTAGGGAGGGATAAATCTCTCAGGTAATTCGATCTAGGACAGGAAAAGGTTTGTGAACTGAAAATGATCTGCACAGAATCCCCCAAGATATCTACAACTGCATGTAGCCGCAGTCTACTAAATTGAGAAAGCGTTATGCAGGGAGAAAGGCTGGCATCCATTCCCTGGTCCTGGAAAAGGGCTCTTAATAATTTGGGTGGAAATTTTGTCAAGGAATCTGTGTCTTTCATCTGGCAGCTAGAGATCTATATAAATGCAATTCTCTTTATTTTAATTAATGATTATGGTAAACGAGAGGTCTCTCTTGCTCAATTTCCTTTGGCTTCTATGCTTCTTGCATTACATTTTTAATAGCACTGAAATACCTAGAAGAGGGGTGCAGTGTGTTTCCATCCCTGTATCTGTTGACAGGTCTGAATAAAATATTTGAAGCTGTATTTCTTTAGTGGGGGATATATATGTATTTTTTACAAGAAAGATGATTTTGCTGAAAACTGTTGATCTTGTATGTCTATGACTTCATTCTAGTTTTTTTAGCATGAAAAATGCGCCCTTTTTTCTATTTCCACAAATATCATAAGAGCGTAACTTAAAATGTAATTTTTAAATGGATCTTACATCTACTTTTAGTTGGGTTTAGAGCACTTTTAAAGAAGATCTAAGAGAAAGAAAAACCCATAAAAAAGCTTATAAAAAATTTAAAAATGTAACTACCTATTTTGGAAACATAAAAAATAATCTTTCCATACATCAAAACTCTTAGTAAAGGTAAATTTGCCCTTTATGATAAGCAGCTCTTGAGTGAGAAATTTCACAGACCACTAGCACTGACATTTTTTCATATTTACCTCTATGGTAGATGCAGCTCTCTTTGTCTTTACAGACTTAACGTACAACTGTAATTCTAAAAGTAATCACATTCACATAAAGACTACAATAACAGCAGAAAAAACCTTGTGAATCTCGTAAGGGATGGTGAAAGTACTTATCATTAGGTGTTACCTTTCATTTGTGCCTCAAGAACATTGAATTCTATTAGTAATAATTCTTTGCTAAAAGTTAGGACAAAAATGGTATTTCTCTGTTTTTTGGCTGCACTAACTGACTTAGGGTTTAAATTGCAGCTTTTGAGGAGCACTCTGAATAGATTTTCAATATAATGTATATTTTTAGAGCTCTGAGATGGGAAAGATGATGCATCTTAAATTGATTAGAGACATCTTTTACACTTAGAGATGCTGCATGACCACTGTGAGTTGTGCATAAATCTTATTTCTTTTTGGCAATGATTTTTATACGTGGCTTGATTTATGTTACGAGGTGGATGCCAAGAGACGAGCAACATAAATCACAAAAATGAAGGAGCCTAATATGCAACAGCTAGTTACAAAATTCATACTTGGTATTAGATGAAATAAATTGTAAATACTCAGGAGATGATAGAGTGCCTTAGTCTACAGAGTTAATCCAGCTCTGCATGCAGGAACTTGACAAGATGACTATGTTTGTTCCTTTGGGCTAAGGAACCTTTGGGCAAAGTTTTGTTTCCTTTTGATGTTAATGGCCACTTGGCTTTCCTGATGCCAAAATTTCACCCTGGATTGTGATCCTTCATGAGCACATTTTAACAGGAGGAGCAGAAAGATGTTCCAGCCTCTCTAACCAGTGGAAAAGTGGGAGCAGAGCATTAGGAAAGAGGATGTGCACAAAGACTTTGTGGGGCAGATTTTGAAGTTGTATGGTGCCATCAAAATGCAGCAGTTGGTTGTCTGTGGAGTCCTTCTCCAGGGTTTATTACAGGAGGCTTTTTTTGCTGTCAGCCTTGGCACCTCTTTCCTGCCTGTGGTCTCGGGTTATGTTTATTTAGGATCTGTCTGAGGGAGAGGGCCTTGAAAGCACAACACACTGTGCTCACCAGAAGTCCAGCAAGTAGTACAAGCCAGCAAATTTTTGTGTGTGAGGGTTTGTATGAGCTTTTTAGTGCTTGTATAAATAAAGAAGGGACATGTCCCTCTATTTTTCTGGTAAGGATAAGGAAGATTGAAATGGAGGCATTAGAGGAGATCAAATTTGAAAACATGACATATATGACATATAGGCAAACAAGCACACAGGGTACAGGATTTATGGAATCGTGCAGCCGCTATGAAAAAGCACTTAATAAGCCTTGTGGACAGAAATATCTGTGGAGAGAAAAGGCAATCAAAGAAAGTCCTGGGATTTCTAATTTAATTTTGAGAATATTGAGGGACATGAGCCTGGTGGTAAGCCTGAAAGTTGTAGATAGCTAATTCCCAAGAGGATCTAAACAGCAGGCCCTTTTGTGAGGAGGTTAATAAGAGGAAGAATGTGAATGCAAGGAAGGATGATGGAGAGATCAGCTAGTGCAGTAAACCAGTTAAAGAGGATGTGAGGGGTAAAGGCTACCAGTGGTAGGTGATGGAATGTCATCAAGGAACAGTCAGCCCTTCTGAGAAAACGAGAGGAAGAAGTGAAGGAATTTCTGAGGGCTGTTGTGTACAGAAGCTCAAGGGTAGTCAGTGTAAAGTTCCATTTAACATATATTTCAAAAATATTGAAGACATCCTTTAGGACAAACTAATTAACCTCCCTTGTATCATACTGAATGAACAGACGAAATTGTGTGGCTACTAGCAAGGATGTTTAGTAGGAGATAGCTGTGTACAGAGTTTTCAAACATTTAGAAGAGGAGAGGGGGAAAATGTCTGCACAAGCACAGAGATGTTGTTCCATACTCTAAGACTGTGTAAAGTCTTGGATTTTGAAAGAAAACTATTTAATGGCATTGAGGCAAGCTTGAATTTGGAATAGCAGCAGCAGAAGATGAAGATTTTGGGTAGCTCTCTAGTGCCAGTAAGGTTTTTTGTAAGGAGATAATTCATACTGAACTTTCTGCTATATTCCTGCTGTCTCTAAATGTACCTGAGGTCCGTCAGTTCAAAGGACACAAGGACTGACCCTCGCTGTGTACTTAACACTGTTGTTTTTTCACTGTTACCTGGTCTAAGGCAACTGTAAAGATGACAATAACACCACCCTTACAGAAATGTGCATTAAAGCTTAGCATAAATACAATTTGAATGCCTAAGTGTGGCTAGAGATTTCCTGAGATTCGCAGGAGCTGGCAGAGAAAACAGGCAGACAAGCCCAAGATGGCGAAAAAGGAACTTTATTTACAAAAACCTCTTTATATATCCATTAATAATCTAGCAACTATTGGTCAGCAGGGAATCCACCTCCTAAAACCATTGGTCACAGCTATACAACACCTAATACCAAACACAGAGATTAAAAAAGTACAAGAATGCAGCTTATCTCTATTCTCCCTGAGAAAGAACAGAAAGATTTCTAAAACAGTGCAACTACACCTAAGACTTCAACCTCAAAGCCCCAAGTAGGTCATCCCCAATATTAAGGTTGTTTCAAATCTACACAGTGCAAATGATATCTAATGGATTCCTGCCAGCTCTCTTGTCACATCTTGCCCTTTTCTACTGCTCTGGCTCCTTTCAGGGCATAACCTGAAGACTAGTAGCAACTTGAAATCCACCAGACACAAAGGAGTATTTGCAAGACAGATAGAGATTTGCTTTCAATGATGAGATTTCAAATGATAGGTGTGGGAAACATCTTCCCCTCTTCCTTTCTCCTCTCTTTATTTATAACTGTTTCATTTCCATTTCACCATTGGATTAACAGGTTTTGTGCTGGTAAATATATGTTTTCAATATATAAAATTGAAAATACTGTGGTCACTGAATGAGTGAAAAAATACCCTGCATGTGACATGGGAACAGCTCTACATCTGCCTTCTCTGGCTGACCTTGCTGGTGAGACCTGTTAGCATGGGAGCCGTGGGGAAAGGCAAGAGACAAACAATTACAGGTTTATGTGCCTAATCTTACTGGCAGGCAATATCTTGGAGACATTAATAAGATGTGAGATCACAAAACATCTGGAGAAATATCAGCTGACAAAACCTACTATTTCTGATTCATAAGGAATAAATTGTGTCTGACAAATCTGGAGATGGAGAAAAGCAGTAAAAATGAGACAGTGGATTGGCACTTTGAAAAGACTTGGAGAAAAATTGCAGCATTGGTGTTGTGTATAAAGATTGGAAAGTAAAGCTGTAGAAATGACTTTAATAGCCATGCTCAGATAGGATGACAGGCACTTGGTCTGGAGATTTCGTTACGCATCGTCTTCAATTAACCTTTAATTAAATTAAAACTTTAATTCATCTTTAATCCACAGCTGATCTGTGCTCAGTGAGCTCTGATAACTTTGCTTGAACCATAATATTTCTAAGAGGGCAGTATAAGAAAATTAGCAAGTTAAGGCAGAATGAAGACAATATGATCCTAATACTTTAGCCAAATGTTCTTCATGGATAGGGGCTTTTTGTAATTACTTGAACTTGAGAACAGACCACTTTCCTCACCTGTGTCAGGATCTTTAAAAGTGATCATTCTTTATGTTCCCAACAATAACAAAATTTTCTCTGTGTGTCTGTATCTCAGAAGAAATATAACCTCGTGTAACCCACAAACTCCCAGCCAGAGGTGAAGCTATATAGATAAGGAGAGGAGGTTATTCTGCTTGTATACAGTATCTGATAATAAATTGCTGTTCTGCAACTAGAAACAATTTAATATTGATGATCCATGCGTGTATGTTTGCAACAAGCCTGAAACTAAGTTATCCATTAATTTGGATAAGTAGCTGATACTGTACTGGAGGGAATTAACCACCTACCTGCTATTTTATCTTCCTGGAAGAGGCTGTGGGAGATTCTCTGCAGTGTCCAGGAACACAGTTCACCATCTCTTCTGTCTGTTTATCACAGGCTGTAATTTATTAAATGCTTTGATATCCATTGAGATTTCAACCTCTGTGCATGTAAATGGGTTGGTGTGATCTGGTTCATCTTGCAGCTGTTTGTGGGGAATTTTTATACTGTGCGCAAAGTGCTGAGCTGAGTTCTAACACAGGAACAGCAGAAGTGATCTGTTTAGCACTATAAGGAAACAATATTGTCCTGTAGGTTTTCACAGATGTGTTCCTAGTGTTGAGTGCCTGATTTTATGCTAGTGACTCCTTTCTCCAGCTAGCCCATGATTTTGAGCAAGATTTGCTGTAAGCCTCAAGTCAGTGCAGGCTGTTTAGAATAGAACCTCAATTGTGGCAAATGGGTATCTCTTTTCTAATCTCCTCATTGACAGACATCTGGGAGCCTGAACTGACTCTCACAAGAAACTTTTCTCTTCCATCTATGGTCCTAAATCAATAAAGTACTTGAGCATATATTTAGCCTTAGGTAGGTACCTCAGCCCTGCAGATTTTCACAAATTCTAAGATTTGTTTTAAATATATGTCTTCTAATTACAGTTGCTTTCCTCAAGCAACTTTATAAATCCTAATGTCTGCGCTTCAATTCCTCCTTCACTCCTGGAGGAGACTGGAGTTCATCTTATGCCTGCCAGTGTTATCTAGTGTTTGAGAGATGCCTCCCAGTGGAGGCATCTGAAAGCAGAGCATTATACTGGTTTTTTTTCCCTAGCTATGAAAGATGAAGACTTTTCTATAATGAAGAAGTTTCTTCCATAAATTATAGTAAACCAGTAAATCTCTTTTTAATTTTTTTTTCTTCCAGAGTAAAAACATCTGCCTATTGCAGATGGTTAGCATAGTTTTTGACACAGGAAAAAGCTTATGATGATGTTATGCAGAGATAAGAAGGCTGTGTGTATAAAAGTTCATCTGTATTTCTCCTTAAGAAAGTCTACGTGCACCAGTGCTGGAGAAATCAATTTCCCTTACGTGCCTCAGATGGGTGGTGTTTGAGGATGAAAGGATTTCCCCAAATGATTAAGAACCGGTGTTTGCAAAGTACTTCCTTATCTTTGGATGACAAGGATGCCAATTTAAAAGTGCTGGCATTGGTTGTTCTGCAATCCTTACAGCTGTTGTAGGCAAACAGCATAAACCAGCGAGTGGGACTATCACTCAGGGGAAAGCGTAATTTGGGGAGATTTTTTCAGGTGTTATCATCCTTTAGTTCTCCTCTGGGTGAAACCATTCACAGCAGACAACACAGAGTTTGCATATTAGAGCTGTTTATTAGGTGTCAGTCTGACCCTGTCAGGCCAATCCCACAAAAGGCTCTTCCCAGTAACCCCGGCTGGACAGTGATTCAGTGCAATGTCACATGTGTACCCAAACACAAGCCTTAATTGCGCTGACTCTGCAGGCTGTGGCACAATACCTACCATTTCAAAAGCTCTCATTCCTCCATTTTTGTTGGATTTATTCCTGGTTAAACTTCTGCTTCTCCTTTTATGTCCTCATTATTTTTTATCTTTTTTTATATGAGGACAATGGATGTCATTTTGTATTACCATTACAATTTCTCTCAAAAAGGCAGAAATGTCTTTTCTTCTTTATACTGCAGGAAACCAACATAGCTATACAGACCCAGAGCCAAAATAATCATATGCTGATAAATAGAGAACAAAACTCCAATCTGGATTTTTTCCCCAAGTGGGAAAAGTTCCAGCAAACAAGGGTAGGCAAAGAACGTGTAATGAATTATAAACATGAAGTTCTAGCAAACTGTTCAGTAATGTGCTATAATGTTAAATACATAAGGTATTAACATAAATTTTCTTTGAAAGTCATATGCCAGTGCCAATGATTTTTAATATGATATTGTAAGATAGGAAGTTATTCAAAATTTAAAATATTTTATAACTTAAAAACAAATATGTAGTGAAATATGTTTTTTCTCTGGTTTTGTGTTTAAGAATTATTTTTGTTTAATGGAAAATGCAAGGTTTATGAATAAGCAGAGGTAACAGAAACCACACCCAGAAGCTCTAACAGCTGGAGTCCTTTGACTTTACAGGTGAGGGTAAATCAATGTAGTTTGGCACCAATCCTATCTCCAAACACAGGCTTAGGTTCAATACCCACAGAACATATGTCAATACCCATAGAACACATGTCCACGTTATACATTCAGCACAGTGCAATTACAGATGGGCAAACTGCAAACTTTATTACAACTTGGCTCCTAAATTACTAATATGTTCAATATTGCGTAATAAAATCCACCTAATGTCCAGTTACATCCCCATGAGGTGTAGAATCTTCATTCACAGGGAGGCATTTGAGAGATACCAACACAGGTACCAGTACCTGAACAGGGAGAGCTCGTTACTGGGAAGTGATTCTTGAGAAATATCACGTAGGTTTTCCATAGAGAAAAATATGGAAACTGCTGAAACTGCTGAACGGCGTCTCCATTTCTTGATGATGAAGGGCAAAGGAATGACTTTCTGGAAGATATTTGCTAACTAAGCACATTTTGCTGACTGTATACAGAAGTGAGTGGGTGAAATTCTGGGGTTTTTTTGGAGTTGTTCTATTGTGGTGTGGGCTTGTTTTTTTTTTTTTTTCCTTTTTTAATGCAGGTGTTAGATGAGATGATCTAATGGTCCCTTTGGGCCCTAAGGCAAAATGCAGCCTCCACTTGACAATATTCATGGAGCTTTCTAAACCCTTTTTACCAGGCCTTTGGGGAAGGAGGTTCCTAATAGGGAAGAATTTTATAGAGCAGAAAAGTGTTTGCTAGCAGAAATATTTGCTGTTGGCAGTTGATTGTTTTGGGGAGGAGGAAAGGTTTGCCAGGGTTTCCATTTGAAATGTCTTTTAAATCTTCATTAAAGGTGCCTGTGGCAATATTTAGGCATGTCTTTGTATATTTTTCCCTAGAAAAAATAAATAGCATTTTTTTTCAAGGCAGAGAACAAGAGTTTGCATATTATATCATGGCAGAGGTAAACTCAGTCTCACAGTTGTGTGTCTCAGGGAAAAAAATTAAGGAAAATGACTAGCATCTGTCTTATGTCACCTTTCTCAGAAACAATGCTTTCCAGCTTTGCTAAATTCATCCATCTCTTGGGCAAACTGTCAGAGGTTTAGAGAACCAGGGCTGTGCTTTTGTTAGCCCTGGTTCACCTAAGAGGACTGTGGATTGCGCCCTTTTGGAAATCATGGCGCCAGATTTAACAAACAGGCCCAGAAACATTTATAAAAGTAGCACAGTGCGATGGCGTGCTCTGTAACCATGGAAAAGTGATCAAATAAACAACCTGCCAACAGCCCAGGCGTTAGACAGGCCATGGCACAGGTTAGGCACAACAGGCAGCCATGCAAACAACCGGGAAAATTCAGATGGCTTGTGGGCAGCAACACTGACAAAATGCAAGTTTTTTTCACTGTTAATCCATTCATAATTTAGAAATGATAAGAATGGATGGGAAAACACTGTGCCTTTGAGCAGCTCCCTTCAGGAGGACACTTGGAGCAGAGGACGGTGCCAGGAGCCCATGCTGTGCCGCACAATCTGTCACGGAGCCGCATGAATAGTGCCCACGTCAACCTTTTGTCCCCGGCCACAACAGAGACAACTGGCTCTGCAGTCCTGGGTGCTGCCGGGTGGGTTGTCCTCCGAGGGGACAGATGTCATTAAAGAGTGATGTACAGCAGGCGCTGTAGCTTGTGGGGTGCACAATGGCCGCGACATCCAAAGGCCATATGTAGCGATCTCATTAGTTCCTTGATTGCCTCCTGCACAGGCTGTTGGAAATGTTTAAAAGTGCAAGTTCAAAAGGGAAAGTGATGTATCATGTTTGGATTTTCTCCTTCAGTCATGCAAAGCAAACAGAGAACCTGCTGTGTTTGGAAGCCAGAATTTTTAGAGACTAAGACATATCTTAATTGTGGCTCTGTTACGTGGCTTTGCTTCACACTGAATTTCACTGCTGTCTCCCACGGTCAGAGAGTCCAAAGAGATATTGAAGATATGCAAAGTCCTTTGGGTATTTTCAACCTGAAATATTTATCTGCTTGGTTCTGTTTCAGCCCCAGCAGATATTTGTCTTCTGTTAGGAATTTAAGGGAGACATTTGCAGAATTCCTGGGATGTTCATCTTTGAATACAGCTGTGAAGAAAAACACATGATGTGGGTAATCTTTTGTTCTGTTCTTTTCAGTTTTACTTTTCTGTTCTCTGTTTTAAATCAGTATTACAAGCAGTCACATTCAGCACCTCAGCCTGGTGGGTTTGCCTGCATCCTGCTTTGATAACTTTGGGAAAATTTTGCTGTTTCTGCGCAGCAGCTCATTGCACTGTCCTTACTCCCTGTTTTCATCATTGGGAAGTTCCCTTCTAGTCCACTCTTTATGCTATTAACTATGATTTTCCAGCTTCTCAGAAGAGCTTACTTGTGCCTGAACTGGGCAGCCCTTTTACAGCAAACACCAAGTGGAGAAAATCTTCTGAGCAAGATTTTTAACAGAGGCAACAACTTTTTCAGAAGGATATATTCAGTTGCAATTGGCAGGTTTGAAACCACTATAGACCATTTAAACTTTCACTTTTAAACCTAACACAAAGAGATGTTGTTGTATTTCTTACCTACAACTGAGTATTTTTAAACTGATGCAAAGGCATCTTGGATGCTTTGGCAAACAAAGGCATCAGCAAAGATCTTTCTAATCTTACCTTACGATGTAATTTACAAACTCTCTAGTGAAATGCAAACTGGTATTTAAAAAGTGTGATTAGATATTATTGTAGACAATAATTAGTAGGAATTGCATTCTGTAAGGGTTCTTCTGTTTTACTTTCATTTTCCTGCTCTCTCAAATTTTTTTCCTATGGGGTGTAAAAATCAGTCTGAAGCTTGATTTTGGATTCCCAACTTAACTGTTAATGGCTACTGCCCAGTTCAGCTTTTTCCTGAGCTTTTCTGTCTTCATGGTTCTGGGTTCACAGTCATCATGGTCCCTATTGCCTCACATCTAAAATTAATCAGCGTAGCCCTTAATTATTGTGTTTGTTCTCCACAGACAGTCCTTCCAAAGAGACCATTAGCTCCTCCACCCACATTACACTGCATTGCATTCCCTCTGTCTCCAAATGAGAATGTCTGTGTGGAGTGAATTTAGGATTAGTACAGGAAAATGGTGTGGTATTAGTGAAATATGGCAAATAATTCTCTGCCTGAGGTATTCGTTCATCCTGTAAATGTTGTACACGAGTCTAAATTGTGTTTGCAAGCCTCAGTGGTCCGGCTTTGAAAACCACCACTGTGCTGGGAATTTCTGGAAGTCTGACTGACTTGAATGATAGTGTCCAAATCCTGAGGGCTAGTCCAGTCTTGTGTCTCCCAAGTGGCAGTGGCTGAGGTTGGAGTCATAGCCCTCATGTGTATATTAGATTTCTGGTAGGATTTCCCAGGGCAGCACATTAAAACTGGCTTCAGTATTAGTCATTTCCTGGCTGCTCTTTCCCTTTAGAGAAGACAATATCTATGCCTGTGACATAAGAATAAATACTTTAATATAAATATTTTCCAAGTGGAATTACTCATTATTAACACAGATGGTTCTGAAGGCAAATAAAAACAATATGTGTCAGCAAAAACATTATTATTAAGGAATTCAGACTTCAAACCACACCATGATTCATAGAGCACCTGACTGACTTTTTTTTTCTTTTTGCTTCTCAGTTTCTTTTTTCCTTTTCACTAAATACGAAAATATCTTACGGGACATCAGGTTTTTCAGAAGGCTTGTGTTGGTGTCTGATAAACTGGAAGCAGGGAGGAAGATGCTGTGGGTAATATGGGTCTAGTGAAATTTTGTGCAAGTGAAGCAGAAATGGAGACAGTGACATTAGGCTAACTGAAATAAACTCAAATAAACCATCAAGCAGACCTGAGAAAGGTCCATCTGGAATGAGAGCATGAGAGGGAACACAAGAAATGCTTTTTTTACTGTAAAGAAAAGGCTGCAAGGCCCATCTTCAGTGGAAGCTGATTGGAGCCTGTGCATTTTAGTGCTTTCTGCATCATGTGAGGCACTAAGGAGGTGGTGAATACTATGGAGAAATGAAGTAGTTGTGGTGGTGCAGAAATGAAGTAGTTAAATTATCATGAAGTAAACTCTGAATTCCCCTCCAGTTTCCCCTCAGTTTTTCACACTGTGCTGAGAAACATTCTTACAGGGACAATTAGAGTTTTGGTGCAGGTCTGAACTTCACTTCACTGCCAGAGGGATAGAGCAGGACTCCTGTTTAATTCCTGTTCTCTAAGCTCACTGCAACGAGTACTTACAATTTTTAACTTTTTTTCTTCTTTAAGAATACTTTGCATGGAATCACATCAATATATTAATAGATTTTTACACTGTTTGCAATGGGGGAAGAAGGGAGGATGAAAGACATATAATTAATTGCAAATAAGTGAGCCTAAAATGTTTTAAGTAACTAAATTTTGAAGGGTTTATCTGTTTTTTTTTTCCCTTTTATTTTTCATCAAATAAGTCTTCTATGCTCTTGATACCTTCCTGCCTCAGGTCTCTTAAATCACATCTGAAGTTCTTTTATGAGGCCTAAGGGAAAGCCGAAGGTTATGTTCCTGATTTTCTTTTGTAAATATGTTACTATCCATTTCATCTAGAATCTGGCTCTTTTCACAGCTGGTTGTTGAGTCAGTTGTAAAGGCTCTGCTGTGATTTAAATCACTTAATAACCTGTCTTTTTTTTATTTGAGTGTATTAATTTTTTTAATATTAAAAACACTAGCATTGATGTAGTTGAAGATTTAAAAATGTACACCCTGGAAATCTAAAACTGTGTTATATTTCCTTTATATATCTGGTATGTGCAAAATAAAAAAAAATACTCTTTATCTGAACCCACTTTTTAAAAAAAAAAGACTACATATTCAGTCCTAAGTAATAGTTGCAGCAAATAATTTTTTCACTGCCTAGTCTATAAAAAATATACCAAGTTTTACCAGATTCTTTTCCAACTGAAATGAAGCAAGAGGACAGGAATGCATATTAAGACGAATGACAGTTATTTCAGAGAAATGTATGACTGATGCACTTTTCATTGTCCAAAACTCATGTTCTAATCTCTGGGAAGTGATTTTATTCTCTGTGCTCCCTCAGAACTAATCAGTAAATCAGCTATCAGATCTTATGCTGAGACACATAAATTTATCACCTTGGTTTTGGTGCAAATTTCATAATTTCAGGAACTGAGGAGTTTTGTTTTCTTCAGCTTTTTAGCAAAAATAATAATTCCCACTGATTTCACAGGCTCTGTCAATGTGAATACAAGCATTTTGCTTACAGAACTGTATTACCAGATGTTGTTTGAAATCAAGTGGGTAATGAAGTCGGTAGAAGGAAACAGTACCAGTGCACTTACTGGGAATATCCCTGGTGACACCCCTGTGTGCACTTGGGGCTGCTGTCCATCCATCAGGCGTGCACTCTAACACTTGCTCTTGTCTCAGTTGGCCCCAATTGCTTTAAGGTCTTTGACTCTTAGGCCAAGTTCACAGGTTTATCGAAAAAATTAAATTTCCCAGGAACAAATGTAAAAATCTGGTGCTTTTGCTATTTGTAAAACAGAAGAAAAGGGAAAGGAAGACTGAGAAGCACCATGGTCTTGTGTGTAAGGAATTTACCAGTGTTTGTGGGAATGATCAAAACTTTGTGTGTTTTGCTGGCTTTATCTACAAAGCTTGAACCAGGATCCTCTTTTATCTGTAGCTGAAGCTGACAGCTGGGGAAGGAGAATAAAAAACCTTTGGGGTTTTGGCCCATCATTAACTGCTTTATAGTGAAAACTTTTAAGTGTCTGAGTTTAAAAATGTGATGTGCATCCTCCAGTAGTACATGTTTGTTCTTGATTCTATGATCTCTCATTTTCTTGCCAGAGGGGTAGGTGGATTTGCTGTGCTGTGGAAATATGACTAAACTTGGCCTGAAACTTAACAAATTGTACACTCTTTTCTTATAATTATTAAACCACAGGTTAGCAGATCTATTTTTAAATCAGCAGCAACCCTGAGCCCTGAAACTTCTTTCTGCACTAGGAGATGACATGAATACAGGTGATGGAGGGGAAGGAGCAGAACTCTTCATCATGCTACTCTGAGCAGCCCATAGTTCCTCTTGTTCATCTATCAAAGCTCTAGTTTCCACTCAGGTCATTGTTTCTTGCTGCGGCAGTCTTCCAGTGCCCCAGCATCCTTTTGTATAAAACATTCCTTTTTTTGCCTCTCTCCTCTCCCAAATCAACTTTACTATTCTATGACTTGGTCAGTTTTTCTGCATTTTTTTCTATGAGATGACACCAAGTACCACAAATGTGCAGTGTTTTGTTCTTGTACAGCCAGAATAAATAGGAATTACAACAGATAGAATCCATCCCACAACACAGGATGGAAACAGCTCGGACAACATGGAGATCCTCACAGACCAATGTGCTGCAAAGCTGTGACATCACTTGTACAGTGATTTGTAGTGCTGGGGTCTCTCTGATCATTGTCCAAATGAATGCATCCTCTCCTTCTATTACATTTTCCATCCAGCGTGTGCCTCTTCTATATAAAAACATTGCTGAATCCCTGTAGATTCCCCTTCTGCACCTGCAGACTACTTCTTTGATGCTGTAGACAAAAAGTATTGCTATCTGCTTGGATGAATGCAACTACTTATTCCCCTACAGCATGCCCAGTCAACTTCCATCTGGAGATTTTTAATTGGGAAGAAGGAGGTGGCAAATCTTTCCTTTTAATTGCAAATGGCAGTAGAATAAAAATAGCATATCAAATACATTTTATCTGCTAGGGTTGTTAAGGCTTATCATTCTCATTTTCAGCTGCCTTCTGAATCATGAAAAGCATAACTTGTACTTTTTTTTTTTTTTTTTTGGAAGAAAAGTAATAACCAGAACATGGTGATGATAGTTCAGGAAAGAAGCCATGTGATGCCTTTGAGGCCCCATGCAGCCCCGTGCCCAATTACTGGGGGGCTGAGCCCAAAGAATAGTGGCAGAAGAAGAGAACAATGAAATGCTCCCCACGTGCTGCCTTGGTATAGACAAGTCAATCCATCATGAGTGCACAGCCTAGCATCTGGGAGATCCAGATGATACACACTGGAGTTTTCCTGTATCAGCAGTAGTGTCTCTATTGTTGCCTTTTAAAAGAGCTTTTCTAGCGAGGCCTAGGGCATGATTGAAATGCTTGTTATTGCAATTGCTCTGCCTCAATCAATCTTCATGTGTGATACAAGGCCGACCTGAGCTCGGGCTCTTTATCTGCCCCTTCTGATTGCAGATTTTAAGAATGCACTTACTGACCTAAGAGCTAAAAATTTCTTTTATGTGAACCATATGCGTGTACCTCATACTGAAGAGAACACCTTTTAATTGTGATTCTAATCACTCGGTACAAAAATATTTGTTTTAACTGACTGGTTCCCAGTCAAACCTTCATCTTGCTGTATTTATGGCTGTGTTTTTCTAATGTACATTCCTGTGGATTATTTTGCAAGCCGTCCCATGGGTGTGTTGAGCATCCAAGCATCCTCACAGTTACTGCAGATGTATAGCTATAATTCAGGTGAATCATCATTGCCCTTGTTAAAGTTTCACAGCAAAATATTTGGCTAAATGCAAATGGGAGAGGTCTATTTAGGGATCAGATTAAAAGCAACCTAGGTTTGTCATGCAAGGAAAAAATTTGCCTCAGACATGCAGTTTATTTAGTTTCAATAAGTCCACAGCTAGGCAGTATATTTAAAAGTTAAGTGCTGGTTTACTGTCAGATTCTCAGGGTCTGATTCACTGTCAGTGTGCTGTCAGCACAAGACCCTCGTGCAGGGTTTCTGGAGTGGAAAGCTGGTGTAAGCAACCATTTGCAGGAGCACTGTATTTGAGTCTCTGCTGCGAGGGCAGAAGGGTTAGCGTGACCTCAGCACACATGGGGCTGACCTGGGTAGCTGGAGGATGCATTGACTCAGAGCATCACTGCTGAGGCTCTGCAAACCCTGGCTATAAACAAACCCCACATTTGTTCCTGCAGACGTCCAGCTGTCCTTTTTCAGTCCTGCACCATGAATATGCTTAAAAGTGCTTTGTCATCAGGAGATGCTTTAAGTAATCCATTATATTATTTTGAACTTAGATAAAACCCATCTGTGGGCTGTGTGGTCAAGGAGGCACAGGGCAAAAGCTGTGCTGGCACAAATCAGATTTGATTTGGTGAAAGCTTATTGTTATCCTGGAAATAGAAACAGAAGAGAAAATTCACCTACCCATACAATACCACCCAAGGGCCTCAGAAAACAGAGGAGTAATGTGAAGAAGGAAAAAAATACCTTAAACCTGAATTTCAGGTCAGATAAATTGAACTGCAAACCTGCTGCTTCTTCCCAGACTGGCTGTTTTATTCTCATCCCTTTTTCGGCAATGATTTTGTCTTTTTCTTCCTGTTGTTTGCTGGTTCATTGACCAAAATGCTCTTGTTCTGGCTGGAGTGTTTATATATGCTCATGTTCACTAATCTGAGTAATTGTAAATAGCACTATCCTACAGAGGTCTGTTTGTTCCGAATTCAACCACAATTATTTCGTGCAGGAGAACTGGCCTTATCATTCTCTGATGTGCTCAGAAAGCTTCAGTGGCTTCTGAAGGAAAAGTGAAGCAGTTGGAAGATCTTACAGAGCTATGTGTCCTGCTTTAGTTTTGTGATTTCAGAAAATTTGGACCTGTTTCCTAGTCATGCTCCAACTCCTTGACCCACTCTTTCTCATGTCCTTCTAAACAAAGAAAATTCTGCTTAAAATCACCTATGATCAGGAAAATTTATTACAGCAGTGTGGCTAGAATAGATTTTTAAGAGAACGATATGTCTCAAGTAATAATGCAGTGTTCAGCTTCTGTAACTGCTTCCAGCAGAGGATTTCGTAGCTAAATTCCTTGCCTCTTTCTGCCAGTCATTTGAGGAGAAGGTTATCCCATTCTGCAGAGCAAGGAACTGAAAGAAGAGACAATGACAATAATTCTGTGCAGTGGAGGAGCAGGTCTGCCTCTGTGGCAGGAGAGATTTTGGGGTGGGTGTTTGCTGCTGGCTCTGTGCTCTTATAGAAAATACTCACTGATGGCACCTTTCCTCAGCACATTTTACCTTTAGCTGCTCTTTGGAAGACACAGGAATAGGTTACTTCCTCTGGGAGCTTTCTGTGTAAGGCTTTCAGAATACTGTTATTGCCAACATCTTTAAGAGATGGAAGCCCAAATTAGAACAGAAGTAAGCAGAAAGAGTTCTAGAGAGCTCTCAATCAGTGCTTCGGGCACTGAAGTTCAATGTGTGAGTCCTGACTTCAGCATGTGCTGCTGGTTTGTATGTTTTCTTTTTTCTTTTTTCAGTCTCTCCCCATGCATCACACTGGACACCGAGGCCAGTGATCATCTCAGAGATCTCACAGCAGATATAAAGCGACCACCACTGAGTTTATATAATGCTCATTAATGTGGTGGCTTCACGGATGCACTGTTTTCTATACCTACAGACAGTAAGTGGTGAGTACTGCCACAAAGAAAACCAGATGTTAACCAGGAAAGTTATGTAACTTGCCCAAGGACACACTTTGAAGTGGCTGGTTCCACCCAGGTGGATTTTTGTGGTGCACCACTGAAAGCACGAGCAGAATCACCTATACAATCTTTTAGCAGCAAGCTACCAAATTCAAGTTTTCTATACTAAGCAGACTAGAACTTGACTGCTTTGTTTCAAGGGATTAGAAATTAATACTGATTGAAATGGGAAGAGGTAGAAACAACACTTATTCCCAACTGTCACTGTATTTCTCATTTGCTGTACTGAGAGTCTACAGTTGTGTAATCGTGAAGACAATTTTAGACTCTTTTGTACTTGAGAATACAGTAAGTTATGTTTTACCTGTCTGTCTCTGGAGAAGAAAAGCTTTAATTAAGTCTTACTTTAATTATGTCCCATCTATACAGTACCTAAATGCATTATGAGAACATGTCATTTACTGTATGCCTGCCTTCTGGGAAGGTTTAGATGCTGAATCCTCTAATGCTGTATAAAATTCCAATTGCTGTTATTAAATGAATATTTGAAACAAGATTATTAATATATGCATTGTTATAATAATTGCTAAGTAGTGGTGAAAACCTGAGTGATTAAAGTATGATCTGGAACTTTCTTCCATAACAGGAAAATAATATAACTCTGTGTTCATATTGAAATCCTCCAGTACTGGTGGTGTTGATGATCTGCTGGTAGGGCTGTTGTCCTGGGTCAGAACCTTATTTCATAAAAATAAGTATTTTACCAATGTCACTGGTAGCACTGTACATTACCATTCAGTGCTGTTCCAATACATAGTTTAATTAAAAACCACCTGCTCTTCGCAGGTTGTCTTATCTTAATTAAGCTAATGAGAATGTCATAGCTTCTGATATTTATTGAAAATAATGTCCTTGAAATGAACTTTCAGGCATTATTTTATTACAAGCTGGGAATGCTTATGAGTAAGAGATTGTTAGAAATGTGCATAAACAAAACATTCAGTTTTCTAGAGGTCCTTGATATCCTGTGCCAAGTATCCATTAGTCTTCCTCAACCTAACTATTAACTTAATAGAAACTTAAGCTGATAAAAGTAATAAGAATTAGCAATCATGGACTTGCCTGTGTTCCTCAACTTTTGTAACTTAGTCCTCAGTGAGAAGTCCTAGAATAGCAGTGGGTGTTTAAAATATTTTAAATATCTAAAACGGGCTGTTATATGTTTTCCACAAGGGAAGACTGACACATTGATACCTTTTAAAAATATATTGTTTTTCTATAGCTCTTTTCTATTACGTTTCAAGTTGTCACAGCTTGACATGTGAATCTGCTTGGTTAAAAGGTAAGCCAGCATGCAGCAACTGAAAATGACATTTGTCTTCATGCATCAAAGTAAATATTGTTCACTTGAAGATGACACATCTCTAGGGCAGCAGACTGACTCCCCTGAAGGTGAATGTGCATCCACGCAGGGTTCATAATTTGGATTGTTTTGCTCCACCCCTGTTTACTTTTGCCCTCCAGTCAATTATGTTGTCCAGACCTGTTTGTAGTCGGTTGCATTATCCCACAGCCTTTGGTGTCTTCTGCCTTGAAAACTTGAACTCTGAGGCCATGCCCTTGCAAAGAAATGGTCTGGAGTTTTTGGATCAGCCAGGTTTGGTCTTACTCTCCTCTTCATGAACAGATCACTGCCTTCTCTGGCAGCAGTGATTTGCAAAGCATATGATTCCATCAATTCTGAATCCAAACTCATATTTAAAATATCTTTTCCCTTTTCAAGTGATATGAGGCAACAAGAAAGTCAGAGTATTTTGAGGGGAAAAATGGAGAAGTTGTGGTAAGAAGCCCAGGGATGCAAATACCACGATAAGCTTCCAAATTTACCTGAAGGCTGAGTAATATGACTTAGTACCTAGCCAATTTTGCTGATAGTATGGATTTAACCTTGGACACAAACTAATTGTTATTTTTTAAAATTTTTTCCCCTGTATTTAGCACCGAGGCCTACTTAAAAGAATGTAATAGTGCTGCAAATACCTTATCACAGGAGTGTGTGTAGCAGATAGCAGACCAACAATGGATGCAGCTTATCTTTAGGGAACCAATCTATCAAAGGGTGTCTGCCCTCTCAGCTCCTGGTATTCCCTAACATGCCCTGTGTTCCTGTTCCAATATCAGAGATTTTGTTCCTTCAAAGGAGTCACTGTCAGATGAAGTCTCAGTAGATGGATGGCAGGGAAACATTTCTCAGAGTGCTGCTTACTGCAGAGGTGGGTGTTGGTTTCTAGTATCTCCAAAGCCCTTGCAGTTGCTCTCAAGAAGGTGAGGTGTTAATGCACAGGGAAAGTGCTCGTCTTCCTCACCCATTCTATTGTGCACAACATCAAGGTCCTGTAATCAATTCATCACCATCCAAAAAGAATAAGGTGTCTTTTGTATAAATTCTTTTGTTTACAAGGCCTCAACTTTGCTATTCAGAAGCATAAGACACGTTCATAACTGGTCATGGTTTTGTTAAACCTTTTTCCACTGGGGATATGTCAGCGCGGGTAAGCAGTGCAGTGCAGCAGGAGTGGTACAGTGCAGTATAATCCTGCCAAGGACCTAGCACCCATGCTGTGAGTTCCAGAGTTTTTATATGGTATTCATGAAGATACAACCTATATGTGTGTAGGGCTGAACTGGATGTAATTCCCTGAAGGAACAGAGCAAGGGATGCAGGACCAGATTTCAAAAGAAGGTCAGAGAAGGAAATGTATTTTCATAAATATACATCTCTTCTCATACACCACAGCACGGTGGGAGCTGTGCATGTGCTGTGACACCTTTTGGGTGATGCTTAGGAAAGTACTATAGGTCAGTGGAGCTTAATTCTGCTGTTATCCTACACTTGCCTGTGCAGATTTGAAAATCTTGAAATGTACAGAAGGAAGATGGAGAGGCAGAAAGTGATGTAAAATGTACAGAGATAATCCCACTTTGTCAGCACAAAGGCTACAATTTGTTCTCTGCCTCCCTTCTGCCTGCCTATTTCAGTTAGGACCAGGGTGAGCCAGATCATCCAATTACTTGCCTTCAGAGCATTTCGCATGGGCAGCCTCTGGATTAAAGAAAAATAATTGAGTGGCCAGTGCTCTCACCTAGTTTTCAAAGGGTTGCAATATGCCTCATTTTAATACTTCCTGGTTTCTGGGATACAGGCTGGGTGACATTCTTAGAGTCCTCTTCAGAGACATAATTTTTGTCATTTCTCATATGTTTCACTAGGACTCTGCTGGGCTGCTCTTTTAATAAATCCTACATACTTGTGTTCACCTCCCCCTCACCTCCTTCATTTGCAACCAGGTATCAGTTACACTAATAGCCTTATGCATCTCCTGAAGATGGTTCTTAGACTGGAATCTGGTTCACTGATGCATACAATTTGCACACCAACTTCTCATTCCCTGTGGGGTGTCTCCTCTACCATTGTTCATTTTTGCTTGTGTTTATGACTGTAATGTGGTCTTTTTCCTCTTGTCCAGCTGAATGCCAAGAGCGGTTAGAGAGGGAAGGCAGCAGAGAATTGCCATTAGGCATGGTGGAAGTATTCTTTACTGCTTGATGCCTCTGCATTTGAAGGATTGATTATCCTTCCTTTGATAGCATCCATATTTCTCTCTCTGCCTTCTATTTTTAATAGTTTCTGAAATTTCAAAGAAATGCTTTTCCTTTTCCCTGTGCTTAGGGCTATTAACTGTCTTAATAGTAAATGTTTCTTACGCTTAAGTTTTGTCAATCCAAGGGTTTTCTTGCAGAACTGCTACCAGAAAATCAGTTTAGTGTACAGCTTTTCTGAGGCTTATTGTTGCTGTGACTCGAATCTCAGATAAGGCTTGAAAATAAATCAGTCCCCCTCTTTAGAAAATCACACCAGTACCGTTTCTTTGGAAACATTTGCCAGTGTCTCACATTTAAATAATGGTGAAGATAGATATTGAAGCTAAATAATGGCCAATTGTCTTCAGTGTCCTATAAGAGTCAAGGACACATCAGGGCTTCATGGCTGTCGCCACGCAGTCCATGACAACGCAGGGGATTCCCAGAGTGACAGCATGAATAGTGTGCTGACCTTTCTCTTCCCAAGTTTGCTGCTTGCCACTCGGCAGAGGCAGGAGGACAGGAGCAGCCTGTTACGCCTGTTGTCGCTTGCCTTCCTGCCTAGAGCTCCTCTTCATCCATCACACCATTCTTATTGATACTCCCCCGGCTATTTACACTCTAATCCTTCTATCAGGAAGATTTCACATTTTTTTAAACAAACATATAAAGTCATGTAGGCAAAGCTGTGAGGTTTTTAATACTGCATGAGTAAAGATTCAAATATGACGTATTTTGTTTGCTTGTAAAGATATAGGATTTTCTTTTAATTTATAGCTGAGGTCACAGATAGTTCTGCAACTGTTTTCTTCTCCCATCCGTATCACCTTTTGAACTCAATTGGAGTTTTGTCATCTGTTTTGGTAGGCTACAGATGAGACAAAGGTATGTGTCTCTCTAATCTTCTGTTTCTGTTTGGATGAGGGTGAAAGGATTCTGGATTTAGAGCCCCACTTCTGTTTCCTTTGGCTTTCAAAGATCTGAGATGCTTCCTTGTGCTTTTCAGCTGTTAACCTGAGCCAGCTCTGATCTGGGTTGTGGCCATGAGTGTCTCTACATGGGACAATTATAAATTGAGGAAGGCATGGAGGAGCTGGAGTCACGTCCCAGCTTGGTCATAGGCACTGTGCCTTCAAAAGGAAGAAAGCAAGAATATTCCTGTATGTCATGAAAATATCTGAGCATGAAATACATTAAGTGAGCATGTTATACTGAGTTACTGTAACGATGCAAACAGAGTTTAGAGGGCTGTTGGGCCCTCTCTCAGGGAAGTATCATAAGAAGGTTGAAAGATAACAAATTATTTGGCTTCTCATGCTTTATCATCTGCTTTGGCCATTTCTGCATGTTTTCAGGCTTTTTTAAAGTATTTTGTCCAGTAAGTTCCCTTAAGAACTAAGCATACTGAGGGTTTCCACTTCTTAGGAATATAAGCCAGTTAACTATGGAAATTTCCAGAGTTGGATGGAGTGAAATTATTAAAATATGCAGCTCTTCTATGGTATAATGGTCTCTCTCTGTGGCATTAATCCTTCTCCTTTTCATACAATGCACATGAAATGCTGCTTTTCTCTGTAGGCGGCAAGTATTGTCATAACTTCACTTCTAGAACTATTCACCTTTTAAATGTAGAAAACAGTTTTCATTGTACTTCAGCTAGAGAATAATCCCTTTTCTTTTGCTCCTTCATCCTCCATGGCATGCTGATGATAAGTGAACTCTCAAGCAGTTACAATTTCACAGGAGCTTTCATGGATTGCAGAGCTCTGGGTTTTTCAGATACCACGCGTTCAATCAGCACCACTCGGAATGTCTCTCTGTTTTTAAATCTGACCTGTTAATATCTCTGCATTCATCCTAAATACTGCATTTTACAGTGGGAATTCTTGTGGTTCTCTCCTTAATGTCTTCTCATTCTTTTTTTCTGAGCAGCTGTTGGTAGCTCTCCCTACTGCTGTCAACTCTTAAACCTCTGCATTACAAACTGCAGGCCAGGGTGAACTCACTGCATTAAATCAAGGCCTGCAAAGTTGGCTTACAATCCACATTAGGAGCCCAAAAATAAAGAGAAATGGAAAACTGAGCCATTCGCAATGTAAGGTCCTAAACTACTTTGATCCACAAATAACTAGCACATTAGAAGCTTTTAAAATAATATTACACACAAAAATCCAGCTGCTGACATTCTTGCTGTGCTGCAAGTACAGAAACAATAATACCAGTGTTAGGGCCACTGTGCTGCTACATCAGATAGGGAAACAGCACAAGAAAGGCCTCTCTGGAAAGACAGTGATGTTTGAAAACTAATGCTGAGCGCTGCAAATCTGAGACTGCTCGCTAAGTGTATCAGTTGATAATCCAGCCTGGTCCCAGTCTAAGCAAAAACACAGCAGAGAATTATTAATTACATCACCACACCTATATAATAGAGTTCACTGTAGTTATGTAGGAGTTGAGGGTATTCAAGCAGTTTCTTTTGATGAAGCAATCGGGCTGCTTCTGGGGTCTGTTTCAGCTGCTAGGGGCGTGCTTCAAATGTAAATGACTGCCAAATGGATTCCTTCTAAATTCCAGCCAATTAAAATACATTTAAAGTGCAGCTGGTGGAGAGCAAAAGGCTTATAATTGTGTAAGAAATGTTTGAGCATGAAACAAATCCCTGAAGTTTAGTGAACAGCAATTATTAAATACCGCATTTCTGGAGAAGTAGAGCAAGCAAACAAAAGAGCCTTCCGAAACTGCAGTCAGAAGCAAAGATGACACTTTTACCACCACCTTAAAAGACACAAAGCTGGGAGTGTGTTTGTTAGGGTGTCAGTTTTCCACCCTTGGCTCTTTAAACCCTGCAAGTTTGGCAGCTTGCCCTATGTGGTGCTGCATACAAATATTGACAGAACAGTGTGGTATTTGTTAAACCCCTTCTTGGGAAGCAAGTGATTGAAACTCTGAAGGAAGATCTGAGAAACTCAGACATTATATTTTTTCTCAGTAGCACTATAATATTTACAGAATGAAAAAGAAAATAGTGAATGGGGTGTAATGAATGACCTTCCTTTTCTGCTTTGCCTTGTAAGTAAGGACAGATTTTTTTGTTTAATGCTTTAAATGTTATTATAAAAGAGGTTTACAGCTAGTAGCATTGAAAGATGCCATTAACACTTTTGATTTAACCTCATGTTTTGGGAAAAAGCTTGGCTGATAGAACAGACCATGTAAATAGGTGAAAGACTTTGCCCAGGAAGTTGCTGTGTGCAGCCGCTGTGGCTAATGTGTCCTATAGATGCAGAAACCTTACAGTCTATTTAATACACATCTGTATTTGACTGTTGGTGCTTTCCAGACATTTTGTGCTCATGCCTGCATCTGCCTAGAAGTGAGATTTCCAATTTTTCTGCCTCTACTATGCCTTTGTAAAATTTAATCGTAACCTGTTCAGTAGATCATTGTGCTGATTTTAGAAATGGAAACATAATTTTTAGAGGCAGTTCAGAGAAGCTTTTTCCTATGCAATATTTTAGCTGAGGATACTGTCTTTTACCCTTTTGGTATAAAACAAATCATAGAAATCCAGTGAATCAGAAGTGTTCCCTGTGTTATCTCAAGTTTTTTTAATTGAATCAGGAAGTAACAAATGAAATATGAAAAAAAAAAAAGTTTTCCAAAACTAACAAATATTGCTTTCTACCTGTGTTGTATTTTATCACACAAGATTAATATGAAATAATTTAAAATTCCCGATTGCTTCCTCTTCTAAGATGTCCTAGTCAGTCAGTCCATTTTTACTTCACTATTGTTAACTGTGAGTAAAGACTCCTACAAAGTTTCTAGCCACAGATCCCATTGCAGCAGTAGGGGTTCAATGAAATGTGCCTTGTTAATTGTTAATGTGAAAGTAACACAGAACATGTGCCAAGACAGGCTCATAAGAACTAAGCTTATTGCCAATGTAAATGTCAATTCAATTATAAAATCAAATTTTAAAGACATTTGTCAAGAAACATAAATGCTAGTACACATATGCTATGAAAATAAACATAATGGAGTTCATCCCCAAAAATTCAAGGGAATCAACACTAAAAATCTCTGAATCAAGGCATTGCTTTTATTTTTCAAATACTCTTATTGATTGACAATTATTACAGAGGGCAACCTACTGAATAGATTGAAACTACTTTGTTTGAGTAAGTCCAGCTGATCACCAGTCACTGTTGCAAAATTAGGGTTAACGTTAATGGCAATAAGTATTATGGAAATAGACATGTATATGTTTTTAAATAGTACATAAAATAAGTTTTTGCAGCACTTGGGCTATAGCAGCATTAAAGGTTTTGTTCAAGCCCCAAAGCAGTAGGGGTACAGGAGGGTTCAAACAACAGTTAGACATATTTTTTAAATTAGTTTTGAGATCTACAGACAAACAGTGCAACATAAGTAACTTATTATTACAAAAGACAAAATAACCCCTTTCTAAAGTTGGTAAATGAAGAAGCTGATAACTGAATGTAGATTCACTGAAAAGTCAGCTGTTAGTTGTCTTTTTAAATGGAATCTCAGGGCTAACAATGACAAAAGTTGTTTCAAACTAACTCTCTGCCTTAAACAGTCTTGACTCAGTATAAATCAAAAGATGAATCTAGGTCCTCCTGTATAATAACATTTTTCATGTCATTTACTTTTCCTTTATGCATATGTGCAATGATGGATGTATCCCCCAGGTCCAGTGGTTCATGTGACCTTAAAATTGTCAATTATCAACAACCTTGTCGGTTACCTTAAGGAAAGCAAGAGAGGTGCTTAGGAAATGGTCAGACAAACAGGTGCAGGGGATGCATTAGCCCTCTCTATTTCCTTCTTGAGCTCATTGTCCCCAAGGCTAAATGGGGTTTGGATGTTTGCAAATTAGAGCCTCCTTTGCTGCACAATTAATCAGGGAGTGAGTGTCTCTTTGGGGAGCTCACTGGCCTGTAGGCACTGCTGCCTGGGCTCTGGAGCTTGGGGGAGCTTAGGTGGAGCTGTGGGAGAAACCTTCTAAACTGCCCTGCACTTCTGCACAGGTGTGGATGAAACAATTTGGGAACACTTAAAATTTTCTTAAGTGTCCCCAAGGCTAAATATCCTTTGGAAAGCTGGCTTTCTGGATTGTTTCCTTGGATATTAGCCCTTAAATTCTGCCAAAACACAGGAAAGTTTCTATTGGGCTTTTCCCCAGAATGACTTGCTGAAAAGTTGTACAACTTTGGTGCGACTCCACAGGGAAAATTACGTAAATCCAACTGAAGGGTCGACATAATTTATAATGGCAAGCAGATGAGAACTTGCCTGGAGTTTTCCCCTGGGTGGTATTACTCAGTGATTCTGCTACAGTAAAAGCCACTACTATTTCACGTCTTTGGCAGGTCAAACTCTGAAATTTTTGGGTATCTGATTATATACCCTCCTTTATTAAAAGCCTCTCATGGAGTTTGCAATAGTTATACTGCCCATAGGAGTGGGGAATGGCTGTTCTGCTGGTTTCCTGAACAGAGAAGTGCCCTTAAAACATCTATTAATTTTAGGTAGGATTTACTATTCCTTCACTTAAGATTTTTCTGGTGCTCTAGAGAACTCTGGAGGACAGAACCTGTCCCTGTCCCCATATTTAAGGGACGTGGTACAGCAGTGGAGGGATATCAAGCTAATCAGTGGATAAAGACGAAAGTTTGACCCAACCCAAAGCCGAGCTAGTGGCAGAATTCCTTCTGCCTGGGCAGAAGGGGGATTTTTCCTAAGTGCATTTTACTCCTCAATAGCTGTGAGGATGGAGGCCTCTGCTTTTTGTGCTGTGCTGCATCTTAATCCTTGATGATGCCGTGTGTATGACAAGGAACAAATGAAGATATTGGCCTCAGGGAGCTGTTCCCTGTGTCAGCCCCGGTAGCTCTGAAGTTTGGCGCTGGTTTCTGTGGCAGGAGCTGCATGGCCCATGTTTCCCTACCGCTGATCTATCTTCCACCATGGGCACTGGAGCTGGTCCTGAGCTCCACAGCCCTCCTGCCACAGGGAAAGAAGCTGTTCGCAATAGGAGAGTGTGTTTGCTTGGAGTACTTTCAGTGCATTTTTCACAGCTCTTTCCTAAACTCGTTATCACTCCAGCACTCTTGGTCTGTCCTCACATGTGAGGCAGTAGTGGACTGGGATCTGAATGTCAGCATTCTGCCTCTCAGTGGATAATGGTCTAATGGTCTTTATAGAGATTTGCCAAACACCAGAGTAACTTGCAACAGAATATCTTTAAGAAAGCCAAAAGGATGGTGGTTGTTTTCCAGATAAAAGGTGAAAATTGCTGATGCTGATTACAAACAGAATTTATCATTTACACCAAAGCTGTGTCTGATAGTTTGCTCGTAATCTTGTGACCTGTGAACAGAAAGCAAGTGCAGCTACTGCACTGTGTCTTTATAGAGAGATTGCTGAAAGCAGCTAGAACAGCTCTCATGTTTCTTCACCTTCATCAAACATTAAACTTTGTTCCTCAGCAAGGTGACCAATTCTTGCCTCATTCTTCTCTTACTAGTAATTTACTTGAAAGCACAGCCAAAGAACATTTTATGTCCCTTGCTGGTGGTATCATAAAGCCACACTATAGATTACTCTTGCCCTCTGAGTAGCTTTGCTATTACAAAGTAAAACCTGTTGGGAACAATTTCTGGGATTTTTGGGTTTGCAGGATTTTTTAAAAATAATTTTTCTATTTTCTTTTGTTAGTCATTGATTTGGTTAGTACTTTCTATAGATCACATGTAGGAAAGTTGGGGGACAAGTTGTTGTGAGGACAGATAATTATTACCAAACATGGAAGTTGTGTAATAAATGGATGGAGGAAGAGAAGAAATACTAAAGTTATATAAATAGTTACACCCTTTCACATGGCCAGTGGAAAATCTAAATGAAAGAGTAATGTATACCAGATGCTTGTATCACACCGAGAGTAATTTTGGTAGGAATGATTTCCAGTGGGAAATAGTAGAAGGTAAGCAGGACAAATCTGAGTGTATTGCAGGAGTTCTCTTGCTGGCTGGGCCCTGTGGGTGCCTGTAGATGTTTGTGGAGCTAGTTTTTGGTAAACTTTATTCTTTATGCTACAGTTTGATGGAGTTAGGATAACTGAAACCATCAATAGTCATGGACTAGTCAATGAAAAATGCCCAACAGTCAGGGATGAAGCATAGACCTAGAGCTATCCTTGAATTACCCAAGCTGTGGGACTGGCAGTGCTAATTCAGGCTGTCCTTCAAATCTGGGAGCTTGTGAGAGCTGTGGCAGCCCTCTCTCTGCAGAACTTCACCCCTGTGGTGAACCTCTCTCTTGATCATCTTTAAAGAGATCATTCCCAGCCTCCCACTGTCTGTCTAGAGCCTGTGGATAAACTAAGAAAATTAACCTTCTTAGAGCTGCTAACTCATTTTGTTGGTGGCACAACATGCATCTCCAGCCTCTCACCTAGGCAATAAAAAAATAATGCACACAGTGAAGTTGTTGACAATTGTTTCTTTCCTAGAAAGCAATTCTAATGAACACTGTATTTTAGTTTTCCAAAATTGGACAGTTCAGGGCAGTAGTCCAAAACCTTAGTCTTGTTGTAGTAACTAGAGTTGATAAATGAGGATATTACACTTAAATGAGATTTTAAGGCCTTGATGATCAGTGCAGGTAGCTGTGGTTCACCAAATGGATCCTGGCCCTTAATAAAATTATGGTTCCAGACATACACCCTGCCTGCAGGACCGAAGTTATTTTCCTATCCAAAGTCAAGGAGTTGTCCCCTTCCTGTCTTCTGTGGTAAGAACCACTAAGCAGGAATTCAGAGTAATTTTTATATGATTTTTTCTGTGGTTGCCCACGTGAATGTTGTCTTTGTCACATCAGCCCAGGAGAACTTCGCCTGGATAGGCAGCTAGCCTGTAGGGTCAGACTGTGTCTCTAGACACCAATTTTTATAAATGTGATTGCTCCAAGGAAGGAATTGCCTTTATTTCTTTCATTTGTTGGAAGAAAAGTAATTTATTTCTGTTTTGCAGCCTCTCACCCACACTGGCTCAGTTTTGTGACTGGTCCTAAAGGAAAAGCCAATTCTTTATTCTTTCTAAATCACCCTTCCAGAGAAAATAATGGTGGCTGTGTAGTTCCTACTCTTTCCAGCCCTCTGAGCCCATAGGGGATGTATGCAGAGACACTATCAAAAAAATGCCTGTACTTGTAGTATTCCTCTTTTTTTTCACTCTAGAAAAGCTGTGTACAGCTCAAAAATGAAACTGACCCACAGCAAAAGATTATATGGGGGGCAAAATGCATTCTTGGAACCATGTTCACATTCAAAGCAACACTTTTACCTTTGGCAACACTCTCTGACATCATGATGTGTAAGGAACAGCTATTACTATGCTTTTTAGTGCAGGTGAATTTTAAAAAAATATTTTATACCTCCTTGATTCTCCTGTGGAGAAACATAGGGCTGATTTTTTTCTGTCTTGCCATTTTTGTTTCTAACACCTTACTTTTAATATTGCAACTTATATTTGGCCTGAATTATTTAACGTAAATGCACAAATTGTTATGCAGTCTTGTAGCATAGGGATACATATTACAAGGAATAGTTGAGTATAAATTTTCGTGGTTTACAAAATCCTGCAGAGAATAATGTAATCCTGCTTTCTTTTGCAATCTAAATCCAGCTGGGCTGGGTAAGCACCCAGCTGGGAGGTTTGAGGCATCACCTGGGCTGTGCAGGTATCAGACACGGAGCTGAGGGGATATCCCTGATGGGTGGGATGTGCATTCACAGCTCTTCTGTGAAATGAGGTCCGGTAAAGGCTTTGGGATTGCCTGGCCTGATGTGTGTGATACAAATGTGATGTATCACTATTGACAGTAAACACTGAAAGGAGACTTTATGGACTGCCTCTCAACAACAGAGCTTTATGAGGGCAGAAAGCAAGGCTCCTGTACTCTGCTGGTCCCCTCAGGAGGCTGTGGTGGAGTGCCAAAACTGAATCATTTTGAAACTAAATATGTTTAAATGGGTTCTTTGTTCATTTAAAGGAGATAGGGTGAAGAGGACAGAGGCTTCTCTGGGGAATGTCATGGCTTTGTTGTGCAACACAAAGACCGTGTTTGAATCAAGATGTGGGTACTTCTAAAAGATCTTTTCTAGCAACATGAGCCATGCCCTACAATTTCTTCAGGACCCAATTTCTTACTCTGAAGTTGGTATTGGCTTTTTGAGATTGCCTTCTATCTCATCTTCTGAGCTAGCTTCTTGACGGAGGACCTGTAATGAGGTGCTTCTTTCATTAGTCACTGAGAGTTCCACACAGGTTGTGCTATGAGCAAAGACATTTTCTGCTTTCTCTAATGGTAAAGCTGTTGATTTACTGCAAGGCAGCAGGCTGATCTCTATGCACACTTAATTTGAGGGGTTTTTTGCCCTACAAAGCTATTTCCTTCATACACAAGAAAAAAAATAAGGTGAGGTGGAGAGCAGAGAGCAGAGCAAATATGAGTAAATACTTGTATTTTTTATCATTGGAATGGATCCTGAGATGGGATTTGTTGAACTTACTAGCTGAGCCTCAGTGCAGCTGTGACGGTGTCATCCAAGAATATGCTTTGGTGACATATTGAGTTGGCTTTAGAGACTAACTTGTTTTTTAATATGATTTAAGACACTGGAAATTAGGTGCAGCTTCATTTGGGCTTTGTTAACACTGAGAGGATGCAGCTTTATGCTGCAGGTGCTGGACACAAGAGCTCCTGTGATGGTGCTGCAGGTGCTTGGGTAATGTCCTATTCCCCAGGGCCTTTCATTCATCTCAGCCTGGCTGCTGCTGCTGCTGCTGCCAGCACTGATATTTTGACAGTCAGCATCAAAAAAGTTGGAAAGAAGTCCATGTTTGTTTCCGAGCAAAGGTTTGTTTGATGGATCAGAGAGCTTCAGTAGTATGGCCCAAAACTCTGCCAGTTATAGAGTGATGAAGGGAAGAACAAGCAGAAGTCCCTAGAGATTTACTATAAAATCCCAACGCCTTGGCTCTTTTCTTTTTCCCCTCTACACTGTGCATTTGCTTACCACCCTGGGGAAAATCCTATAAGCTGCTTTCCTTTGCAGAACCCCTGTGATTACTTAGTTTTTTTATACAACATATTTGACCAGAGAAGAGGATTGCTTGAACCAACACAATCCAGGAATAACTATCTTGAGAGCAGTCTGCTGAGACCCCACAGTTTTATTTTATGCACTGGAGGCGAAGGCTTCGAACCCCTGGCAAATGGTGTTATAGATCTCAGTCAGGTCATTTTGCCACTTTGCTTAAGAGGAAACAATAAAATAATTATTCAGGAGGAATATTTGAGAGCCCGAAGCACTTTTTCTTTACACCAGAGCCACAACCCGGCAAACAATAAACAATGGGAAAGTTTGTCTCAGTACACAATTTATCAGAATAAAAAAAGCAGGAATTCTTTTAACAAAGTGTGTTCTCTTCTCCTCAGACATTTTGAAAACTGATGTCACTTGTAATTCTTCAGGAGAGAAAAAAATCCCTGCAGTTTGCAGTACATCAATGCGGGCATTTTTCTCCTGTCTAATCTATAAAAAGACATTGTATACAAATGTTATTTTCTCTGCCAGAAATGCATTCCTGGAACATAATAAAGGCTTTTCTGTTGTTGTTCAGTAATTTGGATAATAGTTTCTCCATGAAGTCTCATAACATTTATTTACTCCCATAAATGATTAGACCAAGTGGTTTCAGCAGTCAAAACTGGAATCTCTCTGCAATAAGCTTTCTTACTGAAATAATGCTGTAAACATGCCTAAAATAATTTCAAATGACAAATTTATATGAATAACATAATACAGATATGAAATAAATCTATAGAGCTCTGTGTATAAAGTACAGAAAAATTTAATGGAAGAGTCATCAGCTGTGTAGATTAAACTAAACAAAACTTTTGCTAGAATTATTTCCTAGAATCATTGACAGCCTTGAAGAGTTACAAATATTTCTTGCTTGAACAGTTAGATTGCAGTAATTGTGGCAGCAGCACTTTTTTGCTTTGCTGTAACCCCATGGTCAGCCCTGTTCGTTGCAGTGTCATGGAAGTGAATTTGAGGGGAGTATTCCCCTGACGTGGTTTGGCAGGTGTGGGAGGGAGAAGGAGAGGTGCAACTCACCTCACTGTGTCAAATAAATAGTGCTGCACTATGTGAAGGGGCTGAAGGCTCTGACAGTAGCAAGGCTGACACATTTCAGGGTGGAACCAGCACTGACCCCACCAAACTTTGGGAGAAGTGCTTGTGCCCCAGCTTGTGTGTATCTGTTACAAGGATACCTCACCCTTGCTTTGCTGCTCCTCATTTGTATATAACCCACTGGCAAGATGGTGCTGCAATCAGTAAAGCTACATCCTCTGTCACTGGAGCAGAAATTCTCCTGCCTTTTTTATTCACTTTGCTTCCTTTGTATGTTGCCTTCACCCACTGGCTGTGGTTTACAGTGCTCTCCTTGCATGCAGGAAGTAACATCACCAAAGGTGACCAGAACAGTGCAAATGAAGGTATTTAAGTTAAAGATGATGCTTACTTGTTTTGGTTTGTGAGGATCTGTTTTATTCCACTGTTTCCTAGTGGTGCTCATTTCATCTGAAATATGAATCACTTGCTGATGGATTTAACAGTCTTCATTTTCTTCACAGGGGTACTAAGTATCATCCTCCTTCAATCAAATAAAGTTTGAAGTTAAAATTGGACTCAGGAGGTGTGAAAAGATGATGGCTTTAAAAACTAGTATATTAGATAGTCCTTGGGACTCTGTGGTGTGAGACAAGGGAAAAATAAGAGAGAGGAGAAAACAACCACAACTTATCCTGTGTGAGGGGACATAGTTAAAAAGTTCAGTGTGGGGGCCCATGAATGATTTGGGAGATCCCTCTGCTCTGCCACAGCTGCTTTGGGTAACTCTGATTTTCCAATTTTCTGATGCAACCTATGGCTAGAAGTATTATGAGTGTCATCACGTATCTCTTGCAATGACACCTTTTTTTTTAGCTAGAAGCATAACTGATTTCAAAGGTATTGGAGGGTGAATATGTTTTTTTTTCAAATTTGCTTGTTTTTTTCTTTTTGGGTTTTTTTTTTTTGTTTTTTTTTTTTTTTTTTTTAATTTTTTTTTTTTTTAGATTAAGCTTTTGCTTGAGTCTTATCTGAAGGCCATTGGTTTTGGTTTTGTGCTAGTGCAATAATATCATCCCCCCAAAATCTTCCTTTTTCCTTAAATCAGATCTCGATCTTCAATAACTTCATGGGGATGTTTCATTTTTATGAGTGACTTCTAGGCCTCACCGGGTCCTGCAGGGCTGAGGTCCCTTTGCACTCCTTTGCATCTTCCCACCGCCATTGGTGGCCCCTGGCTCTTGGAACAGAATTACTCCATGGAATCCTGAAAGTAGGTTAGGCTGATAGCTTTCACCAGGCTCCCTGGAGGGAGTTTCAGATGTGCAAATCCCAGTGAACTCTCATCTCAGCGAAATGTCACCGAGACATCAGATACACTGAGCAGGCTCCCTTTGCTTCCTCCTGGAAACTTTTGGAAATTGGAAAAGGATCTGCAGTGTCAAGAGAGGTCGGAGTGCACGTGTAAAGTGCTCCTGTATGCGCATCTCGCTCAGTGCTGTTCCTAAAGTTTCCGCTGGGACAGCGTGTTCTTTTCAGCCGGGCAATTAGAATATGAAACAAAAAAAGGAGGTCATCTAAATAGGGCCCCTTTGTAATTTCTTACATAATACTGTGCATGGAAAGAATGACTTATTGACCCTACTTAGGGCACAGAGGGATGATAGACAGTTCATAATCCTTCCCAGGCAGGGATTGCTTTCAACATGGTGGTGCTGCGTTTATTGCAAAAATGCTTTTTATATGTATTTACTACGAGGAAAGTTAAGATTTTAAGAAAGGCACATGATAACTGAGAGGATCGTTTTCACATTCGTGAGATTTCTATCAGATCAGTCTAATAGTAATGTAAATCACTGGAAAAATTCACAAGGTTTAAAATGGGCTTTGAATCTCATTCTTGATACCTGGGAAAACCTGTCATTGGAGAGACTAACCCTGTATCCTTGGAAAGACTAAGGTATTCTAATTCCCACCTAAATACTTTACCTTTTGGATGTTAACTGCACTATATTGCGTGAATATATTTCAAATTTTCTTCACAGTGGTGAAGAATTAAGCCTATTTTTTTCCAGTTGTAGGATTCATTTAAAGTAACTTCTAAATAGAAAAATTGCAAAATTCTCAGGTTTGGGCTTGTTTAACACACCTGAAGATAAACTACAGAAGAAAAGCCATCCAATGATACATTTCCACGGCTAATTTAAAAAATCTCTCCTTTTTTTCCCACTGAGGGAAGTATTTTATTAGAGACAGTAGTGAAAACTTTTGATCACTGAACATTTTTAGGCTTTTTGACTCATATCATGTTAGGATCTTCCTCCAACCAACCACACAAGGATTCAGTTGTTGCAAATGTGCAGTGGGGTGTTGATACCCTTTTATCTCTATTTACTCTTTCAACCCTACCCTCTGTGTGTATGCACACACACATGCAGGTCTGTTTCTGTGGAATCTAAAGAAACACTGAGGAAATACACTTGTACACATGAATTGTGTAGTGCCTCATTCTGCAAAGGCAAAATGATGAAAAGTGGTTTTTGTCAGTCATACAGAGTTACTTGTTTGTAATTTCCAGAATTATTAGTCGGGTTCCAAAAACACTCTCTGGTTGGTCCAAACACCTGACTGTGATGTCCCCTCGTTCTCCCTGAGCTTGGGAAGAATATTGTCCTTTTGGTACTTTGTGATTTCCTGTTTAACAAGTAAATGTCAGGGCCGGCGGGGGCTGCAGGCTTGAAAAGTAGCATTCAAAAGGAGGACCTGTGATGGTGCAGTGTCTGGAGTTTCCTTTTAACAGTTACAAAGGGCACATTAACACCTGATAATAGAAAATCATTCTGTTTCACAGCTCTGTGTGTCTAGCGGGGATGCAGTCTACTTTTATTTATTTTTCTTAAAATAATGCATGGGTATGGTCAGTGAAACAGCCTCCTCTCCCAAACCTCCTGCAACACAAAGCCCAGAAAACCCTTTAAAATAATTGTTTATAATTCAGCCCCACAAGCTTTGATGCATTTTCCACCTACCTGTAAAAGCAGAGCACAAAAACGTAATTAATACACTACATTCTGACTGAACTACTGAGCCAAGTAGCAGTCAGCTGAGGGTTGGTCTGGCTACTCTGGCTGAGGGCTTTGGAATATTGAGACTTTTGGAAAGGGACCTGATCTTTCCCTGCAAGGTGCCTGAACCAAGCATGAAGGTATTTTGGTAATCAATCCATCGTTGTTTTCTGTGCCCTATTAGTACAATGTACAAAATAACATATTTTTATCTCCAGTACCTTTAAAAATAGTTTTGCTGCAGTAGGAAAAGTTATTTTGCAGTTTAATTTCCATAGTCAGAGGCTTTTCATTAGCACAGCTTCCTATGACATTAGTTTATTCTGCATGTGGTTCAGTTATATTATGGAACATCACAGCATTAAATATCTACTAGGTGTACAGGTTTTTGTAATCAGTCCCTGACAACATCTGTCAAAACAATATGGGAAAATCCTGGCTCATGTTGTCATTACAGAGTGGGACTGTTTGTTTATTCAATAGAAGAAATAAAGCATATTGAGAGAAGGCCAGAAGAGTCACTCTGACTCAGTTGCTGAGACTTCCAGCTCCCAGCTACAGGATATTTTGGTTCCAGCATTTCACATCAATAATAAACAATCTTTATGGGAACCATCAAATGATAAAAATGAGATCACAAATTGAGAGTCAGGCTATATATTTTTTGATCTGTTGTAGGCTGTAGTTTACATTAGGGTCAATCTCAAGACCGGAAAGAGGCAGGTTCTGTACCACAGCATTTCAAATAAATGTTTGCCAGCTATATGAGATACTGTCAATAATTCATCACTGTAATTCTTCCAAGATGGTCTGTTGATGCAAACTGTCAGAGCACATGGTAATAATATGAGCATTTATGTGATTTACAGTTCTACAAAATGGCAAATAACTAGAAATTTCTTCCACTGAAAGTACGCATAGGCTCTTTGGATGTCAGAAATAGTGTGTGTGACAGCTGCAGCATGTATAAATCATGGTCAACTGTTTAAAGTGTTCTCTGTATATAAGTACATGCACTTATACTGACATTTTCATAGTCCATTTCCAATATCTGAGTGACAGATTTTACTTTATGTAATTGTGCAGTTGCTTATGTTTTTATTAACTCTTTAATCCTCTGAGGCATTCAGTGGTTACAACAGTATGTCTTGGTCAGTAGAATTGGTAGAGCTCAAAACACAAATATTTCCTGGCCATGCAGCATCTCCTGGGCCTGTGGACCTTTTAATAATTTGGGTCTTTGGCAAAATACTGGAAATTGTATTGCACAAAGTGGTTTATAAAATATTTGTGCGTGCTCTTGTTCACTAAAAAACCAAAAAATGGTGAATCATATGGTAATTTATTTTTGTGTCTTGAAAGAATTCAGGTGAGAGGCATTCTTTGATGGCAGCTGCGTAAGTGCCGGTAGCAGTGGGAAGAGCTTCCTCATGTTTCAGCTGAATTCCCATCTTTGCACCAGCCTTGGTTGCAGAGCTGTTCAGGTCTGTATATGCAACAAAACACTGCCCTAACAACAAACTGAAGCTGTTCCCACTTGTCCAAACCTTTCACTTTCATGGACTGATCTTTAATCAGTGCGTGCTAACTTTGAACTGGCTCAGGATTTATCAGGCCCTGCACACAACCAGCCCATGAATGTATGATTTGGAATATCGGATTGGATTTTTTCCCCCTCTTTGTTTCTGGCATAGTGTGTAGGTAGAGCTGAGCCTAATTCCTCTTTTTAGCACCTGTATGAGAGCTGAGGGTTGTGGAGGCAGAGCAGTATCCTTTGAACCAGAAACCTGTGTGTTATAAGGATACTTAGCAGCTTGAAGCATTTTACAAAGGCAGAATTTCTATGGTGAAGGAAGCTCCATTCTTCCCAGGATTATGTCCACTGGATGCTATCATTCATACCTGAGCAGGAATGAAGGAAGAGAAATGGGAGTAAGGGGCAATCTCTGGCATTCAGCTAAGATAGGAGAGGTGACCATACACTGTATTCCCTCTTGTTTTCCTCTTCTTACCCATATAATCCCATGAAGGCACTTTTATAGTAATTAGGAGAGTAACTGGAAGCCATAAATATTGGAGAGATTTGTGACAGGTGTCTGCGACTTTAAAGCCAATCTGTGCAAAAAAGCTGCCTGCTATAACCCTCTTCACCAGTGGGTTGTATTGACATTTCAATGTCAATGCACTTGGCTCAGTATAGAAGATATATTTGATTTTTGTATGAAGAAAGTTCAATAACTCTATTTCTTTCATTAGAGTATGGAATAAAACCAATATGCAAAGTTTGGGGGCACTTTGTGCAAGCACAGCACACCTCACTGCGCTGAATGATATACAATGGAAGATCCTTTTTCCTGGAAACCCACACTGCTGTAACTTCATTTTAATGCAGGATAGCTGTGGCAGTGTGTGCCAGTCCATCTCTGTCCCACAGATTTCTCTTCCTCCCCTTCTTGTCACAGTTTCTCAGAGGTGCCTATGTATCATTGTGGACAGATAGAGCTCATGTGCGTGACCAGCAGGGATGATTTTCCTCCTGGGAGCTGAGCTGAGTCACCCTGAGCTGTGACAGGGAACAGGGAAGAGGCGGGAGAGCATTCCTGGGATGGGGAGAGGGACTATGGCTGCTGACAGCTCCCTGTGCAGCTTTGGGCTCGGGGTGAGGAGAAGCTGTGCAAAGAGTGACTGCGGATTTGTGAAATCACTGCCATGCCTTGCTGTTTCTGTGGATTTGTCCTGAAACAAACCTAGGTTTGTATGCCCTCTGCAGTGTGCCATGGCTGAAATATCTGTCTGCTGCTCCCTCAGGCTGGGAACTATAGCTCTGGAGTCTGAGACAGCACTGCGTAGTAGGGATGAGCCACGGGCAGGGTGAGGTTTGCCCTGTGGCTTTGGATGGTGCTTGGGAATGTTCTTTGTGGAGCTTTTCTCCTCTGGTGGTGCTTGGTGTGGTGCAGCTCGTGGTACACATGCCCAAATCCCATGGAAGGTAATGGATTCCCATGGCCATCGACAGTCATTCTGTCAGCTTTTGGTTGTGCTGCTAAATACAGGGACAAGAGGGAGTTTTGTGCTGATGTCTGTGATACAGAGGCTCGCGAGACAAGAGCTGTACCCTCACGGGGGTTCTTGCCCAGCCCCAACATCTTGGAGCATTTCCTGAAACTCTTGGTTGCAGCTCAAGTTTTTTTGGTAGGAGGGAGATTTCAGCTAAGCAAATGTGTCAATACATGCCTGTTGGAAAGCTCTGCTAAATAAATCCATTACGCTGTTGTTCAGTAAAATTTATCATAGTCTGTCAATATCTTGCTTTTAAATATGTTTTAGATAGCAAAAAAGTATAGGTTTTCTTTTGGGATTTTTGAGGGAAAAACAGTGAGGCTGTTTTTCAGAAGGCAAAAATCTTTTAGGCTGCTTTGGGAAGGGTGGTAAAAAATCCCCCAAGAACTGCACTTTAATGTTTACGAAAAATCTGCTGCTCTCAGTGAAGCTGCCTCTAGGAAATGCTGTGATTTCATTTCACTGTTGTGCTAAGAAGAAAAACAGAATTTCTGAGCTGTTGTCTCAAGCTTTATATAGGTTGAAGGTTTATGTTCTGCTTGTGTTTTGATAAATTTTCCTTGCAGGCATAAGGTGTAGAAACTTTTAATTAAAGCTTAAATTCTAGAGCAAGGAGTAAGTGTTGTGGTAAGGTGCAGGCCCTTGGTCGTTGTGTAATTCCCAGAAAAGATTTCTGTGAAGCTGAGGTGGCAGGTTAGAGAGCTTGAGCACTGACACAAACTGAGATGGAAGATATTCCAGCTGAACATCTGTCTTTGGGAAGTGTCTCTGCTCCTGCCTTGCTCCCAACATTTGTGCTGTTTTCCTCAAAAAAACTTCCAGAGTATGCCAGCTTGAGGACAACAGTTTTATACAGGTCTCAGTAAAAAATGAGTATTTCATAGTTAGAAGATGTGGCATTAATCATTCTGAGGTGACTTCTTGGCCTTTTCAGGAGAAGCCAAGTGCCACCCAGCCAGGCCAGGAGGTGTGGAACAGCAGAGTCAGAATGGGAACTGCGCTGTTCCGCCCCTGCTTTGGCATTGTTTGGGACAAGTGGTTTTCTACTTCACAGCACCAAACACCGCCATTCCCCATGGAAGCAGGGCCATTCTTTTAGGTGTACAAGGCATGACGATGCCATTATTTTGAGTAAATTAAAACCATGTTGGCTTGAGTGCCTTGGTGTGAGACAGCCCCGCTCCAGCACACATGGGGCATGTCATCCTCGGCAGCTGCCTGGGTAATGAGCAACTGTGGTTTCAGCTCCTGACACCAAACATTTCTGAACTAAACCAACTCTGTGGGGATGATCTAGGGGAGCAGCGACCTGAAATCATTTAATGTCCTCATACGGTTTGACTCTCCACTTGATTTGGGGAGAATTATGCCTGAATAGCTAAAATCAACATTCTTCCTGCTCTTTCTTGGAAAGTGATGGTGCGATTTTAGTAACTATACAGAGAGCCTGAGTATGTAGACTAATTTGCAAGATGTATATAAAATGTATGAACCCTTCATGGGAGTTGATGGACACTGTCACTTACTGGATTTGTTCTTCTAGGGGATAAAATCAAATGGCTGCATATGTATTTTAAAAATTGTTGTGGCTGCAGGGAAAATATTGGAGCAATGAGGACATTTTCACTAGCCTGGAGATTAGAGAGGCCTTTTTGGCAGGAAGAAAAAGTAGTTTGCTTGTAGCACTTGCATATACTTGCATGTCTATGATCTTCCAGTTTTTACAGCCTCTGGTGTCTATTATCTCCTTGATATACTTGCAAAATTCATATGATGTTCTTCTGGAAGCTCTGCTGGGTGGAGAGGAAATACAGTGCCTAGTACAAACAGTTCCTTGTGAATGCTGCATTCCTACATTTATCTGTCATGTAGAAAAAATGCAACTCAATAACCTATTTTTAGCAGAGTTTCTGACAGTAGCAATTAAATATATTTTTTAAAATCATACATGTAATAGTAAACCAACTCCTGCCATTATATTTACCCTTTCTGATACATAGCACCAACTCCAGTGGCATTTACTCTTTATCTTGCCAGCTATCTGATCATTGAATATTTCTGAGGAGAAGATGGGAAGAGCAGAAAGGACACACCAAGCTTATTTACATTAATTTCACTATGTTTTAGTAACATTCAGTTTAGTCCTGGTTGTGAATTTCTCTTTCATAATGCATCTGGGCAATCTAATTCAGTCTTAATCTGTCTCAAGTATGATGATTAGGATGCTAAGTTTGGTGGAAATTTTCAGGCATTTTGGGCAAGAGCTGGAAACCACAGTTAGTGAACAGTCCTATTAGATTCAGCAAAGATGCTGAGATTTATTGCAGGAGCTTCCCAGTGCTGCAGGTAGAGAAAGAGAAAAAGGTGAACTGCAAATTTAAGTGTCATCTTATCATTTGTCCAGAGTTGTTAAATATTCAGTGCAAACTTCTAATGACCAAGAAAAAATTCAAAAATTGCTGTAGGCATTTCAAGCACTCATAACCTGACTTTTTCAGGGATAACGGTAACCCTGGAGGTCCTGTTTGGTGAAGAAGCTATAACTAAGTATTAATCTGTGAATATTTTGTAAATAAAGTTTTTCCTTGCTGTCATTTTATGTAAAAGCCTTAAAATAGAAACCTGATTTTAGGGTTTTGTCTACAAAATTAACAATAAGTCATTACAAAATATTACAAAATTTTACACCACTTCTCAATGCAGGTATTTCTAGTGCCTTCTACATGGTAAGGTTGCACAGAGTGACAGCTGTCCTGCCCTGTCTTATTTTGCACCAAAACTTTCATGGAGACCAGCCCAAAGACTGTGAAGCTCAGTATAATTATTCTAATTTCTCTAATTTGCAACTACACTAAGGTGTAATGCTGACCCTGCAATGTGAGCGAGAAAAGTCTTTTAGAGTAGGCATTTTTTGAATACAGTGGAATACCCAAGTTTCCTATAGAATAAGAATGACTTATTATGTTGATACTGGTTTAGGTAATTACAGTTAGATTATATCATAAAAGCACACGTCAGCGTTGCAGTTCTGGCTGAAATCCTGATATTTTAAAATCCTTTGAGTGGCAGAAAGTCCTAGGTATTAATTGGGCCTCATTACAGAAACAAAAAGAAATCCTGATATGTCCTAAGGCTGCATAACAATAATTTCCATCTGTTTAAAAACATGTGTGAAAGCTAGAGCACAGCAGAAATTTTTCTTGTCCAGACCTCTGGGATGTTTGGAAGAGCTCTGACAGGAAATGGAGGCAATGAACACAACTGGCCTTATTTAAAATTTTTAGACATTGTCCATTTACCTGTGGCATCACATAAACAATGCAAACTGATAACACCCACTTGTATAGAGCAAGATACCCTTCTGTATGCTGGGAACTGCTGTATCTGTAATTTTGGAGGGATAAGGAAACAACTGGGCAGGACAGACGTCAGAGGAGCTGTTCCAGGTGTCTGCCATGACTGACCTCTAGGTCAACACACAGGACTTTACTCAAATCATTCAGCAAAGCAACCTAGAACATAAAGTAGAGCAAGAATTCTGAGTCAAAACTGTAAAGGCTTCATATTTTCAGGATATTCCAAATATTGTAAACAAGTGTTTCTGGCTAGTGGCAGATAATCCCTGTTATTAATACATTGATGTCCATGAAAGCTAAGTATACGACACTCAGCTTTTGCAAATAGGTTGAGTTTCTCACCTGAATTTTTGAGATTATTTGAAATCAAGGGAACATGAAGCAGGCCCCAGCAGCGCTGGTCAGTGTGCACTTGGGTTTCTTGATTCTTCTCAGGCATAGGGCAGTGATGTGGCCTGAGTCTTAGCCCTTCATTTGATCAAAAAGCAAGGGTGAGTCTTGCTTCATGCTCCCACAGACCATTTCAAAGGTGGTACTCAACCTCAGAGCAGCTTTTATTCTTGCAGTTAAGAAAGGCGTTCTGGGATGAATCAAATGAGCTCACACCACAACTAGGAAAGACTTTTCAGGTTGTGACTTACACTGTGGAGATAAAGAATTTTCCTGCCTTTTTCTGAAAGCAAAGTGAACACTTTAAATTCTTCTGTGGTCATAGGGCAGTGTCATGTGGAGGGGACGGAGCTGGCTCTGAACCTGCTCGCTGGGCTGGGGCAGGACTGTGTCACACTCCCATGGGCCTCTGCTGAGGGAGTTTCCTGTGCTGGGCTCCATGCAGGGAACTAACGTGGCCAAGCTTTCCAGAACCAAAGGAACTTACTTAAAGCTGCTCCAAATATCTCTGCAAGGCATTGCACAGCACTGTGTGAATACACCCAGCACCAGCACTGCCACGCGCTTTCCATAGTCACATCTCTTGGCCCAAGGGGAGTGGAAAATGCAGCTCCATTGGCTTGCTAGTGTGCTACAAGAATTTATTGTGTTTAACTCCAGATGGATAAAAATTTATCACAGATCTACTGTTTTCTATTAGTCATGTTTGTGTTTATACTAACATCACTGAGCCAAATTTGGATCATGGGATTAAAGAGGGAATGACATATATGCAGGGACCTGTTGAAGGATTTGAGAAAAGTTCCATGTAAAAAGAGGCAAAAAGTTGGACAGTTATTTTATTTAGATCTAATTCATATGGAAGTCAGCATCATCTGATTTTATTTCCCTATTGCGGTTGTTTCTTTTAACCATGGATTCTCATTAAAACAGCTCTTTGACAACAAAATTAGTCAGTCATTTAATTTTAATGTGTGGCATTAAGTAAGCTGGGTGGCAAATTGTCTTCTCAAACAGATTGACTTATTTTACCTGTGGGAAAGGAACAGCTGAACAGCTAGGAGGGAAATCTGCCAGTTCAGAAAATTTATTGTAACTTCCACAGCAGAGACGGAATTGTTTGGTTTTGAATGCTAGCTTGCTTTTGATGTTTTAATCTAACTGAAGTCTTTATCATACCATTTGAAATTATCCTCAGGGTTTGAGGCTATCATTGAAACTTCCAAAAGTAATTGATACTTATTCTGTGTTGTTCAATGTGTTTATATGACTACAAGATGAGTTTTTCCTCTCTTTATAGCAGGCAATAAAATCTTCAGCATTGTAGTGGAGAAGGCAGTGTGGTAAGCCAGAACAGCTTTTGTTTGATATACCTGTCCTTTTCTATCCAGAGGAACAGGATGGAGACTTTTTTCTCTTGCAGAAAGGCTAAGAAACCTTTCTCCTCACAAAGAGAATTGTGCTTTTCCATCATTCTTTTCACAAAGAGGCACTTTGGTTTCTTCTCCTGGAAAGTGTCTCGCTAGCTGTTACGAGTTGTTGTATTTCACAGATTTAAAGTAATCACAGCATATTGTTGAAATCCTAGTGTGTGTACTGTTTATTACTGCTCTCAACAACAACCCAGGATTTTTTCAAGAGGAGAGCTGAGAGGCTTGAGGACTTGCACTGAGTTACTTTTGAGTAAGACTTCATGGTATTGTCCAGGGCTCCGCTGAATGTGCTGGGAGCAGTAATTCCTAGACTTTAACCTGTTGGTGGCTCTTCTTGGGCTTTAAGCAAGCTGCTTAATCCTTGAATATTTTACCTGTGACATACATCAACTTCCTGCAGATTTTATGGGTGTTAAGAGACCAGAATACTGGCAACGCATTTGAGATAGACCCTTGTTGATAACAGTCATTCATTAAAATGAGAGGGTTTTTATCAATTTATATTGTGTGTCACAGTATGGAATTATATGCTATTAAAACCAGGCATGTTGTTACAGCTCTCATTTACTAAGTCATCTGCTGGAAGCGATTCTTACCTGGTTTGAAGATGGAATGGAAAGACTCAAAGAGAACTTTAAATTATAGTAACACATCTCAAAGTGCTTCCGGACTATCTTACTTCATTGGGACAGGGTGATGCTGAGTGCCGATATTGGTCACTCTGGATACACATGACCTGGTGTGGTTGGAGCCCATGGTGACACTGATGTCTTGTTTCCACAGGCATCATTTGGGCCACTGGAACTGATTCACTGTGTGTGTGTGTGTATTTATAGGACTGATCAGGTTGTTACTAGGTCCTCATCAAAGGATCAATGGAACACGTGAAGGGAGATGGCAGGGAAGATTTGGTCCCCCCTCTCTGTGTGACAGAGGCAGGAATTGGCCTTTTTGCATAATTTCTCGCTTTGGGTGAATGTAGAAATAACAGTAGTTGCATCCCACAGAAAGAGCTTCATATGGCAAGCACAGGAGTGAAGAGTAAAACCCTGCCAAGAGAAAATGTAGCCTGTCCGAATCAGTTCATTACTTATTTTCCCTCCACAAGCAGCAGTACATAGGAAAAAAGGAGACACAGATTATCATTTAGAGTGAAAAGGTGGAGATGGCTTGCAAATGGCTGAGAGGTAGATGACAGCTTTTGATTTTTGTGGTATCCCTGTGAGAACTCCTTTTTAATACTGTGTCATCACATGTGGTGTTAGTAGCGCCATGTGCTCTTTTATTTGAGGGAATTACTCAGAACTGCTCGTTATGTTGTGGATTTGCATAATATGTTTAAAGGCAATTTAAATAAAATTTATTTCAGATTTATGGTATCTTCTCTGAAGAATTTTTTCTCTCCATAATCTGATGTGCTGTTACCTCTGTGCCACACAGTGTAAGGCTAAAGCTCTCAGCCAGATTCTTATCTCCATCTGGTGTGTGCACATGGGAGGACAGTTTATAAAGCCATCTGAAATAAATAAATTGTATTCCTTATTGATCCAAATACTGTCTCCTGTAACAAAGCAGGAGCTATGAAATCCAGGAAATCTGTGAGAGAGATGAAAAATGCTGTTCTAGTGCTTGCTCTCAGTTAGGGAGGATGATCATTCTTTTGGTGTGTTAGGTGTCAGGATGAAGCAGGACGAGGTTGAGCACAGAGTCAAGAGAGCAGGGATGTAGAGCTGGCAACCTCTGGGCAAAAATCTCTGCTCTGACATGCACAAAAATGTGGCTGATTGCTCCAATCCAACGGCCAGTTCATTGATTAAAAGGGCGAATGGGCTTCCATCCAGGAGTGCAGCAGGAAAACAAACAGCCAGGCTGAAAAACAAGACTATTTAACCATCTGAAAGAGCGTGGGGCCATCCCAGCTGCCGCAGAACCTGTCATGACTTGGCTGCCAAGAAGCCAGATGCTTGCATCAGAGGAATGTGTGTTTCACAAGCCGCTACCTCTGCTTGCTGACACACAGCGACATGTCCGAAGAGGCAGCAGGAGAGTGCAAATTAGTCAGCCTTGCCACGAGGTGCCAGCCCTGCTGGATCACTGACCCCTGGACAAAAATCGTGCTTTCATCAGGAATAGATTATGGGAATAACCTTCTGCTCTTCATAGAGACCATTTTCAATATGCAGCAGGGGACCCCCGTCCATATGTGAAGTTAAACACTGCAGAACTGATTTAATGATTGGATCCACTGGAATCTAAATTTGCAGAGGTTTACTCGTGTGATTAAGGATATACAAAAGCCTTTGAACATGCATTGGTTTTGGGCCTGCTCCAGAATCCACTAATGCCATTGATTTCAATTAATTCTAGATAAGGTCACTGGTGGTTGAATCAATTGTTTGATTCCAGAAACAACAGGAAAGGCAAAGAAGGAATAATGGCTTAACCCATGGAACTAAGGAGAGCCTGTTCCTATGTATATATTTTGTAATCACATTTACAATATTTCTGAGTTCCCTTGTAATTCAAAAATCCAGCTTCTGCCTATTTCTTCCAGTTTCGAGTGGCAAACACTCAAAACAAACTTTTTATGATTTGCCTAATATTGTATTTCACAATGAGGCAATTTGTAGTGAAAGGCAATGTCCTTTAAAGACATCCCATCAATTTTCTCCAATGAATGCTTTTCATAGAATTCTACTGAAGCAAAAATTATGGAACTGAAAAAGATTTAGAAATTGATTGCAAATCACTGCTATGGCAGGAACAATCGTATATGCTCATTTTAGCTCTCAGCTCATCTGAAAAGGCTAGATTAAACATTTCATTTTAGGTTTTTTTTCCTTATTTGTCAGAACAGAGTGTCAAGGCTTTATCCTGACACTTAAGGACAGGATTTCCTCTAGTGTAGGACATGAGTTAGAGTAAATGTTTCCCTAGAAAGATGCTCTTCCAGGAGGTAGAATATCACATATTTTAGCTGCAGGAGTGACAGGTACTGAGGAGCACGTAGGACATTACAGAATGTGTCTGGGAGCTCTTGGAGAGGTGAGCATGGCAGCGCCAGGCATGGAGAGCACAACTGGAAAGGACAAAGCAGACAGATGATATCCCCAACCCTGCATGTAGCAGAATGGCCAATCTGAACACAGTTATTGTTGTTATATGTTATTTGCTGCTTTCTCTGAAGCTTGAATTCATAAATGTGACAGAAGAGAGAGCTATTGTTTGCTCCAGCAGTAAAACCTGCCTTTGCTAAGGACCTTTTCCCTATTCTTGACATGCAGGGGAGGTAAAAAGCTTTGAAAAATCACCTAGCAAGGTTAAAAACCAAATTATCTTTGTGATCAAAAGCTTACCAGCCTGATCAAACTACTTCAACTGAAGGCCAGTTTTTGACAGTGAGTATCTGAGGAGATTCATACACCACCCTCACACCCTTCCTTTTATTCTCTCCACTTATTTCCACTTGTCAGTTGTTTATCTTCTGAGCCAGCTACCCCAGGAAAGTGTTTACTGTGTTAACTTGTGACATCTCACATCCTTGTCGCTATATGTTTTGTAAGACATACTTAACTGTGCTGGCAAAAGGGAGCATAAAAGTAATTTTCAAATAACATTTTGCTCTTCGGTGCCCTGGAGAAATTTCCATGATATTTTAGGAACCAGCTAAACACTTCCAACCATGTGCAGCTCCGAGGAGGACAAATTCTTCAGCACACAATTTGTTTAACTTTCTATTTTTTTAACATCTCCCCTACAGAGATCTGAGTATTTACTGTGGGATAAAAATGTAACGGTTTAGGATTTTATTTTATATTATATTACAATCTGTTGGGATTTTAATGTCCTGCAATTCTGTCCTAGACTAAACTGCTCTTCAGCCTGTCAACTTGACTGTCCTTGCCTCAGGAGCAGTATTAGAGAGTAAAACAAGGCTTTTACACAGGCTCATTTTCTGAAGCTGCACGGAACCACACAGGACTCTCAGCACAGCAGGACATCCCTTTGGGAAAATGCCCTTAGCTCTTCCCACATGCCTTTTAACTCATCAGGCTGTGGGGCTGACCACCTCTGCTGCAGCTTTATGGGTCTGTAATGAGAGAGTGAACCCTGAGCCACCTGGGTCCGAGCTGTGCTCTGCTCCTGAGCTGGTAAGAGGTGACCAAGCACATCCCAACTGCAGGGATTCCTGCAGTGCTTCAGGAAAGGTGCAGTTTAGGTGACTCTGTCCCAACCAACTATTGCATTTTTTTGAGGAGATGTCCTTGTTTTGGCTTCTTCAATGAGGAGGAACTTTCTGAGTTAATAACAAAGTAAAGTCAAATGTAGACAGTGAACCTGAAGAGAGTATGGATTTTGTGTTAGTATGAGACATGGGCTCTTTAAGAGATCCTGGCTATACTGCAAGAGGTTAATCGACAAACTTTCCTAATATCTGAGTGTACTTAGATCAGTTCGTTATGTCTCATCTTACCTATCTGCTCATCAAAAACGAGGCAGTACGAAGCTGAATTATTTCCTCAGATACAAGAATCAGTTCAGCCTACTGCACACTGGGTCAGGAGCAATGACTGCAGCTCTTGACTTTGACTTCTTTATCTTTTCACTCAACCTGCAGCTAGTCAAGGACTGAATTCTGCTGTTAATTTTGTTCTAGCAAAAGCCGTGGCATTCTTGCCAAAAATAAGTTGTATCTGCACAGCCAGCAGCTATATCTTATGATGACTTAGAATAGAAATTAGATGGATAAGTGCACTGACAGGGTGAGCTAATGGCCACTCCCTTAATAAGTGCTGTAATTTGAAGAATGCAGAATCTGTTTGTCCACCCTCATGGCAATTCTCCTCTTGGGAAGAATAACTAGCTGGTTAAACCCATGAATCTCAGTACTTGTTTTGTTGCACATTTATTTTAACAACAACCACCACTTCTGAAAAACTCAGAAAAATTGTTTTCAGACAACTCAAGTCAGTGCCTCTGCAGTGCTGCCTGACCAGAGATATGAGCCGTGTGTGAGCTGTCCTGCTCCTGCTCACCCAGGTGTGCTGTGCCTGGAAATGCATTAACATTCTCTACGAAGTTTCGTAAGTGCTAAATTTTGCTAAATAATATTAAATCTTCCTGGGAACAGGCTGCAATTCTCCTTAAGGCTCATCCTTTTTATTTCATTAATCACTTGGCTTTTTCAATTAAACTAGTGGTTTCCTTCTTTTATGACTCTATACTTTCTTCCTTTCTTCTACAGCGTTTATCTGCATTGATGTCTTGGAGGAAACCAATTTTCTCATCAAGAGAGCTTCAATGTAGCCTGTGTTTTGCAATTTTATAAACACTTCTAATGGCAGGTGAAAAAATGAATCTTATCCTTGGTCTGAGGAAGCACTCTGTAAATCAGCAACAGGTTTAAGCAAAATCTAAGCCTTCTGCAGATCTTATGGGCTTGCTCCTGATGGAAAAAGCTGACGCCTTATGGGGCTGTATATTTGGATATAAGGGCACAGGCCCTTGTTCATGTTTGCTTAAATGGCACTTGTGAAGCTGCAACTAAAGCTGTATGGTTTGAAATTCATCTGATTCAATATAGTGTGTTAGTACTTCTTATTCCCATAGCCCACTTCATCCTCAAAGTATTTTGAAGACTTCCTGGATCAGTCTAGCAAGCTCTTAATGAGCATGATAAAAAACCTTGCTGAGTGCAATGGAAGAGGAACACAGCCCCATGTGTTTGAGGCAGGGAGGTAAATATAACTCAGAGTTGCAGAGTGTGGTGTTTCTTGTGTGCCACAGGCTGATTAGCCACAGGAATAAATGCAGGGGATTTACAACAGATCTCCATCAAAAGTGTAAACTCATATTTTAGAGGTAGCAGAAGTAGCAATTGCCTACACGAGCAGCTCCAATGAACTCAGCACCACTGTCAGCAGGGTATTGCTGCCACGCAGGACAAGCCCCAAGAAAACCAGGCACTCTGTTATTAAGGTCACACAAATGTTTTTAATGGCACTCTTTCAGGCGAAAAGCAGGATTTCAGCTTGCAGCTGACTGCTCTTGTTCAGGTGTGTAATTGCATCTAGCCTGATTTACAGCAGTTGAGGATCTGACCCAAGATTGGTTTTCTCTCTGTAAATACAGGCAGAATTTGGGTTGAGGCTTTTATGTGTAGCAATTAAAGACACAGTGAAAACTTGGCTTCAGCTCATCCCTGAGCTCAAGTTTCACTTGTTTTGTTGTTTGTGGAACAGTTTGGGGTGTTTAGAAGTGAGTGGCCAGGTGTTTCCAATATTGAACCTCTTCGTGTGGAAACGTGCACAGATAAGAGAGCTCAGTCTGTCACAAGCCTTGGTGGTGCTCCTCCAGCGTTTGAAGTTCTGACTTGAAAGGACTGACTTCTGAGAAATCAAGGCACAGAGTCCCAGCCCCTCTCTTTCGGCAGGAACTCTGTGACAGAGATTCAGATTAGGAGCTTTGCTAGTGAGTACCCTGTGCCTCGGTGGGAGTTGTGTGTGTGTTTCAGCTCCACAGTGCTACTTAGTCTCCCTGGGAAGGAAAGGTCAGTATTTACACCCTTAGCACCTTGGGAATAACTGTGTTTGATGCTGCTTCTTGCCTTCTTGTGTTTTCATCTTTGGAAAGTAAGAGAGTTTTTTTCAAAATACATTGTTACTGAAGTTGAGCTGTCTTAAACCTTGCAAAGATCATCATTTGTAATTTAGTAACTTTTATAATTTGGAATGAGTTAAAACTTTCATTTCAGCTTCCTGAAGTCCTCTGTGCTTTAAAATCCAGGCAGGTTTGCATCCCTATTGTTAAATAAACAAAAGAATTAGGAGAATTCAGTGATAAATTGTGAAAAAAGCACTGCTGATATTTTTTTCTTTTCTTCTCCCTGTGCTCTTCACGTGGTTAATCTGTTTAAGTTTTTCTTACATTTCTGCTTTCCCTGCAAACACTGTTTATTCATTCTAGAAAAATATCAGTTGGGTAAACAGAAGTATTTATATGTGTAGCACTGCAACTCCTACTAAGATGCAAATTGTGCTGCGGGGAAGATAGTTTGGGCTTTTCTTTCCTCCTCGCTTTTCTTTTTTGACAGTCGGTTAATAAAGACTCAACAATAAGCAGCTGCCTGTGATGTCATTTGGGACTTTGTCCACAGAGCTTGTATTTACAAGTACTGAGCAACTACATAGCAGCAGCAAACCCAACTATCAGCAAACTTCTTGTCTGCTCTTACTGAAGGACTTTAGTGCTGTGGAGGGTGTAGAAAGCTAACTCTGTTCTTCTAACCACAGACTTTTAAAGCTTGATAAATAAACACTGGATAAACTCAAGAGAATTTCTGGACTGCAAAGACTTCTTACGGTTCTGAGTTCTCCAGGGCTGGCATGTTTTGACTGAACTGCTGCAAGTAAGGCTTTTGCTGTTTTGGTGTTTTTATCATCGCTGTAAAGCTTATTTTCTCTAGGAGTGTGTCAGCATTGCTATTTGTAGTTTTCTTTTAATTAAAAGAGCGGCAAGTACGTAGTTGTTAGGAGTAATTACAGCCATGCTTCTGACTGCGGTTCAGGACAAATGAAAACTTCACTCTGGCTTTTGTTTGTATGAGATTACATTGAAGTGGCTCTCTCTTAATTTAAGTGATGGAACTTTCAGATTCTTAAAATCTGCTGAGTGCTCTCATTAGCTGGACAAAATCTGGGCTGTCTGAAGATTGTTCTTTTATAATTTAATGATATTCATTTGAATATTCAAGATTTTGAATTTTTAATAGAAATTCCTTGTAGTTTTTAGTACAGGTTTCTTTTGAAATTGTTTTGCTTCTTATGCAGGCATTTATTTAAAACAAAACTTGACTATTTTTCACTTTAAGCCCTTGTTCAAGTTCTGGAGGTATATAAGTTTAACAGAGAGAATCATACAGTGCTTTGAAGTCTGATACCTTTTGGATAGAATGAACTGTCAATTATATGAGAAACAGTAATTTTTGAGTGTTTATGTTAGAAATACAAAAAATGCCAAAACATCAGAGCAGAAAAATTAGCATGCTGGTAGCTGCTGTGAAAAAGCTGTGTCTGTGCTGCCTGCTGTTTGTGGGACACAACTATGTTTCTGAACAGATATTAACAAATTTTCAGGACAACTAGCTGTGATTGGCATGAAATTATTTGTGTTTTACAGAGGAGTAAACTAGCCATAGATGTGGTTTATTAAAATTTAGTTTAGCCACTTCAAAAGCTGGTAACAAACCCCAGGTCTCTTGCTTCTCATTTCAATCTTTCAGCAGAAGCCCATTCTAAATTACTGCAATTTCAGTTATAGTGGCTTTTCCAGGACGTAACCCAATCACAGCACTGTGTGTGAGGAACTTTTTATTACTGTTTACCTCTGTTGAATGATCTGTCTTTGTGAAGACAAAGCACATTTCTGAGGATTGAAATCAGAAAACTATGATTGGCAAGTATAGGAGGGTAAGTCAGTACAAATCAATCGGACAGGAATTGGAGGATTCCTCATGAATTACCAGCGCTGTCAATTTTGATGTGCTTTGCTTGCTACTGACTTTGTTTCCAAGGCCTCTCAGTTCCATGAAGAAACAGATTTTTTGGGGCTTCTTATTAAGGCTGGAGTGGCTGCAACTACAGATGCCCCTTTCAAGTGACCCTGTTTCTACAGCAGATCAAAATGTCCAGCTCTTCCTTTTTGATGCTATAATATGGCTTGGCATGTCAAGATACTGTGCAGCTTAGGAGCTGTTGTTCTGTCTTTGCAATTGAAGCATATTCTCCTGGGGGGTGGGGGGAGCCAACCTAAATTTAGCTCTGCATTAATGCCACGGGAATGGCAAAGGCTTTTGGTGTTTCAAATGGGCGTGTGAATAAGAGCATATTTGTATTCCTCAGGTGTTCATCCTCATTTTTCAGAAATAGCATTAAAAAAGTTTATATGGTCTTTTAAAGATGTTTTTGTTTCTCACAGACTCCCACCAAACGCAGGAGTGAAGGGCAGAGAGCTGTGATAGAGGCTTTCCTTCGGGTGGTGGAATGGGTTTAAGGTTGGGTGGTTCGATCCCTATCACCGACTTCTGTGAGGCAGCCTTTCCTTTCCTCTGTCACCTTGTGGCCAATAAAGATGATCTGTTGTTGTGAACTGATCATTTACACTTGCAAAGTTTCAGATATCGCTGGCAAATAAATGCCTGCAAAAACTTCAAAATATTGAGAACAAAGTGAGAATAAAAAACCCTACTCAGGTTCCACTTATCTTTAGTACTTAAATTAATTTTAAGTGGAAATATTAATCTGAAAAATGTGAATTTTACTGCTTTTAAAGAAAACTGAATGGGTTCCTATGGTATTGTTCTTCTACGTGAATTGTGTACAAGTGTTTAGAGGCTTGGATTTACACAAGTAGAAATCCTGCCCCGGTAAATGTAAAGCAGGAGGGTACAATTCCACTTCAGTCATGAGCTAATCTTCAGCTAATTACCTTAAAAGCAGAAGCAGACTCAAAACCTGATGAGCCCGTGGGCATCCAATTTTCATTTTCCTCTTTTGCATTTTCCTTCTCACATTTACATTTCCTTTCTTATATACCAACAGAGCAAATTAGGATATAGATTGAGCTCACTTTTCAGCCAAGGGGTCCCCTGGTTGGATTTTTCCTGAGAAATCTGCCCAAGGATACAGGGTATAATCTGATAAGATTCTGGGATGGCATTAAAGGGGACAATTGCCAAGAGAATGTCAATTCTTTGGGCTTTCTCGCCATCTGAAAAGAAACGGAATAAGAGCAGACTCCAGCCTGTCATTGTCTGACAAGTGGAACTAGGCTTGGGATAAAAGGCAGGGAACAAAAGTGCCAAAGGGAAGCTCAGTTGGCTGAGGAGCCCAGCACGGTGCAGCCAGGGCCAAATGCAGCAGGATGCTCTGCAGCTCGTGTGTGGCTCTGCACGTGTTCAGCTCCTGGCAGGACTGCAGAAAAATTTGTGCCAAAGCTGCCAGAATACCTTCAGAGGTTCAAGCATGTTATATGAAATTTTATTAGTAAAACAGGATAAATGTACAATGTAAATAGAACATGAGCCATTAACACTTGTAATGCTCTGTTCTGTACTGTCTGCTGATACCGCTCGTGTAGCATGCAGGAACCTGAATTCCATTAGGTTTTCCCTGATGGTTACATAAATGAGGCATGATGTTTTCAGGATGAAAAGTTAGATAGCTATTACATGAAAAACACTGGGAAATCTTTTATGTGCCCATTGCTTGGCATTCAGGTGGATCAGATAAACGTGGTTTGTACAGCAGCAGTGGTTTCTGGGCTGTAACAGTGTCTATGGGCTATGAATGATGCAGACCCTGAAAAGCAGGTTGGATTATAAAGCAGTGGATAAAAATTATGTCGCTGAAATATGGTCTATTAATATTGACACACAGCAAGAACAAATGCCACTGTTAAACCGTGTGTTTGATAAGCTTTCCACAGGACAGCACTATTTGTTTTCCAGAGCCAAACCAGCCTTGGATAGTGTGTGTACACAATAGGTCTGGAGAGAATCAAATGCGTGTCACAAATTATTTTCTTTGACAGTGTTAATTGATTATTATAATTCATCGTTATCTAAATTGTTAAATTCAATACTTTACCGCATCCTTTTGTTTCTTTGTTGCTCAGACATAATCCAAATAGGAAGAGTTAATTACCACACGCAACAACAGAGGCGAATTTCATTGTGTGCTTCACTTTGATTGAAGCTGTATTGAATCACCACTGTGGATTTCCAGCAATGGTGGAGAAAAGAAGGAAGCAGGAATTCTTTTGCAGTGAAGTTGCTTTTGGTGCTAGTTAGCATTTGTATTTCAAACAGTATCCTTTTGGCAGCTGGGCTCTGTTATGCTTGTTTTGCCTATATTGAGTATTACCTAATTGTGCAAACTGAAATCACATGTGTGCATCGATCCTGGGGGGAATCGGTGGCACTCCTTGAGGGACACAGCACAACTTGGCACAAGCAAAAGGATTGCATTTGCTTCTAAAATGACTTAGTCCTCTAGATATGAGCACTTGGCTTGTTCCTTCAGTGCTCTGCTGATGGCCAGAGCTGCATCTGGTGAGTGAAAGGAAGTAGTGCTCTCCTCTAGGGATTTCTAGAGAGATTAGGTGATGACTTAATTTATGCAAATTCCTAAAGCTCTGATCTACTCTATCATCTAAGATTTGGTGTAACTGCTGTAAAAATGTAGGATCTTTTCTGCTGTTTTGAAATGATCTGACAAAATGATACATAGTGATAAGATTTTGGGGGGTTATTTTGCCAGTAGAGGGCCGTGTTAAACTGGATAAAATACCTCCCTCTTGGTCTCACATTTTCAGTGAGGAACAGCTTAAAGCATATGGTTGTTTTCAACGGCAAAATGAGTAAATAATTAGATCTTTTAGAAGCTATTGAATGATTAATTATTTAAAATCAGAATCACATCACTTTTACAGTACGACACAGCTCTGTGTCAGTCTAATCAGACTGAATTCAGGTCTTTAAAATACATCATACCTACCTGTTTATTCTGAATTGTTCAAGGCTGATAGATAGAGCCCTAATAAGTCATTAAGCTGACGTGATATACAGCAGCAGCATGTGCTTTTGCTATAATGACAAAAATGAGAAAAGAATTGTTTTTCAGAGGTACAATCACGTTTGTTTTTGATGTGGCCTATAAACCAGAACTCATTATTCAGGCTCTAGTGCTGCAGGAGTTGACCTTTGGCAAAATATTTTGTTATCCTCAATCTTTTATACAGGCCTTTTGTGAACTCTGCTCAGCTCTCATTTTGCTGATTGCATTTAAAGTCATTTATTGCACAGTGTTTGCCCTTCTAGCAGATGTTAAAGGATTCCCTGCCTCCCCCTTAAAGGCTACTCCTCCGCAGCATCTAATTATAACCTACACAAAAGATTAACAGATGTTATAATTGTCTTTACTCATTGATTAAATAGTTTCTGCATGATTTGTTCTCTCTTCCTCTCATTGCTGATTTGTGAGGTCTTTCTGGACGAGTCTCATGCATCTGCAATTTGTTAACAGCACTGTCTTCAGTTTTTAACTTTTTTGTTTGTGGTTCAGTTTGACAGGATATAGCTGTTCTGCTGGACAACGTGAGAGAAATGTGTTAAAAATGGGTGCATGAACACTTGCTTTGATAGAACACATTCCTATTCTTCCTCTTCCTTTTAACTATTCAATCTAAAATATATGTAAAGTACACTCATTTTAATGGATTTAAATTGGAGGCTAGAGGGGTAAATGCTGAGAGTTGCTTAGCAGTAGTTTTGTCCCTATATTTCAGTTGCCACTCACAGAGGAAATTAGTGGCTGAGAAAACCAGTTTAAGAAGAAAATCCCTAGTAGGAGGAAATTTGTAGTAGGACTTTCCTAGTAGAACCATTAGGAAATGTTGTTTTTATTTTTTCTTTCTTTCTTTTTTTTTTTTAAATGTGGTTCATCTCTCTCACTTTTTCACAAAATTAAGATTACTCTCTTCTTGAGCTTATTAATCTTGTCTGTGTTTTGTTCCTGTGTTGAGGTGAGGGCTCTGTTCTTGGATGGATCCATAGTCCTTCCCCTACAGCACAATAATGCCAGGCTTAGCTACTGTTATTTTATGTTCTTATAAATCTCACAGCATCTTGAACAGGGTCAGACCAAACAATGTTCTTTTTCAGAGAGGTGAAACATCTTGCACATGTATTTAAACTGCTGGGGATTGATTCTACCAATGTGTCCTTCCTTGTTTGGATTCTGTACAAGGTTTTCCTACTCTCCTTCATTGACACAGATATGAGTAATTGACAAGTCCCCAGAAACTTCTCTGATAGACCTGGAAAATCTCACAGTTCTATGAAACTGCATTTGCCATAAGGCCTAAGTCTGAAGGGCTCTGCCTCATTTTCTCCAGAATTGGTACAAGAAGAAAGAAAGGTTAATGGAAAATATTTTACCATGTGTTCTTGGACAAAACCTCTGAATGGCTTAAAGAGAAACAGCTTGAAGGCTTGAGGTTTGAGTTATGGCCTTGGTTATTCAAAAGCTATAAAATATTGTGATGTTTCCCCTGCCCACCCCCCAAATCCTACTCAAACATGAAGCTGTTGCCTCGATTCCTAGTCAGAAAACCACCTCATTTTGAGGTTGGGCTTACCTTCTCCTGTCAAAAACTTTTTAGCATTTTTTGTTACCAAAAATATTTGAGTCCTATGTGGATATCTGGGAATATTGGTCCAATTAAGGTAGATTAATGCATATGGGAGATACCCTCTGTGATATTTTGTTGGTGTTGTGTGTATTTATATTCTCTTTACAGTGAACACCATATATGGTACTGGCTGTGAGATTTTGAGAGAGAATCTACAGCACTCTAGGTTTTTATTTGGTCTTTAATGTTGATATCTAATGTATAATTAATGAGTTTTAACAGCCTGAATGATAATCTTTGCAGTGCACAAAAGCATTTGTCCAAGGACTCGAAACTGAGCTAGAAACAGAGGTACTTTGTTTGTGAGATGAGCAGAGAGCACTGTATCCTCCTTGTTTCTAAATGACATCTCAGTGCTCCTGAATACTTTGCATTTATGAACTGGAGGGAGCAGATTATAGATTCGTAATAAGAAAATTCCAGGGTGCCAACTGTGCTCGCAAAGTGTATTTTAATCATATAGACACCTGTCCACTACCAACTTGTAATATTTCTTAGAGGTCACTGAGCAGCCAGCTGATGGAGATCACTTTTATTCAATATCAAACTCATCTGAGTTTGAAACACTGCTCCAGAGGTGAAAGGCTAAAATCCCAATTTTCAATTATCAGACCTGTTTAATCCCCCGTATTATGCTAGAGGAAAATGGTTCAGGTGCTCTTTGCAGTTACATAGGAGAAACACTTAGAAATTATGGAAAGTTCAGCTAAGCCATTAATGATTTTTAACATCTGCTGCTAAAGGAAAATACTAAAATGAAACTTGGTGTAACACTAATAAACAGCTCTCTGTGATTTCACTGGCTGTTATCTCTAACTTTTGAGACCAAGATCTTCGTCTGTATTTTGAGGTTGCACCAGCAAACGAAAGAGAGCACTAAATGACAGACTAGACAACAGTGGCACAATCTACAAAGCCTCAGGTTGGCCGTTCTCCTTGTCTCTCTACTTGAGAATCTGTAAACTTTTCTAGTATTCAATGATGTGCTTTCCTAAAACTAGTAAATTCCTTCTCTTAAACTGCAGTTCTGTCCTGGTGTTATTGACTGGGAATGCATTCCAATGCTCATGGGAAACCAGTTCTGTCATTTATATTTGCCAATTTATCTTTACTCAAGTGATTTGCTTTTCTTTTTGATTACCAGAAAATTCTCCTGTTGTAAGAAAAGGCTTCAACAAGACATTGATAAAAATTCTTCAACTAGATGATGGTTTGGGGTGCACTCCTGGGAGCAGAATGGTTTGGAAAGTACACAGCCACAGGCAGTGTGGCAGTGCAGGGGCAGGCATGCACCACAAACCCTAGGCAGGGATTTTCTTGCTCCTGGCAGGGAGCAAATCTTACTGAGGGGTCCTGTCCTCCTAGTAAAGCACTGAAGTCTCGCTGTTACCCACTGGCTGTTGTTGGTGTGGAAACAAGTTACGCTTTACCTGTTTAATTCATTCCTCTCTACATGAACTCCAGGTTTGGATCCCGTGTGTTACTTAGGGATTCTGAGCTTGGATACAGAGTTCAAGAGTTCCTATAACTCTGGGAAGCATAACTGAGACCCCTCCTGAGGTCTCTAACTTAACCAGCAGCAGTCGAGGGTAGATCCCCCCAGCTCCCACCACACTCAGCTCAGATGGGGTTGCACAGCAGAGGTGGAGACCTAACTCACAGGATCCTTATCCGAGAGGAAGGATGTGAAACCTTCTTGTGTGTTTAGGGCACACCCTTCGGCAAGAAGTCCCATGGAGACCCTACCTGGCTTCTTCTTTTCCCTTTCCTGGAGTCCTACTCAGAGTTTCTCTTCTCTCCAGTAGCTGCAGGTAATGTTACTGTGAGCCAACAAGGAAAACCTAAGGAGAACAGCATTAAAGACTGCAGTAACTTGCTTAATTCTCCCACTATTAAAGAAAAAAAAGGGCCTGTTCTAATTTTTTTTTTTTTTTTAATGCTGCTGTAATGCTTCCTACTTTCCCCTGCAGGGAAGATGAGTTTAAATCTGTGGAGGGAGTAGAGGATATCTGTCTCACCTACATAGTTGCTTTTGGGGGCAGAATCTTTTCTTTGTTGAGTTTAATGCAATTCTAGTTGAATTTCTCCCATCAAATTAATTTTGACAGAACAGCAGAGAGGTGAATGAAAACTGAGTGTCTTCCACTGCACAGCGCAGAGTTTGGAGAGAGGATTATTCCCCTGTTTGAGTTTATAGTGATGTGCACATCTGGTAGATAGAGAAGAGTAATGACACAGAGCAGCAGCACTAATAGAAAGTTTCACTATTAAAGTCTTTGACAAAGAGGATTTATTCAGTAAATGACACTTATATATTACTACCTTCACAGTGTAGTGGAGAGACTGAGACAGGAGAAGTCAGTGAATCAGACTAAACCTCCAACTCAAAATATGGGCAAACACTTAAAGTTTACCTGAAATGAACCAAGTATATTTTTTCCCCCTTGCTTATGCTCAAAACTGTTTTTTCCCACTCCACCCTGAATTAATAAGCTTTGTATAGAAAAAAAAGTACTTTTAAAGGTTATATTTAGTCTCAAAATGTACTATAAAATTCACAGTGGATCATTTAGAACATGGAAGTGTATTAACACTTTTCCATACTAATATTACTTTTTATTTCCCAGTTGAATTTTGAGCTAAATGTTAATATTGAATAACTTTGGTTATTGCAAGTCTGGAGGTGCATAAACTATACTCTTAAAGGCTTTATCTAAATCTTTATAGAATTACTTCAGAGAAATAATCTAGGTTAAAATTACCCACTTTGAGACATTACGTGAGTTCTATAGAAAAAAGTGGGTGAAAAATTCTGTGCCAACCCAACTCTTGTTACTGCAAGGAAAGACATCCTTCAGATTTTAGTGAATAACTGTCTTATGAATTGTCAGTAGCTCCATTTGGTTGGTTGGAGTTTTGGGTTTAGGTTTTTTGGTCCCATTTTTGGTAGATGAACTATTTTTCCTTTGCATTCAAAATGGACATATGTGAGAGACAAGAAGAAAATTCTAATAGTGTAACTAATTTCCTTCTAATATTTTCTGGGTAGTACTGTATCCATAATCCCAAAGTGCTGGATTATTATCTGCCATGGCAGTCTATATGTTCTCTGACATTTCACTCAGTAGAACTGAGCACTGATGAGTTAAAGACTGAGAGAATGATATAAAACATAGAAGAGCTATGAACCTTTTAAGTAGGAAATTCATTAATTTTTTTTAATTTACATTTTTATTGCATTTCTGGCAGATGGAAAAAATTAGAAATCAATGTGTGACAGGCAGTCTTCACACTGAGAAACTGGAATAAGCGCTGCCAGCAGCTGATGGCATGGGGAGGAAGGATAGGGTAACACTTTTTTCCAAAAGCAAAAGCCTTTAATTGTCTCTAATGGGGATGATCCACAGCAATGTACAGAAATACTGAGAAAAAAGACAGAACAGGCTCTTTTCCTCCCCATCAGGGTTGTTGGACCCTCATTTCTGGCAGCATCCTCACTTTCAGTGTTTTTTATTATAGTTCATCTTTACTCATTTTTTCATATGACAAATGTTACTTTGATTCTCTGCATTGGATTTCACTTCAGGTAATTTCTTCAGATACTCAGCATCATTTCCCCCTCTTTATTTCTTTTCAGCCTACTGTCAATAAACCTAATAAATTTCTTACTGTCTCTAGTGTTAGGATATGTCCCTCAAACTTCTGTGGATGGTCGCTCCTTCCCATTTTAGTCTCCTCTTTGTCATTGTTTAAAACTGCTATGAAGGGAATGGTTAATCATTCCCCACCAAGTCAATATTTTAATCATCTTTGCTGCTATAGTCTGAATTCCATAAAGTTTGTCTCTATCCTTTTGGCCCAGAACTGAATTCAGCGATTAAGATGAGATTGTTCTCGAATTGCAGAGATAAGAGGTGGAGGGCTGTTTGGTATGCCAACGCTGTGCAGTGTTCTGTCACCATTAAGAAAATATGTGTATGAAGACAGAACATCATTCATTTTTAATGTTTCCATGGTAGGATTCTTGGCCATAAGCTGAAGATGGAGTTTAATCAATGTGTATCAATTCCTTTCAATTTTATGGTCTTGATATCCCACAGTCCTACATGCTCTGCTGTGTAAGAATAAAGGGAACTTGCATTGGCTGGGATATCTCCCTGGAGTTTTTCTTTATGTATTCTCATCAATGTATAGGGAAAAATCCCACACAAAAACCTGAAGGTGATAGAGCTGAGCTGTACCCTGTCACCTTTCTGCTGTGACCATGAGGTACAGACACCGCTGAAGGGTGCGTGAGAGTTGGAGTTGAATTCCTTTGGCTCATCCTTGGATGATAGGTCAGCTGAAATGAGAGGAGACTCCTAGCTTCTGTAAAGCCTGAAAAGGTGGGGAGCCAGCTGAAGGATTTCAGTGCCCATCGTTACAGGAGCTAATTTAATTCTGGCCCCTCCAAATTCAGCTCTGGTACCTCATCTCTTGTATGTCTTGTCCATAGCAGTGAGCAGAGGTGACTGCCGAGTTCAAGGACCCATAGCTATAGCTGTCCTAACTGCACAGATTTACAGAATTCTGAAGGCATTTGCACAGAAAAATAAGTAATACATGAAGAACTTTATCTGATAAAAATGAGCTAGGTGTTCTGTGTGGGAATCACCTGGAGTTGCTCAGCTGAGGCTGTGTGCTCTTGCTTCGTTCCCTGCTGGTCTATCCCTTCAAGCCAGGGGCTCAGCTCTGGTTTGGCTGGAAGAGATCAGTGCTGCCTTTCCCCTCTTGCTCTTCTCCAGGGTGGACTTTAGTCATGATGGGGTGCAGGAGCTATTTTCACATATGCATTTCATATGCAAACAGGGGAGAGGAGCCCTTTCTCAGCTCCCCACTTCCCAGGTCATAGAGGGATGACCTATATTTCATTGTACCTTATCTTCCCTTATTTTTCACAGGACAGAAAGGGATTAGGAGCTTGATTCAGCTTCTTTTCTGGGCTGTTATTGAACTAATACCTTCATTATGAGGTTGTTGCCTGTAATGTAAGGGTAACCCCTGGCCCACTGGGAGTGTCTGTACAGCAAGGTGAAATGTGAGACACCGTGTTACAACCCACAAAGCCCCAGGTTCATTAGAAACAAATTCTGCAGCCTAGACACTGAGCTATTCCCTCTGATGCAGATGACTTTGGTTATCTAAGGATGCACAGACCTGGATGCTGAACATGTTACTGGTAAACAAAGGAAACATTTGTGCAGTGCTTACTTTCTGTTGGGAGTTTTCCTTTGAGCCATGTGAACATTTTGAAGTGTTACCCAGTGCTCCGTGGAGTAAAACCAGATGTCTGAACACTAGGTTAAGATGGTTTAATAATTCCTCACAGCCACTGAGCTGAAATACCACAGTAAATAAATGATCTTTCATTCCTTTAATCTCTGCTGTCAAGGAGGACCAAATGAAGTTGCATTTATTTGGGATCCTGTGACCACTGCAGACATCATCATCTCTTTTAGCAGTGCAGGTGGAAGGGGTGGAGTGCACACAATGAACTGATGATTTTTAGTGGTCCCTCCAGACTATGATTACAACAGATGGGCAGGCAAAAGAGATGCTGACTGAAATGCATCTGTCTCAGAGAGGAAGGGATCTCTAGGCACATTTCATGAGCTCCTAGTTCTGGTTTCAAGAACTGAATTGGCAATCTATTGCTTGCAGCAGAGACCCTGATACAGCTCTTACATGAAGTTCTGAAATTCTTGAGTAGTGCCTTGAATTATACCAATGAAAAAAAAATGAGAAGAAAACACAAATCAAACTAAGCAAAACTTAGAGAGCTTGACTATGTGTTTTAAATTCTTTCCTCCAGTTAGTTGTCTATCAAATGGATTCAGATGCTTGATTTAATTGCATTTATTTTTCTGAATATTGTAACATATTAGATGAACTGGATGCCACTGCTTCTAAAGAGGATTTGTAATTCAGTGTTTGATGAGATTCTTGTTGGGTCTCTGCTGCCAGCCAGCCATTTTACCATGAAGAAAAACTAGCCCTATTAATGATGTACTAGATTACAGAGGTTGCATCTAGTTGATGCCAGAGGAGTCTTTATTGGGATATAAATGGGGCATTTGCTTTTGAACCTCAAAATTTCCGCATAACCCCTTAGGTCTATGAATAGTAACAGTGAAATTTCCTCCGGTCCTGGAGTTCAGCTTCTGCAGGTGCCTGGAACTATTTCTGACTAAGCTGAGCTGTGGTTCCCAAGGGGGATATATGTGCGCTGAAACCCCCAGAGGCAGCTGCTGCTGTGCTCAGAACATGCCTTTTGCAGGTGAACAGCCTTACCTTGCTGAAAGAAACTCAGTGACTAAGGGAGTCCATGTTTACCACATAATAACCTATTTCACACAATTTATAAGAGTATTTGCTAATAAGTAATATATAATAATAGGTGGCTAGAAACTGTGCCGAGAAATGGGAGCTTTGGTTCTAAAGTTTCCTTCAGCCTGAATAGCCTCTGTCATGCTTGGATATCTCTTCCTTGGTTACAGGTCTTACAGTGCTCTGAAGGATTTGGTTTCAGTGCAGGAGCTAAGGATACAGAAACATCATTGTCCTAATCTGTTTTTTATTGATGATAACAGTGTAATATATCCTTTTTCCCCCCATGCTGTCCTGACTACAGATTCATGCATTCTGCCTGCTTATCTTTCATCATTTTTGTCTTGATAATTTTATTGCATGATATGAATGCTTCATATGTCCCATAAAAGCAAACAGGGGAGGGTAATCCTTTGACCTTTCCAACATTCTTTGGTGTAATTTACTGGCGATTCCTCTCTTCCCTGAGGCATGGCCCTGAAATCCTATGATAAAAATGGACAGCCAATCCAAATAGAAAACACTGAAAAGGTTAAATCTTTGATTATGTTAGTCTATAAATGTTCATAGCCTTTTTTTTTTCTGCCAGAAAGAAAATGAGAGCTGAAAATGACACTGGATGAATCATGCTTATTAAAGAATACGGAAATGATATTGGTTCAACCCGTTCTTGTTAGTGCTGAAAGAACATAATCTTGTGCCCTCTCATTTTATGTCACTGCAACCCACCTTATCCTCTTAAATGAATGCGTGCATCCATTTAATTAACCTGGTGAGATACTGAGATATAAATCTTTTAAATGCTTCTCATGCAATTCATCTTGACAGCTGTCGTAGTAATAACATCTTTAATGCCGTATTCTTTATTTTCTGATGTATTGAAATTCCTGGTATTATTTTGAGTACGCTGATAGGTTTGCTGGATTTAAGCCCTTAATCTTAACTTGTTTAAATCCTAGGAGCAGTGCTATAGAAAGCTTTACTGGTTGTTTAGTTTGCTGAATAAATGGAAGATTATCTTGCATGAAGAAAGCATAAATGCATTTTGAAAACTGTGGCTGAAACAGGGTGGAATTTAGAGCTGTGATGCTTTATTTGAAATGCTGTGTTTCTAGAACATTCTAAGAGCCTGTTCTGTGCTGGCAGGTGATCACCAGTCAGTAATTGGCTGAGACCATCCTCTGGGCTCTACTGATTCCCTTCTGAGGGATGGGTAAGGGCAGGAGAGATCCACAGCGTTTGGCTCCCAAAGGAGTTAACTCTTCAGTTTCTTTGTAGACTTCTGTGTGTCAGTGTCTTGTACTTACTTAAAATCATGAAAAATCAAAGAATCATGGAATAGTTAGAGTTGGAAAGGACCTGTGGAGATCATCTAGTGCAGCACCCTGCCAAGGCAGGGTAAAAGATGAGAAGGTTCCTTGTCTAGCTCTGGCCCTTCCCACACTTCCTTGTGGGGCTACTTTATCATGGCCTGGCATATGACAGGCAGATGTGGTAGGGCAAGGGGGTGTGATTTTAAACTAAAAGAAGAGGGATTTGTGTTAGGTGTTAGAAATTCTTTACTCAGAGGGTAGTGAGGCATGGCTTGGCCAGATAATGCTTTCCCAGATGCTTCCCCATCCCTGACAGTGTTCAAGGCCAGGCTGGACAGGGCTTGGAGCAGCCTGGGACAGTGGGTGACATTCCTGTGCGTGGTGTGGGGGTTGGAACAATTCGAGCTTTAAGGGCCATTTCAACCCAAACTGTTCTATGTTTCTATGACCACTGGAGAGTTTTCAATCAGAATGAGAGGGCCACTGGATTAGGGAGCGTTTTGGATCACAAAATAACTTGCAGGGCACAGTTGACCCTGGACCATGCCTGTACAGTTCAAATAACCCTTGGAACAGCTTTAGAGATTGTAAGAAATCTGGGCGTATCAAAATTAATTATCCCACAGGAAAACAACAAAAAGAAATGAGAGCTAATAAAGAATATTATTCTGTCCAGATATTTCTGAACAATTTGACGCATTTTTTAATATAACTTTCCAAAACCAGTCAATAGCTTGGTATATAAGCAGAATGGTACAGCAGTGCTGTGTTTGCTATCTCATAATTCCCATAATATTCTACTCATCTAAGCATTTTAGCTTCCTGCATTGGAATTTTTCTAATTTAATTAACTCATTAATGCTGGCACATGGCACATTCTCCTTCCCTCTCTGCAAAAATGCATCTTGCTAATCTAAATAGCAGCCTAATCCAGTGGGTGTGAGTGCATGACATAGACATTAGTGCTAATGAACTGCTGACCAGCCTCAGCAAATACCTGGGAGTATTTGGCATTCGGCAGGGCCTGCCCACGGCACTGCTGTGCAATACACTGGGGCAAAACAAAAAGCATTTAGCTAAGTGTCAGGTTGCAGAAGTGCTGATCTCGCTGCAGTTTTCTATTTCCCAAGTGTTGAATTTTGAAACACTAACTCCAAGGAGAATTTAGGAATTATTTTTCTATTTTGTCACTTAAAGTCATGACCAAGCTGAATACCATAATGGGGAGAGATAAGGGTGTGGAAATGAAACCGTGTTCATGGCTGCCTTTTAATGACTAGGCAGAATGGTTTGAATACTCTGCCATCAGGGGAAGAAAAACCCAACCCTCCCAAAAAACCCCAAAGGAAATAATCAAATTGTTTAGTATAAACCTAGTATTTTTTGATTGGCCTATGCCTGGCAAGGTAAGTGCAGTGATTTTACAGAGTTGAACATTGATCTGTTGGACAAGCATCAACTCCTTAATTCTGGAATCTTTTTTACTTCCAGTTCTGCAAGGCCCTGATAAACTGTACTTACTGTATTTTCCAGCAAAAACCACAACAAAAGCCAGCGTATCCACACTGTGTTAACAGAGCTGGCAAAAGAAACCCAGCTGCAAAATGACAGATTCAATTCAATTCAATTAGGTTCTTAGGAAACTGAATCACTCCACAGATTGGTAATGAGATATAAAATCTTTCACCTTTAGGTCACCTGTTCATCCTAACTAACATTTGCATTGATGGCGATCTTTACTTTCTCATTGCTGCTTCCTGACCTATGCCAGTGATATTATTTTCCTCCTCCTTTCTTTGCTGAGGGATAATACCAGTTTTGGTTATTTTTTCTCAGTCTTAGAGTCTGGCCGTCAAGCAGGCAGGACTATCAGAGTAGAAAAAGCATTTAAAGGTGATCACTGTATAACGCTGGCCTCATTCCGTTACCCAGCAGTTAGATTTCTGCAAATCACGAATCCTCTTCTCTTGTTAACACCTGGGAAAGACAAGCTGGCTGCTGAGAGGGAATACCTTGCTGCCCCATGGGTATTTTGCCTTCTGGCAGCATTAAGTTGTGCAAAGCCAAGAGTGGGGAGGCTGCATTGTATCTGCCCTGAATTTAAACAAAAGAACACTGGTTTGCAGAGCTGTCATTTTTGTCATGTGTCATAACTGTTAAATTTATACATGTTTGTAAGAGAAAAATAAATACAGTCCATTTCCATTTACCAAACAGATATACTGTGTGCTTCTCCCAGCTGGCATATGTTGGCATAGCTCTGTTGAAATGTGACTGCAGTTTCAAACTGCCTGAAAATATCTTGGATGCTTATCTGAGGAATAAAATGTTGTACGTTTTCATCAGCTAAAGTGATATACATCAATCATCCTTTGTTACTACTAGAAGTGAAGAGGGTATTATAATCCAAGAAATTTCTTGCATAGATTTTAGAGAGTGCTTTTCTATGTTAATCACATCATTTCTCCAGGGCATACTTTTCAAGCCATCTCCTGAAGTAATGAACATTCTTGTACTGAGTACTAAAAATACTGCACTTTAAGATATATAATCAAGCTGATGCCTCTGGCTGCTGGCTCCCTGAGCAGTGAGGGTAATGCCATATTGAAGCAAGACCACACTTTGAGTCTTCCTCTGAGAGTTTTTTCTGTGTCCATGCAAAACATTCTGCCCTGAGCTCAGTGCAAACCTGAGAAGACACTGGGCAAACATCTGGGACCTGCATTCTCTTTGACTGATCCCCACACACCTCCTGAGGATACAGCCTTAATTGCTGTGTGCCTCTAAACCCACTGCCTGCCCCCATACGCTCAACGTAGATGAACTCTACAGCTCCTTAGGGAAGAGTCCTACAGCAGAGAAATTTCCTGCAGCACAAAGAACTAGAAGATGTGCCCCCAAAGATTTGAAAATGCACACATGTGAGTGTACTATGGGTGAAGATACCATAAATCAGACGTGGCTTTGCAATAGTTCACACTTCCACTGAGTTAAATGGGATTTTCAGGGTCTGACTGCTGATCACTGGGGTCTCTGCTGTAAACATATTGACAAGCAAATTGTTCAGGGAAGGCAGGTAAATTCCTACAGTCTGTTCTCTTGGTGACACAAAAATAGTATTTGTGAGGATTGGGCAAACTGGTTCTCAGCACTTTCATGTTCCAAGACTGTTCCATCTGGACTCTGTTCTCTGCTGAGCTTCCCAGAGGATGTGTTAGCTCCATTTTGAGTTGTTGTTAGTCCTTTGTTTGATCTCAGAGGAAGAGAGGTTTACCTGGGAGGATCATATTTTTTCTCTCTGATGCACAAAAATGACCATTCCAAGATGGAAATTTGTTCTGTTTTTCTTAAGTACTTCACTCTGATGATCATTTTTCTTTAAAGGCCTCTTGAGTTGGGTACTTTGAGGCATCAACATATGTTGGTACAGGTGATGTATTGTATTATCTTGTCTGATAATTACCTGTGATTCAAAACTTTCAGTGTGTTTAGCCTTAGGAGGTTAACTCTTCAGAGAGATGTGTGACAGCCTGCTAAAGGGAACATGCAGAGGTAGGAGCTTCCATGGTGTTGGGGGAAGGAGTGGAGCCAGCAGGTCTGGAGCTGCTGCCCCACTACATGAGTAGGTCCATGTGCTGCACAGGGTATAGCTCCAGTAAATCCACTTCAGGTGCCCAGGGCAACATATAAACTGTAGGAATAATTAATAATAATCCTTCCTGGTTTTACTTCTAAACTAGAATTCAGGGTGGTTCCACCAAATACCTGCAGACAGAAACTTCAGGCACTTAACTCATATTAAGTACTCGACCTTCCATGGGGATTACTGCTCCAGCTGTAGCTCTTGCTAGCTCATTCCTAAGTGGTTCTGTGCTCAACAAAGGCTCCCTTGGTGGAAGTCATGCTCTCCAGGCATGATGCCTGCTCAGGAGAATGATATAATGATTACATAAGGTCTTTTGCTAATTTCTGGCGGAATCACACAAACTGTAATACAGCACTGCTGTGTTTGTTTAAATCTATTGTGTTTCTTTTGCTCGCTAATCAGGAAACAATGGGAATTATGTGATAGCACACCATTGAGATTCCTTATCAGCTGAATTAAACAGCATGTGTAGTTTTAGGACTGGAACTGCAAAGACAGCAAGCAAGGGCTTACAGGTAAACCTGAAGAAAACTCAACAAGGCAGCAATGACCGTAGTGCAATAGCAGATTTTCCCACCATTGTAGGTACATGTTCTCATTGCATGTGTTCCTTAGATTAAGATATAGGTTAATTTTTATCTGTTTGGGAGAGAATGGCCTGAATTTGAGTCTTGCATAAGTATGAACCAGAAGTACAAAAGAAGTGTAGGAGACAGCGGGTGCTGTTTAATAAAAGGCTGAATTCACCACTGCATGGTTTGGTTGCTGGAGCATTACGGCTTCCCTGGGGAAAGAGTTTGAAAAGAGCAGTCCCAGTGTGATGCCCACGCTGTTCCCGATGATCCCAGCGTGCAGGCCTCCGGGAACCTCTGAATTCCAGCTGGCTTCAGAGGCTGTGCCTGGGGCGCCCTGCTCTCCTTGCAGGCAGCCTGTGCTTGGCCCACGTTCAGGCTCCTGTGTGCCCTCGTGGCAGAGCATTTGGGGTCAACTTGAGGAAAGAGCTGTGATGGTTTTATCCGCTTGATATCCCCCAGCGACAGATGGGATCACTCACAGGTGCGTGAGAAGTCAAGTCTGTCCACAGGCATGCAAATGTGTCTGGAGGGCATGTGCAAGGCTGCTTTTGGGAATGCCAGCTGTGCTACTCTCCAGCCGAGGTTATTTGTGCATCACCTGGCTGTGTGTGACCCAAGGTGATGTTCACAACAAGCAAAAAGGATCAGAGACACCCAGATCTTTTGCCAAGCCTTGTTTTTCAGTCAATGGGACTGATACAGTAAATACAGTCACTATGAGATGCAGGAGAAAACTTCTGTGCTCAGTTCTATATGAGCATATCTGCTTGCCTTAATTTAGGCTAGATTCTGAGTGCTGCTAGCACTCTACTACTTTCTATAAATCCCGAATAAATTCATTAACTTTGCCCATATTCCTTTATCACAAACACTAAATATTATCTTGAAATACAAGCTGAAACTTTCAGATACATATAGCAGCATGAACGTTTAGGAAGAGAACTGGTAGCTGTTACTTTTAAGCTGTGGCTTGGTTTTAATAGAAACCACTGGTCAGGAATTACCAAACCCTAACAAACTGGAAAGATTAATTCTCTCCATGGTAGCTTTATGGGCTGAATTCCCTGGCTGTTCTGTACAGGCAGTGAGACTCTCTGATTATCACAGCAGAATATTTGACCTTAAAAACTTAAGGAAAGTGCTGAGGGCATTTGTCTCTTGTTAAGGGTAATGAGAGTTGAAAGCTTTTAGAACTCTTCAGGATTAGGTCCAAAATTTGTACATCACAGTAGCAGCACAGATGGGCCAACAAGCAGGGCTTGCTAAGAACTGCAATTAATGTGAAAGGAACTGTTTCCCTCCCCCTGCCCAGCCTCAGGTAATTCATTGGCTCTGCAAATTCAGCTCCCAGCCCAGTTCAAAAGAGACTATGGAAGCATGGGTGTATTGCTAAAGACAGTTGTAACAGATTTTTTTTTTCTTCCTTTGAGAAGCAATGCAAACATATTGGTAATATTTCTGTTTAGAGAGTTTAGATTTTTTGGCACAGAAAATTTGTTCCTGGAACACAGCCTACTAGAAACACAAAGTCATTAGCTGCTGGGTTATTACAAAGTTAATGATGAAAGACAGTAACTGTTAAATAGGATATTGAAATATGCATTTAAATATTTTACTTTTTTTTTCCAGTGATGCTGAAAGTAGCCTGACATTTCTAGTTGATCAAAAGGAAAACAAATAACTGCAACTATGGAGAGAAAGAGACAGCTACAGAAAAGGGAATTTGGGAAAAGACTTTCTCTGGACAGCAGTCTTGTGGTAAGAATGAATATTTACTGCATTTACGGAATATGTCTTGTCATAAAAAATTTAGTTGTTTAGAAGCAACACTTGCAATTACATATATTTTAAAGGTGTTTGTCTATTCATCACAATATCACAGCCTTTTGTGATTAATCAGATTCTCCAGGAAAAAGTATTGGAGGAATTTTATGACATCCTAGGTAGAAACTTGTCATCATATAGAAACATGTCCCTGAATTCACTGGATTTACACAAGGAAGGAATCCAGACAATTATAACAAACTTACAGTTAAAATACTATTCAGCTTCTGTGAGATCAGCCTGTATTGCTTCATACTTAGCATATGAGAGCTGTAGATAGCTGAGGTCCTCTAGTCAGAAATGTTTATCAGGATATCAGGAAAAATGTGCTCACCATCGTGAATGTATAAACTAATACTAACTGAAAGAGAAGTATAAATGCCACGTTCTGTAAAACAATCGCTTTTGCTGTACCTAGGATTTAAATTCATTGGAGATTGTATTCTAGGTTTATTTTTAGTTAATATTTTCAAAGGGTGACTGAAATGAATAAGGGGTTTTAGAGCTGTGTTATGGATACATGACCAGAAAATGCTCATAGATTCTGGAGAGTTGTGTATGAGGATAAAGGTGCCCCTGTCAGGTACTCAGTGACAGTCTGCAAACACTGAAACAAGCAAAGCTGAGGGATCCAAGCAGCCCTGTGCCATCTCTTTGACACACATAGAGGTGGTCTGCTGACCCACAGGTAGAGATTGTGGGACCCCAATGCCACACCTGTGCTAACCCCATTACCTTCATTTTACACATTATTACAACTATGTAGTTTCCTTCACTTTGTGCTAAAATTTTGGGTTGGACTTTTGTTTCCAAATTAAAAAGCCCTGACATCTTAACAGCAGTGAATGTGGAGCAGGATTCAGTCCATCTACTCATGCTCGTCATTTACCTGCTGTGTTCTTTATTGGGGTTAGCAGACCATTCCCTTCAAGGACCCTGTTCTTCTCCCTTGGGCTTTAGCTGCAATGAACTTCTCAGGTGATGTCAGCTGGCCAGTGAAGCTATGTGCAGAGAATGTTTAAAAAGGGATCTGTGCTTTTTTTTGGCACCACTTCTTATGCTGATGAATTACTGACCTTTGTTTTAAAAAATATCATTAATTGGGGAGAAATAAAAGTAGTGAAGAGTAGTGAGTCCTGTGCCAGACTCTGGTCTGCTCAGGACCTTGAGGAGGAGCTGTTTGAGCTGCTCCTGTTGAGGCCATGCAGCTCAGGGCTCTTATAAGGAGACTTTACTGTTTTCAGGCTGCAGCAAAACCTGCTCTCAGCTTGCATGCACTCAGCAGGTCAGGTCGTGCTCCCAGCACTTTAAAACTCTATGTAACTTGTGGGCAGAGAAGGTAAGTTTGGTATGAGCTCACAACTTTGTGTAATTCACCCAGGGCTAAACAACATCTCAAAGGTTTTGTAGGCTCAGAAGTATGTTTAGTCCCAGGGCCTAAACCTCTGTTATTAACTCTAGGCATGCACACCCCCAAAACAGACTCCAGCCTAAATCCTGCAGCTAAAATATACTGCTGTGATCCAAACAATTCACCACAGACTGTCAATATTTATCTGGAGAAAAGAATACTCATAGAAACTGGGTACTGAAAGCTAAGGGAAACGTTAGCAGTCGCGAATTCGGCACAAAGATATTGCTTATTATGGCAAATCAGTACTGTTTCCCCTAAATGTTTTCACTCATGTAGTGGACTAGGTTTTGCGTTTACTAAATATATTAAGATAGAAACTTTAATTTCCTTGAGGTGACGATGATCTGCTGTGTGGATGGAAAAAAGGAACCAGGCATTTCTGGCTTCCAGTCCCACCTATTGCAAATTTGAATTTGATTTATAGCCAAGGTGGGGCACTATGTCTAATTCTTACCCTTCCCTATCAGCAAGGGGAAAGTAGAGAGAGACATTTGCCGATGACATAGGGAATATTGAGTGTGTGTGACACCATCCAAAGAGCTTTGTGTTATAATCAGTGCTATGTGCACAGCAAAGCACCCATAAGGACTTCATTGGAAGAGAAACAGAAACTGGCTGTGTGGGATGGTGATGCTCCCTCCCTGCTCTTCAGCAAGTGGTAAGTAGGGAAGGGAGATGGCACACAGATGAAATCAGTCTTCAAGCACCAGCTTCAGGTCAGTGAGCTAGTGCCAACACGTGGCAGCTGAAGTTCTCTGTGGATTAACCCGCATTGGTGTGGAAGGGTTGAAGGAAATGTGAGGGAAAAGATATTACCATATATAAATATTTTGCCCATATAAACCCATCATGAAGTCATCAGTCATAAAACAATGTCTTCTGCTACAGGTGGCCCTTACAGGTTGTGTCGCCAGTGGAGTTTCTCAGTGCACACATCCATTTGCTTTACTGGTGTGTTACAGGTCTGTGCCAGAGAAGCTTTTTATTGAGTCAAATATGTGTAACTAGATCAGAGAGTGTCATCCATACATTTAATTACAAACTTCTCAGTACATTGTTGTTTACTCCTAGCTATTATTTCATAACAAATTGGAAGAGACATTCTGAGATTCGTGCGCCTTCAGCAGCCTGGTAGTAAGTCACATGGATGCCTTGTGACTCCATGAAATTGAACCGGGAAAGGCAAAGCACTTTTTATTCCCCTTGTTGGCCCCAAATTCCTGTTCTAGCATACCTCCTCTTAACTTTTGTCTTCGTATATGTCTATCTTCTTTACCCTTTTATCACCAAATTCTGTTTGAGCACTGTGCTTTAGTTCAGCCCCCAGCTTGTGTAAGTTCTTAGGTCTCTCTTGTCTTCTCTATTCCCAAAGGTTTTATGTTTGACCTCTCAGGCATTCAGGATTGGACACTCTGCTTGGGAAATCTGGCCTTGATTCTCTCAAATCCATCTTCTCCTTGTTTGGTGGAGAGTTTCAGCATTATCGTATCCCAAAAAGAATTCTAATTTCTGGGTGTTTAAAGAAAATATGTTTCTACTTTTGCACTCTGGACCATGAGATACAAATGGGCGTTTCTGATAACATTCCTCACCCTGCCTGGCTCTGCTGCTTTTCCCATCTGCATCAGATTGTAATCTTCTGGAATGGTTTTTTTCCATGATTTAATCAACAAGTATTACATAGAGATGTTTAAAACAGCAAAAGAACTCCTCTTCCTTCCTTGTCTCTTAGACTCTGAATAGAGGAGCTATGATAGTATTTGATGGAAAAGTGAGAAAAGGAAAGAGGTGTTTCTGAAGAAGAGACATGGTTTCTCACTCCTTAGAATACAGATCTGGGCCTTCAAAATATGACCACAAATTTCATCAGTGTTTTGTATTCATGCCTGCCCCATCAAACAATGAATTTCGGTCTTCAGATAAGAAAGATCCATATTAGGGACATCCTCCAAACAGGGAGAAATTCCATAGCCATTAAAATATTCTTCCTTACACCGCAGGCACAATAACTACTTTTTGATCACTCAGATCAAGGAGAAGAGTTTAGTGCTGTTTCCTACACTACTCTACCTCTTGCAGCTGATGTCTTGGGGGGGATAAGCTTTACAATGAGGGCAAATAAATGTTTTCAAATTAAAAAGTATAGGTGCACAAATATGTTCATAAAATGCCCTTCATGGGGCATAGTTCTTTTAGTGAGTGATGGTTAGTGCTTTACTGGAATTTGGTAGTTTGAAGCCTGTAGTTTAACAAGTATTGGAATCCTAACACTGTTAAGAAAAGCCAGAGGAATTGCTGCTACTGCTGCCCAGGTCAAAGGGACATCTTTCTGTTAGCTTCAATTAAATTAGATCCCTATCAGCTTTTAGTCATTACATCACAGGTGGTATTCCAGAGATCTCCAGTATAGCCAATGGCTGTTACTGCTCTATAGGTTTCCAATATTGGCAACATGCTTAATATACTCCCACTCATGTGCATTTGCAGGCAAAGCAGTGACACTGATGTTTTTATAGCTTTGTATTCAGGTGAAGCAGTTACAAAATATTAACTTCATAACAATTTTCACAGGCAATCCTACGAGATCAGTTATAGAAAATAATATCTTTTTTAATGCCTGGCATTTAAAACCCAAAGCATACCAGCCAAGGAGGATACACCTTTTACAGTTTCAATATAGTTTTATACTACCTTCTTGTCTCATCTGTTGTACAAGTGATGTTACTATACTGTCGGTTTATAAAGTTTTCTTCTGCAAATTGATTGCAGTCAAACCAAGACCCTGAAAGCCAAACTGGTCTGAGATAGAACTAAAGATTGTCTCTGAATCTTTTTTGTTTTAAATAACAGATCTGCATTTGTCATGTTTTTTATGACATTAATAAAGATATTTTATTGTACATGTGGTCATTAGCTAAGATAGACAACAGCTGAAGAGCAAGGTGGAACTCTCTGTCCTTTTGAATTGCTCTGCAAGAAGTTAAGACCAAAGTCATTGCTGTTATTGCCACAGTACTTCTGTTTAACATAAAAACAAACTGCAAAATTCATAATATTGAAGAAGTGTATTTATTTGGAATACATTGCTTAGCTGTCACATAACACCCATGTCAGATTGTTTTCTGTTAAAAGAGAAACAGTTCTCTGAAAAGAATATTTTGCTTTATCGTGTGGCTTAAATCCTTAAATCCTTTAGGTTTGGTTAAACAGAGCAGCTTTACAAAGTGTAAGGAAGTGAATATTTCATGGATTTGATTTCTTTCATGAATATTTTTTTTCCTTTTGAATCTTGCATTTAAGCATATGTAGTTGAAAATAACTAGTGAATAAAACTAGATAAAAACAGATAGGAAAGGGTTCTTTATTCACTTCAGACTAGAATATACAAAGAAAACAATTATGAAAATACATAGTAAAATAAAAAATATATTCTGATAGAATTTAAGGACTTATTTCCTTAATATGGGTAAAATAAAGACGTATGGGAAAATTCATTTGTTAATATTTGCAATTTATTATTTGGTATGTGAGGGACGTAGCTTAGACAGGCAACAATATTAAAAAGCCTCATGAAAGGATTGATTGTATTTCAGATTTTTCTTAAACAAAAAGAAAAATGGAAAAACCCCAAACCATAAATAGACCCAAAGCCAAGCTTTTAAGTAATTTGTGTGGGATGAGGGGAGTGTTAGAACATATCACTGCCACCAGGGCCACATTGGCTACTCTATTCACCGGGGTGTTCTTTGAAAATAATAAAAGCCCTATCCTTTGCCTGATCCAAACCGTCCAGTTGCCTCCCAGGCCCTTTTGATCAGGAAAAAGTCAATGTTTCAAGCTGTGCTCTTTATTTATGTGGATAATTCCCAGCCTGACTACACACGTGGTTGGCCCTTACAGCTGTGGTGGCATTTAGCTGGGGAGATTTGAGAACAGAATATCTTTTTGAAGCAGCCAGCATTTATCAAAGCAGAAGTTTTTGTTTTATTTAAAATGAGGCTTTCACTTCTGAAAGCAAGTTGTGGTAAAGTGCTTCAGTGGTGGCTCATGAACTGTGCCCTGCTGCTTTCATTCTGGTCACACGCTCCTGTGGGGCTCCGTAGGATGGGCTTTAATGGCAGCACTTTGTTGTAATAAGGGTAGGGTGTAATGTAATGAATTGCTCTGGGGCGTGGGAGGAATACCTTCATCTGCCTGCAGCTGGATTGGTGTCCTGGGCAAAAACACTGAGCTGAATTGGAGACTGCTGAGAAGTGTGCGTGTGTTATCCAGGGCTGGGAGCCAGGAATTTAGGGGTTAAGTCTGACATCTGTCACCTCTAATCAATTCCTAACTCTGTTTAATACGTTTCTAATTCAGTTTTCTCATTAACAAAACTCTGATTCAGTTTTCTCATCAATAAATTGGGTGTTATAATAATTTCTTACCTCATAAGTATTCCAGGGCTAGTCTGTTGTTAGTGCAAGTCTGTGGCTTGCTTTGATATCTTCAGATGAAAGGTGTCACAGAGAACATGACGTTGTTGCAGAGCTGTGAAAAATGCTGCAGCAGCAAGGTAGGAGGGGAACCTTTCATATCTGGGAATTAAATTCAGTGAAGGGAACAGCCCTGACTATTTTTTTTGTGAGTTGACTGTGACAGTCAGTGTGTCTGACATCACTGCGCAACATAACATAATCCAGCAGTTTGAAATGAAAGGTGGCATTAAAAACATTGCTTTGTCAGATGTTAGTTAATGTTCTAACTTTTGTAGCCTGAATATTTTTTCCACCTCAAAACTTCTGCCAAATTCCTTTTGAGTCTGCAAGTATTTTCAGTCATCTCAAAACCTCTATTTTTATTTGTGTGTTAATTTATAATTTAGAATTTTGTTCAGCTGGGTGCTCCATCATAGAAAAGCCTGTGCCAAGGGTTTAATCCAGCACTGCAAAAGTACAGTTCAGCACTGGAAAATGAACCCAGAATGTGAGCTTCAAACACACGGTTTTTGGTGTGTTTCAGAGGCAAGATAAAACATTCCTAACATCCAGAGGGAGTGTAAGTCAAGGAGAACAGTTTAATAAAGGTGACAAGTGGGGAATTTAGAGGTAGAAGACAGAATACAGAAAAGAACAGCAGTGAAGTACAGGTTGTGTTATTAACTGCATAGGTGAAGGTTTGCACATTCGTGGGTAAAACCATAAGATATGGAATTGACGTAAAGGCTCAGTAAATGGAATTCTAAGAAAAAATTATTCATAGCATCACGGAATGGTTTGGGTTGGAAGAGTTCATAAAGAACATCTTGTTCCAACCCCTCTGCATCTTCCTCATGGCAAGGTTAGTATCACAAAATTCTGCAAATCTGTCAGTAAGGACATCTATTCCAAAGACCGGGCAAATGAAATGTTATCAACTGCATAATAGGCTGTCCTGACATCTGACTGGAACTCTGTAGGAAAAGAAAATCCCAGCGTGGGTAGAGTGTGTAAAAGCTGTCTAAACAGAAGAACAGATTCTGTTGTGCACACTCAGGGCCTTTAACACTCAGAATTTGAGAAAACAGAGCTATCTATAAATGCAGTGCCAAGAGCACAGACTTGTCTGCATTTGCATTTTTAATAAAGTGAAAATGAGACAAGAGCTCTGGTGTGTCAGGCAGAACAAAAGAGCCATCTGAAGGGGTCAGTTTACAGCAGAAACTGGTGAGAGGTGAGGAGAAAAGAGTAACCACTGACGTGAGACAGCCGCGTTTATGTTTTATATTAGCATATCCCTAATGCTAACAATGTGGGGAACTGCATGGATTTAAGGACATCATTTACCAACACAACAGTCCATGTAGGATACTAGGAGTAGAATCCATGTCAGCTTGGATAAAGTCCCTAGTTTTACCAAGAAAGACAGATGATGGCACTTCTGTGGAGCAGTGGTGGAGATGGCTGGTTTGGATTGCCTTTGCAGGAGAGTGATTTGAAAATGAAGTGTGTAAAGCCCTGGACATCCTGACAACAGTTAGTTACTCTGAGTCCCATTTATAAACTCTGGAGCAGCCTAGTAAATCTTACATCATAATTAAGAAATACAGGGGCTGTGAGATCAAAAGGACTCAGTGAACCCAGAGAATTAAGTTAGAAGAAGTAAGTGTCGGGTCTAGCATGAAGAAATGATTCTGTTAGGTACCAGTGCCACAGAAAGAACTGAAATCTGTGCTCGGGGTGTTACAGGTAGTGTCCTATTGCTTTGATTAAAACTTACACCAGTAGAAACCAGTGATCCTTTTCAGGAACTGGAGATGTGGATAAACAGTGAGCAGCAGGCAGATGCTTGAAGAGAGACTTGAAATAAAAAGCTCACAGCCATGAAAACAAATAATGCATGGAACATGTTTTTCCTGAGCAACACTTCGAATAATATTGCTGCTGGAAGATACCTCAATGGTTTATTGATCAAAAGCAGTGACTTCAACACGGGCAGAAGTGCTCTCTGAGAGAGGAATTGTTGCTGCACATCAGAAGTTACATCAATAGGTGTGTAGGGTGACAGGGTGACAGCTGAAACAGTACCCATGTCCCCAGAGATCATGCTTTGACAAACTGCTGGCTTTTGCTTTCTCATGTCTTTGGCACATAAACTTAGAGTGACAAACACAAGGCTTGAAGGTTAAAGCAGAAGCTTTAAGAGAAATGTATGCAGCTGATCTAGCCTTGTTCACTGTCACAGAACTGGATGCAAGAGTGAAGGAAAAGTAAGCACAGAGAACAGAAAAGACGGTTTTACTTGTGCGTGCAAATTAGCTGGCAGATGGACTGGGAAAAAACAGAGGGCAATGATATTCTGTTGCCTTCTAAAAATCTGGAAAATTGGCCTATGTTGCTACAGAATCTCAGTAATTTCACTGTCAGACTTTTGATATTAAAATATTAAATTCTCAACAACTCCTAATAAGCTTTTAAAGATGTTGATTTGGCTGCAGAGGAGGAACTAAAAATGAAAATGAAGGAAAAAGCAAGAGACAAATGTCTGCATGTATTTTGAGAGTTATTTAAGTTATTATTTGAGGCAAGTTCTTCCTGGTACAGTGCAAAACTTCGGTGTTGCAAAAAGAAATGGTGTTAAGAGTTTAAGTTTACAAACTCCAGGAGCTGAACTTTGCGAAGCTTGTGGTAAGTTATAGTTGATTTTGCCAAGGCTTGGAAGAAAAAGTCATAGTTTTATCTTGGTGCAGGGGAGACAACTGTGCTGAGTCTTGGCTTTCTTTGGTGTTTGGGACATATTAAGGAGAAATCTTGCCGTGGAACTATTTGACTGATAGTAGATCTCTATTTGGATGGAACCCCATGTCTAGATTTGGAGGAGTTTGATGATTTGTTGTGTGCACAGCAGGCTCTGCTCCCCAGTTTTTGGGAAGAGCTGGCAGGTGCCTGACTCTGCTCCAGAGCCAGCTCAGCAGCCTCAGGAGCCTCCTTGTCCCCCGTGCCTCGTCCCCCGTGCCTCGTCCCCCGTGCCTCGTCCCCCTGCCTTGTCCCCCTGCTCTGTCCCCCCTGCTCTGTCCCCCCTGCTCTGTCCCCCCTGCCCTGTCCCCCCTGCCCTGTCCCCCCTGCCTTGTCCCCCCTGCCCCGTCCCCCCTGCCTTGTCCCCCGTGCCCTGTCCCCCTGCCCTGTCCCCCTGCCCTGTCCCCCTGCCCTGTCCCCCTGCCCTGTCCCCCTGCCTTGTCCCCCGTGCCCTGTCCCCCCTGCCCTGTCCCCCGTGCCTTGTCCCCCTGCCTTGTCCCCCTGCCTTGTCCCCCTGCCCCGTCCCCCTGCCCCGTCCCCCCTGCCCCGTCCCCCTGCCCTGTCCCCCCTGCCCCGTCCCCCTGCCCCGTCCCCCTGCCCCGTCCCCCTGCCCTGTCCCCCCTGCCCTGTCCCCCAAGGAGCAGGCTGCAGGCAGGGGACAGGAGCTGGGTCGCTGTGCTCCTGCTCCTGGCTGCATCTCCGGCTGCTCTCCCTCTGCCCTGCCCCAGCAATTACAGAGTGGAGCTGTGACAGATGTCAGCCCAGCCCCGGCAGAGGGGAGGTCACGCAGAGCTGTGGCTTTAGTGGGGCTGCACACGCGCTGGGTGTGTGCCACACGATTATGAGCCTCCTGTGGCATGAAGGCTGCGTATCATCAGAGTGGCCAGGGATAAGCAGCTACCCAGGGAAATGGATATTCTGGGGACGCAGATCTAGGGCTGGTAAGCCCCCAAATGCAGAAGTGCGATTGGAGGCTTTGCCTGCCCAGATGTTAAGAGCAGAAGGCTGCCTGTAATGAGAGATCTGAAGAGATTGGGGTTAACTAAACAGGGATTTTATTGACAAACCTTTTAAAATGCTTCATGCCTTCAGCAATTAAACATAACACACATCCTGAGAAGCCCAGGTCTCCTCTGTCTCTCCAGTTGCCTGATTCCACTCGAATACAATCCTAGGGAGAAGAGAAAGGAAAAATTATGCCCTGTGTTGTTTGATAGTGTTGATATAATTCCCTACCCTGCAAGATGAAGAATCAATAGTGAATCTAACTCCTGCTAGGTTAGTCATGGCATGCTCTCAAATGTCCTGTTTTGAATATTGCATCCATGGAAGAATCTACATTTTTTTCACGGACTTGTATGCGTGTCAATACACAAATGGAATAAAAAGAATCTTTGCTAAAGGATACATAGGCATTTCCAGGCAGATTAGTTTTACAAATAAGTATGGTCAACTATCCCTCATGTTCTTGAGTTTTGCTAATGTTGACACTTGCTCACAGTGAATGTGAGACAACCTCAAATCAAAGCTATAGCCTTGGACTGTTTGCAAACCAGTATTTCCAGCCTGTGTTAAAGATTTGGAGGTTTTTATATTTTACTTCCAGCTGGAAAATTCTGGTTTTGTTAATCTGATTTATAAATATATATGCTTTCATTTTTTAAAATATATTTATTTATATATACACATTTTGTCCCCTTGCTCATTTAATTCTATAGCTATGATAGATAATGCACACTAAAACTGGTGATGTACAATGTTTTACTTCACAAGTTTGCAATTCTGATCTTCAGATAAAGTGTGCCTTACTGAAAATTTCAGTTATGTGTTTTGCCTTTGTGGAATAAGTGTTTCCTCATTAAAAACCAAGCCAAATAACTGGCTAAATCTTCCACATGGAAAATGTTCTGCTTCATGCTGTCAACAGAGCCATGCAAAACTCTGCAGTGGAAATATGTCTTTTGCTCAGGACCCCTGGGGCAGGGACATTTGAGGGTAGGTACCCTGATTCCAGACATTTTCCTGTCCTAGGGAGTCTGTAGGTGCTTGTTGAGCTCTAATTGCTGGGAATGGCTCTGCTGGCAGCTCGTTCCTGCCTCTGCTCCTGCTCCTCTGAGCCTGCCTGTGTGCTTTGGCTTTTAGGGCCTTGTGTGACCCAGATAGGAAATGAGCTGGGATCATTGCAAGGCATTTAAAATAATTGGGTATCAACAGCTGGCTTTATGGGAAGCTAACAGTGTAAATCCAGAGAGTTTTTATGATTTCAATGGGTATTTTTCCCAGCATATAAAGCGGATCCAAGTAATTTTGGCTGGGAAACAGTTTCCCAACTTATTTCTATAATGATACCTTAGAGTTTTTCATTATAGTGAAAATCTCTAGTAGGTCTGAAGGGAAAAATTACCTCCACTGTTTCCAGACACCCAATATGTTTTCTCTGTGCTTGAATTTATGAGTTTTGGCAAAGATAACTCACAATATGATCAGGTTTCAGGGTAGTGGTTTCTCGCACTGAATCCCAAACAGATGTGTAACTGTTCAGAAGGCTCCAATGTGTCTTTGGTGATGTAAAAATACAGGACATTGCTCTCCAAAATCCTGCCAATCTGTTTTTGTCTTCAGTGTATTATTTACTCCACGGTGTACTGAAACAGTTTTTTCAAGTACAATTTAATTCCCAACTTCTTTCAAAGTTTTTATGGCTTAAATCACAGTCCTTGTCAAAAATAGCGAGATTTGACTGTTGATGACAATTCTTTTGTTTCTATTGCTTTGTAAGTAGGTTCAAATATACCTGTTTATTAAAGACCTTTCCTGGAAGACACATGCTTGAATCAAATGACTCTGTGATGTGTCACGCAGAATTCCTCTCAGATTGGGACATTAGACTGGGACTGAACAGATATTTCCATCCCTGGAAATTTGTTTTGTTATTTTGACAGTTTGGTTTCAACTAAAATTATTGGGTTTTTTCTTATATCTGTTGGAAATGTCTCCCCTTAAACTAAATTTACTTTCTTTCCATTTTTGTTTTATCTTTTATTGCCTAAGCCACACCATGCTTGAGTGTACGAACAGAAAACTTCGTAGTAGAAAGGGGTGCGTGGTTGTGGTTGTGCGTGTGCATTAGATTCATGTAGATTGTCCTCAGAAATTAAACATTTTCTTTTATCCTAAAGGAAACCTGTTGTTTTTTAGGAATTATATTGCCATCGTCCTTCAAAAATTCTGACTTTTCTTGTGGAAACTTCAGTCTCCTCTGGAGTAGTCAATAGAAAATTCCTGAATAACTTTATAAAGCTTTAAAAGATGCTGCTTTTACCTTTAGCCAGCCTTATCTTTTGCCTTACTGCGCTGAGTAGAAACTTCAGTAGCACTGATTACATAGACATCTCAGTCAGGAAAGTGCACACTCCAAACAGGTTAAGGTGATAGAATCTGACATTGCAAGTGTTTGCATCTTATCTCATTTGTGTCTTTTACGTGCCTGGAACTCTGGAACTCAATGGATTTGCTCTGATGTACATTTGTCTAAGGCAAAAATCAAGCTCATGTCCTCCATTTATTCTGTAGGTATTTTCATTCAGACATTTTTCAGTTCTCAGCTAGCATGTCCTGCCTGTTTCTCCTGCTGTTCCGGAGGGTTGGACAGGAGGTTTCTCTCATGTTGTGTCTTTGTAAATTGGATCATCCTGTGATACTGAATCATGCTGGTTGTCAATGGCAAAGCAGCAGGCTCCTCCTAAACCTCTTCTGTGTGTGGTTCTGTTTGATGCGACTCTTATATACTTTCCAACCACCTTGTAATCTCGGTTTCATCTGCAACTTCAAGCCTTCCTTTGAGTACCACATCAACTACATTGTCAAGGCTTTTTTTTTTTTATCTGTGTAGGAATTCAGCAAAAGCTCAGGTCTTGCTGTCTCAGCAGGACACAGAGGGTTTGATTTATGTCTGGATAACAGCACAAGTTGAATTATTGCAGTAGCTGGTTCACAGCCTCCCAGATTGGCTGCTACATGGTGTTCTCAAGTTTGTGCAAAATTCGCTGTATGTGCTAAAGCACATTCAGTTAAATGTCTGAAATCGGCACACCGCACCTGTACAAGGCAGGGAATTATTTTTGAATGTGGCATTGTTTAAAATGAAAAGATTTTAAACATGCTCCACACCCCACATGCCCATGTCCTGGACTTTTCCAGGGTTTGTGTGAGGTATGAATGGATTTATTGAGTGTAACATACCTCAGTGAAGAGGTTGTCTCACACCCTTCACTCCCTTACTGTCCTTGAGGGAGTTGGACACTGCTGATGTCATGTCGCTGCTTCCCCCTTGTGCAGAAACTCTGATTCCTTTCAGAGTCAGTCCTGAGTGACCTGGGAATCTCCTTTGATGGAGGCTACGTGTTTAGAGGAATTAAGGTTTTTTTTGCATTCACCAGTTTTATGGTTATAATCTTTTGAGTTATAATTGCTTGGTTCTGCTGGTTGTTAATTGACTAATGACTACAGATGTATTACTTTGGGCTTTCCACTTTGGGTGCTTTGTTTACAGAAATGTTGGAAATCTTGAAACATTAAGTGGGACACTGTAAACTTTCAGAATCTTGAGCCACCAACTCCTTTGAAAATCTTAACCAGTGTGCCTTCACCTGTCCAGAAATCACATTTACAAAGAAGTTCTTGACAGGGAATTGCTAGCTGTAGAAATTCAACCTTACCTATCAAACCAAAGTAAAGTTTTGTAATTATGCACAGATCAAAATATTCTTCATCTGCCAAAACTTTGCTAATGCAGATTTGATAATTACAACTACTTTATTATCTATAGAGAATAGTTTATATGGCACCAACATTACAGAATCTACTCTTTGAGTACAGAATTAACTTTCTGAAATGAGAAATTACATTAGTTTATTTATATATTAAGATTAATTAAAAACCAAATCCTTTAGATATTTTAGAGATGTGAGATTATTAAAAAATTATTTTAAAGGAGGAATAGTACCAACTCTTTAAAATTAAAAAAAAATCAGGTTTACAGTAAGTACATTTATTTTTTTTCATACTGGTTTTTCATAGTTACAAGTTTCTTTTTCTGCAGAGATTCTTCTTTCTTCCAAATGTTAAATACGTACTCCATGTTCTTCCATTTGCAGAAAGGAGAGAGCATCAGTGCATTCTTGAAAAATGCGCTGTTCAGAATAGCTGTTACATCCCCTTGTAACAAGGGATGGGACAAGATCAGAAAGATGCTCAAGAGTCTCCCCTACCTGCAGAGGCTGGGTAGGGCAGGAGGTCAATCCCAGCCCTGCTGGAGCTCACAGTGGTTTGAGGGCAGACAGGGTGAAGGTACAATATGTACCATGTGGGCACATCTCCTATGGAACTCCAGGCCTTTCCAAGGAGGATGCTGTGGCTGACTTCTCTGGCTGCTGCTGACCAGAGGTGTTGCTGATATTTGGGTCAAGGACAGTGTCACTCATTACTCCATTCTGCTGGTCAGGACCGATTTTAGGCCATGGGAAGAGAAGTCCAACACAGCCTGCAGCTTTCTTACTCACTGTGTCCCCAGTGACACTCAAAGATGAGGGCTTCTGTCAAAAAAGTTTTACTCCTTTGAGCCTGAATTCAAGATAGTCTTAAAGCAACTGTAATACCCTGCACTGTAACAAAGCAATGCAGCGAGGAAAAAAAAGGTTTTAAAATTAAATTTGTAGTGCTTTTTTTTCAGATAGTTAAAATATCCTGGCAATGCTTTTAGCTGTCTGCTGATGGTGTTTCTAGTTTTCACCAGCTCTAGTTTTCACCCTTTTCTCCGACAATGGTTATATAGCACTGTGTCTTTGTGCAGATGTGCTGTCAGCTTGGCCCTCACACAGAAAGCTCAGTCCACATAGGTTCTAGAGGAGGGATGGAGATGAGAGACCCTATAAGCTGGTGCTGGGTGAAGTACTGACCTGAACATTCTTCTTGCACTCAGTGAGGAGCATTTGAAAGTCCTACCTGTGACCCCCACCTTACCTTGCAGAGATACATGCATTATTTACAGCCATAAATGTCTGCAATCTTTTTTTAAAGCTAACCTCCAATATTTTTGTGACATTCTGCAGTCCTGAGGTGATAAGTGTAATCAGCTGAGGTTAGTGATATTGTCCGGTGGGCTTTTAGTCAATTGTGCTCATCAGGCTCTACATGTACTCAGGCAGAAGCCTGAGAGAAGCAAACAGGACTCTCAGATATCAAAGAGTTACTATGAATTAAAACTGTGTTGACCCAAATCCTTGGATCCAAACATTTCTCAAGATGTTTAGCTTAGAGCCCATCTCAGATAAGAGGCAATAACTAAGCCAATATATTGTCTGCCAGCGGAATTCAAGATTGCTGGAGCTTGCTGGGGTAAATACTGTGGATGAACTTTTAATAGTGTTCAGTAATTTCCTGACCTTGGCTAATGGTGCTAACTGTAATTGGATCACTTGCTTCAGGGTATAACAGGGTCTCTTGTAAAGCTGGAAGAGAGTTTGTCCTTTCCTGGTACTTACCTTTCACTAAGACCCAGGTACTGCAGGTAGCTGAGGCACCTGGTTTGATGTGTGTGTTGTCATGTGTGGTCCTATAGGAACAAAAAAGAGTAACAAACATTCCAGAGGTGGAGTTCAGTGTTTTAAATGCATAAAATAAAATGAAGTTTAATACTGCAACCAATATTATGTTTCTTTTTTTTCATGTTAAGGTTAAATCTTAGGGCATATTTTGGGTAATGTCTTAAAAGAGAGTTTTGCAGATAGAGGTTTCCTATTTCAACTCAGAGATTCACCTTATTTTAAACTAGCAGAAAAAATATGCAATTTTTTTGCAAATAAGCAAGGGGAATCCTTGTAGCTCTTGTTTGCCTTCTTTTGACTGTGTGAGTTCATAATTTCAGGACTGGAGACTGATAGGTATTTTTATCATTGCCTGCAATGCTCATTAAAATACAAAGCACACTACTTGGGCTTTGAACTTGTCCTTATTTGCATTCATGTACAAACATATGTAAAATTTTATGAAAATGTCAATCCCTACAGGCAAGATAGGGAACATATAAACGTATGTTTAGACATAAGCCTGGAGGCACACGCAGATGTTTGAGGCGCGGTGTGCTGGAGAGTTCCTTCAGTCTGCTGTGCAGTGGAGGTGTAGGGGATGGAGATCCACGAGGCAGCAAAGGCACGAGGGTTAGGGGTGTGCTAGAAACCATATAATACCAGAGAATTGTCGTGTAGAAATTAGGGTTTCTGCCCCTCAGAAAGGTGGTGGGATCAATAGCATTGATAGCTGATGATAGTACACCTACACTGAGGGCCACAAGCACCAAACAGGAGGAGATGGAGCCCCTGCTCAGCACCAGCATGGCCAGCAGTGACTGTCCACCCTCTGTACTGGGCACTGGTGTGGCTGCACTGCAAATCCTGGGCTCACTTTTGAGCTGTGGGCTTAAAGCAAAACGCTGAGGTCTTGGAGTGTGTCCAGAGGAAGGCAGGGGAGCTGGTGAAGGCTCTAGAGCACGAGACCCCAAAACGGTTATCAAGCACTGGAACAGGCTCCGCAAGGAAATTATGGAGTCACCTTCCCTGGAGGTGTTTAAAGGACAAGCAGATGTGGTGTTTGGGGAGATAACAGACTTGGCAGTGCTGGATTAAAACTTGGACTTGGTGATCTCAGAAGTATTTCCCAACCTTAAGAATTCTTTGACATAATATATACATGTAAAATTACTTTTAGTGTGATCTTGGAGCATCAGAAGCAGCTGTGAGACCACATGCGACCTGAACCAGTTGTTTATTTGTAGAGCAGGTTAAATGTTTTGGTAGGTTGAGACATGCAGAAGGAGGGAAGAGCCATAAAGTTTAATTTTAACCAGCACAAATCCTCCCTTGCTAATCTACATATTATAAAATAATTTTTCTGTCAGCCTCCTTTTCAAATTCAAGCTTTCTGCTTGAAGCTTCAATGAAAAGACAAAGCCTGATTTCACCCCCATATGCTTCAGAGTAAATCAAGCATCGTTTTAAGAAAGTTAGTGAACCAAGCTCTTATGTGATATAAATTGGCACTGATGATAATCAAGCTATATCAGTTTATACTAAGTTAGAATCAGCTGTAATTAAGAGCCTAACAGTGAAGTAGGTGTGACTTAAATCAGGTCAACAGACCAGAAACCTGAAATATTTCCTTTTGCTAAAGCTATTTAAGGACAGCTTTGAGGCAATGCCATGAAGGGCAAGGTGGTGATGTTTCTACAGATTGATGCTGGTCTGGGTGAAGGCAGGAGCCTGGCCCTGTAGCTCTGTGAAATTGTTTTGTTCTGTTAGTTAAATCTCATCAGCATACTCTTGTCTCTGGCTTTCATGGATCTCCACCAGAGGAAGAAATGTCAATATCTTAAGCACTTAAGCCTTTTTCAGCGTTTTGCACAGATTGCTTGGTTTGCATAGCAACTTCAGAAATCAAGTGCTCCGTGTACGTATCCTTCCAATCATCCTAGGGATTCAGTCCAGGTTCAAATATCTCATAATCTGTAGGTATTGAGATCCTCTCCTGTATCAATCCATAGAGAGCATGAATGTTTTCATGCCTTGGCTACACAGGCCTTGTAGCAACTTATGCTGTCTTATCTAAACATCCCTTGCTCAGTCTCTGATGTATGAGTCAAGAGGATGAGTGTTCCATAAGATAAGATGTGTTACCTAAATTTCCCTTTCCTTCAGGGAAAACCTATAAAGAGTGAAAATCACCAATCACCCATTTTCAATTTCCTTAACAACCGTAATCATTTGACTAAAACGGAGGAGATTCCCTGTAGTTAATTGGAGGAAATACTTTCTTTCTCAGATCAGTGGTGCTAGGTGAAATGGTATCTGCTAGGTTGCTCCCTGATATTTGTCTGCATTGGAAGGACATGCACCATGTTGGATGGTGCTGTTTTTCCTGACCAGAAGCTTGACCTGACAAAACCCTGTCCATGTGCAGTTTGTCAGTAAGGCCTTCTTGGGCTCCTGAAGAGGAAAAGAGGGAGCTCTGTAGTACTTTCACCTCCCTCAGACATCTACCCTGTATCTGTTGTGCTTGTCTAGAGAGCCTAAGAGTTTGCAGGATGGAGCTTGGAACCAAACAGATGTGATGCTTTCACAAAACATCGCGTGTTCAGCATTGATGGGGGAAACCTATAGGCTCAGAGGAAAAATACTCTGTGTTTATTCTTTCCAAAGTTCATTTCAATAAGGCTGAAAAGGAAAGGAATAATGCAACAATGCAATGGTTAACTTGGACAAGCTGCGTTGAATTGAAGAAGTCAAGGTGCTGGTGTTGTTTGGTTGGTGTTAAACATTCCCAGTGAGCAGGGAATGTTTAATTCACAGGATGTGTCAGAGCCATGTGGTAAGGAAGGAAATTCATTGTGCAGGAGATAAGCCATGAGCTGGTGCTCGTTGTGTGTTCTTAGGGAATAGGGTGATAATATAATGTGTGCTGCGTTTCCACCTGCAGTGCTCCTCAGACCTGCTAATTTCTGTGTGTTTAGCCTGACAATTTCCTTAAGAAGCAGACTGATTTCCAGGCAGCCCGGGTTTTACACGTTGCATTGGAGAGGGAGTTTGCACAGATTGAAAGAACAAAGCACAAGGCAGTGCTGGACCCACTGAGCACAAACATGCCTCAGTGAATAGCACTCCCTAAGCTTGTTTAGCACCGTACGCTGCAAAATGTGCTAAACAAAGAGCAAATTGCTGCTCTAAAGAGCTTGCAGACATAAGAACCTGAATCCATATGATGCAGTGAATAATCTGTGCCAGATAAGCCTTCTAGCTGGTATGTTCGGAAGAAGTTCTTAATTGGAAAGAGCAAGGGGATGTAAGTGGGAGTTATGTGTATATCATTAGCAAGAGAACAAATGTCTCCAACTTTAACTAATGCTGACTACAATAAATTAAAATGACAAGGAACAAACTGACACTTGATTTGAAGCCTGAGATGAGTGTTAATTTGAATTTTCTTGACATACCTGGCTTGTTTCACAGTCTCAGGATTATTTAATTGGACTCTGTTCTTCAAATTTTTCCTTTTATGAAATATCAGGTTATTAAAAATTTCAGAACAAAATAATAATAAAAATAATTTTTAAAAACCAACAACCCCCCCAAAAAACCAAGCAAACAAAAAAACCCCCAAAACCCCAAAAATCTCCAAATCCTTTTCAAGTCAGATATGGTTAGAATTTGATATTCTGTGGCTTTGGATGGAGTTTGACTCACCGTGCCTAAATGTCCCCAGCTCAGCCTCAGCTTTTTTTCTATTCAAGCATTGCTTTCAGCTCTCCCTTCAAACATGTTGCTGCTGATGAGTGCTCTGTGGTGAAGCTCTTTTTTGGGGGTGACTTGCTGCCGTGGAAGTTCAGCTTTTTCAAAACTCCAGAGTGGATGGGGGAGAGGATTTGCACATCTGAAACTTAAATGCAGATGATTATCTGCGGAATGCATAAACTGTACTCCTTTCCTGATGCTCAGCTTTGATGGGAGGGTGACTTATGGAAGGATCCAAGGCAGGGAAAATATATGAATTTGAGCCCAAAGCCTTGACTCTACAGTGGTCAGTGTGGTATTGCATTGTTGTGCTTTGTGGAGACACCTCAGGAGCTGGTGTGGCACTGCTGCTTAAGCACCCATTGAAATCAGTTTTAAGTAGTGCCAGAGAAATAAGATGAATTACACTCAGTGAAAGTACAAGGACAGACCATTCCGAGTTTGCTTTTTCATATTCCAGTCAGGTAAGAAACCTCATTTTCTAGTGGGAAATAGAATTAACTTCTCTAAGACCTCTTGAAATCTCTTGTTCATTTAAAGTTTGTATTGTCTCTTCCCTGATTTAGTGCTCTCTCATGCTGAAGTTCCTCTCCTGCTGTGGGGAGGAAAATGCAGTATTTAGGGAGAGACTTTAGATTGACTCTTAACTCTTTATGTTTGGAGAATTTGCAGATTGAGATGCTGCCATGTGTAGTATCCAGCATTTCTCATCTCAGGCTTTCTCCTCACTGGAGCTGGTCTTACCTTTTCATTAGAACACACATTGCAGTCATGGGTGATTGTGGGTATAAATCTCATGGCTGCTTTTTCCATAAGTAATCTGAGCAACTTGGCTGTAAATAATGTCAAAAATGTGACCTTTGTCCCTAATGCTGCCATTTTGAAAAAGCATTTTGAGGGATGTTTTTAAATGCAACATTTCTATGTCCTACAGCATTGTCAAATTTACAGTTCACTCCTTGCTTCCATAAGCTTTTAAAGCAATAGCATTGACAGTTCAAGCAAGCAGAGTTATTCAGTTCTGTGCAGATCCTGAGATACAATGAAATTATAATGTCAGGAAGATTCAAGCCTTGCTTTAGTCAACCGAAAATATTGACAGAAAACAAATAAAATCCAATTTTTCTAGTGAACCCAACCATTTTATCTCATGCATCCAAGCGTTCTTCTTGGATGTGATGATGTGAGTTGAGAACATTGTTTTATCAAATACCATTCCATGTGTAGAATTCCATACCATACAATTGAAAACACCTTTAATGTTCTGGTTTCTTGCAGTTTTCTGTGATGCCCACTGTAGAAAATATTTCTGAGGTAAACAAGCAATAAACCTGTCACTGAATGAATTCTGTTTGTTCAAAGAGACAATGACTGGCCTTGCTGCAAAAGCTGGAACTGCAGGAAGAGAAATTGCACTCATAATATGTTTCTGTGAGCACTTGTATATTAAACCTGAGTTTTTGACAAGTGTTTGTAACAAGTACAGAACTTCAGAATATTTTTTTCTCTAATGAGAGAATAAATAAGTAAATGAGCACAGCTTGAAATTTGGAAGCTTTTCCCGTCTAATTTATTTAATGTATTTATTTAACATATTAATGAATTACAGCTGAAACTGTGGAATGCTCGATGGAAATTAATATTTGGATTCAACATGCCTATAATTAAACCAGAATAGATAAGCTTAAGCCACGTTGTCAATAAGAGCCATGGGAGGGAAAAAGGGCAAAAAATGTGTCTAAATCCATCCTGTAGACACAATGATGCTTATTGCCAGTAATTCCACTACAGTTTGAGGAGAGAAGATGTATTTCAAATTGTGCCTATTTTCTTAAAAGTTTACAAAAAATAAATTATGTAGGGGTTATCTGGAGGATGAGTATTGTTCCAAGGTGCACAAATGGACTGGGTCTGGAGTTTTTTAACACTCAAACTATTTTGCAAGCAGAGGAAGCCACAGAGGTGCCAGGCTGGCACAGGTACCACTGAACAAAGCAGGCACTTACAGAGGCTCCTCACCTGGCACGCTTGATAAGAGTTTAGGTGTGTAAAAGTTTCATTTGATCCATCAGCATGTGCTTAACAGCTTCATGTGCGAAAGCAATCAGGAAAAGAAAACAAAGCACCCAGAATCTGTGTGTGGCCTTTCAAGCAACAAACAAATGCCTAATAAACCACTGACCCAAAGCAATTGCTGCCAAATGGGCACACTCAGGGTGCAGCCAGCACGGGATAGAGAGAGGAAAGCCACTTTTGTCCAGCTGCAGCATTTCCACACATAAAAAGGAGGAGGTAACTGCAGTATTTTAAATATCATTAACTTACAATTTTACGGAGCAGTACAAGCCTGTGAGTTACACGGGAGGCACATTTGATATGGTGGAATGTATCATTTGGTCAAATTAGGATGCCTGGGGCATGACCAGTTATCACCAAGGCCTTGCTGAAAAGAAGTGAAATTAAGTTTTCACAGGAATCCCCTGAAAAAGTAGGACTGCCAAAGGAACCACCACTGTCATCGTGGGTTCTGCAGGAGGATGGTTGTTGTGGGAGATACCATGGACCATGCGTTTTGGAGGATTTTGATGCCTGGGCAGAAAAGAAAAGGTCAGAGATGTGTGAGTGCGCTGTTTTCTTGTGGGTAGCCTCTGTGTATTTTTGGGACACACTGGGTGTTTTGGGAATGGACATCCCTGCTTGTCCTGGAGCCAGCAAATGCCCCCAGCTTGGCCACAGTGAAGTGAGTCAGAAAAAGCCCCTCAGGTGGGAATTAAGAAAGCTCTGCAAGAGAGGGCTCATAATTGGGGTAGCATCTGTTGCAATGGGCTACTGTTCATTTGCTTAAAATGCAGACAAATTGCATCTTGTGGTGAATATTCTCATATGATAAATTGGCTCTTGTTCTGGATAGTTTGGCACTGGCACTTTTGTTATGTACTTTCCTGAAGGAAGGAGATAGCGTTGTGGGTTTTACTGTGATTTCTCTGCGGTAAATTTGGTGCTATTAGTGTTCTCTTGTTTTTCATTCCGCTCAATTGGCATTGTTTTATCCCCATGAAATAAGGATAAAAGTAATCTTAGAAGGAAGGTTTATACATTGTTTTTATAGTATTTGAGATACAAAAGCCTTGCCAAACTTATTTCAGATTGTTTTCTTCCATTTTCTCTCCCTTCCCCGCTGATGTTTCTAGGCAATATAGAACTGGAAAGCAGCAGTAAGAAAAGGCAGTGTGGGCTGCATCCCCAGCAATGTTTGAATATTCTTCTCTTTCTGTAACTGTGAATAACACACAGTTTACTTTTGTTCATGACAAACAGGCAATGTGGGCTACCCTGGAAAACAGACAGGTGTTGGGTCTGGCCTCAGAACTCTGGTAAACACTCCCCTTTGTGTGATATTTTCTATTAGATCTGGCAACAGCGTTAAATTATAACGCAACTTTCAGGCAATCTTCTTGCATATTCTATCAGTCCCAAATTGCCAAACAATGGCAGGAATTAGAGTAATTCAGAACATAAAACTGAATTTGTAGGGCAGCTGGCCTTTGTCTCTGCACAAGGCTAACCCAGATTTCACATTATCAGGCTGAGATGCTTCAAGTCATATTAGAGATTCCTAACATCTTTAGTCAGACCTGGTATCTCTATCAAAGCTGCTTATTTGAATGTGGCCATCTGTGAATTGCTGACAGACTCTCTAAGCTCACGGCATATGTTTGGGCAAACAAATATAAAACAGAGCATAGAAAAGTGTGTTTTGGAATGGTGATGGTGAAAGGGATTGGCTCATCTCCTTGGTGAAGGCTCCAGGACCGGGCTGGACTGTGGACTGAGGTTTAAGCAAATCTATCTCAGGATTTTAGGGCAACGGCTCTGTGCTTGTAGATACCACATGGGACAGTTTATAAATGAGGAGATAAATGAGCATAAAAGCTTAAAAGTAAATTCTGCCACTTTTAAAATATGGACAGTGTAGACTTAGCCTAGATTTTACTGTCTGGAATGCCAGCAGATATCCTCCTTTTAACCTTACTACTAGTCTCAAGAGCTACTTCAGCAGGCAGAATCAAGCACCCCTTATTAGTTCTCTCCTCTGACTGGATTACTGCATAAAATTCTGTGGCCTTCATTATTCAGGAGGTCAGACTTCAGGATAATGATGGTCCTGCTGCCTATGAAATCTAGTACTTCTGCAGTTCTAGAGGGTTAAGGAAGAGGAACTGGATTTTGGTGTCGTGCCCTGGAATTAGCTCTCCTTGTCATTCAGCTCTGTAGTGCTATGAAGCCGCACTATCACATGTGTGATTCCCAGAGGGGAAAGAGATTCGCAGCACTTTATTATTCTTTGCAAGCCAACAACCACAGAAAGCAAGATCTGGCATAACTTTTCAAAAATGATGGGCAAAATGGAAGTGAAAAAGCGAAACTGGTAATTAGTCTCTGCTTCCAGTACTGGCTGTGCTTTTAGTGTGGCTAATGCTGGATCTCAGTTTCATCTTCAGGCTGGTAGCTTTCCTGAAGTGCTTTGCAGTGCTGTGAGAGTGCTCTGGAGAACAGGGTGTGTTTATGGGGTGTCACTTCTATTTTCTGGGTAGAAGTGACTACCAACAATTTGACATATGGACAAACTTTCATTCTGCCCAGCGGAGGGACTGTGTGCAGAATAGCTGGAAGCAGTGTGGGAAGAGCAGCAAGGGAAGCAGGGCAGTTCAGGGAAGAGCCCAGGCAGAATCGTTTCACCATCTGCTGCAGCAGCCTATTGCCTTGAGCTCCTCTCCTTTCCATGACTTTTGGGATGGAGGGAAGAGCTGCTGTACTTTTAATAGAAACGTACCAGCTTTAAAATTCCTTCGACCTTTTGGCCGGAGGAATATGCTGTACTCAAAACACTAATTTAAAACCAAAAATTTCTAAAAAAACCCTATGAATAGTATGAATGAGAGGGCCGTTTCCAAGAACAAAGATGCTTTTATATTTATTTTGGGTTAGGCTGGTTTGTAGAGAATCTATCTGTTCCTGTTCTCTCTGGACTAATGCATCAAATTGTGGCTTGTCTTGTCTGCTTGCATTAATAGCGTTGCTTTATGATAAATGTTATAACACAGTGTGACTCATCTGAGTTTTCTCATGCCTTCAATGCAGGACTGTCACAATGAAACCTTAAAGAATGTGCATCTTTTGATTCCCCACTCCATCAGCACTGTGCTGATCCTCCAGCCATTTTTAGACCTATTTGTTTTATCTTTGCCATGCTTTTGCTTTTAGAATCCCAATGGAGTTTTCAAACTGATCTATCAAAGGCCAAGGTGATGTGGTATGAATAAAAGAAATATGAAGAAGAAAAATGGGATGTTTGAAACATGTCAAATTGTTGTATCATGTTCTTCACATTAGGGCCAAAACTCAAGAAGGAAAGTTTGATTTTTAACAATCAATTTACCAAGACAAAAAGTATTCCAAAGAAGACCTGGGAAACTCTTTGTGAGAAGTGTCTCAACCGGAGCACACCACATGATGAGTCTAAGATCAATGTCTTTTCACTTTGTTTAGTATCTAGTAGAATAAGAGAATGTAATTCCCTAACTCTCTCATAACATATAAAATTAGTTTTCTTGCTAAAATGTATTTATTTATAAACGTCTCTGGCATTTCCCAGTTCAGCATAGGAAAATTCTGCAATGCATGCTGGAACATTTCTTGCCAAACTCCATTTGCAGTATTGGCATCTGCTGTGGGATATATTGGATTGTGCCATTGACACATCATGGGGAAATTGCCTTTCCCAAGGAGAAGTGGCATAAATGGTGGAAAACCTCCTGAAATGGGAAATTTCTTCAAAGTGGAGCTATAGGGCATGGGTGGGGTGAACACAGAAATAAAGCCAAGAGTTTGTTCTAGCTAGACTTTTGATATCCTAGAAATAGTAATACTTAACCCACAAGGATTTGTGAATCATATTTGAATGAAATTGCAATGTATGAATATTGTGCCAAATTTCTATTAGCTATTTTGAGGTTATACATTTTTTATCATATAAAGTATGCTAAAATTGTTCCTGATCTCCTGCCTGCCTGTTTAATTTTAACCAATGTTGACAGCAAGAGCTGGTAGAAGCATTCTGAATTAAAATTAAAAGTCAGTGCAGAAAAACCCGAACTATTTTTGTAAAATAATTGATTCTTTTTGTTGATGGACTCCATTTGCAATATACTCTAAGTCTTGTTAAACAAAGGTAACAATATAATACATCTCCACATCATTCAGACACCTGAGGCAGGCCTTTCTTTGTGAAATTCAGGGACAAGACCATCCTCTCAAATTCTGTCTCCTTCACTTTCTGTTTGTACACACAGACACATAATTATAAATGACACGTCATTTTTTGAGGGCGGAATTTGGTTCTGAGTTAGGTACAGTGTGTTTGTGGAACTAATGGCTATAATATTTCTTTTGAAATGTTATATTCTGTCTCCTGCTCCTATTTTGTTTGCCCTCTAGGTAAGCAAACCCATTTATAGTCAACTGATATCAAGTGAGACATGACTGTAATGATTGTATAAGTTAGTAAAACTGAAAGTTGAAGTTAAATTTTTTAGATTATCCTCTGCTCAGCAGTCAGTGCATGAACTGTTGACAAAAGAAGAAATCACTCTGCAAAAGGAGAGACATATATTTTGGTTAAAGGTCTTGTATACGCACAAGGTATACATGAAAGTGTCAAAGGACTTAATTTGACTGGCAAAAATAGTTTTGCCACAAAAGCCTTGAAGAGATACCATTGCTCAAAAAGCCTGTGTGTTAGACTGGTAATGCTTCAACAGTAATATCTAAGGGTGAAATGAAAATCAAATCGAAGTGTGTGTGGAGCTACTCTACAGATCTGTTCCTGTTTGTGTTAGAAATATGATTCTCCACATACTGAGGAAAATACCCATCAGTGTCATTTCTGGTGTCCTTCTTGCACTGTTGTGTGTTACAGTGTGTAGTAAAAGGCCTCCGAAATGAGAGAATGGAAAATTCTCTTGTGTTTTGCAATTTTTGTGCTCTTGTAGGGCTGGCATCCCAAGACCATGGGGATGTATCTGTGTGGATGTTGGGTTCTCCACATCCCCATGGGTTTCCCACTTTTAGCTGGGAGAAGATAAGAGATACATGATAGGAGAAAGGGAAACCCAGGGAAATCTTGTTTTCTTTGGGACTGCATAGCTTCAGCTGTCATGGTCCTGTGCTAGTTATAGTCCCCATCTGTGTCTGGCTGTGCTACCCTTTATTTGTGCAGGCTAGAGCAGCAAGCCAAGAGTTCCTGGGAGTCAGAAGAGCCATTTCGGCATTAAGTAATCCTGTTTTCTCAAGTGGGATTCAGCTCACCGGTGGAGGGGATGCCAGGCACTCAGAGATTCTGTTTCCTGCATCCTTCTCTCTCCCAGTTATGTTTGCTCCACTCAGCTGTGGAACTTATCCGTGTAGCTGTGAGACTGAGGAGCAAAGCAAATATCACGCTAATGAAAAGTTCTTACTGTGGCCTTGAAGGGTGTGTGGAATTATGTGCTTGCTTTCACCTGCCCAATTTATTTCCCAGACCTTAAAAACGAATTCAGCGTTACTTAGATCACTTTCTATTTGTGCTGAAGATGTCTGCATTTGCCTTCGATGTGTTTAAAAGATGTAAATCCATTGAATACAGCAGAGTCCAATTGAGAAAGAGGATTTTTGAATCAAACTTAAACCAATCTAATATATATTTTTTCTTCTTTATGATTACACTCCTCCCTGAAGGTCCTTTGGCATCCAATAATTCGCAACTACTGCAAAAATACAACATCCCTTGCCTGGGAACAGAAGGCACTGCTTTAGCAGAAGAGCGTAGGCTGCCATCTGAGGCTGTGCAGCTGACAGCCTGACGCCAGGCCAGTAGCCTGGGAGCTTAAATCTGGACTGGACACTTCAAGGCCAAGAGAAGTCTTGTCCCTGCTCGTGTGTCTTGTGTCCATGCTGGGGCAATGATGTGCTGCTGCTCTGAGGGAGTCACAGGCTCAAGGCAGGAGTCATGATGCTGTTTGTTCTTTGACTGATAAACTCAGTCCCCCCAAAAACACCGCAGAAGCTCTTGTATTGGGTTGAAGGATTCGCAGTGGGGTCTGTCAGAACTTTTCAGGTTCTTCTCTGTAGCTAAGTATCCCATGTGGAGTATTCCCTCAAAGAAAAGGAAATGTGTGGAGCAAGGATGCTGTATGGTAGGAGGCTGTCCCTGGAACCTCAGCTCCTAGGACATTTAGGCTCTGCATTAATAAATACAGTGCAAGCACAGCACACATCACATTCACTCACCTTCACCATTCAAATGATCCAAAGTGATTCCTCTCTTTTATACCCAATTTGCGTTAGATCTTTTGTACCCCATTCTATTGAAAGATTCTGCATTTCAGAACCACAGTGTGTCAGGGGATGCCACTCAGCTTTGGTCCAGGTTCTTCACTGAAGTTCCTATCCATGTCTCTGCAGAAGGCAGCTGTGCTGTGGCCCCTTCTGTATCTGGTACAAGTTTTATCATTTTTTTGTTGTCTGGTACAGAAAGGAAAGAAGAAATATGGAATACAGCAAACCTACCTTTTTCTAGGTAGGCTTCACTAGGAAAATATTTGGGAAAAATCATATTATTGCTCATGGGAGAGGAGTAATGATTTGGTTGGAAAGATGCTTTTGACTTTTAGTTTAAAAAAATGTCAAATCAACATGCATTTTAGAAACCAGTAGTTTTTTATAATTTGTTTTCAACTCTGGATTCAGATCCTGAGACCATTGCTCTATTACAACACCATCTTTGCTTGGAAGATGTCAAGCAGTTGAAGACTTAAAATCTATATTGTATAACTCTCTTATTGGTAAGAAGGTGAAATTTGTTTTCCAAACAAATTTTTACTCTTAGATTTTATTTCAAATGAATGCAAACTATCTGCTAGTTACTCTCCTTCCTGGGGGGTTTGCTTCACATAAAATATTATTTGTATTCAAATAGTAGCTTCTGCTGTATCATTTTTACAAAGGATTAAACTGACTGTTGAATTAATAGCCTGGGACCGTGAGAACATGCATTTAAAGATACAATTTCTGTAGAAACTTCCTACTTTAAAAGATAATTCTCACAAAGCTTCCCTGTAATATTGGGTGATATGCAGGCTTCATGGCATTATCCCAGATGCAGAAAATGTGAAATGTATGCAACGTGAAATGCCCTGCATTTGTCACCTATCCTAAGATCACACAGAGCAGGGAACACAAACTGATTGTGTCTTCTTCCCCTACTGCCCACAGCTCTCAAAGCTCCACTGATCCCTTCCCCCAGAATACTCAGTGCAACTACAATAGTCAATAGTATTTTTACCCTTTTGCTCTAAAAAGATTCTTCCTCTGGAGCCACAGTTTCTGTTTCCTTGAATTGCTGGTTAAGCCTTGCCTGCTCAGCCTACCAAGCATTGGTTTGGATTGCAGGCTGGAAACCGTGAGGATCTTCATGGCTTGGGAGGCTGCAGAAGAGTCTGTGCTCAGTGATCATGGGCATAACTCCTTCTGCTCTCTGGGAGGACAGGTTCTGTGCAGAATTACTTGAGACCCCGATGCAGCCCATCACAGCTGCCAGTGCATGAACATGGACAGTAACTGGGGCTCTAACTTGAGAAGAGGCTGTCAAAAACAATATAAAGCTGCATTATTTTCAGAGGCAGAGAATCAGACTTCTGTGAGCGGTCTGGACCTGAGTTAAGTCACAGACTTCACCCTCCTGTGGCTTTCTGTGAACTCCCACCAAGGTCCTCATCACTGTCTCATGTTTCTGCTGCCTGGGTGAGAGGGAAAATATTGTTATAGAATAATGTGCTGTAATTCTTAAAGGAGAAACTTTGCTTTAGGACACGGTGTGAGATAATCAATAGGTCTAACACACAGACTTCCAGATCATAAGTAGAGTTTCTGGAGCTCTGTTTGTAAACAAGTGGAGGAATTGTGTGAGGAAATCTGTTGGTTTAGGAACTGTATGTTACAGGGGTAGGATGCAGAATATCTGGAAAGGCCTGTCCTTCATTCTATTGTACACGAGTTTCAGGGGTTTACCCACATTACTTATTTAAAGGAAAGGCAACAGTAATTTTAATTTATAGCCCATGTGGAAGAATGTTGTAAATTAGGCAAGATTTGATGTATGAAGCAAAATGTTTCATCCAGTTGATGCTATGAAAAACAAATAACTTATTAGGGAGGAGATATTACAGGAGGTTACCTTTATGAAGAGCACAAAATTACAAAGCTTATAATATCTTTTCAGTTGAAGTGACTGCTGGTAAGAATGAATTAAGCAATGGCCAGGAATTCACAGACCCATGGCAGATGCAATTTCAGGGTCAAGCCATAAAAAATCAAACTGTAAATGTGCATCAGTGTTGTTCATTTTGTACGAGGGAGGAAAAACCCATTGAAGATCTGTGCATCATCTCTTACACTAACCTGCCAATACAATAGTTGCAAGTGATGGGATTTGTTTCTGGTGAGCCATTTACTCATCACAGGGACAGTAGCTGCAATATTTCTGTGGTTTGTGACCTCTAAGCACTCCTCTGCTGGCATTATTGGGATCTATTTTTCACTCTAGCTTAGCAGTTCTTATTTCACATGGATTGAGTTGCTCTTTTAATCTACCCTTTTACTCCTCTTGTTTAAAACCATATACAATAATTTATTTGTAAATAGATTCAAAGCAGGAAAGCAGATGATTTCTGAGCAACTTGAAGTATTGATTTAGCAATTTCCTGGCACAGCCACAGCTTGAGGCAGTGGCTATTGCTTGCAGGCAAGAACCACTGACACCAGCTGAAAGAGTTTGTTGAGCCTGGTATCTTTTAATTCTTGGCAGTTTATTTCAGAAATGTTGCCCCAAAACTGATAAGCTTGAAAGCCTGCTTTTGTAAGTGAACTTTCCCGTGCAACTCTGAAGGAAACAAAAGAGCTGAATATCTTAATGGGACTTGCAGTGGTATAAAATAGCTTTGGGTGTTCTTGTGAAGAACATCACAACAATCTTTGTCCAAACGTATAAATTATCAATTCTCGGCATATAATTATTAAAAAAAATTAATTGGCCAGTAAAATTTTTATGGTTCTAGGGACCGTTCAAAATTTGTGAGCATATCAAATGCCATTAGTTATCTCTGTGAACTCCTGGGACCCCAGCTGGTCTCATGTCTGCAGGAATAGACTTCTAAATCTGACTGCTGCAAAACCAGGAAAACATACTATTCTTCAGCCTTTCACCCCAATTTCAGATCAGTGTCTCCTAAATGTTTTTGTGTTATGGTTTAAAAAAATAATAAATAAGGTTGATAATATAATTCTTGGACTCAATGCAGTCTCTTCCTCCCGTTAGTCATTAGGAAAATATTTTCTCTAACTGATCATGTTGTAAAACGTGTTATTTCAAACCACGGATATTGACAATTATTATAAATCAAGCTGAACAGACATAATTAAAATTTAATTTCAAGTTTGTCAAGGTCTTTGGAAGTGTATCCTATGGGCCATCTGTGTCGAGCTTGTGGCTTGTTTCCAGCTGACTTTGGGCCAAAAGTTGACATTGTTGTTGAGCCCCCTTTCAAAAACAATTCCCAGGCACTTCAGAGGGCGAGTGCCTGTTAAGCCGAGTGAAAATTGAATGGAGTTTCCAGAATTTGTCATTAAATATGAGTGGTGGGAAGAAATGGTTCTAAGAATTGAGATAATTTTAACCAATATTGCTGTCTAATTGCTGACACATTCAATGCCTAGCATTTCCATTGTGCATTTTCTGCCAGCCCAACTGAGAATGATGAAACACCAAAGGGATAATGTGACTCTCTAGGGGTTTTTCACGTGCATCAACTTGGTGGACATGTGGAAAAAGAGTGGGTCTGTATTTTGAGGGCAGGCCTGCATTCTTGGATTTGCCATGCACTTGTACCATGAACTCATGCTAAGTCAGTGCAGCTTTTGCACTTTGTTCCTGAGCAATGTGGTTCACAAAGTGTCAAATGTTCTTGAAATGCATGTGGGAAGGTACATTTATAACAAATACCAAAAATCTATGAGTTGCAAGCAGTTTCTCTAGACTCTCCTCCTACAAACCCTTATCTATATTTTGCTTTTTATTCATTGTGTCTTTTCTCATTGCCATCAGCAGCCTGTTTGCAGCACACAGGAAAGCATGTGCTTCAGCCTGCAAGTTCAAGGCTTTACTGACTCCAGCATAGTTTTACAAGATATTCTGAGCAGGATTGGCACTAGGTCAAAAAATATGCAAAGTAATTCATTGTAAGATAAGAGCTGAGCTGATACAGCCTCAGGCTAGTATAGGTAGATGCCTATGTAGTTACTATAGTAATTTATTTGTGAAAATTAAAAAGAAAAAAAAACAAACAATAAGCCCTTGGCTACTTTCAGCTACTTGTTTACTCTTGGCAAGCCTGAGCACTGATGTAAATTTTTGGTATGAGTTTGCTTAGCAACTCTTAAAAGATAGAAGTAAATTAGTGTTATTGTTCTTTCTTTCAATATGGGCACAATCTGCCAGTTCTGTTAAAAGAAATTCTGCAAGCAGAGCAGGGAGAGAACAACTCATAGCGTCAATGGCTCATGAGCAATAATATTTAGCAAGTCATGTCTTAATTATTTTTTTAAACTTTCCTTTTGGATATATTGTAACTGTTTATGCCTTACAGTCAAAAAGTCAGGGATTACCCAAGAGTTAATGATTCTAATGCCCCCTCAGTGATTTTGGTGGAAAAAAGCCACCAACCTCAGAAACCAAAACCAAATCTTCAACATTCTTAGAATGTCTCTGTCTTTTTGCTTTCGAGTATCTGAAGGCAACCAAGAGATCACTGGATGTATTTATTGCTCAGCTATATTTCATAACTGTATTTTAATTTTTAATGTTATGATTGCTCTAGGGGCTGGTGATTAGATAAGCATTCAATATGTTCAATATATTCAGATGGGAACTAAGTACTAATGTTGACAGATGAGGCATTATAGTTACTATAGATAGTTTAATGAAAATGTCAGCTCAATTTTCAGTAGCACTCAAGAAAGAAAATTGAATTTAGGAATTATTGGAGAAGAAATTGAGACTAGAACTGTCTGAAAGTGTTCTGTGAAGGTATGACAATATGCTTGCCATCCTCTTAACATTTTCACTTTGTCAGCTTTGTCACTGCTGGCCAGTTTCAGAGCCCTTGATCAGACCTAGTTTGGCTGTTCTTTCCTTTTCTGATACTTGAAACTCGGATTGTGCCTTGTCACAAATCACATTGCTGTAAGGTGTTTTTATCATATTGTGTAAGATTTTCTCTTTTTTCTTCATCTATTAAAAAAAATAAAGAATGCTGAATGCAAGGAAGAAAGGATATATCTCTTCTAGAAAACTTATTCCTAAGTATCCTGTAGCAACTCTGGAAGTGAAATGACACATTTGAATGAGAAGATAATTGTACTTTTCTGATCAGCCTGATGGAAGCCAATATAAACTTTTCCAGTGTGTAACGTGTGGCCATTGCTTCGATGTCTGCAGCTGCATGAGCTTGTAGAATGCTTTGCAATCACTTTAACAGATAGTATTATAGGCTGCTTAAATGAATTTATGCACATTTTTTAGGCAGGAAATATATTATTTAACTGGAAAGTCATCTTGTGGTGATGAGCAGTCTTTACACTTTGCATTTAGATGTAAGTGCAACATGAAAGATGCTCTAAAGCCACTGCTGAATTGGTTCCTTACACCCTGACTGTCCTTCTGCCCTCAGTCACAATCTGTAGAGCAGAATGTTTTTGGTAGGATGGGGTCAAACAAATTACCCTTAGAAGATTAAACTTTAATTATTTTGATTGAAGATGAAGATTAACTCTACCATAACTCCAATTGTGTTTATTAATTGTGATAAAATATCATGTGGGATTAGGAACCAGTGGCTGCTTCCGGTTCAGAACCAAAAATAATGACTGAGTACATATTTGAAGATTGATTTAATGAATAAAATCTGTCACCAGTTAAGGATTTAATGTGACAGGAAAGTGAAATCCGTGTGGCACAATATTACTTTTCCTGCATTGATAACTGTGTTTGTAACCTGAGAACTTTGTCAGCAGAATTGGCAACTTGTAATTACATTGGCATGGCCATTGGAGTGTTTGAGTGTCAGATGATTAGAATTGATGAACCCTGGTTAATGAAAAGCCCTAAAGGTTAGTCAGTCGTATTTATATAATTGAAGACAATCTCAATTAACTGATAACAGTATTCTTATTTTTTAATTTTATTTTTTTTTACTCAGTAAAAGATAAAAGTAAAGTTTCACTTTGTTTTCCATTCAGTGAAGAGGTTTATTAAGGTGGGATTAGTGAATTAGCGAATTTGACAGCGCTTTTCACTCCCTCAGCCATCCTCTATAGAAAGTCTGATTATGTCCTTGTTTATGCCCTGCATCACCCAGTGACCACCCCTGGACTTCTCTGGCTTGATGCAACTGTAAATAAAGGAAGAATATGGCTTCATATTAAGAATGACAAATGCCATATTAGCTCAGCAGCTACAGTGGCTGCCAAAGCATGCGGGTGTTTGAGGCATTTTGTTGAGTTAACTGCTGCTACAGGAGAAACAGACATGGAGACAGTAATTTTAGCAATTAGGATGGTCTGTATGTGAAGTGATTCATAATATGCTTGTTTGTATCTCATCAAAGCAGATACTGGCTGTTATTATCCATGAATGCTAAACACAGTGATTAATTACACCGATGTACAAGAAAACAAGATAACTTGCATTTTCATGATAAGAAAATGCTGATTCCCGTTGTCACTATAATAAATGGTTCTGTCTTCCTTTCCTTGCATGTTTAGATGTATTGAGATAATACTAATTACTTTATAATTAGTTGTGTGTACAAATGAATGTAGCCCAACAAATGCATACATTTCATAGAATCGCATTTCAGTCTGCAGGGAGCAGGAATTTGGAGTTATTAATCTGGATTCACAGTAAAAGAATAGAGAACCTAATACTTTTCCTATGGTGCAAGGACTCCTGGCATATAATCTAAGCCCCTGAATACTGGAAAAATTAGAGACAGAAAAAATATAAGCCACCTCCTGTCTTTCATTAAGCCGTTTAGAAGTGTTAAGCTTTAATCACTTTAATCACAGGGAGTTGGATTTGACATGGAGAGTCCAATAATGCCAGATACTCGTGCCAGGCTGGCAGAAGGTCCCTCCAAGGACCATTTGGGAAATCTGAGCCCTTCAGGCTTTTCTAGACCTGCACTTTCACAACCAAATTGCCTGTGATTGTGGTCATTCACGCTGCTGTTGTACAAGGTTGTGCAAGTTCTGCAGAACAGGCTGGGACACTTGCGGAGCTAAATTATCAGGACAGGGGAAAAAACAACTGACATCTCTCTACGAAAGAGATTATGGGGCTGGTTAAATTTTAACTCAAGGAAGTGTTATTTTATGTTGCATTTCCCCACTGGTGCCTCTCGGGCCGACTGTTCAGCCGTTGGCAGCCTTTGCCACGCAGTGGGAGAGGAGCAGCTCGGGCTGTGCCCACCAGGGCATTTCACAAAGCCTGCCCCGTACAGAAAGAGGCTTTTTGCAGCTGCACTTTTACATACTCGTTAACCGTGTAATCTTTAATTTTATCCACCCTCTACTTCCTTTAATAGGAATATGTACTTGAGCTGGTCTTTGGAAGGAATGCGGTTAATGCTATTCTCATGCATAATTGTGTATGTCCATGGGAAGCGCTTTGGTTTATATTCTTGTGGCCAGATATGACTTGGATCATTTTTTATCAGAGTATTGTCTGTGGAGGCCAATGCTCCTCGGGAAAGTGAACACTTCAGAATTTCATTGTGTCTTTGAAGGCGACTGTCTCTGGATCGCATGCACATCAGTTTGAAATATGTCGGAATCAATGCTGATCTTAATAGGCATTAAAACTCCAATTTTGGTTTTATAACTATGAAACTGAGGGGAACAATAAAGCAGTACCACGAGTAGCAAACAGGCTATTTTGGAATGCATGTGATATGAGCATGTTCTGCAGACTATGTCATTCCTTTACTGAAGATAAAATATTTTTTTTCAAAATATTTCTTTTAAAAGAAAGAGAAAAATATGCAAATGAAATCTATTAGCAAGATGAATAGCTACTAAATGCACACTATCCATTTCTATAAAATATATAGATAGATTTACCGTAATATACTTGCACTTGCAATAACAAATAGAGTGGCCTGAAAGATGACTGAAAATAGAATATGATTAGGGGAGTTAAACCCTGATTTTTAGATGCACTAAAAAAATGTAGTATATGCTCGTTTATGTGCAAATGTAATGGAAAAAGGCTGTAGGTAAAGTGGCGAAAGCCTAAGCAAAATAAACACTTAATTTTCTTTTATTGTACTTTGTGACTATTAATAATATTATGGTACTAAGGCAGAAACATTAAACCAAGCAGGGGACCAATAAATGTTCTTAGACTGTGCGATGCTGTTGATATTAGCAGCTAATAGCTCCAGAGTTCACATAAAATGCAGATTGAAGTACAAAGAAGATGTTTAGGGAAGTCAGCAGTGGCAGTGAACTGTTTACAGGTGAAACTAATAACCAGAGGGCAGGCACAGCAGGGCATTTTCTGCAAAAGATATCAAAAAGGAACTTTTGGAAGCACTTAATCAGACTGTCTCTGTCCTTGGGGAAGAGATTTGATAATCCCAATTTATTTCTCTTCAAAACTAGCTTCTGAAAGCATTAATTATAATGTGCGTGTTTCCATTTATAAATATCATGAAAAATGCAAGGACTGTAGGGTATGCTGATATAAAAAGAGTCCACATTGATTTAAGAACATCATGCTGAAGTTATGAGAGATGATTTGATACCACACTGCTGGGTACATGAATGAGAAACTGGATTTGGAGTTAATGAACCGTAATTAAGTTCACTCACTGTGACACACAGAAGAATGTAAGACTCGGCAGTAGTCACACTGTGCTTTGTTTTGCCTTGCAAATCTGGACACAAACTGTTTCCCACATCTTTATCTGAGACATCATAAAGAAAATTCTGACTGCAGAAGAAATAAGTAGTTGTATGTTTAACTGGAGAAAGGAGAGCTCCTCTTCTCCTGAGCCTTCCATGCTGAATGGCAGGGGGGCAATAAAAGTACAAAACTTGACAGAGTGTTAGACAATATTCATCTTAAGAGTGATGCATTTTACCAGTGTCAGTAGAAGAACTAAAATGAAAATGGGTGCCTTATTATATAATTGTGAAATATGACCACTCATTCCACAAAGTAAAAAAACAAAAAATATTTTGAGGAAATGCCTTTTTTTTCCTGAAGTGTTTTTATTCAAAACAGTATATAATTATTTTCATTACTATTTGATTGTACAATGTATTCTGTATTTATAGGAAAAATTGTGAAAGTATAATTCTTTTGCCTGACTTTGATCAGTTTATACATTTATCTAGTTTTTCCCCCTTGATTTGATGTATGATTGGAATAGTATGATAGATTACCAGAGTCATTAAAATATCTTGCCTGTGTGCACATTGCACTGTAGATAAGCACTGATTTTCTACACTAGCACTGTGGCATCTCTCTAGATGTCTGTTTCTTCAAAATAAAGAATATAGTTTGGGGATTGGACAACTAAAGCAACAACGAGGCAAACAAAATAAATTGTACAGATTATTTATGCTTCTGCCCAGTTCTGCAATGAGCTGCTCTGTTGGGTTTCTCAGAGCAAGAAGGAAGCAGAAGCTCAAGCAGGGGATTTCTTCAGTGAACAAAGAGCCGGGTGCAATTATCCTCTTAAGTATCTCTGTCTGCATTCACATCTGTCTAGGAAGAATAGGGAAGACTGCTGGTAATATTTGGCATATTGTTATGTCGAGTGCTAATTAACGTGGCTTTACCCAGAACTAGAAATGGACTAAATAAATTGGTTACATTTTAAGATATTGGAAGATTCTAGTGCGATGGAGGTCAATTTAGTCTTTCTTCAGTAACCTGTTACCATAGAATCATAGAATCTGTTAAGCAGGTTAGAAGCAAAACACATTATTTAAGTCTGTTGAAGGGAGAGACTCATTTTCCTGTTTGCTCACTCATCAGATCGTCTTTTAGTTTGTGGTCCTGCATTACCTCACCTTTCCCTCAATGCATTTTAGGAAATTTCCCTCTCAAGCCTCTTGTGGAGAGTTGAGTTTGCCTTCTGACCCACCATGGCTGTAAAATCCAACTCACCACTCTGCTTGGAGGGGTGCTGGAGGACATCCGCACTGTCTTTTTCCCAGGTCTTCCTTATTCTTCAGAAAAATGTGTCATCAATAGCCAAAAAAACCCCTTAAAATACATCTTTAATGTACCATGTATTGAAAAAAAATTGGTTAAGGTGACTCCTATTCTGAAATCCCTGCTTATTGTCCTGCCTGAAACCCACATTTGCACAGCATCAGTAAGTGGCCCTCCTAGATCAGAATCCTATAAAAAGGGATTAGTAGTGATTTCATACAGTAAAAATGGAAACAAGATCCTAGATGGTAGGGGGGAAGGATTCCCACAACTTTCAAGATCTGGATCACCATCTTCTGGAGGCAAAAGTATATCCTGGAGATAAGTATTTAGTGTTCCTTCAGTGACAGCAAACTCTCCCTCCCCACCTTTCAGAAGTTGCTGGCTGTCGTTCCTTTGCCTCGTGGTACAACTGCAATCCATTCAGTTTTTCCAGCAGGATGGCATGTAGCATCTCAGAGCTTCCTTACCTGTTCTGGCAAAGTTCAGTCACCTGGAAACTGCTTGTGAATTTGGGTCAAATTTTCCTTCTGGTTTCAGGGGAAAAAAAAAATAAAGCAAAACAGCAAAAGACCTCTGTTATGGAGGTAGAAGGAGATGATTTTGTCCTGCTTTTATGAGGTTCAGTTCTCTCCTCTGCCTCAAGAGCACGGCAGCCTCCGAGCAATAGGTCATTATGTTGCATGGGGCATTCACAGTCCCTTCTGTTCACTCTTTTCTACTTTGTATAAATAATTAACTGTCCACTGGTACAGGAATAGTAACCTAAATCTCCCACTGCAGAGCAAGAAAATCTTTCTGGGTAATTAAGTATTCTGTGCAAAGTGAGGAACCTTCCATACAAAAGGAGGGAGAGATCCATTCAGGAATCACTTATCTCAGGCTCACTCAAACTAGCAGCTCCAGTGGCATCTCCTCAGTTCATAATTTTTGTCCAAACCACACTTGGGTTCCCAAGCATGGGATGTCTCCAGCATTCTGGGTGTTATGCTTTCTATCATTTTATCTCAGGCTGTTGAAATGAATTTCTGGCCTCACTGTCTGGAGAAATGAGATGCTGACAGTGGTAGGCAGCTGTGATGAACTGTCACATCAGTACAAGAAAAACCTGAGTAAAATGTAATATTCAGTGAATATTCAACCGAAAAAGCAAGTTAGGCTTGGCCAGCACTGTACTAAAAGACACCTCTTCAGGTCCCAGAACACGTTATATCTGAATAAACTCAATGCTGCTTGGCCTGGCACAGCTCAGGATTTCCAATGCTGTCAGTCTTAAAGAAACCTGTGAGCTCTGAAAATTTTTAGCAGCATATTTGCCATCACATACAACCATCCCTTGGTTTAGGTCATTCATTCAGATTACTGAAATGATACTTTATGAGCAATGACTTGACTCTGCATTTATTTACATTCTTAAGCCACAATCCATCTGGTATGGTGCATTTTATTCCTTTATCTTATAATTTTCTTCTTATCCTGGTTACACAATAGCACTTGAAAGTGCAAGTTGTATTCCTAAAACCAGGAAACATTCCAAGAACATTGGCACTCAACACGTTGCAGGTTACAGGTTTTGATTTTAAGCCAAAATGTTGTTTTTGGCAAATGTATATTCCCCTGAACCTGATGCATGTGAAATATTGATGCAGTGGAATTACCTGTGTGGCTCCAGATCAAGAGACTTATTCTGCTGAATCACCTGCCTTTTTTCATCTCATTAATGATGCAGGACTTTCAAGCCCAGATCAGGAGGTGACTTGACCTTCTTTTGCCCTCAGCAGTGCGCACTAAATTTGTGTGGAATCAAATGGGCTCTCCATGGTGAAATGTAGATATTAACACAATATTTTAAAAAAATGAAACAAATACTGATAAATTTTAATGCCTCTGGTTGTGAAAATAAGCGATGGTGCTTGCAGAGCTCATTGTGTCCTGATTCTCAGGTGAAGGATTCATATCTATTTCATCACCATTTTCCACTATCAATTTGATTCTTTTGACAGCCTGCACAATGAATATTTCAGAGCTGACAAATATATATCTGTTTGCATCAGGGACAAATGTTACAGTTAAAAATTGTCCAGCAATTTCTTTGCTGGTGTTTCAAAGAGAACAAAGTGGAATTTTTTCCTGAAGGACTGTTGGCTCAGAGTTAAAAATAATAAAATATGTTTTTCTCAATAATTTAGGCAAATGTGACCTCAGGTTAAATAACTGGATATGTAATTCTAAGCAGTGATTATGAACCTGCACTTCTTAGCTGAAACTTCTGTCCTAAACAACTTGCTAGTGCATTCATTTCCCAAGTGCTTTCCAGGACAGAGTTTTGAACCAACTACAGAAAGAGATAATTTGGTTGTCTGTTTTATACAATGTATAAAACACAGCAGCACAGAGCATTTGGAGAACAGAGTTTGATTCTTCTTTTGTTTATGTTTTCATCTTGAGTCTATATATTCTCCTCTGAGTCCACCTGTCCGGTGCAGCACTTTGAAGCTGTAGGTGCACAGCTCTGTTTGGAAGTTAGCACAAGTGTGATTTATTATTTATTGTCAGGTATCATTTCTGTTGGCTATATCCCAGAACTGAAAATAGGTAGGAATGGAGACCAAAGCTGTGAGATATGACTGTGCTCTTTAAGTGAAATTCATCCCATGGTGAAGATGAGAGGTATAATGTCCGTGAACCACTTACACCCTGCTGCTGCTCAGGTCTGAGGACAGAAGGGAGAATTTAAACACTTTCCTGCTGGCTTTTGTTAACATTCAATTTCTCTCAACTGTGGACTAAGCTGAACATGTTCATCATTTGGTTCACAGCTTCCCTTTCTACAGAGATTTCTCGTAATACCATGCTGCAAAGAAAAGAACCGAGGGGTTAAGCATCAAAGCAGTGCAGTAGAGGAGGAGGAGGAAAGAAGTCATATTGGAAATTACAGATGACTGGAGCCTGGAAGAATGAGATGTAGCAGATTATTTATAGTTATGCAAAAGTGGAAGTCAAGTGCATCCAGGACTCTGCTGTAGTTGGCGAGGGAAGCGGAACCTGACCCTGCACGAGCAGAGCACAGGATCCCATCACTGACTGAATTAATTCACATTGCTAGAATGTGGCCTGGCTGCTAAGTCTTTTTTAATTTTGCTCTTGGCTCTTCTGATGTCTTATGAGTCACAAGTCTTTTATTGGCCTTGTTTTACAGATCAGAGAGCAAGGGAGCCACAGTGTTTACCTATCTCATATGGAAAATGTGAGCCCTAATTAATGTTTGCAAAGACCTGGTGGATCATCCACCAGAAATGTTACATCTGTGCTGTGTTATTCTTATCCTCCGTAAAAAGTTCTCCCTCAACCTTTTCTCGCCTTCTAATGACCTTTTAAAACCGAGAAAATATTATTGCAAATGGCTCGGGGCTTTATTTTAAATGGATTACATATTCTTCAGGGCCAGTGATGTGAGGACATATGTCACTTGGGGGCCCAGTGAACTTGCATTGTGGTGCTTTCTTAATAAGTACCTTTGGTTGTCCTGCCCTGCATGGATTGCAGTGTGGCACTTTGAATTGAGGATACAAATTTTGGGAAGCACAAGTCTGTGAATCTGGGCTCACAGTGTATGAGGTGGACTCCAAAATCCATGAATGAGAAAAGACATGTTTCAGTTCCTGATGCATCAAGACTGAGTGGTTTTTCCCAAAGCATAGTAGAAAACAGGAAATTCTCATTGATGGGAAGAAATCCATCTAATTGACATTACTGATATCTTGTGGAATGACTTCAATTATTTATGATGGTAAAATCATTGTTTATATTGTACTCACAAAATGAAGGCATGGAAGGAAATATGAAGAACAGTGCTCCCTATTAGGCACAATTGCCATCTATTTTTAGGGATATTTTTAAAACTCAAACCCACGAGGTCTTTATATCTAAGCTATATTTATATATCCACATTTATGGCTCAATGCACTAATTAGTAAAGCTCAGGAAGTGGTGCAGAAGAGATAGGGATAGAGATGAATGCATGAAAAGCCTAAAAATAGGGTGAACTACTCTCTATACACTTTTTGGTACTGTACAGAAAGGAGAATTGTGCTTTTTTTTGCAGCTCCTCAGTTTGGAATGCACATTCTGGGTATTTGTGGCATTCGATGTTGTACCACAAGCTTTTCCAAAACTCACAAAACGCAATTTTCTAACCTCCAAACATCCCCCTTCCCCAGTGCGAAGTGTGTCGATTTTGGATGTCATTGTGCTGTCATTAATTACTGTGTGGACTGGAGGCTGGTGTTTGCCCACAGCCCAGTGACCAGAACCTAATTACATTCAGTGTGCGCCGAGCGAGGCCAGTGCCAAGGCTGCGTCATGTCAGTGCTGCTGAAAATTGTATCTCTCGTGGATGCTGGAGTGTGAAACTCTTTTGTTACCCAGAAAAGCTGCCTAAACAAGCCGAGGGCAGGGCTGGTTGAACCCAGCGGAGAAACCTTTAGACAATGAAATTAAGCTCTTCCCAAGTGTTGTTTTTTTGTTCTGGCCTTACCAAGTCATTCCCCGTGACTGAGCAGCTAAAACCACTAGATTTGTGATCTGCCTCTGTAAATACTTGTGTTGCAGAAGTCAGTCCTGCTCTTTTTTTTCCCCCTAAGTGAATGAGCCCTCTGGGCCATCTCCAGCCAAGCTGCCTGTGAAATTATTGGACTGTGATCTTTCCAGCTGGTTCACAAATCCATAAACTGCATCACTGTGCACCTGTATGTGGGGCACCCCATGTCCCCAGCTGGATTTGGGTGGAAAGTGGAAGATGGTGAGCCCTCCAAAGCTGCTCCGTCCCCTGTGGTGACTGGGCATGGGCTCATGGGCAGGAGGAGCTGCGGGAATGCACAAGCTTCAACTCTTTTCCTTTTATTTTGAGGGTGTGCCTGTCTGATCCCTAAGTAAACTTCAGCCTTTTCTTGTGTTGGGAGTCTTCTCCAGGCATTTGTTGCCTTCGTGTGTTTTTCTTAGCAGTTAGCACATCTCCCAAGACAAATGCAAGTAAGTGGCTTGAAAGTGCACAAGTATTATAGAAGAAAGACCTTTAGCTGAATCCTTGCAAACTATCACTGCTGCTTTGTGTTGTTTAATAGGAAATACAAGAAAAGGTGCCATGTTTACAGGCTGGAGATCCTCACACACTCAGGAGACCAAAAGAGTGCTGCTGTGGTTATGGGACTGCCCACAGACTTGTTTTTCCAAACTCTCAAAATAATGAGCATTATCACACATTCATAGATTATTTAAGCAGATTCTCTCGTGATTTACAAACCTCCCAGAAAGTTCTGATAATTAATAAGCTTCCAAAAAGAAATTGAGGGAAGTATCTGCACTGTGTATGGCACTTTTCATTATCCTAGTATTTCTTGGGATATAAATGATGGCTTGCTTTCAGTGAGGAGCCATCAGAGATAAATTCCTCCCCTCTCTGTGAGAAAGAGCAGAGTCTGTTAAGTAGAACTTCATTTCCCCAGAATGGTAATACGGGCGTTTATGAGCTAATCAAAGGCGATGCATCTACTGCCCTTTATTGAAATCCTTGATAGCCTTGCAAAACAGATAAATTTTTCTTCTCCTTTCCATGACACACATTTTCCCCCATCCATTTGATGTAGGCAATTTCCCTCAGCACAGATGGCACTCCCCGAGCGTGTCCCCACCGGCAATGTCCATTACTCCGTGTCCGGAATCTGGGCACCGAATGAGGGACTGACACACTCTCGCTGCTGTCACTGCTGGGTGAACAGAAAGGAACCCCTCGTAGGCAGATGTGGCAAATTGAAAATGGGAGTGGAAAAATGCATTTATATTTTCTTTTGGAAAGAAATTCCCAACGTACGTTTCTGCTCTCAAACCTGGGGCTAATGCAGCTTTTGTCCTTTTGGTGGGGTAACCCCTTAGTAAATGGAGGCTGGAATTTGGTGCACAAGAGCACTTAAGGCCAGAGTTAAGCAGTCAAGGACAACAGCAACAATAAAAGGTTACAGATAAAAAGAGGTGGTTTTCTTTTCTGAGCCCTGAGGACTCGTGATCCCAGTCTGTACTCATTAGGATACAGCATAGTGTGAATTCTCAGTAAGGAACTTTGATCTGAGCAGGTTTTGATGGCCTTTGAATGAGCAAGTGGTATTATAGCTAACAATAACATACCTGTCTTCTTTCTGTGATCTTCCAAATACCCTTTAAGGAAGCAAGTAATTAACTGAGACATTTTGCCTTGGCTTCAGCAGTTGCTGAAACCTGACGAGAGCAGAGGATGGTACATTGATGTGATCTACATCAGTGTATGTAGCAACATATCACTGCCAGAGCCTGTAAAGGAGCAGAGTTCAATACAGAAAAGCACTTCAGAGCCATCAAACTCAGTGTCAGAGAAAAACAGGATAAGATTTCTCCAAAATTTGCAGCACAGGCGGTGTGCTGAAAATGGAGTATCAGGCTCAAGAGAGAACATGTGTCAAAGAAAATTCACATTTTTGGTGACTGTGGAGATGAAAATGGATTGAAGAAGTTAAATTCTTAAACAAAGATCTGTACTTTATCGTGCTTGTAGTCCTGGAGTAGGATTGATCTTGCACATCTACTGCAGAAGAGGATATTCAATGCCTTCTCCTTGGTTACAGAAATATCCTTTTACTATTTTAATGATTAAGAGATACAAATCTTACAAATATTGCCGTATTTTGGAAAGAAATTGATAAACATTCAAATGCTTGTGATTTGCCTTTTCTTCCTAAGTTTCTATAAAACATACTTAGTTGGCCAAATAAAACACAAAGCTCTCGGAAGAGTGAAAGACAATTTTCACTTCAGGCATAGCAGTAAAGATTGATTTCCATTTCCTGAATCAGATAAGTGACTTGTTTTTTGAGAGGAAAAATGATTCTTAAATATTTTGTCCAGCTTTAGGTATGACTACAGGGGCAGGAATTTTTTTTTCTTGCAGTTGTGGAGAATACTAACTAGGTTGTACGTGTTGCAGCAAGCATATATAAAAACCAAATTTTAAACCCCAAATATTAAAGCAGCTAGGAAACCTTTTGACTGTGTTCTGCAGCAGTCTCAAATAGAGTCTCAAACTGAATCCCATAAAGGCTGAAGTGGAGGCCTTCAGGCTCTCCAAACTCTACTGGGTTGGGAAATGCCTCATGAAACTTCTTGTTTAGTCCAGGAGACCAAACTGAGTCAATATTTAGACTGAGGGTTGGGTCTTCAGCTGGCACAAAATCTCTTCTTCCACTGATGTGAGCTGGAGCTGGACAGATTTTGCAGCCACTATTTCTTATGGTTTTGTTCTTTGCCTTGTGGTGTTGGGTACAAAGTTTTTCTTTCATTCCCTGTGACCCAGACTTGGGGAACTACATGCAGTCTCCATTTGCATGAAGATGAAGTGTGACTAAGTCTTTTGCTTGTCTGATGTTGGAAAGAGCCTGGAAAACAATAGCCTGGAGGCTCTTAAACTGTAAGGCAAAGAAAACAGATTTATCATTTCAAATAATATGGTTTATATAATGATGTCAAGGTTTTTTCAAACACAGAGCTAAAGATGCTCTAATTTATCCCAGTGGAGAATCCGATCCTAAATATTAGTCAGGAAACAAAAATGAACTGTTTATGCAGTAGGGATAACCTCCCTCTCTCTTTTTCACTCTCTCTGTGTCTCTGAGCTGACTGTTCCTATGGAGATCGCCAGTCTCTTCTGCAAGCTCATCTTATATTCTGTCTTGGATGGCTACTTACAGTTGAGATCCACAGGATGCTGGCTCGTTCCCATTTGCTTTGGAGACAGCAAATTTTGGCAGTAGAACAGCTTCAAGTGCCAGCTGGCATCGGGCTTGACACAGCTGTAGTAGTGGGACAAGAATTTACTTACAAACAAATCTCCCTGTTTGAACCCTGCGTTACCATCCTGACAAATTGTGAATGCACTGAAATGTTTTTGCTGAACCCAGAGGATGTTGCTGAAGCTGGGATTTGTGCGGCTCAGAGTCCAGGAGGCAGCCAGAACTGCATCCCTGCTCTGGACAGCCTCTGCTCAATTCCCATTCCCTCACACAACACCCTGCCAGTGACCCGTAGGAAAAGCAGGTATTTTCTCCAGGCAGTTTTGTGGGCTCCCTACTGGAGAGCTGCAAGAATCACAGTTTTCTTCTGACCTCAGCTGCTGCTGCTCTTGGATATTTATTAGTCACTGGCAGGACCCACTGGGGAAGGTGATGCGTTATCCAGCTTTACCTTATGTGGCTGCATTTTGCTGTTTGGCTCGGGTGTTGCGAAGAACCTGCTGTTTAAAAACATGCAGAAAAGGCAGCGTTCCTGCTTGCTTTCTGAGGCTGAAGTGTAGAAAGCAAAGGATGAAGATCCATACATGAGTGATCAACAAGAATGCAAATATTTCCTTTATTAAAGTCAGTCAGTTCATATTAAGCTTGCTTAGGGCATTCAAAAATAAATATATACTTTACCAGTACTGGTATAATGCATGTATTTTCATTGTCATGGATTTATCTCTCTTCTGTTGGATTTTCTTCTAGAAACAAGAGATTAAGAGAATACAGCCTTATTTAAAACCAATTCCCTGAGATCAATCTGCCCCTTCTGCCTTTGCCCATGGGAAAAACCCTTTGTAATCTGGTAAAACAACAAGAGAGCCTGAGCAGGGAACACTTTCTGTGTAAAACAGTATATTCCATCCTCAAAGCTTCTCTAGTTCTCAGTCTTTAATCACTTTCAAATCAGCCCTTTTCTCTGACTTTACAAATCAATATTCCACCATTTCTTGACACGGTGGAAGCTCTACTACTGCAGGCGTTCTCTAGAGATTTGCAAAAAATCAGAGTAGAGTCTTCCCCAAAAGGAAGAGAACAATAGAAGCTGACATACCTCATAAAACAGGTTTCAGATTTAGCAGAATTGAATGGAATCATCAGTTTTCTACTCTATAACTGCGTGGTCAGAACGAGGAAAAGTGATAATTAACATTACCGTGCCAAAAATTATAAAACTGCTTGAGGAAACAGGGGAATGGAAACGTACATTTGAGATTTGTTGTGTGTTCCTTGTTGCTCAGTCCCTTTGGTTTGTGCAGGGATAGTTTCATGTTTGCTGAGTCCTGAGAGTCCCACAAACTCACGTGCCTCCCCAGGAAAGCAGGCAGAGAGCAGAGAGAAGGCAGCTGTCTCTACCCAGCTCCGAGCTAGGAAAGATGCCACATCTGTGCCGTGCGCTTCCTGTGGTTTTAGAAAATAGTTTGGTTTCAAAGTCTTCAAAGAATTCTGAGTGGTCTTGATCTACGCTGCCATAGAAACAATAGTCTGCCAGCTGGAGCCGTTTTTATTTTTATATATAGGATATGCTAACGGGGAGACCTGTCAAAAGTCTGTCTAATGGAGGTCTAGTGGTTCCTCAAGTCCCGGGAAGCCCCTTTAAAACCCTGTTTTACAGCTTCTTGATTCTCTCCCTCCCAAGGGCAGCCTAATGGTGAATGTGAAGTGTATCATAATGGATGTTTTCCCTCAAATCCTTCGGCTTTAAATCCATTCTTTTTCTAATTCTAGTGTGAGTTCATCTGCACTTCCCCTTTTGTGCTATTATCTGCTGTCTGTGGAGACCTAGATTTGATCTAGTAAGAAAGTGCTGTGTGTCACAGCAGATACTTTACACATCCTTTAGGCTTCTGCTTGGCAATAAACAAATAAATAAAGTCAGCATCAGAAAAACTTCCCACACAAAGTCCACTATCATTTTGTTTTCCGTTTAAATTTACAAAGAAGCCAAGGACGATAATGCAATAACAATATATTCATAAATATAAACATACTTATATGAATGTTTATGTGAATGTACTGAATTTGGTAATTTCAGCATAGAGGCACTTTCAGACATTTTCAGACATTCTGCCATCATACCCTGGGGCCCGGCGTAATAGAGGTTTCTCAGTTGTCCAGTTTTAGACTTTTACAGTCTTTCCTATTGTTTGGTAGCTATGAAGGAAGATTAGCTCCCTGATAAAATTTGAAAGAGTCACAACCTCAAACACCTCCCAAAGAAACTACTTTGTCCTCCAGCTATTTGAGTGCACATCAACATTTCATTTTCTGGCGCTATCATGGTGATGTGCAGCTCTGACCAAAAGGTTCCGCCTCCCTCATTTTGCTAATCTGTAATGTTAAATTAACCAGGCAATGTTTATAATCTTTCGTCTTGATATTGATCTAAAAGGCATACCTTGGTCACAGGCAATTTTGTCAAGGATTAAGTGTCTTTTTCTCAATTTTATTTAAATCTTTCAAATTTCCACTCATCCAGCAGTGGAGATGAAAAATAGACTGGTATTTGTACTGCAGCAAGCCTGGTTTGGTTCACGCAGGAGACAGTGGTCAGGTGAAGCAGATCTGTTTGTTCAGAAGCTGTTTCATCCCACAGTGACCTGAGGAGTTGCGCAGCTGAGGGTACCTGCACTGAGTATTGCAGAGCCTCCGCTGCTGCCTCAAGGAGCTCTGAGTCAAAGGCTTTAGAAACAGCCTCCACACCCCCTCTAGCTCCTGTCAAAGGTGACTATTCTCAGGGGTAAGGGGTAAGGCAGCCCTTTGACGGTAGGGAGTTTCACATTTCTAGAACTCAGCTTCCAAAAGCTGGCAGAGGATCTGGAGCATTCTAGAAAGTTTGGCCCTTTTATAATTGTGCTGCAAGTGCTCTCTCTGTTTGCTGGGTAAGTGACATGCATTGACAATACCCACTCCAATCAACAAGGCTTTTTTTGTTGTTTCTGGTAATGTATAGTCTGTTATTGCTTTGCTTGCATTGATCGGGCTCACCATAATACTCGGCAAATCCATTTTCTTTTTTTCGAAACAAAATCTTTTTAAATCTGTGTGGTTTCCTCTTAGTCCACCATACCTCCCACTGGTGAGTATCAGCCTTTCAGAGCAGCCTAAAGGAGAACTAAGGGACTTTCTTTCCCTAATGACCTTCAGCTGACCAATGTTTGATTTAAATTTTATGGCTATAACATGTTGTTAATCGCACAGCTATTTGCATTTATGGCCCGCAGCCATCCTTCCCTGGGCTGTGATCCCTTTCAGTCTCGCACTGAGCCAAGTGTGCCTTGCCAATATTTGGATGTTAGATTTTCCAGCATTTCAATATATGGATGGCGCAGGAAATGGTGTTTGTAGCTCTTGGGTGACACAGTCAGCCCAGACCCATGACAGAACCCCCGAATGAGCTAATACCCACTGCACTGGCTGGGCTGTTATCTCGGGGGAGATAAGGGAACTATAGGATGTATAGGGTGAGGCACTGAGGAGATAAGATTTTGCAAGAGCTGCTGTGACCACTCTTGGGAAAGGGAGAGATGTGACTGGGAGCGAGGTAGGGGAAACAACAAATTTCCTCATCATTCTCCCTTGGCAGCCATGAATGAAGGAAAAACTAAGGGTAAGGTCAAAGGAGGGTCTTTTCTGCCTCGAGAAAGTTAAGTTGCCTTCTTATGGAAGGCAATGAAGGGCAAAGAATAAAAGAAGTTTCTGCTGTTCAGGTTATAGTTTGGGCCGGAGGCAGCAAAAGTTTGAAAGGGACATGGTGATGCTCTGAAGAGAAGTTGGCAGAGGAGGAAAGCAGTTTCCTTGTTTTCTCTTTAGTTTAAAAAAAGCTTAGTGACCTTGCAGCAAATGTCCTTGTGCAGAGGGATGACCTTCAGGTCACTGGGAGCTGCGCAGGGAGAGTGTTCCCACTCATGGGAGGGAATGCTGGGCTGCAGGAATAATTACCCTCTCCACATCATGTGCCATCAGCTTTATTAACATTGCCACATTCAGAAATATTTAATGTTTCAGAGACCTTTTGTTTCTTTCTGAAAAGATCGCATTAGAGGATATGGAGAAAGAATTTATTTCTGGAAATGCTGAACTGCTTAATACAATCTGTGAAAAGCAGGTATTTATTTTTTAGCCCAAGGCCATAGTTCTGTGTCGCACAGTAGTGAGGGGTTTGAATTCCTTCATGTCTAAAAAAGTGAACTGTTGTTGTCAAACAATGCTCTAAACAAGGTACTGGGGTGGCTGGGCCTCCTATAAGAAAACCAAAATATTTAGTGCAAGTGACATGTAGGAAGTGATATTTTCATTTATATGTTTTTTTCAGCCATACACACTGAAAAGAAAACTTTAATAATTGATGAACATTTTTTATTGCTTCTCATTAAAAAGTCATGTTTGGTTTGTTGTGTGATGGGGCAGACATGGCAGTGTTGGCATGGTAGTTAAGTCAGATACTGTGTGCTGTACACTGTTCAAAGTTTAATGAACAATTCTAAGACATTCTAAGACAAAGGAAAACATTAGGAGCTTATAAAAAATTGTATCTTCTCATTCAGCCTGTGGCACTCTACTCAATTTATTTAAGTGACACTGAAAAACCTCTTCAGTCTCTTCCAACACCTACTGCAAAAGATGCATTGCCAATATATTTGATGGGAGAAAAAAGTTCATAACAGTGCTTGGAAAGGTATGTTGTCCAATATGTAAAACCTGCATACTTGGATTTTAAAATGCTTAATGTGAATTTAAATCTGTTCCCAATGAGGTCAATGGAAGTTTAATCACTGACTGATTTCACTGAGAACAGAGGCCAAAAGTAAGCACCTTTTAAAATCCCACACAACAATTCCTGGGGCACACAAATGTGGCAGCTACCAAGACAGTCCATTTTTCTCCCAAACACAGAGCGTGGTCCACAGGGTTTTTTTATTTAATTTTGAACAAATTTCCACTGGGGACAAGAGGAGTTTGACAGAATTAGCTCAGCGGTCCCTGTGAGACAATAAGACCTCGGCTGACATGTCTAAGATGCGTAAGTGAATCTGGGAGCTCCATTTGTTGCTGTGTGCACAGGAAATGTTCCCCAAAGCACATGCACCATCCCGAATGTGCTTAAGCGGGTCTCAAGAAAAACATGACAAATTTTCACTGAGATCTAAAGTTAGAATTTAGTCTCATTCCCCAAACAACACAGAATTTGAGCAACATAAATATACCCTTCGAGGTCCCCATTTCACTTAAAATATTTAAGAATGCAAAAATGAAGACTCGTGATGGAAGCAGCAGGTATCTCCTTGATGAGCTGTGGCACAGGCAAGCTTTGGAGACAATTGCCAGAAGCCACATGACCGCTGAAACAGCTGCTTTATTCTCTGCTGAAGTGCTCCACAGACACATTTATTAAAGAGCTAATTCTGCTCTACGTGAAATTTTTGGTCTTCAGCTCTGAATACCGTCAGGGGAGACATCAGTTGGCAGCAGATGTGGAAAGCTATTCATGTTGGCAACCAGAACAGCTTGGCTGGGGAAATTCGTGCAATACTTAAATAAATAAATAATGAATAAGGAGTCAGAATTGCATTAAGTAAACAAAGATTTCCCTGTACCAGGTTTGTAGTATTTTCCTCTGAGGCTCATGGTATTTTATATTACTTAAAATATTAGGCAGACTGTGATTATTCTCAGGTTTTCTGAACTCCTCTTTTTGTTTGCAAACATTGAATCTATTTATTTTCCAAAAGGCAGAAAACACCCAAACTTCGACACAACCCTGAAAACGTTTAATGTTTCAGCTTCATTGTAAAAGCCCCCAACATTGTAGGCTCAAGAATGTGTCTTCTCCAAAGACTTTCTGATGTCTAGCAATCTTGTTGAGATCTGTAGATTTCAGTTATTAAATAATTTTCACTAGAATTACATCCAATGACAGTTTTTTGAAAACAGCAATTCAGTTACACCGAAGGTGATCTCATGACCAATTGCTATATATTTTCTTGCAATCTCTGCAGCCAGATGAGCTCTATCACAGAATATCCTTGTGACAAAACTCCCCTTACCCAGTATCTGCTCCCTCCCATGATTGCTAAGCCTGTGGAGTTTCCCCAGAGAAAAATAACAGTTAATATGGCATAATTGGAATGTGTCCACTTTTTCCTTTTCTAACCAATTAAAAGGATGTAAAGAGCCCCATTAAAACCTTCTGTCAAGTGATCCCCAATGCATTTCCTCCCGTCCAGGCCACAGGCAGTAATCTTGTGCTTGGTGATGTTGTACTCCTTGGTCAGAGCAGGAGTTTGCAGCAGGATCTAGCTCACAGCCCCCAGCAGCTGAGTGCTTCTAATGATAGTGTCAGGGAAAACTTCCACTAGTTATGAAATATGGGTCAGCTGCTTTGGCTATGACTATTGCACGTCAGTTAATATTTATCAAAGACAAAAATATCTTGCTGCAAGAGAGTAGCATTTGTTCCACTAGTTTCAGAGGCCAATTGTGCGTGGTTTGGATTTCAGACTACAAAATCGCTTCTGACTGTTTGAGGCTCAGCATCTATTTCAGGGCAGGCTGAGGCTTTCAGAGAGCACTGGGGAAGGGGGTGGGGAGTTAAGTTGCTCAAGAGATTGTATATAGGTTAAGAATCCTTTTATATCTGGAGCAACCATCGCACATACGATTTCGCTGGCTGATAGCTGTCCCCTGAGGGTTGGTGCCCATCAGGCTGAAAGGTAGATGTGAACTTCTGCCAGCTTTTGGTGATCTGAAATTGTGTCATGCTGGACAAGAGCCTGTACATTGACCCTGAAACAGAGCATTTGTTCTCTTGGAGGCAGAGGCATGGGAATGGAGCTGAGCAACGCTGAGTGCCTCCTGTGCTCGTGTGCTGGTGAAGCCTTGCCCAGCCCCAAGGTCAGGGAAGGAGCAGGAGAGCTTCCCATTGCTTCATCAGCCTTTGGCTCAGGCAGAGTGACACACTGATCTCGATCTGATAACTCATTATGGGAGCTCAGTGTGGACATCCACATGTATGGAGATGTTTTCAGATCTGACTTAGTTATTAATAATGATGAGGTTACTTTAAAGAACATTACAGGGATGTAAACAATCTGTATTGTCAAGGACATGGGAAAAATTGCACAGCAGCCACAACATTCCAGAAGTTCAGCTGGGGAATACCACTAGGTAGACTTCACCTTCCGTACCTTTACTGCTCCTTGCAAGTGGCATGAATCTCATTTCTCCCATCATTTGGTTGAATTGACTTCTTTGGCTCCAAATATCCTTTTCTTTTTATTTACTTATTTAATTTATTTTTCTTTTTTTGTGAAAAAGCTTAGAGGGAGGACAAGGAAAAGGAGATCTGCGAGGAATATTTGTATCTTTTATTTTGAAACCTGTAGCCTTTTTGCTTCTTCTCCCTTTTTGGAACAGGCAAAGTCAGCATTCCCTGCCCCAATCCCCCTCCCAAAAAACCCTCCAAAAACCCAAACAACAAAACACCAAACTAAGATATTGTAACATTCTTTAAAAAAAAAAAAAATCTACTTTCTGAGACAAAATATTGCAGTGAGCTGGTGATAATTGACTTTTTAATGTTAACTACTGTAGCTTGAAGCACTATACAGGTTTTGCATCATTGTTTTTGCTGCTTGATATTATTAGTACCTTTTAATTTGGAAAGCAAAATTGTGTTCCATTGAGAACAGCATTGGCAGATTGCCTGCGCCTAAGAGACACACTTAACGTGCAAATAAATGTACATAAGTGGTACAAACCAGGAATTCATACGAGCCTGCTCATGGTAGTGTGTAGCTGCATCTTCAGCAAATCAAACAGAACTGGTTTGTCTGCAGACAGAAAAAACAGCTCTGGCCATGCTGGAGTAGCTGCAGGGAAAAGGCAGCTGCAGCCACATCTGAGGGTGGGATCAGCCCTAAGGAAGCACTTCCTTCAGCCTCTGCTTTCAAAAATGTCTGAAAAAACACAGTATTTTATACTAGTTTGTTGAAAAGTGTGTATGTATTGGAATTCCTCCGATTATTGTGAGTGATGTTTTCATTCTGTGGCCAAGAGTGATCAAGAAATGCTGCAAATGCAACAAAGCCCTTGTTTTGTGTGGGTGTTGCTGTGGAGCACAGAAATCGTGGCTGTTTGTTCACCATGGTGGTTTCTCTGGTGCACTGGTTTGGCAACTGCATCACCCACACATGAAAATGCATCCAGGAAGAAACCTTGCAGGCCAAACAAACGACTTTGATAAGCTATCAATACATGACTAAGAAGCTGCCTTGGAAGCACACCCACTTAGTTTGAATTAAAGGAGTAGGATTTAGGACAGGAGATATAATCCAACTTGACAAACTAGTTAAATATTGACAAGAAGCAGAAAGGCAGCAGCACTCGGGCTCAGGAGAAGAACACGCTCTTGCTTTTCTGATTGAGCAGAGCCAGGATTCTCATACCCACAATGGATGGCTGCAGGAACCCAAAAGATCCAGCCCAGTCTGATGACCTGCATGGCTTATCATTCCTTCAGTTGTTAAAGGTAGGTCTGCTCTGCCAGGAAGCTCCCACCTTGTGAGGCAGTCGGGTTTGACTTCGAGGGGGTATTTTTATTATGGGTCACACAATTGCATGCAGGCTTACACTATTGAAAATTTAATGACTGAAAAATAGACAGTGGAACACAATGCTGTACATTTTCTGCCTTGTAAATCGAAATGGTTATGCACACACGTGTGTGTGTTCATTTAAAAATGTTTATTTAGTTGGTAGAATTATTGTAAGACTGTTTTAAACCAGCTATTAGCTAATGGAGAGACCTCATTGCCAGAGGTATTAGGAGATTATGGCTTCATTTACCATAATGCACAGAGATAGCCCAAGTGTTCTGCTTTTTATTTGTGTTTGTTTAAATTTATATACATACTTTAACCCATTCCATAGCATTTTGCCTTTCAACAAAATCCTTCTATAATCCAAAAGGTTGAACAGAAATGCTGCTCCACATGATAACTGAAGGGCTATGTAAATAAAACCTGACATATTAACTGTCTTGGATTTCTGTAACTTCATATTTGGAAATAAGAAAATGTAGTGTAGATATGAGAAACAGCCGTGTTTGCTTTTCCGACAAGGTAATTAGTCAGCAGCTGGAACTTCTGAAACAAAATAACTGGAGCCAATCATCTCTCCTGTATTGCCCTAGCAGCAGTGAAATTAGGGCATAGAGGAAAATAAAAAATATGGTCGGGTTATTAGCACAAATGGTTTTATAAACAAATAAAACATAAACCAAATTGTAACAAGCACACAAGAGAGCGAACAATAAAATATTGACTGTTTATTTTAACATGTGGTCTCCCTGGGAGACGTTTCATAAACACATGATGATATAGATGTCAGAAAGTGATTGTTCCGTACCCCCATAACTGCAGCATTGTTCTGTACAGTTCCGGGGAGCCATATGGCCTGAACATACCATACAATTCATTAGTGAACATATTACAGCTTTATATAGCCTCAGAGAAATGTGGCAACACGTGATGTAATGCTCATGGACAGTAGTTTGTTGGCTCGTTTACCAGTGCTTTAAATAGAACAGCGCTGGGCACATTAAATTTTATGGGTTTGCTTCTAAAGCTGGGAAAGTCCTGCACTCTTTCTTGTTAGCAGTCCTTCTGTATGAAATGTTGCAGGGAAAGAAGGGAGTTGTGGAAAGAGGAAAGTCTAACACGTATATGCAAACTGATGTCCAATGGACATCGCCTGGCTCTGCAAACATTGGGAGCAACGCTGAGCCCTGGTTGTGTTCTTAGACAGAAATCACAAGCACGTTCTTGATAAAAAACTTGGATCCTGGCCCATGGTGCTATAGCCAAGGTACTAAAGTGAGAAGAAAGCCATATGTGACACTATTTGATTAAGGATTAATATGCTGTGGCTTCATCTACTCAGGAATATTTAATCAATTTTGTCACCTTACAACTCGATAACCTTTGGTATCTCAAATACCTTCAGGTCCCGATGTGTATGGATCACTAACACTGGAACCAGTTCCCTGCTTTGTGTGAGTTTTCTAAGTGTGCCTTGGCATGCTGAACCCGTGTTTCGCAGCATGATGCAACCAGAATTTGGTAAAAAACGAAAAGTTTTCATTGAGTAGTCTTTGGACACATCCAGAAGCCTTCCACATGTAGAGCTGCCTGGGTGTGCCTCACTTTGGCGTTACTGGAGTTTGCTGCTGCTGCAGCTTTATTGAGATCAGGGGAGTTACTGCGGCTTAGCCCAGAATTGCACAGTGGTGACATCAGCCTTGTTAATCCAGGAGGGAATTCTGCACATGGAGAGGCTTCCAAACTGAATATAGTTTTTCAGAAGAGAAAAATGGAGCTCGGAATCCAATCCAATATAAGGAACTGGGATTATTACATGTAGCACATAGTGGAACAGTATCTGGTCTACAAACAATTCTGTGAGAGGACATTCCCCCCAAATGGAGCCTGATAATTTCAGAGAAGTGGTTCAGATTTGCAGGACTGGGATACAAATCCCTGTGTCTAAATAAAGGTGACTAAAGAGACAAAGGAATCAAGAAAGTTGCTCTGAGTTTGCTAGAAATGAAGGAAGTATCAGGAGATTTCTGTCAGGGCAGGAATCTCACAATAAGCTCTGCTAGGGACCTCATTCCATGCATACTTGAACGTTAGCTCTGATTTGGCTTTAAATCTGAATGCAGACTTCGTTCTCATGCTGAATCCAGAGCCCAAATATATTTTCTCTATCCCATTTATTTTCCCAGGCCTCGTTAATTAATAAGATCTGTGTGCATTCCAGCCCAAGTTCCAGATTTTGACATCTTATGGACTTCAGCTATTTAAAGCACAATTCCCATGAATAAGTCATAGTAAACAAGAGTCAGCAGGAAGTTATCTTTCGTTGCTCAAAAAAGTAGTGAGTGCTAAATTAAATAAATAGCATGTCTTTTTAATGGTCTGTCACACAGATTAAAATCAGATAGAGCTTTTATTGAATCTGGCCCAGAGGTTACAGAATAAAATAAATATAATGAAGTTGATTTGATTCTCCTGTTTGTTTCACTGTAGCTGGAGAAAATGTTTGCCAATGGAGGTGAACATTTTGAACAAACCTAGAAATACTTTTAATTTGCATCTCAGAAACTTGTATGAAACTATTGTATTTTGGAGGATGCTTAACTTTGAATGATTAGACTTATATTCTTTTTCAGTGCATTGTCACTTAATGTCATACTCCTATTTATGCAGGGAAAACCCTGGAGCTACTCTGTGTGATTGAGCTAAACCAAATGTTTGGCAGGAGAATGGGGATTTACAAAATTAGAAGTTGCTTCTTTTGGTGTCTGGTTTTGTTTAACTATGGAAACAGAAGCTTAAGGGGAAGAAATTTTGCCTTGTGATTAAATGGCTGAAAAAAAGTGGCATGTAAAGCCCCCTCTATGAGGTAAGGTAGTTTGAGTATTCATGCCAGTTTGGAAAAGAATACAACATCTGTTTTGGTAATGGTTTTCATGGTATTCTTTATCAATTTAAATAAAGCCAAGGAGAACAGTGAAGATGTAAGAACAGACTTCTAAGCCAAGTTCACAAATTGGCTTTAAAAGTGATTAATAACCACTCAACATAATCAGGCAGTATAACGTAATCACATTTGGGTAAGACACAAGGAGGTTCATCAGGCTCTCCCTGCAAATGCTACAGAAAACAGTCGTTTAGTTACGTTTTGTGTTTCTGGTGAAGTTCCCTTTAGCATTGACAGGAATTTTGCCATGGAAAGAAATGCAGAATTGTCCATTAATGCAGTAAGTCACCCTCGTACAGAACCAGCCACCTTCCCAGAAATAAACAGGGATGTCCCTGGCTGTGTGGCAGTAATACAACACTGATCCAGTTGCTGCACTTCCTTGATATTCCAGCGCTGTGCAGTTCCCCCTAATGATAATATCTCTGTGTAGGATATAGTTTCAATTCAGGCTGAATTTTGAAGAAAGAATCTTGCAACTTATATTTTCTTTGGATTGTGTTCTGATCCTTGGCCCTGCCTGGGACAGAATTAAAATTGCATGGCAGCTCCTCCCTGAGACTGGGGCTTTAAAATCCAATTTGGAGATTTTAGATTTGAAATGTGACTTGAATCCTTCTCAAACTTCTTCATCTACTGTGTTCATTTCTCCTATGTAATCCACTCCTCAGGCTCCAAGATATGACATAAAATGATATTTTTAAAGATGTATTAGGTGGAATATATTGAATATCTTCAAAGGATATTAATAGGAAACTCTGGAAAGAGCTATGTGTTTTTAGAACAAGAATAGAAACAGTGTTTCAGCAGTGTATACTAAAAGAAAGTTACTTCTGAAAATAAAAATTACGGAAGATTTTATTTATTTATTATTTGTAAATAAATCTTAGCTTGTACGAAGGACTCTTTATGTTCTCTGTTAAAGAATGGCTTTGAGAATTATTGTTTAGTTCATAGAAGACAATCAAGCAGCACTTTACAGGTACAACTGCTGTCACAACTAAACAGGCAGAGCCTGTCTGACCCTTCCCCTGCTCACCCTGGATAGCCATGCCCTTCCCATATGCACTTTGCTGGGATTCCATATGGTCTCTCTGCAGACTGCCAGACATGTGGGAAAAGAAAAGCCTGGATCGCACACAGGATGACAGGCCAGCTAAAGCTTCAGATACTCTGCACTAAGGTCCAGTTGGCTCAAAGGGTTTGTTTTTCTCCCTCTGGCATTTGAACGTGCTGATGGTCAGGTGAGCACTGCAGACATCTCCAGCACTATCGGCTCCTCACTGTAATTCTCTTTTTCATTCGTAGGGATTCAAAAAGCAGAGAAGTTATTTAGAGTATACAGCCACAGGCGCATAAATAAATCTAGTTCCCCAATAATTTTAAACAAACAAACATCTGTTTGGCAAAATATTTACTAGTCGGTGCCAGAACTTAATAAGGCACATACAGAAAACACCGATGGAAGGAATTAAAGGAAAAACAGGGGGAAAAGACACTCAGTGAATGCATCTGCTAAAAGGTGGATGCTCCCTGTAAATGCTACTGAAGGCTGGAGATGGGATTTTAAATTTTGGTAGCTGGCAAACTGTCTTAAGGGCTCTGCTGGATTCCTGCTGGATGGGAGTGTGTGACACAGCTGGTGCCTTCAAGACATCGAGAGCAGTGTGCTCCATGCGGTGCGTGTGCTCAGCTTTACCTGCACTTAAGTACATTAATTTTTTTTTCTCAAAATTGAAATTTTGCTTTACATACCATATGTATGTGTATTCATGGAATTTGGTACCAATATTATTAATTTTCTAATTCCTTCTACCAGGACCAGTGATTTCCATTTTTATATGCAGTAAACTGAAGTAGTATGAGGTACAAGTCTGTTCTATGGATGCTTGGAAGTCCGGAGGAAATAGGTCAGGTAGAGACTTGATCCAGGCAAAGAAATCACCTAATTTAAAACAATTTTTAACCAGGAGAAACAGCCCTTTGCTGGCATGTTTGCTGGAACAATGTTCAAAAGTAGACAAGTGCAATGCAGACAGGGAAATCTCTTCTGAATTATTTTCCGCTCCTACCCTGACATACATCTAAATCCTGGATTTGCCTCTGTTTTATAAAATGTGGTCTCAAGAACTTTGTTGTTTTTACTTTTCTGGCCTTGCAGTGTAACTTCCCAAGTGTTCCCAATGCCAACAGCTGTACCCAGACACCTTTGGGCTCCTGGGACTGCTCTTCCAGGTCCTGCTGGACAGGCTCTACTCAGGCACCTCACTTTCATTTGTTATCTTTTATCTCTCATGCTGTTCTGTACTCTTTGCTCTCTTATTCAAGGTCTTGGCTGCAGTTCTGTGGGATTGTTTTGAAAATCTGACAACCTGAAATTACATTTCTGACATCAGCCAAAACTCTTTGCCCAATATCACTGTCCCCACCATCACAGAGAGCTGTGTGTATTTCTGTGAAATATTTTGTCAGAGTAATCAGAACTTTTATGTCTTTCCAGGGAATTATTGGGAAAACCAGCAAATCTGCTAATGTCTGGATATTGTGTTGTTTGAAAGATGAGTTAATGCAATGGCATTTTAAATGTATTGACCTAAATACTCTTTCAGCTGACTGTAAAGTAAATGGACAAATGAAGCACATTGTTGTTTATGCTTCATTGTGTAATATTTTAATACTCTGTCATGCTTGGTGACAAGGACTTCATCTTAACCCATACTTTTGATAACTTTGTTGGAAATCTTAATTAGAATTTTATAATGCTGAGGAAAATCTCTCAGGTAGCTGGGTTTTTTTTTCCCTGAGTTCTCTGAACCCATCCACCTGTGACAAATTCAAGATAAGAAGTAGGTTGCTGTGCTGTGCACTGCTCCCCAGTGCTTCTGCTGGGCCAGGATAAATCTGAGCTCGAGCTGTACCTTTCAGCTGCCTCTCAGCACTCAATGTCACCTTTCTGTCACCAGCCTGGGATGATATATGTTTGCTCTGCTTGTTCCTGGGCTGAAAACCTGACCCTCAAGCCAGGCTCAGTAACGCCTCATGCCTTAGGTAGGGAAAGGCATTGTTCGGCTCCTGCTGCTGCCCGAGCCAAGACTGCAAGCACAAGGATGAGATCCCACAGAGATTCATTTAGGAAGGGGGAAACTGTTGGGTGAATCCTGCTCCTTTCTCCAAGAGGTCATTTGAGGCTGGGGCCCATAAAACAAAGTTTTAACCTGTAAGTTTTAACTTTGGCAAATGCCTCATGGATTGTAGTGAGGGAACAATTGGTGAAAGAACTGTGGAGTTGGGGTCCCGAAATAAAGATTTGTGTGAAGTACAGAACTTCAAGGATTGAAATGTTAAAGATATATATAGCTATAGCTAATGCACAGCATTTATTGGAACATGCCTCAATAAATCTTCCTTTTATAGGATAATTAACTACAAGAAGAAGGGAGAGTGGGAAAATTATAAGTGGAAAGTCTTTTATTTGCCAAAGCTCTGTGTTTTAGGCATCTTAAATAGTCAGTTATATACTGAGCAAAGACAGACCAAGGATAGAAAATCCCACTGGCATCACTAGGGTTTTCTGTTTTTGCCTGACATTAATCTGTGCTTTCTTTACACTCTGATTAACAGTTTTCAGTTACTTTTTGTGGTCGCAACTTGGAATTAAATGAGACAAACCATGTTTAAAAATCAGAATGCATTCTGGCAGACAGAATGTTGGCAATGGTTACTCTGTCTGTGCTGTGCACAAAGCTGTGATCAGGATCTCCAGTGAGCAGAACTAAGGCCACAAGTAGATCTGTGCAGAGGAAGATGTGAAGTCGAAGATACTGCTGGTTTAGGACCAGAAGATAACATGGCATATTAATGACATTGTTTCATATGTTATTTAATAGTTTCCTTGGTTTCCTATTAATTACACAAAATAGTCACATGTTTTCTGGTCCCACACTCCGCACAGTAACTTCCAGAGACGCACTCTGTTAGACTTTTTCAAACTCTGCTTCAGGAATAAATAAAAGGTGGCAGCTTTATAAAATCCTTGACACTGTTCCAGGTTTTAAAACCTCTGTTTATCCAGGATTCTGCAAGGACAGAAATTACTTTCTTAACAGAGCTCTAGTAATGTTCCCTGCTAAAGCTCGAGTCCTTGAGATATCATTCATTAGCTCTCAAATTTATGTCTACTGTATATTGGCTGCAGGCAGAATAGATCTCCTTTTAATGAAGGAGAACTGGATTTTTCTCCTTGATCCATGTAAGTCAGCATCTGATGTTATCTTGGAGATAACTAACAAACTTCGAGTTTAAAATAGAAGGGCAATGAGCTGTTCCCCCCCGGCCAGGAAGCCCTGCAGAGCTTCCCAGTGTGCTGCTCTGCACCCGGGGTGGAGGGAGGGACTTCTCTTTGGTGTGAATGTAAATATGTCCAGGAAATTATAAAGAAGAGGAAGTTTAATTGTAAACAAAATAGTAAAACCAGCACAAATAGCACAGTGAGCTACCAGGAAGTGACAGAACTTACAAAGAGAATTGAAAGGAAAGAGACGGAGAGGGCACAGACGAGTGCAGCGTGTCAGTGGACATGAGTTCCCCTGGGGAGAAGGTGAGGGTGGGATGGGGGCCCTGAGTCTGACCCTTCTTCCCTGCCCGTCCCAGTGAGAAGCTCTGCACATGGAGCAATCCCGGAAGCCTGCACCCTTGCATGCTTTAGAGGAGCTTGTTTGGCTTTATTTTTACCAAGAGAGCCCTCAAAAGCATGTGAAATAAAACCCTAAGTACTAGCAAGCTCACAAAGGACACCGGACCAAAATGACAACAGCAATTTCTGGTCTTGGTGTGCTGTTTCTCCATTTGGAAGTCATCAACCTCTTGCAGTTTTGGCAGTGGTTTTACCTTGGCTGAGGTCAAGGGCCTCACTGCAAGGACCTGTGTGTCCTGTCTTCGAAAATACAAAATAAGATGCAAAGTGGCCATCTCCTAAGCCTGGGATAACAGAACTGTGAGCATGTCCTCAGAAATAAGAGATTTCACACTGAAGAACAATTAGTACTTGTCATATTTCTCCTCACAGCTTGTATTACACTCCTCAGTACTTTGCAGTGCTTGAATATTCTTTTGGCCTGCAATAAGTTGCAGCTTTTCTAACGTGAAGAACAAGTGATAACTTGATGAGGAATTGTCTCATCTGTGTCTGGGTATTCAGCCCTTGGGGCTGCAGCTTGGTTAGACCAGAGGGTTTGGATACCCAGGTGCCTACTGTCATGTGTTTAAATTGTCCCACCAGGAGAATGTGCTGCTTTGGTTGGGTGGCCACAGATCCTCAGTGCATCACTGACGGTGGCATGCTTCAGTCACACAGTGAAGGAACTAATGACCAAGTGTTATGTGACTCTAATAATGAATAGCATGTACCGTGGGATTCAGATTAAATATTCAAATCTTCACTTGATGGAATATCTAGGTAATGGTATCTAGGTAACTCTTTTGTACCACAGACTGTTTTGAAATGTGCATTGACATGACTGCTATGTTGATTAATTATAATATATTATTTATTATAGCAAGGGATGTATCAACCCAACTTCCAAATATGCACTTTTAAATACTACCAAGAGTTTTAACTCATGGACAGTGTCTTTCTGACATCTATTGAGCTTTTCTCTATCCAAGAAAGGGCTTAACTCTATATCTGATGTTTCAGAGCAGGCAGGCTTTGCTCTGGCAAAGAAAGGCACATCTGGATGTCCCAGCTGTGTTTATCAGTTCACTGATCTGTTCTAACCTGGATAACCAGAGAGTACAGAATCAGGCAGTTTTTAATAAAACTAATCTACTCTATGCTGAATGGATTCCCTCTCCTCCTGCTGTAGATGAGTGTCAGCAGAGTATCTGCAGAGTATCTGTATCAGGACATACTCCACTGATGATATCCTACGGAGGCACTCACTAAGCCATCTCTCCACCTTTTCAAGCAGCATTTCAAACACGTGCAGGCAGCTGTAATCTGTATTACTGAGCCAGGCTTGGTAGATTATTTTCTAGAGTAAATAAATCAGACTGCACTGATCTGCAGCAGAATTGTTATAGTGGGGCCTGTCTTAAGCAAAAGCTGAAATGAGAATCTCCTGGAGGGTGTTGCAGTCTGTACAAAAGATGTGATCTCCAGAGGAGCACAATGGCTCAACTGACTTTACCTATTACTTATCTAATCTGAATTAATGCGACCAAGTATACAGGTACACTGAATAACCATGTAATGCTTTTTTGAAAATCTGTGTACAGGTTTTGCCCAATTCATTTCAGTGTGGAACAGAGGAGAAACATTACCTTGTCTATTTTTTGTACCCTGAAAAGATGCTCTGAGCAAGCAGGCAGACAAATCAGAAGGATGACAGAGCTTTTTTCCAACTGCTGTTTGGATTTTTATGTGAACAAAAGTTTGATTGGCTTGGGGTTTTAGTTATTTGTGACAAACAAAACTCAGATGCTGTATTGTCCTGCACTTGCTTGGCTGTCTTTGTAGGAACATTTGTGAGCCTGGCACACCTTTTTATTTGAAATGAAGTGGAAAATCTCCAGCACTGTGTCTGATTTTGGGTTTCATCACATAACTTTCAAGCAACCATAATCTACAGTGAATTTTCACTAAAATAAGATACAGGTTTCCTCAGATTTAGTGAAGAGAATAATAAAATGTGGATTAGCTGCTAAAAACTCTTATGAAAACTTATTTTCAGTATGTGAAAGGGAATGAAAATTATTACTCTGTCTCCAAAATGAAATGGAGAAAAGCAATTTTAAAATCAGCTCAGTGTCTTTCTCACTCTCTAACATCTATGATGCTCCATGCCCTTTGTGCTAGTGTCAGGTAGAGAAAACTCATGAATGATGCACCTTTGTAGTCACAGCTGCAAAAGCTTCAGCCCCACATGTTTGCCTATGAAGGTTAAATAAATAAAACAAGCAGTCAGTAGCTAGTTCTTGAATTCCTGCTGAAAACCAAGATTTAACATCCTTTTGGCAGTGTAAGGTTGGATTTATTGCAAGAATACTCCATGATAAAAAATCCCCAAACTTTTCTCTGAACTACAGAAAATGAAGATTTTTCAGTTTCTCAACTTCTTGTAAAGTTATTTCCTACCTTCAGGAAGCGCTGGGCAAGGTTCTGTGTTTCAGCTCCTTTTGGTTTTTTAAAAGACACTTACCAGTTTTGGTGATGGTGGTCATATGGCATTAAAATAAGGCAACAGATCAAATTTAGGCTGTTTCCCCTTCATAAATCAGGTGTCAATCTACAAACAGCAGAAGCTGGAATGCCCTACTGAAATTCTTTCTCTTATTTCAGTAAGTTTTTCTGGGTTTTTTTCCCCTTTTATTGCTTTTTTGTCCTAAAATCTCACAAAGCCCTTCCTGGCAATGCCAACACAGTTATGGCACACCTGTGTGGAATATCAGAATGATATCATCAGACTTCTGTGTAACCTATCAAAATTTCCTTGGTACCCCTTTACACTAATTATCTCTACTAATTCACTCCGAAGCATGGAATAATTGCAAGTTTCCGTGTGTCCTGGTATTATAGGTCACTACAATTTTCTTCTTCTCTACGGCGTGTTTATTAGCCCTTCAGCTTTGTTTGTGAGCAAATTTGACCACGGTTGAACTTATATCAAAAGGAGCATTCAACAAAGCGCTCTTCGTTAGCCCCGAGCTCGTTGTTTGTGAGCTGAGCCGCATTCCTGCACTGCAGCCCAGGCACACAGAGGGGCACAGAGGGAGCCTTGGCAGGCACGAAGGGGCTCTGCTGCAGGACTGATGAATGCACCATTGATGCTTTCTGCAGCAGCACGGCGACCTCTTCTTTTAATTGCACTGCTGCTTTGTGCCCTTGTGGGAAGTGCTTTCCAGCAGCTAATTTTTGAGCTTCGTCTCCAAGCGGTGGATGGGCTGCCACCAAAGCTACTGGGCAGTACTGCTGGCCTAGGTAGGGTTCACATCCGTGATTCGTAATATTGATTATTGCAGACCATTACATGCAGGAATTACATGCAGGAATGTAATGGTCTGATTATTGCAGACCATTACATGCAGACCATTACATGCAGACCATTTCAGACAGACTGAAAAATCTACAAGTGGAGTGCCAGCCCACGCAGCAGCACTATGTGATTAAGGGCCTTGTTCTGCTTCTCTGTTCCCTGTGCTGACTCTCTGTTGAACAGACAGATCAGTCCAAAGTCTCAGCCCCTCATCTTTAAAACCATCAGTTGCCTGGCTCCTGCTACCTTTGAGATCTCTTCTCCTTCCAAACACCTGCACCCCAAACAGCTTCCAAACAGCTGCATCCCAAAAAAAGAGAGAATCTACATTTTACCGTGGGAAATAATTTTTCTCTGGAAGTCAGTAAGAGTAAAGTAAAGAAAATATAAAGATAATATCAATTCTTTCCAGAACTGAAGGTCAGATTTGTTCCCTCAGTTTTAGATTTACCTCAGTAATTCCATTCCACATGTAACCTGCTCTGCTGGCTCTGTTGGGTACACAAATGCACACACAGTAACTTGGGCTATTTCTCCTGTAGAATGAGAAGGGAAAGATAAAATAGATACTTTATCATTTCTCCTTTTATATGCCCTAGGTTTCTTGGATAAGGTGATGGACTGGACCATGCAGATTGCAATTTAGGGAAGAAAAAGCTGCAGTTGGGTGGTTTTCCATGATTTCCTGTTCCTACCTGTCAGTGGGCATATGTGCATGTATGGGGTGTGAATAGGAGATACTAATGAGTCTCAGCAGCTTGTTCTCTTTCTCTTTTGTTCTTTCTGCTTGCTGTGATGAAACAATCTGGGCTGCATCACTGAACACAAAATTATTATGCCTTGCAAGTGAATAATAGATGTAATCTATTAATTTTGCTTAATTAACCCAAAAGACTGAACTGTGGCAATACTTTCTCTCCTGGTGACATTGATCTAAGAATATGACTACAGTCCTGACTGGCAAAAAATCTCGGGTTTGGTTAGAAAATATTTAATGTGCTCTCATCAATGAGATCACTCCCCTCAGACCCTCATGGCTGCGAAGTGCCAGGCACGAATCAGCAGGGCTGTCACCTCCAGGTGACACCTGCCTATCACCAGGTGCTTGGTGCCACATTGCAGCTGGCATTTCAACATGAACCTTACTTTGGAAATGTCAGTCTTGGCAGAGTGGCCATTCTCAGAGATTGTCCTTTGATATAAATATACCTACATGAGGTAGGAACACAAAAAGATGATCTAAAAACCCATGTGGTGGGCATGTGATGAGTTCTGTGGAGTTCAAATGCTCATTTCTGGGTTGCTGTGTTAGAGCACTGCATGATTCAGATGGAAATAGAGGCAGTGAGTGCCTGCATATTCTGAAAGCAGGGTGCATGTGTGGTGTAGGGCCCTGGCCGGGCCTGTATGACATGCAGTTTTCTTTGCTGCCACTTTGATCTTGTAATTCTGGGGCGTGGAAAGCTGATACTGAGAGAAAATGATGTATCCCAGAATGTTTGTTCTGTCATGAGCAAACTAAAAGTTACAAGATGTTATTAAAAGCTGCGCTCTTTTCCAGGTCAACTTTTATGCATATGCAAAATGATAGCCAAAGCCTTTAGCTCCTCCTTATTGTGCTCAAAGCACTGAGCTGTGAAATAATGCTTAGAATTGATCACAGATGCATAACACAGTCCACCTAATGTGATAAAACTCCTTTAGGTATAAGGCATAATTAAATGGAATTTTGAAGGCAAGCACATGATGTGTGTACTTTATAAATTGGATAATAAAATAAATGTTCATTGTTACTTTAGGACTCTTGTTATTCACAATGTCCACAGATATTAATGGAATAAATGTAGTATCTGAAGGTGGAGAATACTAGAGCTTATTTTGGCATAAATTGCTTGATTATTGGAGCTTCCTATTAGAATTTCCTGTAAAGCTCATTTATGGAAATAATTAGAAACAAACTCTTCAGATCCACTTTGCCAGACTAATCTTCTTTACAAATTGCCACTCCAAAGTAATTTGTGTCTCTCTGTTCTGAGAAACCTTATCACAAGTAAGAAATGCAATATTAGGTTTGAAAATTAATACACGATAATCTTCTGATGAGTGTTGGACAGCACATAATGAGCTTATGTTTTTGCAGGCAACTGAGTGAGGAAAATATTGCTGAAATAAGGGAGGAGATCTGGGATGGGTCTGAATCCTTTTGAATTAAGTTTCATACCTTAGAGGATAAGCAGAGCTCTAGTATCTGGTTAGCAGCTGGACAAGGTAAACAGTGCTGTGACTCTTTGGAAAGGTAAATTCAGTAAATTTACTGAAGGTAAATTTAGGGAGCTAGGGTTGAATAGAGACAATCAGGAGTAGTTCTTTTAGAGACTTGAAACAATACTAGAGTGCTGTACTGACGCTCAGACTGAGGTATGATAAGTGCAACATAAACTCCAGTCACCTGGCAGAAAACCTCCCCAAATGTAGTTAATTGGAAATGCTGGACACTGGAAATGTAAATGTAGGTATTAAGTACACAGCCTTTGCCATAGATGGGATGCTCATCAGCAATTTCGCATATCTTATAGTTTCTTAAATATTTCTTATGAAAAATAATTACCATTTGCTGCACAGCAAAAGGAAAGGATCTAATATGCTTACTGAGTGGAAGAATTTCAAAATATAACTGAATATAGCTCATGAGGAGGAGAAAAAATCAGCAACCAATATTGTTGCTCTGTGCTTTTCAGAGAATTCACGTATCTGTGAGTCCTCTCCTTGTTAAAGAGTGGGACTGTGATAGATGTCAGCTGGTAACATCACTGTCAGCTGCACTGCAACTTTAAACAGACATCACCAGGGGCTTTCAAATGTCATTTCTGCAGAGTCAGATCATGAAGCCCAATTCCTTGCAGGATAGCATGTTGCCCTCTTCACTCAGCTCTAGCACTCTTTCCATGTAGCTATTGTATATTTTTGGCTCTTCAAATTTAATATCTTTTTTCTTTTTTTTTCTCTTTTTCCCAGACTGTAATTTACTTAAGAAAAGTTGAATAAAAAAAAAATCTGTGCAATTTGCAAAACATTTCACAGATTAAAGTGCCCCAAAACCAAAAGCAGCCTCCCACAAGTGTGCTGTCTGGTGAGACATGCCAAGAAGATGGCCCAAAAAACCTGAATCCCCCTGTTCAGAGATGAGTGGAAAACTGAGGTTAGAAATATACCTTAAATACCAGAATTACTAAAGGTGATGTGCAGGAACATTCCCCAGACTTCCTCAGTGCAGACCCTTAACAAAAAGCCCACTTGCTCCCGGGGCTGAAGTGAGACCACTCATTTCTGACAGCCCTGGTGTCAGCTGTGCACAACCAGTCTGAAAGAATTATTTGTAGTCGGGGGTAAACCCAGAGCCATGGAGCAAATGTGATCCTGCAAGGTCCTCTCATTGCCTACCTGCACATCACCCACCTGCTGATTTCTGTTTTATCCTGGAGGCATCTCTTTTCTGTCCTCACCCAGCCTGGAACAAACTGCAGAGCCTGGATGGAAGCTTCCCTGGGAGCAGCAGAGGGTGACACTGTCCCTTCCACTGCAACCTGAAAACTGCTCCACCAAATCAACTGAGCAGGGCAGTGAGGAAGTGGATTTGCCACAGCCAGTACCTGAAAATTACAACAAATATTTTCTGCAAACAGATGTTGGTGCCAATCACCACATTTTTCTTGTTTCCCTATGTAGAACTGCCCACAACTTGGGTTTCATTATTTCTAATCGTGTGTAGATGGATCTTGCTCATAACTTATTTTATGCTCACAACTTACTCTTTTAATTATTTTACCCTCCAAGTGACCAGGAATTATTTCTTGGAAATCCACAAATAGTGTCTGCTGCTTAGAAAGAAGTGTAGGAGAATTTAAACTCATAACCTCATTTCTCCATTGTAGATCAAGATGGATCTGTTTGCTTATATGAACATGCTAAGGTGTAAAAATCTCCTGAAGATATGTATATACATGATGGCTCCCCTTTGAATATTTCTTTAACATTTGGCCAAGTATGAAGCTTTTCCTCAAGGGTTTTTATTCCAATAAAATGACAGTAATAGGATCTGAATACTGGAAGCAATACATCCTTCTAGCAGGCTTCCAAGGGCTGCATGGACACGTTTCTCACTTCTTACAGATGTAAACGGTGGTTCTGTGCTTCTCATAGGTTTGTGTATTTAAGACACTGAGTGTTCTACAGGAATGAGAAATTCACAATACAGTTCTGAAATCCTGCAGAAAATACAGTTTTCCATTAAATTTCATGCTTTTTTCCAGAAGAGATAATTTCTTAAATGGGGGGCAGGTTGAGGGAATAAATAGTGAAAAAGAGCATTAAGACCTCTTTAGAAAATTAGACTTCACAGAATCAAATATACATTAGTAAAACTTTAAATTGGCTTCATTAACTTCTCTAAATTATGCATGCATTAAATGGGATTCTTATTATTAATTCATGCAATTGTTTGTACCACTTTTTTGATAGGGTTTTATTTATTTATTTATTTATTCATTTATTCCTGCTATTCCAGCACTGCATTGATGGGACTCATTAAATATAATGGCATTTGGCAATTTATCACACAGATTAAAAGCCCTTTCCAGATCACCTCTACTCACCCTTTCTTTTGGACATAATTTTTGGCATATATCTGGGAAGCAATGAATTGCACAATTTTCTTGTATGCAGCATTTCAAAACCTGTATGTCTGAGCAACACATTTGAGTTTTTAACCACAATTCCTTCATTTTCTCTCATTTATTCTTATTTTAAAAGAGGTCTTTCAGACTTCTATGTTAATTCTAACCGCAAAAAAAATGCTTAAAAATGCATAGAGTAGTGTTACAGCTTGGTTAAAGTCAATAATTGGCTTTACCTGACTGTATTTTATCAACTACCTTCAAAAGGTGCTGTAGAAGAGCTTTTCAAACACTAAAAAGCTCTATTATTTAACACCATTGTAACATCAGCAATATATAGAACAATGTATTCCCAGCAGTGCATAATGAAGCTGTAAATTCCTTTCAGGGTTCTGGCAACATTATGAACCACCAGAGCAAACTTGGATTTTTTATTTTTTTTTTTATGTCCCCAAAGTCAGAGCAATCAATTTATACAGCTTTTGAAGCAGATTAGCCCTTCAGAGCATGGTGGGGCAACAATCAAAGTGCTGCACACCCCAGCCAGGCTGGGCGGAAAGCAAAGCAGGCAGTGCAGGGGATGGGAGACACTAAAGAATCATTCAAAGTCCTGTTGCTTCTGAAGTGTAAACCACTGAGTAAAAGGGTGTCATATGGATTTTTTTTTTCCAAAGGCTTGGCTGTGGTCGTTTCTTATTGAAAGTCAGGTTTTAATTAAAGAGTCCCATTTCAGATATGTTCCTGTGCTCACAGGCAGCAGTCCCGAGCAGTAGGTTAATACAAGATTATGTGGGGCAGCCAGCAGTTGCTCTGCATCAAGATACACACACCTCAGGGTGTGTTTGTCCTTCTGTTACAAACTGCATCTTAATGTTTTTTTCTATTACTGGTGATTTGAGAATTGCTTAGGCCAGCAAACATTCATCAGTAATTGCATAAAAATAAAATTTACAAGGTGACCTGTATAAGGGTAGTAAAAATGATACGGGTCATTTATGAGGAACAAAAGAGTGGCAGAGGATGATGAAGGTTTTGAAATTTTTAAAGCTCTAATTATTTTTCTGCCTCTATACTTTTTGCCCCTTCCATCCAGCATCACCAGGATGGTAAAGAACATCACACCTGCACCAACTCAGTGGCAGCCACATGATGATGTCCTGAACCGCAGAGTCTGTGACTCTGCAAGATTTTAGTTTGGAGCTGTCACATGAACAGCCTTTTCTAAAACAGCTCCTTGAATTGCAGTTTCCTTATGAACATCCTGTTTCTATGAGTGTTTCTTTGCTCCCGGAAACTTGTTGGGTTTGTGCTCTAACTCCTCTGCCTGAAATACGAGGGATTTTCCTACCAAATCCCTGTGATTTCTTCAGTGGGTCTTCTGTGGTGGAAAACTTGGCATGTTTCTGTTTTCCTGTCCACTTGTTATGCAAATAGATTTGCTTTCTGGGACAGTCCAAGCCTGAGGAAGGAGGGAAGTTGCCCTCTGGGGTGGGGAAGGGCTAATCCATGACCTTGGCTGAAAGCTGTGTTAACCCCTAGTTATTGTTCAGCCCAAACTGGACGGGCTGAATTCCTTGTGACTGATGTGATCAATCACAGTGAGCTTGCCCAGCTCTGAAAAGGATGCAGAGCCAGGGATGGAGAAGTCAATGCTTCAAAGCCCTGGTGTCTACATAAATTTCAAAGTTCTGTCCACACAGTCGTATCTAGTTTGAATTTAAACCATACCAGATGTCCATCATGAGCTAGATGGACATTTTGACTAGAGACATTTTGATCAAAGGTAATTTATAGACACTTTAATAATACCTCTGATGCATTCTTCAAAACATGGACATCAACATGACCTTGCACCAGTTCATATCCACCTGCCTGAAAAAGGGAACATCCTTGTCCTCTGTGCAGTGCACAAACTTCCCTGTTTACAAAACCTGTTTGGTTCGTAGCTGTGAACATCCTGGCAGGTACTTTCTCCTAATCCCCAGGGTGGTGGTGAAGAAAGATTCAGCAGCCACTATTGTGCAGAATTATCTCAAACACAATAGATTTTCCTCATGACAAATCACACATAATCTCCATAGCAACCTCACATAATTATGCACAAGATTTCAATGTAGCAACAAAAATAAGCGTGGCAGGAATTGTAAAGAACAGATATATGGTGTGAGACGGATGTGGGAGTAGATGATGTATAGAAGACTGAAACACAACTGTTCTCAGATGTAAAAAATGAACAAAAGACAGAAAGATTGCCTACTTTGTATTGTGGAGAGCGGTGATTAAGTCAGTATATTATCTGGAAATTGGAGATGATGGGCTCAAATATCTCCTCATAATATAGAGGATCCTGATAGTGCCACAACAGCTTGAGGAATGCCAGCAGCAGTTTTATCCCACTTTCATAGGATTATTACAGCTATAAAAATGATCTCTGAGTTGCGAATTGGCATGCAAGAGCTAAATGAAGAAGGGCTTGGTTGTTGGGGTTTTCTCCCAAATTTTGTTTCAGTCTGTTTGGACAGATTGATTAAAGAGAGCTTAAAAATATTATGGGCAGTTTTGTCATCATCCTTATTTATTTATTTATATTAGATATAATATATATCTAATCTATCAATCAATCAATCAATCTATTTTTTACTTATCTGTTCATTGGAATTCAAAGAGTGCCAATATCTTCTGCATGAGCAGATTTCCAGTGAAAGAAGGACTTTTTCACAGTTTTTCTTTTCAAAACTGCACAAGGATTTAGGGAGAGAGTGGGAGAACAAAACTTTTAACTTTTATGCTCAATGCAGTGTTTTTTATTTCCTCCTATGCTCCTGATACTTCATACAGAATCCTAAATTAACAGCCTTTAATTAATTTAAATTAACACCTGTGAACACGTTAGCAATGTGAGTGCAACACACAGATTATGTATTCTGCTTATGTATTCCCATGCTGATGAGCCCAATGATCCCATGGTTGGAGCCAGCCCATCTCAGAAGTGGGGGCATCTCAGAGGCCCTGAGTATTCTGAGCTTCACTGCTATTTGAGGATTCCCAGCAGCAGATTCAATAATTAAGTTCACACTTCAAGGGCAATAATTCTGTGTCAAGATGTATCTATGATTAAATCATTCTGATGGTGATTTTCTTTTAATTATCATGGCGTGATCCAAAGCAGCACATTTAACCTGGCTCTTTTGAACCCAGGTTGACTTCAGCTGATTTTGACTAAGGCCATAAAAAACCTGATATAATTATATTAATTAAAGGTTTGGCTAAAAATATGGGAGAAGATATACTAAACAAATCCATAACATTTCATTCAAGTATTTCCATTCAACTGATATTATGTCTTTATTTAAATTCAAAGATTTATTTCAATTCAGAACAAATTTTAGCCATAGGAATGGATCGCTTATTTTGAATATTTTATGCAACTTCATTCTGAGTTTATCTTCCTCAAATAGCAGATCACATGGACAGCAGACACGGTTTTGGTATGGCTAAGGGTGGTTTTGGTTTTGCTAATTTGCCTTATTGAAGACTTCCACTTTTGTTCATAGAGGAGAAAAGTTAGACCAAGAACTGACCCTCATTGCTAATCCATGGGGGTTTTTGTGCCTGAGACATTAATAACTTTTTGACTGAAGAAATTTTTAATGCTATGTGAAACTCCCAAGTGAGAATCAAACCAAGACATCTCTCTGCCCTTGTACCTTCTAGAGATATCAATTGATGAATTAGTTGTTTTGAATCCTCTTTAACAGAGCATTCAAGATTACATTAGCTTCTATTTTTTAAATTTACGTCACTGCTATTAAATTGGTTTACTAATATTAGGTATTAATGAGTTTTAGATATTTTTTCTGACATTCAAAATATCACTTTTTCTTATGATTCAATTAAAATCCTTTTCAAACGAAGCAAAGGTGACTACAAGAAAATAATTGAAAGTTTGACTAAGATTTTCTACAAACGAGGAAGCAAGCACTGCATCCTGTTGAGGTCTATTAACATTTCCTACCACAAGATGTTCTGTCTCCTAATATAAAACATAATAAGATGATTTGTCGGTAGATATATGCTGAACTTCTTATTCCACTCTCAGTCCATTTTATTTGCATATAAAGTGGCACATTTGCACTCAACAATAACTAGTCCTGAAGGAATGATATTTAAGGGGAGAATATAATTAATCTATTCAGGTCATAAACATTTTCTTCAGGGCAATGGGCAACCATCTAAGACAACATTCATAATCATTCATGGACATTACTAAAATACTTTAGAATGAGCTGGCAAAGCTGAGGATGGGCAAAATATTGCCATTTTCTTCCTAGGACATATTTATGTTTGTCTTATACAGCTTTTTGAGGATTATATCAACGAAAAAATTCCTTTATATTTTTTGTATTTGGCTTTGTGTTGATGCTGCATTGTGTTCCACAGAGTGCTTAAATGATGTAGGTGTTGTGTTTCCTGTCATTTTATGTCAGAGCTCAAAAAGCATAGAGGAATTTTACTATTTTTCAAATATTATGACCACCTTATATGGAAAATAGTTATAAAGCTCCTCAGCAGCTCTCATTATGATAAAAGGTTTTCGGCAGATCTGACAAATAAGAAGGCATTTTTCAAGTACATTTCTATGCTACTTTATCTTGGGTGTCTTGACACACGTTTTTATAAGCTTTAACTATGTCACAATTCTTTGAAAGTTACCTGGATGGAAGAGGAGGAGGAGAGGAGGGAATTGGGCAGTGTGTAAAGGAACACTCTGGTCTGCTGCAGTATTGTACCCACTGTGGTACCGTGCAGGAATCTGCTGTCCACTGAGTGAATTAGCTGAAGATTAATACAGGAGGGCTCATATTGATCCCAAATTATGTACAGAGGCTGACAGTGGGTTAATAAGCAAAGGCTGTGTGGGAAAACGTGGGGGAGCCTGTCCCAGCTACCTGAGTTCACATGTGCACCCATTTTGACACAGCAATTTGAAAAAATGAAAGAAAATAGGAAAGCAGTGCTAAGCAGTCGCAAAAGCCCACAGTCAATAAAGCATTAAACCACTTATTAAACCACTTTGCTTAAACCACTGTATTGCTGTGGCATAGGCTCAAGCCTGTCTGCTCAGCTCCCTTTAAGGCCAATGCATGTTTTTAAGGGGGCCTTATGAAATAAACGTTTTACTTCAAAATATTTCTTGAAATTAATTTTATTTTCTTAGGTACACAAGGGCAAACAGATAATGTTTAAGCCTAGAAAAGCTGTACCCTGAGCCACTTCTGAGGCATTGGTACTACCCTGTGATGAACTGGCTTAACCACACACAGATAAGTCACAGAAAAGTAACAGTCACCAGAGTGAATCTGAAATAACTGGTAATTACTGATCACAGTACAATGCTAACCTTTCACATGTTGATTAACTGTAACTAATTTATGTGAGTTTATCATCTTTATAATTGATTTTAGATACATTGTGGATGCAGCCAAAGAAAACAACAGCCCACATTCACCAGGCAGGAACCACTCTGTTATTGCAGATGCAGCAAGCAATTCAATCTGGTCTTTAAAGTCCACATTTGCTTTAATCTCATGTTCCCAACAAATTCAAACTGCTCATAGAGCAGTGTCAAAGGACTGGCCACAGCAGATGATCAATTTGTCATGCTCTTATTATCACTGCACTTCAACTTGGAGGGAAGCAGAGTTTGGTTTGAGCTTGATAGACAGAGGAACCAATAGCTGCATATCTGTGTCGTAAGGCAGATGGGTTGGTGACAGTGTGTGCATTTTGCTCTGTGAGGGAGAGGAAAACTGCACAGCCACCCTGCAGGAATCCCAGCATTTTCCTCGAGATTGGATTTTTAATAGTCAGACATCTAATTGGCCAAGCAGACGGCTGCTCAGACAAAAATGTAGAGGCTGTAGAGGCAGAGCTGCTTTTCTGAGGGCCACACATCTATTTGGGATTTAGACCTTCTCTGAAAATGTGTTTCTAATTTTGTCATATCTGTGGGAAAGAAATTCTGAGCCTAGGCAGGATGGAGTGAAATGTTTTCCTTTATATATATATATATGTATATATATGGTTCATGCTCTTAGTGGCTTTTAAAAATGTAATCCCATTTATCCTGTGAGCTCTTCATGTTGTCTCACTCCAGTTTTCTACTGACACCTGTTCACCTCTCCCCGAGCAGGAGAGCAGCTCTGATATGGCCGATTGCTGTCGGTGGAGGGACTCCCCCTGCCTTGTCCTCCCTCTGCTCTGCCCTCTCTGATGGGTTTTTACCTTCCTGATGAGAAATCATGCCCTCAGAGTGAGCACAGGGGGTCAGGTTGCAGGAGGCAAATGGCAGGGCTGGCAAGGAGAAGGTGGTGGGATTTTCTGTTGGCTCCATCGCTGCAAATTTCCACTGGGATAAGGAGAGTTACAGCAGCAGGAAAATTCATTGTGTCTGGACCTACTCTGTGGAAGGAGGCTTTCTGTCTGTGGTGTGACAGGAGAGGCATGGCCTGCAGAAAATCAATGATGAGGCAATTGAGAGCAGCGAGCTGTTCCTACAAAGTGCAAACTTTTCAATCACCATTGTGGGCAGATAATAAGAATCTTTTCATTCACACTGTAGAAACTTGTTCAAGGCAGCAGCAGAGGTGTAATAATAGACTTTGCCTCTGGAACTGACAGCAGGGGATTGAGGCAATCCTCAGGCAAATACTGGTCTCTGCGATTTCCCCCCTTATTTTATGAAAGGTCCTGTTTCTTTCCTTAAACCTGAGGCCTGGTTGAGCTTCCTGAAATCTTGAGCCTTCAGTGAAAGAGCTGCATGGAACCAGTGCCCAGCAGTGCTGGCATCTCCTGCCTAAAGCCTAGACCTACCCCACACCATTGGCAGAGCTTATAGAAATGGGATTTAAAAGGAACAATCCACCTCCTCTTTGCCAGCCCCAGCTCCCTCGATGGATCCAGGGCTCTATTCCTGTCCACCTTGTTCTTGTCCTGGTGGAAGGAGACAGAAGCACACTTTGTATTGGTGACTCCTAATAAACAGAAAATTTTGAATGCTTGGATAAAAGGTAAAATTCAGCTGTATTCAGTCTACCTTTTAAACATCATAAACTCCAAGAGGAATTGAATGGCAGTTTAGGGACTCAGGTATTTCCCAAATCCTGCAGTAAAATTTGTTTTCTTCAAGACCTGTACTACTGAAAAGAGAGGACCTTGACTTCTCCAGCTCTGTCCTCTCTTCATCACCATTGTTAATATTTTTTAATTTGAAGAAATGGGAAGAGATCATCTGGCATATAATACTTTGGGAATGTAGGAAGGTGAAAGACTGTCAGGTTATTCTGCTTGGAAGTCTGGGGACAGCCCATGATTAAAAGCCTTCCAGGAGAGGTCAGCTGTGAAGGGTGTGCTCACTTTTAATGCGGTCCTCTTGAGGAATTTAAAGTCCCTCCCGAGACCCTGATGATCTGCCTTCAGAGGTTCTTTCTGAATGCCTGAACTTTATTACCTCCTACGGAGATCCCAGGGCTCCCAGTGAAATTTGTTCAAGTGTTTGAAACCACACCAACCCACCCTCCCAGCCCCATGAAGTCATGCTCAAAAACTGCAGGATGTCAGATGCTGTTGGCATTCCTTCCCTGCCTCTGGATCCTCCTGCTAGCCCTGACCCCAGCCCAGGCTTATTTATGACTTACAACCAGAGCAACAGATTTGGTTTTTATTAAGCAAAAGCCCAGGGGACCAGTTTTAAAATGAAGCAAAAAAATGCACAGGAGCCGAAATATCTGTCATTTCTGTAACATGCCAGGCTCTCCAGCAAATCAGAATGCAATTGATACTTTGCACAGTTTGTGCTGTGGACTAACCATGTCAAGGTGGCTGAAATGGGCTGTTCATTCATCTATAGCCTTTTCTGTGCTGTCAAGGATCTAATGCATTCGCTTTAACTATAATAAAGATGAAATGCATAGCTATTTTAAATGGAAACCACTTTTAGTTAAACAAAACTTTTTAGTAAAGTAAAAATTTTAAAGTATTTATGGTCCAGATTAATTGTATGACTGTTGTTACTACTCTTGCTGTTTCAACCATTTTGCTGACAGTGGAGTCAATGACCAAATTTTCCATCAATCAGAACAGAAATCAGACACCTGAGTTATTTCTTGTCAATTAAATCGTTACTAATTATTTTAAACATAGGGGTTCATTGCGTGTTAGTGTTCAACCTAACACCAACAGCCATCAGGAGGCAATGAGACATTCACAGTACTTGGCTTTTGGCTAGTGTGCCTCAGAATGCCACAAGACTTACATTTCTAACTACTGTGGCAATAAAATCTGCTTGAAATCAAGAAGATGAGAAATATATCCAAACCTGAAAGATTGGAAGTTTTATAAAATCCAGTATTCCTTTAGAAAACTGTATTAAGTCCTGATCTTACAAATGATTGCACATGTGTTTCTGTTTCTGCAGTTTTCTGCCAACATGGGACAAGAATCTGCCTGCAGGGACTAAAAATGGCCTTAAATTTGCAGTCATCTCTAATTTCCATGCTCCCCTAACTCCCTCCTACTTATACAATCATTCCCATGAAAGAAATAAGGATTTAATCTCAAGAAAATGACCATTCCATAGCTCCAAAGTTTAATTATCTATCTGGAGATGTCCTGATATACCCTGACTTTTGTAACACATAGAGGAAACAGAAAGTCAGATTAATTTAAAATGTTCCAAGTTGCTGTACCCAGACTGAAAACTTCAGTATCAGTTGTGCAAAATCCAGGTGGTGCTGGAGGCTTTTGTAAAATTAGAAGTTTCTATGAACAAATTCTTCTATTCACGTATTTGCAGATACCCAATTGCATCATAAAATAACAAGATTACTTATTATAATGTAAGGATTTCTGAAAGCAGTTGGATACACTGGCAAATCTGTTGTCCAAGGGGACAAAAACCAAAAACTGAGCCTTTGGTTTGTTTTACATATTTGAATAATATAAATGATCTGACAGTTGTTCTCCAGGGACAGATTCCTGCTGTTGGGGGCCTGGCTGTTTGCTGTAGGAGCTTCCAACAGGTTTCCTATCAAGCTGCTCCCAAACAAAAAAAAAAAAAAAAAAGTAAATGGAAGAAGGTTAGGTAAGGGTGTGCCTTTTTATTTGCTGCTGCAGCTTGCTTTTAACCTCGTTAATCACACACTGTCACCATGTGAAGATGGGGGCATGATGGCATTGTGGTAACTGCATTTATTTCAAATTCTAACAGGATTCACTGGGTGGGAAGGCTGTATAAAATAATGCAGCTGCAGCCTAGGCTGGCCACTCTTGCAGGTACGAGGCTGCATTTTGCCTTACATCACTGGAGTCGTCTTGACTTCTGGATGATTAGCAACAAAAAATTTACTGCAATGGCATGGTCATTTGTAAACTAGCTGAAATGTTCTAAGTTACACCCAGGACCATGAGAAAGTTTGAGGTTAAGCATCCACTTAACTTTAACAGCTTTATTTATTTCGTTTAGCCCCTAGAAGCCATCATTGACACTGGACCATTGCTTTTAATTGCCTCACTTAAACAGCACATTTCAAAGTCTGCAACTGTTTATTGGGTTTATGATTGTTAAAACATTGGCTGTACAACTAATACAGAGATATCATTTCTTTTTTTCACACTTCTGGAATTTTTAGCCTGGCAGGTACTCGAACAATAAGTAACATTCACGTGAGCTGTCCCATGGAAGACAGATTTTCATAGTCACAAGGTTTTCCTGTGCAGGGCAGAGGCAGAGAGCAGCTGCAGAGGCGCTGGTATTTAATGTGAGCTGGCAGCAGCACAGCTGGCCCTGACATGTGTCACAACACATAGACCCAGCACGTCCAGGGAAGCAGCCCCAGTGGCTGTGGAGGCCCAGCACTGAGAAAGGCATTGCCCTCTTTATGTTCTGTCTGTGTCTGTTCTTGGCATGAAGGTGTGTTTAGTTCCCTGCTGAAAGCACTAGGGTTCTTTCAGGAGCATATTTCCACTTGCTGCCCTGGGACATAGTGACCATTTTCAGGACAATCCTGCTCTTTTTCAGCAAAATCTATTCTCATACAAACCTACAAACCTTCTCATACATAAACTGCCTTTGTTTAGATGCATAATCTCTAATTATTTTGCTCTGCTTAAAGGAGAATTGCTTCCTTCGAATTGAAAGTTGTGCTTACAACATCTTGGATAAACTCCATGCTTAGAAATTCCTACAAAACACACTGAGGTGATATAAACTTTCTCATTTACATGCAGTAATGCAAAGTTCTTGACACTCAGTGTCAGGCATGAAATGCAGCCAGGCTGTCAGCTGCACGCCTGCATCCACAGGGAACACCTGTGGATTGCACAGCCACTGAGACATGTCACTCCAGCATTCTGCAAAGATTTTTCCCCTTCTTGTTATATGGAAATTCTGTTGACATCTGTAACTTTGTGAGGGTGCTCCTTTGAGTCCCTGCTCTCATTACTTATGGCCATTTATTTGGGTAATTTAGCAGCATATGCAACGAAAACTTGTGCACTAAATTCTATAAGTTGGGACAGGGGGGCATTGACCTGGGAGACAATTACCCTGACCTAGGAAACAGAAACCTGCCAAACACCAGCAGCAGCTTCTTGGCAAGCAGTATGGAGTATGGAGAACCACGGGAATGCAATTTATCCAGGGCTTGTCTGCACCCTCACAAGTGGGGGAAGTTAGCCCTCGATAGAACCACCAGACAGGTGAAGTCTGTTCTATATTTGACCTGTTCTGGGCACTCAGGCAGCAGGAGGAGTGGTACGAAATCCTTCAATAAATTAATCTTCACTGGCATAATGCCTTCCTACTCTTTCATTTCTCATCCGCTTTGCAGCCTGCTTGTGTCTGTGAATGCAGAAGGGAAGAATTTATGACATGAGAGTGAAAAGCAAAACCTCATCAAAGTACATGCACTCAGTTGCTTTGGTACCTCAAACCACTAAATATTTAACAAATAACACTGTGACACTGGCTTTTTTCCTTTTGGTTAGACATTATTATTAGAAAGTAAGTTCTGATAAAAAGTCTCAGATTTTTTGATGAACCAAGATTTATAAAGTAATTTAGAGATGTAAAGAACTGTATAAATTCTAAGTGTTATTATTCATGAATAATCAACCGAACAATTAACATAAAGAATGGCAGTCCTCTTACTCGCACTTTTGATGTTAAATGAAGGGAGACCAATAATACATAATGAATGAAGATAAAGCCAAATGAATTTCTGAATTTTGTTTGTAGATGAGTACATACATCAAACGGCCATCTGCCCATAGAGAAAGGATTAGAGGTCTGCTACCACTTTCATTCACAGCTGACAAAGGAAGGGAAATACAGTATTTCTCTTCTGTAGTCTCAGTACAAATCTGTTGTCGATATGAGTGTGATACTCATGACTCAACATTAGAAGGCCATAAAAAGTTAGAAACTGAGGATACAAAGTGCTGTTTCAAGAGCCATAGTGAACCTCATGAACTTTCACAGACCAGACTGAATTGTCTGTGATTCAGTGATCAAAGTGGGTGTAATACTAACTCTGGAATTAAAAGTCAGTTTTTCTAGAGTACTTTAGAAAAAAATAAATAGAAGAGTAACAGAAGATAAATAATGAAATGAAATTAAATAAAAATGCATCCATATGTTACAGATTTTGACAACTCATATCCAAAATGATTTGGAAAGGAAGAAGCCTTGTGTTTACATTACAACAGAATCGTTTGGTACATCTCAGCAAAGATCATATGCTGTATCACACCTTAGGAAAGATCTCATAGGTCAAGCTGTTAAATACCAATTTAGTTCATAGGTTGCAATTTTGAACAGTTACCTCTGCATATGCAGAGTGTTTCATTTTCACCAAAAACTAGAAGCCCTTGTTTCTAACAGATCTCATGAAGGAAAACATTTATTCTACTATGCAATATTCCTTCTTCACCTCAAATAAATTCTCAGCCAGCAAGAACTGGTGGATTTGGGAAAGTATATTCTGAATGTTCATGCCAACACCATGTACACTTGTGGTAAAACAAAACAAAACAGAGGAAAGGCTGTCCATGATAAAAACACTGCAGAGAGAATTTGGGAATTCTTTTCCTAACAGGCGGCACAAATTGAGTGTTCTTCATACAGTTTTCCTTGCGTATTTTTATGTTGTATATATAGATTGAAATGCTAAGTTGCAGCACACCATGGATGCTGTGCACTGTGTAGTGGGTAATACATGTCACCTGCAGTCTTCAGAGCTGGAGAAAGATTCAGGCCATTTCTGAATCCTGCCAAACACTCTCAGGATCTGAACAGTGTTTTTGTCTTCACTGCTAATGGTATTTCAACAGCGGCATTGATGGGTGACTGGTTCTGAGCTGCTGTTGAAGGAGCAGCCTGCACATTGTGTCTGAATGGGGAAGGTGTCTCATTTATTATAGGAACACTGTGATCTGAATTGCCTTCTCAGTGTGAGCTCTCATAGCATTACATCTTTCCTAATGTTCATTCATTGAAAATTTGTGTGTTTTTGTTAAGATATAGAAGTTGGCAAAAGAATGAGAATAATTATTATCTGAGTAAACCCATACTAGACCTTTGCGGTCCATCCAACACAGTTAACGTAAGACAGATAGAAAATAGGTATAAATTGAGAGCTCTCTTTTAAAGTTTTCATATGAAGCACTAAATGTAGTGCTGCATAGGAAAAAATGGCTTTGCTGCTTGCACTGACATGCTTTGTTAGAAATATGTCTAAATGTGTATTTTCTTCTAAAATCCCACCGTTACATAGACAGTGCCTCCTAAATGTGTTTGTAGATGTTCCCTATTTTAAATGTTAAGTAACTTTAATTTGCATTAGGGAAAATAATTTTTCATGACTATTGTTATTATTATTGGTTGGGATCATACGGTAGTAAAAATTGAGAAACCTTTTCTTTTATTACCTGAAATAATGCCAGTATTGAGGCTGCTGATCCTTTCCCTACAACTGATGTGAGATCCTCTTCCCTAAATCTTGGGATACTGATTAGTGCTGTCAGAAACTTTGTTTCATAATTAGTGGAAGATTAATTTTTTTCTTACATTTAGTCATACCTCTGCCCTTTTCAGGTGTTTATATAGGTTTTCTTCACTTTTATGGAAAAAAAAATTCTAAATAGCAATAGGCTCACGAGAAACAAACTTTGTATATTGTTTGTATATTACTGTCTCTTAGCGTGGACCTCTATTTCCTTTCATCATTTCGTGTCTGTGTGTATATATGTTTATGTATACAGTTTGTGAGTTTGGTTCCTTCATCGCTTTTGGCCAACTGCAAATGTAAATATCCAGTTGTTTTATTTCCCATTTTGATTCTGAGACTTTTTCTGTTTGATAACAGGAGATTGCACAGGGAGATAGCATCTGACAGCGTGCAAATAAAATACCTGTCCCTTTGTCAGACAGGTTTACAGCCACATAAAAACACACAAAAGGAGTGAAAACAACCGCACAAATTCAGAGCAGACATAAACCTCGTTTCAGTAAAGCTGAAAAGTATTAATTGACTCCTGGAGTAAGGGGGGAGAGGGAGAACATAATGTTTTGAGGTGTCCTGTGCTGGAGCTGGGAGCACATGGTTCACTTTTACTTTCCAGAGATTATACACAGTTATGGGAAAGGCGCTGGGCTTTGGCATCTTTCCCTGTGCTTAACAGGCGCTGAAGGTGACATCCAGGGGGATCCCAGCTGGGATTCTGAAGTGTCTAACCACTTACACCGGCACAGAGCAGGATGTTTATATTTTTAAGCTCTAAAGCTCTACACAAATAGGCCCAAGATTTAGAGAGGACACAATAATTGCTTTCCTTTCAACAGCAGGTGACATATTTCCCACTGAGAAAAATATAAGCCTGCTGATTTTAGTCATAACATGAGCAACAGGAGGAAAATAGATGAGAAGGTGGGAAATGTCACCAGTTGTGTCTTGGAAAAGATGTTTGCAGGCATGAGAGAGCCTCTAAGTGCACAAAATTAAAACATTAATTGACAGGTCTATGTTTATTGTTCATGAACAGCAAGTCCCATGCTTTTATTTTTTAATAATAATAATTATCTGAAATGTTCTGAGTTCAGAGAATGGTGGGAACTCTTTTGTGCTCCTTTTCCTTGCTGTGTGCAGCACACCTTGACTGAGCAGGAGTATTTTTGTGTGCCTCAGTGCTGTGAGGACAGGCAGCAGCTCCATGGGCTGCTCCAGGGAGAGAGGGAACCCAGAAAGGGCTTCGGGGCTGTTCTGCACATTTAGCAAGGCACACACACACTGCTCTGCCATCCTAATTGACAGCAATAACATTACACCTCTCCTACTGAATGTCTGAGATCGATATCACCCTGCATCCCTTTCCCTGCTGCTCTTTGCACAGACCGTAAACTTAGAGCTCATTTTCCAACTCAGTCTTGTTAGACTGAGGTTTTCCTCTGACCTTGGGGTGGCCAAGGCATGAACATGAGTACAGCTGGGCTCCACCTCTGACTGCCTCTCTGGGAGCTGATACATGGTGATGAAAAGAATGATGTACCTCGGTGGTAAAATGGTGAAATCCAGCCTAGATTTGTACTCAGATGTCACTGGAATTGCAGTGATATCCACTGGAAAGAAACCTGTTTTGCAAACTTCCCCAAAGCTTTGAGAGCACACAAATACTAATTAGTGATCCCATCTAGATTATAGGTTAGAAAATAATTCTGGAGTCTGCAGTCATGTTCAAGAATTTCCTCTTGATGGATATTAATATGTGCCTCATGTCTTTGGTGTGCATAGCTATTTTCAAATAAAGCAGTTAGAGCATATCTGCGCTATAAATTAAAAATTAGATGTGGAAAAAATCCTCAGATCTCCCAGGAGAATAGTACATCTCCACATTATTCCAGCTCCAAGCTGCATTTGTGATGTACTATATCTCCTAAGAATTGAATGCTGCCTTTTTTAAAACAAAAGTTTTCCCCGTGTAGCACTAACCATGGCTAAATGAATAATTATTGACTTGTGGAAAGCAGAAAACGCTGAGATGATTAATAACTTAGTATTGGATTTGAAAGCAGAAGCTCTAATCAGGAGCATTTTAGGAGACAAATAATCAAAAGGTCTCTTTCATCAAAATTTGAAAGATAAAACGATTCAATATGGCTTGAGACTTATCAGCTGACACATATTAGCACAGGCAATGAAATCTGCCAAAGCAGCAAAAAATCACTTGTGCCTGAGATGTCTCTGGAGCTGATTGGGTGACTCCCTTACAGAAAGGGCTTCTCCAGTTTTCAAGGCTGTAAGATTAAGTCACAAGATCTGAACTAAATAAACACTGTTTGAATTAGCTGATTTTTGTGCATGTGCGTGTATGGATGATGCACAGCCACACCTGGCATGCTTTGGATGTCAGGTTAGGATGTAACTCGGCCAAAGGACGGAGGATATCTTGTTTTCGCCCATGGTCTTGCCAGGGTGACTCAGAGAATGGGACTTGTTCAGTGACTCAGTTTCCCCTGGTACGCAGATCAGTCCAATAATCTCTGTGAACTTCTGAATTTTTTTGGCATTGCAGGAGAGCCTGAAAAGTTTTGCAGTCTGAAACAGCAGACTCATTTGCCTTGTCTTAATCCTCCTGTGCACCATATTTACTTTGTGGCTAGACAGATACTCTCATATTCAGCATGTCCTTCTGGCCCCAGGCATCTGATGCATGAATGCAGAGTAATACAAGGGGGAATTCTGCTATCCACAGAAGTGATTGTGTCTTTCAAATATGTACAGAGGAAACTTTTCTTCACCTTATTCAGATGAATGCAAGGAAAGGAATTTATATGCTGGGCTTCCTTGCCCTCCCCCTCTCAGAAAGAAGAGAGCAAAGCAGTTGGATACACAGGAAGGAATGGGGAGACAGTTTTGAAAATTTACCAAAAGTCTAGAGGCGTTTCAGAAATATCCAAGGAAGCAGAATGAGCACATTCCCATTAAAATCTCATTAGGTGCCTATGTACACCTTTAGCTGTTAAAATGCCCCATCTAACTCTGTGTAGTTTTGATTCCTTTGTGATCTGCGCTTCCTCTTTCAACAACTGGAGTGACCTAGGTAAAAGTGGCTACACTGAAAGACCCAGGCCATACCGAGCCCTGGGATATCTAAGTAAACACTGCAGGATTAGGCATCATCTGAAATCCTACCCTGAGCATCCTCAATAGGAGAGGCTACAGCAAGAGAACTGGTTGGGATGCCAGGTCTAGGGCCTGACTCACATCCCAGGGGAACAAAGACCTTCTCTTTCGAGGCCCTATACCTTCACTGCTACCACAAAAACTTTTGGATGGAACAATTTTATTTTACTAGGCTCAGTTAAAAAAGTGTGCTTGGAAGAAAGGGAGGAGAGACAAGAGAATTGGCTCTGCTCACCTGCAAAACTTCTGAGTGCTTCCCTACAAGTCTTTGACCATGAAGTGCTGAGGCACCTTCCTGCTAAGAGCCTTTGCTCTGCTTTCATAGTGTGCCAGAGTCTCCACATCCAAGCAGTGACTGTGTGACACTAGTTTGTGATAAAATTTCCACTGAGTCCCATAAAAACAAGGGATTGTTGTACTACAAACTATATTACAAACTGTACCATTGTGTAGTGAGGTGTTTGGTCTAAACTAAAAAATGTTGGAAAGGAAAAGAACAAGGTTGTTATTCAGTGTAAGTGCTTTTTCTTCAAGAGAGAAATTGCAGAAGTACCCATGATATGCATTTATATAGAAGTAATTCAAAGCTTTATGCCGACTAGCTTGCTTTTCTTCTTAGAGCTTCTGTCGATGATTTATGAAAAGTGTTATTTCTATTACTCAAGCATATGAAAAGAAGAAAATTAACTCATTACATTATGTGGACAGTCAAAAGAAGAGTTAAATGGACCATACGACTTTCCCTTAAAACATTAATTTTCTTGTGTTGTCTTTAATTTCCTTCATAATAAAATGTTCACAATAGCCACTGGGTATTACTGTATGAAAGATAAATTAGATCATTCCTATTAGATGTAAATCCTTTCCTAGACTTGTCATCAGGACACGATTATTGTAAATTTCTCTATACATGCGAAATGCCAATCCCTGAACACATTTCCTGTTGGAAAACAAGAGATTTTCAGAGTCTTTTCATTTAGATACTGTCAAGTTGATGGCTATGGAAATGCTTTTTAAATGAATGATTAAGGACTGTATCTAAAGTTTGGAAATTGGTTTTTCTCCCCTGAATAAGTTTAATTCTGCAGCATCAGTGAGACCTGCAGGTGCTCAGCACTTCTGGCAGCAAAACCATTCAACACTACACGGGCACGGTTCGGTGGGGCAGCACCTCGGCTTTATGGCTCTCTTGGTGTCCAGAACACCTGAAAACCACGCTCACCTTCTGTTTATGGCTTCTGTTTATGTGAGGATTGAGACCTGAGAAATTCTTGCAATTGTCACTTCTCCTGATGGGAGCTGAGCTTTGGGGGACCTGCCCTGCCTGGGCTGTGGGGCAGGGCAGAGCCTTCAACATTAACCAACCCTTTCAAAAATAATGCTCGTGAAGAGCACGTTGGTGCAGATGCTGCAGATTTGAATGGACAAAGTGCACTTTCTGGGTTGGAACCACTCTAAACTATTAAAGTTTCTTGTAGTTGTTGTTTTGGGTTTTTTTCTCCTGTGATTTAATGTAAGCTCAGTATTTCTGATCTAGACAATGCACGCAAACATCCTAAGGCTTATGGAAATTAATCTAAATCATCAGCTCTGTGAAACTCATACAATTAACTGTCTGTGAGTCATTCATGGAGCACCTACACAGCTCAGATGCAGTATTTCATCCCTTCTGTTGTGCATCAATTATTGCCACTAGTTTTGAATACTCAGAAACACGAGATGCTTAACAAATGCTAGATAATAGCAAGAGGCCAGTACACTCCAGAGTGTTTATGTAAAATAATTACTATCCCCAAATGGCACTTTTTTAAAATCAGTGTTTGAAAATCTTTTGGTATAATTACTCTAAAAATCACCCATTAACCATAGAGAGGAAAACCTGATTACTCTCTGCATCTCGTCCATGTTCATTTTGGACTGACATGCCTGCTGTTAATTCCCTCAAGGTCAGCATGATTCCAGCTGAAGCTGACCCATAGCACCCTTACACACGGGAAATGGGATGTAACCCTCATGTGAAAAAAATGGTTTTAGGTACAGAGCTGATATGTGGTGAGTTTTTTCTAATTTTCCCTGTCTGTCTCAGAACAACGAGAGCCAAGGCTTCTGCAGGAAATTGTGTCTCTGCCTCTGGTTCCCAAGACAGAGACACTGTCTAGCATCACAGAGTTGGCAGTAGAGCAGTGGGTACAGCAACAGGACTCATCACTTGTTGCCATAGATTTTCCACTTGATGATGATAAAGATCTTTAAAATGTAATTCAGTTAAATATTGCAAAGAACTTTTCCAGTAAGCTGCAGTTAATGACAAAATTATATTACCAGAAATATAAAGATTTATGCTTATATCTCCACTGTTAATTCCTATTAAGTTCCCTGTGGATTGAAAGATTCATGTGTAAGAAACACGGACAACTAAGTATATCACTTTGTATATCACACATAAAATTAAAGGCATTTTTAAAGCTACATTTTTGAATGCTAACTGGCAAGATGGTGTATAAAACAAAAAGCTATCATGTAATCTGAATTGTCTCTATATATCCTGCATAGCAGCCGACAATGAATATTTATTTAAGCAAATATTTTCCAGCCTTCCATGCTACAGTTTGTGTTTGTTTCAGTCTGATTTGAATAAACAGAATGTTTTGTAATAACTGTAACTAATATCTTTAGGCACATAACATTTGAGATGGATCTGCAATTCAGTGCAGCTATATTCAGCTGCAGAAAAATTATTAGCATTAACTAGGAGCTAAATTACAGCTCGGATTTCACTGGTACTGCATTGTACCCGTGAATTCTATAATGCTGAATGAAATTAAAGGTTTACTTTAATGCTTATGAAAAGGAAATAGATTCTTGTTAGATTGAGCAGCATCATTATGTTTGTTTAGCAGCTACTGTACATGGCATACTGGAGTCATGAGTGTTCAGGAGACAAAGCATTAAGAGTGCATCAGATCACTTATAAAAGCACAAAATAATTATGATTATTAATACAACTGTTATATAAGGGAATTGAAGGGGGAGTTTTTCTTTGCAGCATAAGTGAAGATGAAAAGCTCCCAATTTCTATTTTATGAAAGGCTTTGTGTTGGGCTCAGTTACCCCTACATATTACACAAAAATTGGCATCCGTATTCACCCCAGGAAATGCACCCCAGCAGTGCCGCGGTGCCATGGGGCATCTCCCATTTAGCCCATGGGGTTTTTAATCTTGCCAGTGCAAATTGCCTCTATCCCAGACTGGTACCCATGGCTGTGAGTGTTTATAGCTCTGGTGGGGATGACAGTGTTGGAGTTGCAGCCCAACAAGAAATTGTCCTTGCAGTGCCTTCGTGCTTTCTTTTCCACCCAGATTTTACTGGGAATTAGTGTCTGTAACTAAAGGCAGTGCTTTGGCTTAAGTATTTAACAGGCCTACACAAAGTAAGTGAATGCCTGTATGCTGTTTGCTGACACAAATGTTCCAGTTCTTATTTCCTTTCTGGGACTTCACTGAACTCTCTGCTTATAGCTTACCATTACAGTGAAACATTTTCCTTCCACTAAATCCACTTTCACTAAATCCCTGACACACTAAAAGTTTATCTCCAACCAGCATCACATGATGCTGTCTAGCCTACACACCACTTAGGAAATGCCAAACTTCTTATGATTAATCCCCTGACCCAGAAAGTCAGGTTCCATCGTGCTGCCTGCCTGTCCTGCGCGGGGACTGTGAGCCCTTCATGAGAAACCTGCTTTGCAGAACAGTCCAGCTTCCTCCCATATGGAATTGAATACTTACCTACAAGAAAATACATCAAATGTTGCAGAATTTTTTCTTTTAAATTTGCCTACCTTCAAATATCTACGAGCATGGCCAGTCCTGTTGCATTAATAAACGTTTTTATTTTCTTGGATATTTCATGGAAATTAGTGGGTTGAAGAAAAAGTGTGATTTGGGCAACAGTTTACAATTGATTCATGCTTTAGACTCAGCTGTGTCCTACCATCAGACAATACCCAAAGCTGAACCTGATGCAAATCCTGATAATGACAGTGACAATAAATGTGTTTCAAGCAGACCATGAGCTGACAGAGCTCTCTTTGAGCACAGCTCCTGCTTTATTTGTAATAAACTACAAAAATGCAGAGGTAAATTTGTGTCTTAGCTTCTGATTCATTTCCTTTTTCTCTGTGCACAGAGTGAAAAATGAACAGGGGATGTTTAGGAGCATATTTATTTGCATGTTCTGTCATTTTTTGTGCGTTTGTGTTTATGTATCATGCAGATGAGATGGATGGATGTAAGTAGTCCCACTAAATTCAGCATACGAGGAAGGGCTGGAGTGCTGGAAGCAGCTTCTGAGATTTTCTGAGCAATGCTATATTATTAACTCAGGGACAATTTTTTCTTGACTATAGACATGCAATATTGCAAACAGAGCCGTCAACATACAGATTAATTTTCAAAATGTGCTGTAACCAGTTCCCTCTTCTGTGTGAAAATGTTTGGGGCTAGAGCAGAGTGTGGTGGCAGGTGGACAAAAGTGGGATGGTTGGAGAAAGCCAAACCTGTCTGGAAAAGGGGTCCCAGCCTGTGGTGCTGTACATCACCTTCTCCTTACCCATCTCCAGACTCCCTGCTTTTCATCCATAAAGGCCCCAAAGGGCTGGTAATTTGGGTTTTGTTAAACCTCAGGTTGCCCTTGTCCTTAGAGTGTTGGAAGCTGGAAATCCTCAGAAATTTTTCTCGCCTTGTTTTTTCCACCAATGTTTGGACATATTTGGGGATCATCAGATTGATGTGCCTATAACATTGTGTTGGATTTTTAACCTTACATTTAGATATTTTATATATGTGAAGGGAGCCCACAAGAAAGACAGAGATGGACTTTTAACAAGAGTATGGAGTGACAGCATGAGGAGGAGTGGATTCAAACTGAGAGCAGATTGAGATTTGATATTAGGAGGCCCTGGCACAGGTTGCCCAGAGGAGCTGTGGATGCCCCACCCCTGGAAGTGTTCAAGGCCAGGCTGGATGGAGCTCTGAGACACCTGGTCCCATGAAAGGTGCCTCTATCCACATCAGGGGTGTTAGAACTAGATGGTCCTCAGGGTGCTCTCCAAATGTGACTATATATAGTGTATATTTTATAATTTTTGCTGTTGACTTCTAATGATTGAATGAATGAGCATCTACTGTTTTTTATTACACTGTTTTTAAGTAGTAATAAAACCATATGAAGATAGGCTTGGTTTATATGTATGTACATTGTTCCTCATCAGAAGGTGCCAGAATAAAAGTGAGAATGAATGATAACAAAGCAATTACAGAAAATGGTAGAGAATACTTCAGGTCCTGAGGTATTGTTGGATATATTATTCCAAGTGAGTTAAAAAATCTGATACAGTCAGAGAGTGAAGTGTCTTTGTCTGTGAATCCCAAACATCTGTAATAACCTTAGAATTCCATTTCCCCAACTCTGCAATAGATCCTATGACTGTTTTTCTATCCTTGTTTTAACTCCCTGTCTTTAGACAGTGGCAGTCACATGCAAGTGCCATATGCCTACATAAGTCAAATGCCTCCCACCAGCAGTTCTTCTATGTGTTGTGGTTGATTTATATTCATAAAAAATAGTCAAGAAATGATTCAGAGATTGTAATTACTTGGTAATGTCAGAAACTGATTAATTAAATGCTCCAGTGTTTACTCTGCATTTTTAAGGCTGCTAACATTTCTGGGCATTTTCTTACAGCATCAGAGTCTTTGCTGGGTGAAGTTTATTAATGTAAATTGGATTTGACATAAACAAGACTACAGCTAATTATTCCATGTAAATATACACACTGTGTAGCAGCGAACTCATAAAATCTGCACATCTTCTTGTACTATTTTTTTTAACTCTGAATGCCTGTTTTAGCCATACAGCAAATTCCTGTTGCCTTAAATAACACTGTCACCTTTTCATTTGTGGAATTGCAGGGCTATAAACATTTGTGTGTCTCTGACACCTCCTTAACTTACACATGGTCATCAATAACTTCCAACGACCAGGAACTCTCACATGCTATGCTATGCTAAGCCTCACTTTCTCCATTCGTTTTATATTTCCCTGTACAGACAGGTTTTATATTCACTGAGGACAAGAACTTTCCATAAGCTGCAGTAAAAAGGAGAGCAGCCCCAAACCTGCCCACGGGACATGGCCAGAGTGCTCTGGTACAATGTCCTTGTCCATATTCATTTCTCTTCCTGGCCAAAAGGCACATATTTCCCATTTCCTGATGAAATCTTTGGCTGGTCCAATGGTCTTGTTGATCTTTTTGGTAGTTTAGAAGCTCAAAGTGTTCTTGGTGTTTTCCTTCCTCTGGGACTAGCACGGGTGAGTGCAGCCCATGCTCTGCACTATCACCAGCACCTGCTGCGGTTCCTGCTCCCTGCCTGCCACTCAGGGTTAGGGCCTATCCAACCACCTGAACCTCGGGACAGGTGGGTGAATATCCAAGGATATTCGGCCTTTTTGGAGACTGTTTTGGCGCCACATTCAGATTAAACACAACCCCGTGTTGATGCTGATGCTGTAGGGAACAGTACCTCTGATGTATTGCTCAGTGAAGATGTTTGATGGGTGTTAAATTTCCATGACTTAGGGGACGACTAATAAATGCAAACTTTCCTGCTATGATATCATCCTTTTCTATTTCAAGATGATTCTAGTAAATTCCAGGTAATGCTTTGTATCTGCTTTTACTGATTCATACTTTCAGGGGAAGAAAATCTGCTAAAAGCAGCATGGATTTGCCTTTTGGACAAAATGTCCAGTTTCCTTTTCTTCTACAGCCAAACGGAATAATTTGCTCAATATTTAGCAGAAATGACAAAATTTCCATAGCCTGCTATTCGCATAGAAAAGAAATCTGTTTGTTTGCAACTACCCAAACCAGCCAACCATGTGGAAATCTGCCTGGTGGTGGTGGTGGTTCCTACTAAATCTGCTCCTCACCTTCCGGCTTGTGGCCTCCTAAACCAGAGAAGAGCTCTGGCAATACACTGCTCCATGCATTTCTCCTGCACACGCCTGCCTGAGACAGATTTGCTCCTAGAAAATACCTTACACGAAACAGGAGGTTTTATAAGCTGATAGAAGACAACATAAAACTGCAACATGCTCGCTCCCCATCGTTTTCCCTGTGGGGCAAGAGCACAAACTGTCACTGAGTAGCAGGGCACCCACACTGCTATCCCAGAGCCTGAACTCCTTTAGGGACAAACCGGCAAAACCCCAAATGCAGTGGGGCTCTGTGTGCCAGCTGCAGATCTGGAGAGCATTCCTCTGAGAACTGTCCCTGCATCCCTGTCCTCAGAGAGCACAGGGTGCAGAACCTGTCTCTCTGTTAACGAGCTTGTGCCATTTCAGGCTTTATTAAACTCTGCTGCCGTCTGTGGATGGTGCTGGTTAATAGGGTGCAGAGTGGGAGCCAAGCAGCAGCAGCAAAACCCAGCAGATTTTTTATGAAAACAACTGGCTCCAGATGAATTGGGGAATCAGTTTTAATCACTGCAGCTGAGATGTAATACGAACTGTTCACCGAGGCTTAAGTGATTTTGAACAATTAAGAAATTTGCTTAGCATATTTATTAAAATAATCATTACTGCTTTTTCCATAATGGTGTAATGTGCTCAAGAGCTCTTGCCAGCCTTCTGCTCCATTGCAGAGGCTCTCAATGTACACTTTCATGCCAGTTGCTAATAAAACTGACAATTAAAATAACATGTTGAAATCAGGTAGGAAAATAATAAATTAGCAATAATAGCAGTTTTTAAAGATATTATTTTCTTAAGCCACAAGGTTTAGCTTTCACAGCTATTTAGGACTAAAGGTGAGCAGTCTAGCCAGGTATGGTATTGAAAGGAGTGAAAAAGTACTAATCCTAAAGGGTTTTATATTTTTTTATACCTGATTTCTTTTCAGTGTGCAACAGATAGCTCATTCAATTCTCATTTATATTGCTTTTGGATAAGAAAAATATTGTCTAGACAGGAATACATATATATAAAAATATATATATGTCCTCTTTGGCTGCTGGAAAAAAGTCTATTTTCTATCAAAGGTTTATGCAGCAGGATGAAAACAAAAATAAATATTTTACAAAAGTTATAATGTTCTCTGAAGTCACTCTCCCTAGATTTAAAGCTTTACCCCAGGGCACTCTTCCAAGATCCTTCAAAAATGACTTGTATCTCCAAACTCAGTGTAACAGCTTAGATGTCCCCCTTGCTGCTTCACTAACATCATTCCTAATTGCAACAGTCTGCTGTTTGGCTGCAGACAGCTTTGTTGTTGTTTGATTTCTAATAACCTTTCCCTGTGAAAATGTGACTTCCCGAACTGCACCAGATGATTGTGGGCTCTCCACGGAGCTCCCTGTCTCCAGGGCTGGACGGCTGCAGACACTCGGAGGAACTTGGCTGTGTGCTTATCAGGCTGTTCATTCGCTTTTTCTCTGCTCCCCAGCGACCAACGCCTTCCTCTGTGGAGCACAGGAACTTCAATCCATGCTGGTGCTTTCCTGCCTGGCCAAAAGAGAAATATTAGGGGAATCGAGGGGTAGTGTTGTGGAAGAGTGGGCTGGGGCTGTCTGCACAGTCTGTCCCAACTGGGACTGAACTGTGAGTGCAATTAGATGTGCCAGGGAGGAATGGGAAACTTTGGGCTGTGCAGGGCTGAATGTGATATTTACCTCCCAGCCCTGCTTCAAAACTGGTCTGCAAGAACATGAGTGCCAGCCTAGTTTCTGTCCCTGTTTCCCTGTTTTCTGCACAGCCCAGGCATCACAAGGGCCTTCACTGGCTCCTTCACTTGTTCAGGACAGGAAAGCGGTGGCAGGGGGACAGTGGCCGTGTCCCCATGTGCCTGGCTGAGGTTTGGGTGTGTGGGTTTGGGGTGTCCATGCTGCAGGAGGGGACAGTGGCTGTGCCCCCATGTACCTGGCTTAGGTTTGGGTGTGTGGGTTTGGGGTGTGTAGGTTTGGGGTGTCCGTGCTGTGGGAGGGGATAGTGGCTGTGTCCCCAAGTGCCTGGCTGAGGTGTGTGGGTTTGGGTGAGTGGGTTTGGGATGTCCATGCTGCACGAGGGGACAGTGGCTGTGTCCCCATGCCTGGCTGAGGTGTGTAGGTTTGGGGTGTCTGTGCTGCAGGAGGGGACAGTGGCCATGTCCCCCTGTGCCTGGCTGAGGTCTGGGTGTGTGGGTTTGGGGTGTCCATGCTGCAGGAGGGGACAATGGCTGTGCCCCCATGCCTGGCTGAGGTGTGTGGGTTTGGGGTGTCTGTGCTGCAGGAGGGGACAGTGGCCATGTCCCCGTGCCTGGCTGAAGTATCTGGGTTTGGGGTGTCTGTGCTGCAGGAGGGGACAGTGGCCATGTCCCCATGCCTGGCTGAAGTATCTGGATTTGGGGTGTCCGTGCTGCAGGAGGGGACAGTCCCACCCCTGGCCCTGCTGCCCAGCGCAGCACAGGCGAGCCTGCAGCACGTGAGTAGCCCTATTGAATTAAGTACGTAATCAAGTGATTTGCTGGTATCCTTAATCCTTTTCACATCTCGCTAAGCTCATTAAAGTCTCTTTGATACCAAGCTGTGCAAGTTCCTTAGGAGAGGCACAGACTATGTGCTATTTCCTTGGCTTGAATTTATCACCCCCAGCCTCCGGCGAGGAACTCCTGTGCTGGGAGCCTAAGGTTGCTCTAAGGGCTCACTCTGTAACAATGGATGGGAAAATGTTCTGTGTGCTGGATAATTTTTGATACCCTGCCCAGCACAACAACAGGGAGATGCCAGAACAAATACCCAAGTAAGCAACCAAAATACCGAGCAGTGGATCCCGGGCCTCAGTGGAGGCACTTCATTTCCTTTCTCTTCCCTGTTTTTTCCTGACAGCTGTCCAGCTAACAAAGCAAAGAAAAATAAAACCCTAAAAACCTAGCAAAACAATTAAGCATTGCAAAGTGAGATACTTAGTTCTGTCAAAAAAACCCATATTTAGGTATATTTCTAGGCTTGTGCTTCAACTCAAATCAGCAACAATTTGGATAAAGCAATTCTCTAATGCTCTCCAAATAAGATGAGCTGTTATGTGACATTTGCATGCCATCTCCTCCTGCATGCCAGAATACATGCAGCTGTTAGAAAGATTTTCTACTGCATTTAAATATATTACAGAAGGTTTTTTCCTTAAAACAGTGCAGTTATATGCCATCACAGGAGGATAGAAGGAGGAGTGAATTTCTTGTGGCTGGAAGCCAAGTAATTCAGAAGGGACAGCTTTCACTCATTATTTTGAAAGGGATTTTTCTAAATTTTTTTTTTATTTTAAACCATGGACTCCTCAGTAATTCAGCAACTTGTGAGGAATGGCTGGAGGTAGGAGTGGGACTCCAAGCAGAGCCAGCACTGTGCAGGCTGCTGTGGTCTATGAATGGCAAATCTACAACCAGCACAATCTCTGTGTAACACCCTCAAATGTACATAAATACACTTATTTGGAGTCTCCAACTTCAGATTAAAAATGCTGCATTATTTCAGAAATATTGACTTGGTCTTACACAGCTTTACCCCCTCCTGCTCTGCAGGTGCTCAGTGTCCATCCTTCTAGGGGGAATGGGAAGAATTGTGATCCCTTTTGAAACTCTGGGGCCGGTGTGCTTTTACAGCCTTTCCCATTTGATTGGTCTGTGTCATTAGTATCTAGTGTAAGTACCATGGTGTCAGCCTGAGTGATTTTTATCCTTCCATCAGAAAATGATGCTCCACGTGATCTTTCAGACTCCACAGATATCCTTGTCTGCATGGCACAAGCATTCATATGACAGAACTCTAAGGAAGCTACAAAATGCTTGTATTGCCCTTCTAGATGTGATCTATTGGGCACTGTGAAGTGCTTTAATGAATTGTATATATTGTCTTGTTAAACATAAAGTCAGAGAATCATTTAGGCTGGAAAAGACCTTTAAGGTCATTGAGTCCAACCATAAACCAGTGTGATTACTTTGAGGTTTTCCTCACATTTTCTGCTCTCACTGAATGTGCCAAGTTATTCTAAATCACGAAGTTGTTCTAAATCTCAAGTGACTGTGTGCTATTTGCTTCACACTGACAAAATGATAACACTGGGTCCTGATCCAGGGATTGCAGAATTTGTCTTATTAGGAGAGCTGAGAAAAGAGCAGAAACCTGGGCTTGGGGACAGAGACCTTGTCTGAAGCAGATGGCTGCTGCGGACACAGCTGGCACGTGAATGTGCCAGAGGAAAGGAGGTGCTGCTAACTGTCATCAAATCATGGTCGATTTTTTACAGCACTTTTGCACACTGACAGATCACATAGTCCCCGGTGCAAGTTTTTAAAGAGAAATGGAATAATATTTCTGATTTGTCACAGGAAAACCTTAACATTAAGGCAGTAGTCATATTGGATAAACACAGTGCTTTCTTCTTCCCCATTGTCCTTATTTTCAGAAAATATTTTTAAGAAAATTGCTTCAGAATGAGGTTTATATATTATCATGGTAGAATTATGTAGACTAAAACTGCTGATCCTAGCTTTGCCTGAAGGGCAAAGTGCACTGATGAATAAATCAGGAATGTTGTTTAATATTACATTAAAAAGATGTAAAGGTATTAATACTAATTTATGCAAGATTCATTGTAGTAAAAAATATAAAGTAAAATAGGCAACTTGTTTTAAAGAACGTGGTAGTGCAACTAATCATCATTATAGATTTGTACAGTATATTTTTTGTGAACTCTAATATATGTGTATTGCAGAATGACTTTATTAGAATTACTTAGAAGGAGCTTCCTGCTTAATTGCCACTGAAGTTCATGATGTTTCTCAGGATTTGCATTATTTAATGTGTTCTGAAAGAAACAGCTACAAGACACTTCTATTTACAGCAGTTAGAATGAAATACAAATTTGGGGCGAGCACAGAGTTTAATGGAAAGTTTTACAATACCCAAAGATTTTCAAGCCATGCAGTTTGAACAGGGAATGGCTGAGATGCTTTTGCAGAGGCTCCTTGGGAGCAGAATCACAGTCTTGCTTTCTCTCTCTCCCTCTCTCTGAACAAGAAAATAATTACTGTGAACAGAAACACAGAATCACTTGGAACAATTCCTGTCCTGAAAAATAAAAGTGTACATTTATATATGAATTATGATCATTAAAATCAGCTACGTTTATCTTCACCTTGAGAAGACACGATGATATACCGTCCCCGTAGTGGCTGTCTCACATTCCTGCTCATGAAGATAAATGGTTTAGAAGAACCAAATACTTTGCAACAAAAATCCATATTTGTACACAAAAGAAATAACTATAGTAAAGAAACAACTTCTAATACAAACAAGAATCCCACAAAGTGGTTCTGTGATGAGCCCAAAGGTAAAACAGTGGAGTTATAAAAATGGAGCTTTTGTTTCCAGAAAGTGAAGATGGATTCTTTTCCATGTGGTACTCCAATACTTGTTATTTTCTGAAGTATGAGGTTTGAGAGATAGTTTTACTTTGGTGAGATTATTCAGGAGAGCTATATTATTACTGATAGGTTTTCACAATAATAGTAATGTGACTGTGTTGATACTGCTGTCATACAAATATATCATATTATATCACATTATTCTGTGGGTTCACTCTGAAGTATTTGATATAAATAACACCGATGTTGGCTTCGTCCTGGAAATGAGGTGGTGTATTTCTATTACTGACAGATTTCTCTGCTGAGAATAAACATCATCTCTTTGCATTGAATTTAAAGAATAGGCTTCAACAGGAAAAAAATCCGAATTTTTCATCTGGTCAAGATTATTTATCAGAAATTCTGTCTAGACACAAGTACAGGAGCTTTCACATAGCTGATATTGCAAGTTATTGCACCTGCAAAAGTTGGACTGGAAAATAATATAGTAGCTGAGTTATAGCTTCATTTTCAAATAGGGTACATGCTATAGTATTTTTCATACTGTCCATGAAATAAATATTGGAGTCAAATATTCAGTTCACTTTGATTTATATCTAAAGTAAACAAAATGTGCACCAAAACAGTGACTGCACTGCTGGGAAGTTATTTTTCAGTCTGGATCCAGGGAAGATTATTCTGGGCTTGGAACAGGGATATGAATTTGTATGTATGCTAATTTATTTGTGCTGCTTGTGTATCCTCAGTGCCTCTTGTCTTCCCCTCAAATAATCTCTGAAAAGTGCATTGGGCTACCACCCTGTTCACATGATTTGAATCCAAATGTGGATTTAATCTAAATTTTTACATGATTTTTACATGATTTATATGTACATGGGATAACTTCGGGAGCAAGATCAAAGTGGACTCCACAAACTGACTCTGACTGGTTTTTACTCAAAATGTTACAAATGCTTTGAACATTGAAAAACTAACCTTTTAATAATTTTTCATTCAGGAATATATGGACTCCAACAAATACATCGAGCATTTAGTGACTCAGCTGGAAGAACAACGCTGGAATTTATGGAGGCAAGTACTGTACCCACACATATTTATTTATGTTGCTATTTTGGAAAAGATACTGCAATCCACAGTTTTCATTTTTGAGTTCAGATGAATTACTGGGTATTCAGCTTCTCCACTTTTTAATTCCTTGCAGGCTACCAAATCTTACTTAATGAAGTAAGTAGGGCAGCACACACGAGTCAAATCTTGCCTTTGTTAATCATGGCAGTTACAAACACGCACAGGTTTCTTCATGTTAAAGTTTCTAGGCAGTGGATGCTAACTCTACTTCAGATTCTTTTAACTGGACTGAATTTAAGAAATTGTCTTATATCCTTGAATATAAGTGTTTTCATTGAATGGCACACAAATTCTAGCTAAAAAACCAACATAGCGCGTGACCCATTGAGAGTTTCAAAACTAAAATAAACACAGGTTTACAATTTTGCAGTGCTCTTGATAGTCAAGATTTTCCATTCCTTCTCTGTTCATGTTGTCCAGACTTCACTCTGGTTTACATAAAGCAGGGATTGCCACTGGTGGGTGTTTCTGTGCTGCCTACAGCAAATTTGGTAACTGCTCAAATCCGATCTAACACAACATTTAATACAGAGGAAATGGAATAATACCAGCGATAAAATTCTTTCAACATTCACAGCAATTTTTTGTAATGCAATATTTAACTTTTTTTTTTTAAGACATATGAACGGTGACAGTCTTCTTAAATACACAGTCAAATATAAATGAATCTTCAGGGAATAATTTAATCTTCATAGACTGAAACCTATTTCACCTTAGTTCTGATCAAGGGAGAAATAATGATCTGTCTGGTTTTTCAGGTGAACGACTCTCATGTACAAAAAAGAGTAACTTTGTATATGCCAGTATTAGTTGTTCTGCACCTCACAGACTTCTTGACCTATGCAATATAAAGCAGTACCACAGCATTTACAGCTTACAGCATTATGGTACTGACACTTATTTATGGGCAAAACTCAGAAAGTTTGTGCTTAATTCCTGCTTTTCTTTAAAAGTAGCCAAAATAATTGGCCCCAAAAATTGAAGTTTTAACTTAACATTACAGAATTCAGGAGACTAACTTTGTAAGAATGAAGGTGATAACATTATATGCAGATGACACCACTGTGGTTAAATATAAATGAATAATAAAATAGTAAAATATTAAAACGTCTTTGAAAAGTAGCAGGGGTAGTGACTTTATTTTATTATGAACAGACATTCAGATGTGTTCTGAAAATTCAGTGGTTTTGGAAAACTAAAAACAATAATTTATTTTTAATGTTTTTTATTTTTATTATTATTTTTATGGGGTGTTGGTATAAAAAGTTAAGACTTGTAATGAGCACTACAAGAAAAACCCTTCTGGTTTAGCCAGTCTTTGAACACTTTATTCCTCTCTTTTAAATCCCTAAGAAGTTTCATGGTGAGGATTATGCTAATAGCTGGCACTGCACAGGGGCAGTGCTGGGCTGTCTAGAGCCAGACAGATGTCCCAATAAATCAGCAGAGCCCTCTGCTCCTGATTTGTGACTGCCATGGGCTGAACCCAGCGGGTCAGTAGGCGCTGAACCTGACATTGACCGACAGCCCCGCGGTACTCGGGGCAGGCCCATAAAACTGACACGCACAAATTCTGCCCATTTAGCCTCCCCAGCCCTGCTCCAGCCAGGACAGATTTATAGTGCCCAGGCTGAGGCACAGGAGACCAAACCCAATGTCATGGTGCGCATATCAATTTTACATTTCCTTTACATTTCCACGCGTACAATGGGACCCTAAAAGACATGTGGGGGCCAAAATTTCTTTTCACTTTAGAGGACGACTGTTTACACACGGCATTAGCATCTGCTGTGGAACATTTATTGCTGTAATTGCTGTCCCAGGAGAACTGGCTGTGGTTAGGTCACGTTTTATAGCTTTCCACTAAAGCACACCTCTAGCCCAGCTTCAGATGCCTTGTTCTTAAAACCTTCACTACAGCGAGTGAAGGTACCTCCGTGGTTTGTGAAGATGCAGACTTTACTGACATAGCTTTTCTTATACTGAACATTTTACAATAGTTATTTTCACGTGAAGGATGATGAAAATGATAGCACATTTGACTTGTCAGTGGTTCCCCTATTTCTCAGGTTTGAACAAAACACATTTACCCAATGTGAGAAAAATTTGAAAAAATTTGACCCCTGTCAATGTAAATCACCATTTACCACTGGAGGTGATGAACAATAATGGTTGTGCACCTCCATGAATCAGTTTAAAAAAAAAAAAAAAAAAAAAAAAAATTGGATTTCTCTGCCCTATCCTGTCTGGAAATAATTTTAAACAGGACAGAACTGGGTCAGGGGCAGGGAATCCCCCTAAAATGTTGTTTCTTACCTGTCATTTAATGCTTTAATTCAGCCAATGGGTTATGTATAATTTTTAGGGCAGAATCACATGGACAATCAACACAAGAAGCAAAAATTTGCTCCTGCAGTCTTTGCTTATTGACTTGACAGCAGATCACAATTTTTCAGTCTTGACACACAGATCAGTGGCAGAAATTACTAATTCTCTTAACAGAAGAAAGAAGTCATAATTCAGCATAAGCTTGCCTGAATAAGCAAAGGTCAGACCCTGGTCTTGAGACCTGTCCAGGGAATTTTATTAGTAGAGCTCCTGGAACCAGGACCAACACTTCAGTCTGCCTTGGGGAAAGCAGGAGGATATGCTGCACTTCAGACATGACTAACATGTAATAAATTAACGATGGTTCAGCAGCACTTTCTTACATTATTACAGTAATGTAAAACACAGAGGGGAAGGACCAGAAATGCACATGAGGATTGCATTGCATTTCTGCAGTGCTGTATATTCAAACCAGAGTTTGTTAAATAGATCTGCTCTGCTTTCATCAGCAGCATTAGCATGCTTCTATGCTCCTGGTTTTATTGCCTGTGTACTAAAGAGGTGCCAAGTATTAAACAGGTTGCTTTTGCTGTAATCATGAACTTCCATTGGGAAGCCTTAATTGCTAACAAGCAAAATAGCTCTGCGAGAATTCTTAATGGTGAGCACAGATTAAAATAACAACTGTGATTAGCTTTAAACTGCTTGACTAGAAAAAGACTAATCTTAGGGGAATAAGTTGCATGGCAAACAAAGGAAAAACCCTGTGTATGATATTACAGTAATGAAGGCTGAGAAAAAAATCAAATGTTACCCCAACTGTATAAGGTCATGCTCTGCACAGGGATATTTTTCTTGCCAGGGCTTAGTAACTTGGCCTGAGGGGAAAGAAGGTGTAAGCAGCCAGGTCTTGGGGCCAAAACCCCATTTTAACCCTTCCCAGAAGTTTCTCATAACAAACATTGCCTCTGGTCTATGACGCAAATGCGAGTTATAGACTGTATTTGGATTGAATTATCTTCCAAAACTGTTGTTGTGGTCTGTGATTAGAGGTTGGTGTGGTGAGGTGAGGTGTGGTAAGAGCATGAGGCTTCCTTCCACTTTGCTTCTTGATCCACCAGTCTGGCCACACCATCTTGGCAATGGATAAAGCCAGGAAAAAGGTGTTTTGTTCTTTTAGCCACTAAAGCCTGCCTCTCATGTCTTCACCAGTATTTGGTTTTGCTGGGGTGGTGTTTTGTTGGGGTTTTTTCCTACATTTTTACAGCACTGCTGGATATACATGATAAATTTGAAAAATCCATGCAAACACTGATATATTCCTTTTAGTTTCCTTAGTATTTGAAGTGGAAGCTGTATTTTGGAAATTAGGAGTCATTCAGTCACCACAGGTACTCACTCAGATGCTTCCAACTAACATTGTAATATATATCTCTCTAAAGCTGAGGTTTTTAATTTGTGACTTTATGCGTGAAAAAACACAAAAATGTAGATAAAAAACATATAAGGCTACCAAGTTGTGTAAGAGAGCTCAGTGTTCTACTCAGATGAGCATTTCTACCGAGGATTGGTGTTTAAATCTGCACATGAGGATAGCAATTAAAAATGTATCCTATTTTTGGCCAAATGTGCTTTTCTTTAGCTGAGTGTAGATGTGGATGGTTCAGTGAGCAGTGCAGATGTAGTTACAGGCCACAAAAAGCACTGCCATTGTATTATCTGTGAATGAGAACCACTTCCTTTGGCTCCCTGGTACAATGCCCATGTCACACCACAGCTATGAAAGATATTTCTTCAGGACCAAACTGAGTGAGAGCAATTTGAATAACGAATATAGAGAAAAGCAAGGTTTTTACTGTTTGCCTTTTACATTGTATTTTTAATGGGGTCATAGAAAAGTAAGAGAGGATAGTTTAAAGATTACAAATGAACCTGATGGACTATATTAGTCCACAATAAATGCTGAATGTGTAGCCACAGGAAAAGGCTCAATAGCTGCTGTAACACTTGTTGCAGTTGCAGTAGAAGCAGTGCTTATTTGAGGATTTATCTCGATGTTCAAATCAAGACTGATCACTGTGTTTCAAACAAATATAAATGCCTCACAGAAGTTTATACCTGCTCAGATTTTTTTATTAGTTCCACTAATTAGTTATATAAAATTATTGTCCTCATCTAATTAAAGCTGATGGTAATTTTATGTGCAGCTCTTTACCAAATCAATAAATAAATCTTTTTCAGCAATGAGCCATTTTAATTCTGACAGGGCATATTTTTGTGGAGTATTTACTAAGCTGACTTAAAATTAAGCTCAACTTGATGTGCTCTGGTAAATGAGAAATACGATCTGGGATGATTTTGGCATTATACATTCATAAAAAGTATTAATTTTAAAGAACATGGCTCTCAGCCTGTTTCCTCTAATTGGAAAAAACTCCCATTAACACTGCTCATCAGTGCTGCGTGAGTCAGGAGTGAAGTGTCAAGCCTCAGTTATTGAAGTCATTACATAAAGGACTGGGAACCATCTGAACAGAAAATAATCTTGATACAAGCAAATATCTCTGTATCTATGCTAAACTACCCAGATTTCAAAACCGCAGGCAAAAGATGAAAAAGTGGTCCATAAAAAGTAACTTCATATGGCTGTGTTTATAAAATTAAATAAATTAACCAATGTTAAATTTTAAAATGTTAATAACATTCTGTAATTAATTAGGGATTGGGGTATTTTTGCACAGATGTATGCTTGTCATAATAGCGAGACTGCCAGAGCCATGAATTGATTTTGTTTCTCTTAAATTATAAAATAGAAGGCCTTGAGCAAAATATATTCTTTAGATATATTTGGGAGAATAAGGATCACAAATGTTCCCTACCAAGTTGAAAGGAAAAAAAACTCCAGCAGGGAAGTACGTGGAAGGTCTATTTGGCATATGGATGTTTGTTAAAAGCAAAATGCATGAACAGCTCAGAGTAAATTAGTTCCTCATTTGTATGCTGGGAAATGAAATGTATAATCCTGGCACGGTTCTGCATTTGTTTTAGCTTTTTCATAAGAACAAACGCTTTTGTGTATGCAGATATACTTATTACCGTAGTGGCTATTTAGGGTCAGGAGAAGAAAAACCTGCTTTGAAGTGGTTTTGTGTGACGCTGAGTGTGAGTGGCAGGACTCTGTCTGTCCCCCGCAGTGCAGCCTGGCCCAGGTAGCAGCACCGGGCGCTGCACAACTGCTGCGGCACTGCATGGGGGGACAGCGCTGACCCCACTGCCGGCCCTGGGGACACCTCAGGGCACCTGCTCGTCTGACACAGCCCCCAGCTCTCAGATGGGAAACCAAGAACCAGATCAACACAGCAATCAAAGAGATGAACACCCAGTTAGCTGATGCTGGTGCTCTGAGGTTACCTCATTCTCCTTTAGAACGCAAACATTTCTGAATGGAAACTGACTGCAGTCTCTCTTTATTTTTTGGTGCTGAATTTACTCTTCCACTAATGTGTACGCACAGCCCTGCTTACTCAAATTGAATCATATTTCACTCCTCAGATAATCCCAATTATGTTATTGGCTTTATTCACTGAGCAAAGAATAATTTCTATGAGTAACAGTGGAATTTCCCTGAAGTCTTCTCTAGGACTGAACAACTTATCTTTACACAGAGCCCTGGCTTCTATTTGGGAGAGGAAAAAAACTATGGATTTACATCAAGGCAACAACTGAGAATTCAGGCCCTTATAAAAACAGGATGTCAAAGTGTATTATAGAAATGAGTAGTGCACAGACACAGGCTATGAGATGGGGTTTTAGATGGGGTGGTGGGTTTCAGGAAAAACTGGAGAATTTATGAATTTGTTATTTTTAAAGGAATGGTACCTTACTGATCTGTTTCACTACAAACAGGCTGTGCTGATGGCAGATGTAGAAGAGGCCAAAGAGAAATTGTGTATGAAGTCATGCAAGTTGGGTTAGCACCTTTCCCTGTAAATGAGTTACACTCGTGAAGGAGAAGTTAAATAATCAAGTTTAGCATTTCTATTTCATTCTGTAATGCTCAACCTTTTTTTTTTCCTTCTAAATTACATGAAAGCAATAGTTTAAGACCCCGAGTGAGAACAGGGCCTCATTGTTCCACACAAAGTGAGAAATGGTTCGCATCTCCTCAGCCCCAAAGACGCAAAAAGAAATAATATAATTCCCTTTTAACAGAAAAGTAAGTAATGGAGCTTATACAAGAGATCCATGTGCAAGGCAGAGTTTTGCTGTGTTCTCACGTCACAGCGCTGTGCATTGTCAGCCTGGTCACTCCAGTCTGAGGGATGAAGCTCCCACAGCACTGCCTGAATCTTTAAACAGCTCCATGGCTTCAGATGAGCTTGGTGGGAGTCTTATCCCATGCTGTGTGATGGGAGAGGCTTTTCTTGTGTCTGCCATTCACACCATGATGAGGTGAGGAAGAGGTGACATACCTTAGGAAGTGTCCTCTCCAACTCCTGTCCTTGGCCCTCGTCACTCCCCAGCACAAAGTAAATTATGTCCCCAGTCAGGGGATGGGCAGTGGCAAGGGGAGCAGGAGAGAAGGGCTCTGTCCTGCTCTCTCCAGGCAGTTTAGTTTAAAATACATGGATGCTCCTGTGCTGTTGCAATGGTTTTTCACACAGAGAAAACCACGGATTTAGATCCTGTCTCATCTGGCTGGGCCAGTTACAGGACAAATATTGCTTGAGTTGAAAGCAGGACACCCGTGCAACCGAAATATTGCTGTGACATCACTTCTTCCTACTATTTAATTGTGTGCTGATCCATCACTGTCACCTTCCCGCTTTATCCCGTGACAGCACCTCTGTCCAGGCTTTCTGTGAGATTGGCACCTGGAGATCCAGTTTCCCTTAATTCTGTAGGGCTTGGCTGGCTTCCAGTTCACACGTGGTGCAGGAGATTCAGGGTGCGCTTCCTATCAATTCTGCCTGCTGTACAAAGCCCTTTTTATGTTAACAAATTGTATTTTTCATTGCTTCATTTTTTAATAAAAGGGCATAATTATGCCTATAGCAAGACAGATTCTGGGATATCACCCATTCACACTTTTTTTTTAATTAGGAGTAAATTCAAACATATTCTGCTGTAGGGAAAATATCATGCATTTATAGCATAAACCTGTATAAACATTATTGTAATGGGTTTCACTGGGGACAAGGTTTCAAATATAAAGCAGCATTCATCACATATTAAAGACATGAGCATATTTTTTTCCTACTTAAATCTGCATGGCTCAGAATTTGCAAACTCTTGCTTATGTAGATACTCCCCTGAGATTTTCAAAATTTAATAAAAGCTTGCAAAATACAGGGCTCTTAGTTTTACCACCTGATTAGCTAAGCAGAATCTAGAAAGTATAAATAGAATATGCAAAAAATACAAAACCCAGACTGATCTCCAGCTCTGCAGTAAGGAGACGCCAGCTTTTACAGGATATTTATTGCTGTCATTTATGTATCACCTTTAAAGATGGCAGAGAGAGAAGCTTATCTGCTTCCACACCCTGCCAGAATCAGCACCTACTCCTACTGCCCAGTACTGGGGAAGTTTGACACTACCTTACAAATTCTTCCCAGTTCAGTTCCCAAAAATACTGTAAGAAATCCATTATTGGCTTCATTCATTATTGGCAGATTTATATTAGATGAATATTAGATTATTCAGTAGATTTTTGGTCCTCTGTCAGGCAAGTCAAGAGCCTCTAAAGCCCTTTTGAGAGACACAAGTACGTATGTTGTGGTTCCTGCAAAGCTTCCTGTATTTTTATGATCTTCCACTCCTCCTAGTTGGGAAAGAGAGACCAAATGCCAAGGAAGTACTTATCTTCCTGAAAAGTCCTGGGAGGAATTGGTCCAAAACACACCAGAGGCTGTAAACACTCTCAATCCCTCTTTTCCTCTAGTAACACTGTTGTAAATTTTTGAAAAAATGGCCAAACGCTGTCCTCCTCTCTGTGACAGTAAAGTCACTATTTCTTTTCACTTCCGTTCCTCAATGTGGAAATGTGCAAGTGGCAGCACTTGACCCTTTATTCAGCCAGTTCAAAAGATACTCAGAATTCCCATGAAGGATCTAAATTCCAATTCCACTGAGATCGAGAGAAAACTTTTATGGAATCCTTTTTGGTTTGAATGCACGCATTAGCAGCAGGAGCTGATGCTAACGCACGGCAGCAGCCGGACTGCCTGTCTTCCTGTAATTCTGCTGTACTGGGAAATTCCAGCATGGTTACTGGGGACCAGTTTGTTCCGCGACATCTCCTCCAGTGAGTGATTCTTTCTGCCAGCGCAGGGCGCTCCACGAGTGTCGCTGTCAGCTCCTGTGGCACAGCTTTGTGTGCAATAGCCTGGCCTGGCAGCTTTCCCGGCAATCGGAGCTGAATTGAAGTCCTCAAAAGGGCAGCGCTGCCTCAGGTCTCACTGAACAGTGCCCTGTGTCAGGCTGAAAGAGCGACTGTTTCTCTACATGACGTCAGTTCACGCGATTTCTACCCTGCTCGTGTTTAACAGAGCCTTGGAACACCGCTGGTGTTAAGTGCCAATAACCTTTGGGTAGAACATCTGAAAATCTGCTATTACATCACCCCCACACAGCCTCAGTCCTGTGCAAGCAAATATAGAGCTGTTAATAAAAGGACAAGGAGTGAGGAAAGCTCAGTAACTGCACTTTTGGAAGTTTCTTCCCCTCCCAGATTTTTAAGGATGAAGTTTCTCGAGACTGACTTAAAGGTTGCATGGCTGTTTTGGCATTATTGACTGCTGAGCAGATTGGTCACTCCCAACCTGCCAACACATCTGTTCCTTCCCAGGTGTCTCCCATTTAGAAAAGCTGCAGTGCAGCAGTGAGCAGAGGTACATCACCTCCACGTGCACATTATGCCAGCTGAGAATCAGAAATCAGAAGCAGAAATTTTAGGAAGTATCTGTCCCTTCAACAGTAGATTGGCGCCTCTGAGAAAATGAAAAAAATCCCCCAAATCATTGCATTTCTCTGTGCCAGCTGTTAGGCTGGTTTACTTAAAACTATGGCTACCAGTAATGTATTGAGATAATGCTATCATCTACTTGATTTTAGTGTTTTGAAGTATGAGCACTGCAGTTTTTTCTATCTCTCTGAAGCAATGGCAAGCCAAGTCATGAATTTTGTTTGAAGACTGATGTATTATCTTGTAAATGTCTATGCTAGACAAAATTGTGCAAGCCTAGGGACAAGAAATAATTAATAATTTGGAACATGTACTTATTGCTGTGTATGGAAGTGAGATACTACTAATCTTAAAGAGATGCAGAAGAACAGTATCTCAGCAGTCAGATACAGAGCAACTCGATATGCATAAAAAACACTTTCACGTTGTAATTATAGCTTTAAGTTGTAGATAAATACTGGTTCTTTTTAATTCTAAATAATTTTTAGTTACAGAGTAGGAGACCAAGTCTGTCACTCTTGATTTCAGTGCATGTAAGCTCAGGCCTCAAAATAATTAGACTGGTAATATTTTTAAAAATTTTTTTTAGACCTTTACTCCCAGTTCATCTAGCTGATTTGGTGAAACCATTCCATGTTTCCACTAGGAATTCAGGAAAGGAGAATCATGGAAAGATAGAAGTGGTCTTCAAACCGAAACTTTCTATGCAATAATCTACAGACTTGATAGAAGACTTGACCCTGACTAGGGTAGTATTTTAGGATGTGCAGTACCACATCTAGGAAGGGACCATGATTATGCCAGTGATTTTATTACATCTTGAGTACCAGTCACAGTTCTGTTCCTCCACTTCAGAAAAGGTGCAAAAAACTTAAGGATAAGTTCAGAGAGGACAGAAAAGGGTAATCAGAAGCACGAGTTGGTTCTCATTTATGGAACAACTAGGACTCTTCAGTCTGAAAAAGCAGTAACGCAGGCAAGGGAAAGACAGAACTAAAATGTGAGCAGCATGGAGAGGAGCGAATCGCCCACTGCTTCTTCCAATGCAAGAAATACAGGCTGGCAGATGAAAACAGGCAGCACATTGAAAAACAAATGAAAGGAAGAGATTTTTCACGTAAACACAGATCAGAGCATCTGCAATACAGTACCATGGATTTTAAAATGTATGTGGGCTCAGTTAGAAGCTGGACAGTCATGGAAGGGATCTAGTGAGATGTACTAAACACAGAGGAGAAGCCTGGGTCAGGAGATCCTGAGCTCCCAGGGGGCTGGAGAGCGGTGAAGTGCTGGATCTTCCCCTGGATATTTGGGGCTTGCCACTGAAGAGAAAAGACACTCAACCACACAGACCCTCTGGACAGATCCAGTACAGCCACTTGCACATTAGCCAAGTCACAGAAACCATTTAGTAATTGCAGTTTCAATTATTAATTAGAAAGGAATCTGGATAGGTGGTTTAGGTTGTTCGTGCAATCAACAGGCATTAGAGTGTGAGTACATTTTATTGGGCTCTTTTTTTTCTATTTAAACAGAAAATTAACATCTCTTCTACTCAGTAGGTAATTCTGGCTCTTACAAGAGTTGTTCAAGGTGTTTTCCTACACAACAGAGCAATTAAAATACCTCAGCAGACATTATTTCAGTACTCTGTGACTGCTACAGTATCATTGTTTAAATGACAGAATCATGTTTGAATGGAGACTAAAAATCTCTTTGGAAACCCCAAATTCTCATTTGGAGATGACGTCTTGTCTGCCATGATGCTCGGTTCCTGTCTCATGCCGTTTGCAGCTTTCTGTCACAGAGTTTTGTAGTATTTAAGAACATCACTGTATTGTCTACTCCGATTCATGGTGTGGTAAAGGCTTTATGCTTCACCCCATTATAATAATTAAACCCAAGAACTCTGACTAGCCCAGGACTCTAGATCAGCCCTCTGAAAATTCTTCTCTTCAGGAGAGAGCAAGGTGCCTCTGTAAGCTGCTGTCCTAGAAAGGACAAACTTACAAGTTTGAGAGATTCAAGTAATTTTGGAGGTTCCCATTCTACATGGGAAAAATGAATTGCCACCCTGGAAGAAAATCTGTATTAAGAGACCCGGCTATGGGATTATTCAAGACACCACAGGAACACGTTTATTTGCAAAGACTTTTTTCTGTATCACCACAGGAAAAGGTTCCTTCTGCAACTTACTGCACTGTCTTCAGCCACAGCCAATCTGTTAAGCAAAATCTGAGCATTATCCAATGATTTATTCATTCTGAGCTCCTCTTCTCAGAAACCTCCAAATTCAAAATCCGGAAAAACTCCTGACACCTTCATTTTTGAAGTTTTGCTTCTCCAGCACTTGTCTCTGATTTTCAAATAGAGCTCTACCTTTTGATTCTTGTCTCAGCACTTTGCACCCTGATTCCTGCAGTCTCTTCACTCCAGCGTACCCACTGTCTCATTTGCATCACGTCACTTTCTCACCCTGTTTCCACAATCTCTCACCTTCTCTCATTAAACTGGGAAATCCCACCTGAACTTTTGCTCACCCTTCTCTTAACTTCTTCTCTCACAAGTACTGTATCTTAGGTTATCTTCCACACACCGTATCTACAAATAACTGGATCACGTACCAGTCAGATTTTCTTCCAACCAGGAAAAATTTTTTTACTTGCTGTTTTTGGGCTAACAGATGCCAAAGCTTTCAGCGCTTCTTTGGGAAATGCTTTTTCATATACTACGAGGTTTAAAAGCGTGCCCTGCATGCCTGTGAACCTGCATCCATCCGAAGCCTGTCACCTGAGTGTCACACCCCAGGCCCTCTGCAGCCCTATGGCCCTGGCACATCCCAGCTCATCCCGGCGGCTCCGCCACGCCGCGTGCCCTCTCCCAACTTTCGAGGACAGCTGGGACGGCACCAGCTCGGGGCGAGCATTTCACTCGGGGCTGTGCGGACGGAGGCTTTTCCCCACGATGCGCGACCCCTTCGGCAGCGGCCCCGGCGGAGCGGCAGCGCTGCCCGGCCCCGGTGCGCCCAGCCGAGGCTCCCGGACAGCCCGGCCCCGGGCAGCCCCCGCCCGCCGCCCCCAGCCCGGGGGCACCCGGGGGCCGCCGCAGACAATGGCCCGGCCTCCCCCACCCCCCCGCCGCGGCGAGCCCCTGCTGCCGCCGCAGATTTGCCGGAGCCATTCAGTTGCGACCGATTGCGATCGCGGCAGATGGGCTGGATCTGACAGCCCCGCTCCTCCGCGGGGCCGGGGGCGGAGGGGCCCGGCCGCCGCGCTCCCCGCCCCGCCGAAAGTGCCACCCCGGGCAGCCGCCCGCCCGCCCTCCCCAGGCACATGTTACGCGTCCCGCGGCTGCGGCGGCAGCGGGAGCAGGAGCCGCCGCGGCGGAACAAAGCGGAGCGGGCGAGCGGCGGCGGCGGGGCGGGCGGCCCGGGGGGCGGCAGCCGCTCTGCCCAGGCGGGGGGCGGCGGCGGGGGGCTCCCCGGCCCGCCGGGACCTGCGGCCCCCGCCCGCCGCAGGATGCGCCACCGCGCCCCAGGTAAGGAGCGGCCGCTCCCGCGCCCCGATCCATCCCTCCCTCCCTCCCTCACCTGCCCGCCGCGCCTCCTGCCCGCCCCGCCGCCGCCGTCTCCTCCCCTTCCCTTCCCCGGCGCCCCGCGCCCGCCCCGGCGGCGCCCGCCGCTCCCCCGCCCGGGGCCGCGGCGCTGCGCGGAGCCGGGCGCGGCCCGCGGGCGGGGGGAGGCACCTGCCGCCGCATCGCGCCGCCGGCCCGGCCTCCTCCCCGCCCCGCCGGCCGAGCCGAGCCGAGCCGAGCCGAGCCGTGCCGCGGCCAGCGCCGGCAGGAGGCTCCGTGCGCTGCCGGAGCGCCGCGGGCAGCGGCTGAGCCCGGGCCGGCCGCAGCCCGCACCGCCCCGCCGCGGGGCTCGCCCCTCCTCGGCCGGGGGAGAAGGGCAACACGCTTTTCCCCTGCCTTTTTCCTCTCTGAGCCGCAGGGAAGGAGCCCGCGGGGTCTGAGTTCGAGCCCTGTTGCTTCAGAGGCAGCAGATTTTGTTTCCGTTCCGTGCCTCTGGCGGGAGCATCCTAACGAGTTTTATTTCTGTTTTATTTTTAATTCCTGATTGTTTAAGGCTTGACCCCTCCACATTGATCGCTGGATGCAGATGGTCCTCATGGAAGAAGTCTGTTAGGTAGAGAAGAGGTTTTTCTGAAATGAGTTGAAGCACACAAAGCAGTAGGGCGTGAGGTAACTGCAGAGTGTTGAGTGACCCACTGCTGGCCATGAGGCTTTGAGCTGTTGATTCTTTGGCTTTGGTAAGGTGTTAGATCCACTATCCATCTCCCGAAGAGGGGTTACCCAGAGAGTGACAGAAATAAGGTAGAGTAAGTGTGAGTGGGCCTTGCAGCAGGAAAAATGCAGAGCCACATAAATACCATGTTGTTGCAAAACTTTATTTTACGTGTTATCAGTTCTTTCTCCATGTAATGGTATAAAATCGAGTCCCTTGTTGAAATGGTTTTGTAAGTGCCCACTGTCCATCCCTTAAAAACGGATATTCCAGACAAACCCCCTGTTTATCATTAGAAAGCTAGGGAAGTTTTTAACAAGGGAAGTAACATGAAATAGAGGAGTGATTTACATCGGGGGGGCTGGCTGTATACATTACTGGATTGCAGATAAGCTATGTAAGTAAACAGAAGCGCAGTGCTCTGTTATTGTGCATGACTATGGAGATATCATGGGACTCTTTTGCTAGTTAATAGCATAAGGCTTCGTGGGAACTGTTTGATCTGCAGGACTTTTGCTTGGCAGTAGTTTACTTAAGGTTATTACACTCTGTTTGGAGACTTGTATTTGCTAGCCATTATTGCATTCTTAGCTCCAGGCTTCCCAGAGTTACAGGTTAGTAGGTCAATAAAAATTGCACTGAAATGCTGGAATGGGCAGTCTAGAGTTTTAAATGCGGTTGGGGAATAACTAGGCAGTAATCAGAATGCTGAGGATTTTTTTTGAGTGCATTTTTATGCTGGTCATTGGTGATGAACCAAAAATACCTTTTTTTTTTTTCTTTGAATACCACAAATATTTTTCCATCTCTTGTTAAAGGAGGAAACAAATCATATAAGCTAAATACAGTATTCTCTTTCAGCATAAAGCAACTAATGCCCTTGGTTGAATTTACCAGGACTTAGTTCCTTTTGCTAGTGAACGCTGGGATTAATGCCATTGGCATTACATGGGGCTTGCCAGTAGCAAGAATAAAAATGTCATCAGGTTTCTGCTGCTCTGGATTTACATGTTGCTTTTAGAAGTTGAAATTTGCTGTGCTGTGGAGGGAAGCAGTATGGAAAAGCACATTATTAGGTTGCCGTTGCATTGCAAACCCTCCAATAAAATTTTGACTCATCCAGGTTAGAGAGCTCGTGGAGCTCATTGGGTCCCGGTGCATTCCGGGCGTGCGGAACGAGGCTGGAGCCTGGCGGTGCTGCCCTGCCTGAAGCCCTGCCTGCTCCAGGAGCGGCTGCAGCGCGTGGTGTAATCCCCATCCTGCCAAATCCGTGGAGCTGGTGATGGGCTGTGTCGGTGGAGCAGCCCCATTCATGTCACAGCGCACAATTTACGCGGTTAAAGTCAGCCATATGGTGTGTTCCCCCAGCTCGGTGGTGTGCTGGTCAGGGAGGATGGATTGGATGTTCAGCGCCGAGCTCTGATGGAAGCACGAAAAATATAAAACCTTCACAGTGGTTTCAGCATCTCTCATGGGCTTTCCCCTTTCACTGAGCATCATGGACAGGAAGATTACACACTTTAGCTCAGAAATATTTTATGTTGTACATTTTGGCTTTTTCAGTCTGGTCTCTTTTTTGGAGAATTTCCTAGGAAGGTTATTCCCACTTCAGCTTTTTCCCATCTGCATTTTTTCAGTTAATTTCATGTAGCAGGGACTTGTAGACAAGCTTTTCTTGCTGAAGTATAAATGTATGCTATGTAGTACTTCGTGTCGCCCTCTTTCTTAAGCAAAGAACACCCCTTTCTGTGATAATTATTAATGGTTAACTTTTCCTCCTGTGCCATGTAGGGCTGGTCACAACTGTTGTAGCGCATTACTGCTACACCACTGCTTGTCTCCACAGATAAATCCCCACATAGATAAGCCCAGCAGCAGCAGCCAGGTGTTGTGCATAAATCCACTTCTTACATTGATTAATTTTCCGTTTAAGACCCTGATTTTGCCACCAGTTAGACACCTGCTTAACCTTAGAGTTACAGCATTGAAATAGAGAGGCTACTCTGCATGCAAAGCTAAGTGTGTGTGTATCTGTTCACTTGTAGCTTGCAAAGACGTCCTGTACAAAAAACCCCAAAACAACCCAATCCACTTTTGCTTTGCTCCAGTTCCCCGGAAGTGCAATTCAATAGGTGCTCTTAGTGTGGTTATTTAGGTAAAATGAAATCACACAGAGTGATGGAGCTGGGACTGGTGTTTAAGACACAAGCATGGTTTTCCTGCTTTTGGCTGATGTTTCCATGGAGGTTTGAGCCCTTTTTTTCCACCTGAAACTGCACCATGGTGAAGTTGAGGCTGTCAGAGCAGTAATGAAGAATTGCCACTGCTCAGAAATCAGAGGATGAAAAGGCAATTTTAATAATATTTGTATAAGAACATCAACCAGAAGGTTGATGGTAGGGTATGCATTTATGCTTCCATTCTGAAGAAGGTCTGGGGGGATTATTCCAGCAGCAAAATTCTGTTTCTTGGTTCTAACTATTTGATATTCACATTTCATATAATGGAAACTCCTAGGAATGACCAAAGAATTGATAGTATTAGGACATTAGATGATGGATACAGTCTCAAGCTGATGTGAGTGGAATTTTAAAAAATATACATATAGTTTTGATATATTGAAATCATGTAAAGATTAAGAGAAAGACTGGGTGTTCTGCAGCAAGACTTATGTCAGAGACCCTCAAGTTGTTTGTTTCTTTGAGAATTAATGTTTCTTCTATACTTGAAATGAAAATGGGAAGGGTTTGGGTTTTTTTCATAGAGAATCTTTAAAGTACAGAAATTAATGGCTCATAAAGGAGAGTCAAGTACTTCTGCATCTTTTGGGGTGGTGTGTGCACTGGCTTTTCATATCTGAAACATAAATTATTCCTCAGAATAATCAATGCAAGTAAGATCCTGAAGGAAAAAACAAGATGTGGAAAACAAAGTTTGATGTATTACACAAACAAAGTTCTCAACACTTCTGTACTCTATGAAAGAACAAAAAGAAGCATTCTTCTTTTCCCTGTCTCTGTTTATAGGATTTCTCTTAAATCCATGTGGTTCCAAGTGTCTGAGCCAAACATACCCCAGTTGCTATCCATGTACATCTTTGTTCCACCTTCTAATAACTTCCCTTGCATTGTGTATAAACCCCTCTAAAAAGGCTCTTGGCTCCTGATGGCCTGTGTTGTTCTAAATAGACAATGCAGCTGCTCTCTCATTATGTCCACTTGAATCCTCTCAGTTCTTCTCTGTGCCAAGGTTTTACCCATGCTCTTGGTCTAAGCCACTACAGGAAGCTAAAATCCTTATCCCATTGTGTAGTTGATGATGATAAAGTAATTTGTGGCTGAGTATACCACATCCTTATTCTGAGTGTTTTTTTCTGAAGATGAGCTATATGCTTTAAGCATTTCGAATTGTAATTTCAGGTTTAATTGCCATAGTAATTTCTGTGGCAACAGACGTTGATCTTTACAGAACTTTTCTTCCATTTCTTTCCCTTTCTCCTTCTTTGAATTGATTGCCTGCGTACCTCTTCTCCGTGCCCTCTGTGTATGTCTGCATTCCGGTGGATGTTCCTGGTGTCACGTATAGGAACCAGCTGGCACTTTGTAAAATCATGACTTCAGTGACTTACTGCTCCCTGAAGAGCAGCAGTGTCCTGGCTGAGAGCACACCTGTGTGAAATGTGGTCAGAGGGGAATGTAGGCCAAACCCAGTGCAATAAATGCATCTTTCTGTTGCTTTTGGGAGAAGACCAGAGCTACCAGTGGAGCCACAGTAACCATGTGTTATGTCTTGGCCTGCTTGGCATCTGCACTACAGTGATTCCTGGTGCCTACCGAACATGAGATTGAATTGCAATCATTCCTGGTGGTGTTAATGGGAATCTGGCATGCCAACTTTCAAGCATATAAAAATATTTTTTCATGTAAATACCACATGTGGTGGTAGAGGGGACTGCTGGGAATGCCTCTGGTATCTACGCTCTAGATGGGTGTTTGTAGTACTTAACATAGGAACAATTTGCTCTAAGTTTTGCTGCAGGGCTCTCTCTCAAGTAACATTGGCTTAACTACCTCTTCTAGAGCTTGTATCCTGTAGATGAGCAAGTTATCCAGTCACCATTTTCAATGCTGCCTAATGGAAATGAATAATTATAGTGTTGTAGTATGTGGCTATAATTTGATTTTTTAAATTTTTTTTAAATGCTCGCTCTTGTTAAATAACTTTATGTACATTTGCTTTGTCACTAGCCCAGACAAGGAGCATTGGTATTATCAACTGACACGGCACAAATGAGAAAAAACTTAATTATTTGCTGTGATCCCTGATGGGTCCAGGACCACACCTCCACTTCATCTCCCAGCTGGCCCGAGAGGTTGCACCAGAGGTTCATGCTGGGCATGCAGCAAGGAGTCAACATCTGGGGACCTTGGATTTGTTCTATATCTGGGGTGCTCAGGTTGTCCTGGAGCACAACTGCAGGGGGGAATGAATGGTGGGCCCAAGACTTTAAACGTCAATGCAAGTCAAGTTTTCACTGAGAAAATGCCCCTCTTCACGTTAAATTTCCAGTGCAGATGAACCTAATGAATTAAAATATGATCACAAAGAATGTCTGTCTCCAGAACTTCACATTGTATGTGTGAAACACAGCTCAGCAAATGATGAGAGAATTAGACTGCAGGGTACAAAGAAAAATGAGGAATCGTTAGTCAGAGAGCAGGAATAGATTTGTTTTGATGTCAGGGCTTCTATTTATTCTCAAAGCCTGACATTTTCACTAGGTCTGATATCTGAAGAGTTGCTTCTAAACTTGTGAGACTCTGAGGCTGGCACTGTGTCTTGCAGTCCATATGTGATGGTAAGGGACAGGAGCCTACAAACGCTGATGTCACCTGGGAACCTTGGGCTGCCTCTGTCCAAACTCCCTATCTGAAACCCAGAAATTCCTAAAACATTCCAGGGTTTCCTATTCTGGACTCCATGTAAAGCATCTCCTGGTTTGAGCTAAGATTTGTAGGGCTTCATGGCTCCCTGATGAGGACTTAGGAGTTGGTTCCTGAGATTGCAGCTTCACAGAGAGTCAGACACTGGTTCTGGTGTTTCGATAGGAAAGACATGGCTGAACCAGGGAGAAGATGAGTGACAGTGTAGACCACGGTCAGTGTTTTCAGAGGATGAAGTAAAACCAAGGATGGCTGTTGTTTCTGAGCCAGGACAGACTGTAATAGACTTACATGGCAAGGGACTGGAACCAGGGGCAGCAGAACTCTAAGGAAGAGCAGAACTCTAAGGGGCAGCAGAACTCTTAAGAGGTGACCAGGGGAGAGGAGGGACTGAGAGATCAACATGATTTTAGCAGGTGAGGAGGAAGGAAATTGCCTTCTTGAATTTTTATTTGCTTCCACTTGGGAGAAAATGGTGAAGTTGTGTTCAGGAAGAGAACTGCTGGTTTGCAGGAATGAAAGGCAGAAAATACTGAGCTGCAAAGGGATATTCTAGTAAGTTTGAAAAGATGAGTTAGAAACGTGTCAAAACTAAAGGAATAAAAAAAATGCAGTGGAACAGCCTGTTCAGTCTTGAGATTCGTAATACAGGTGTTGCAAAGTGTGAAAGAAGGAGTGAAGAAAGATATTAAGATCTGCAACAGCTTATATTTTAGTGAGGGGTAAAACCAAGTTGTAAAACTGTAGGAGAGAAAGTGTGGAAACATGTTAGAAATCTTTTATTTTTCTGGGCCTTGTTTTCTGGGGTAGAGCTACTTGCATCAAAAAAGTAATCAAATTGTTCATAACTAGTTAAAAATATTTTTCTTTAAATCCCATGCTCATAATTTATTGGTGTAGTGTGCACCATTAAAGCAAATGGTGGCAGTGGTCCCTGATGGATTTACTTCACAGAATAATGAACACATGCTTTATTATTTACTGTGAATTTCGTTGTCTGATGCTGGCTTTTGTGTGAGGGTGGAGGTTGGATAGTTTGGGATGTATCAATATGTGAGTTTATCTCTCCCTTGTCATGTAAAGGCTTTTCTAAGAGAGGTATTTTTAGCAATACTTAGATAAATATTGTTAGAGTCTGGATTAATCTCCTTAACATCTTCACTCGGCAGCATGTAGCTGTGATAGTCTTAAGGACAGTAGGCAAGACAAGGTTTTCAGTCATGGGTGTCTCTTACGAGATTAACACAGGAAAAGAAGTCAGGCTTTTGGCACACAAACCCTATTGTCCATCCTTTCAATTCTGTTAATCTCCTCTTTTATGGTGGCAGCTTGGACCGCATATTTTTGAGTCAGATCCAAGGTAGTTGAGCCATAACTTGGTTTGTTTAGTAGTAGCTGGATCAAACCTCAGTGTGAGGCATGTAATAAATAGTTCTGGTGTGTTTTGCTGCAATTTTCTGCTGATATAACTATATAAAGGTAACAGGTGAATTAACGAGAGCTGTTGTTAGATGTAAAATATAAGCCATAGTTCCAGCCAGGCATGGATTTATTGATGGCACTGGGGGGATCTAAGCATGGCATGGTCCTCTTCCCTCCAGTCACCCCAATCAATATTTCAGATGCAGAGCTCCTACATGACAGGATGAAATCATAGCCCTAGAGCTGAGTTTCTCTTCCCATTCAAAGCAGTTGTGAATTTCTCTCTGCCTGCAGAAAACTTGCCCCTTTTTGTTGTTGGGTTGTTGTTTTTCTTTTACAGTGCTATTACAAATTATCCCATCAGTGAGGTCTGGATAGGATATGTGAAAGCTCCTTTCCCAAATGGTGAGGCACTCAGTCAACCAGTGAAATAATTTGGATTAAGACTGCATTGAAGGTCTTAATTTATTCCTTTGACTGTCTAATATATGGTGTAAATACGTATTTCTGAGATACTGCATCTCCTGCTTCATAGAGAAAGCTGCTCGACACTGCTAATTTATTAAAAACAAGGAACAGGCATGTATTGATATATTTTCAATAAATACAACTTAAACATCTAATTTCCTCTGTAAGAGAAAGAAGCTTTCATCTCTGGAAAATCATATAGCACTCGAAGGACTGTTGAAGGTTGTGACTAAGGTTACAAGGAGGCAGACCAGGGTGACTGGAAATGATGTTAGGGCTTTCCCGGGGCTGCCCTTGAGGGGATGTGCCACCTCTCCCTGTCCACCCCAAAGGGACGGCTGTACCATCCTGACAAGGGACCTGCAGGGGTCAGAATTGGATCATTTATTGTGAGCAAGAGAAAATGCAGGAGAAAACACAGTCTTGACCTACTTGTTATTTATAGTAATTCATATTGGTTTAAAAGCCCGAAAATTGCCTGCTTTGCTTCAATTTGAATGAGCTGGCCAGTGGAGCTGTTGGGTTAGAGGATCTTCAGCAGGAAAATGGGGCTACAGCAGCACAGCCTGCTGTGAATCCCCTGCACAGCCTGCTGGGTCCCAGCTCTCCCAGGCAGATCCTCGTGAGCTAAGGAGGAGCTGGATTACAGATTCCCAGTGGAAATGACAGGATGGAGACACAGACACACATCAATAACAGTGATTTCAGTCTATGAGCTAAACTGAATTTTAAAGTTGTCTCAATAGCCTGTGTTTAGGCACATGCCTTGTTTTTCAGTTCTCTTCTGCCAATAGGCATAGAGGTTTTTGAATGAGGCCATCACTGATTTGTGGGTGCTCAGAGGATAACAGGCTAAGGGCCAGCCCAGTGCCTCAGACACACTCGAGTTTGGTTTTGTAGTGCACGTTGAGGTACCAATGCTTTAGTCAAATCCTTCAAGAGGCAGTTTTTCTGCAGTCCCCAGTAGACCACACCCAGCCTTGGTACAATGTGGCCCTGGGGAGAATTTGGCTTTTGACTGAACATAGACCTTGTCTGTACAACTCTATCCTTCCTGGGTAGTCTCCATAAGCCATTCAATAAGAATTGCTGGTGTGAAAGAAGGACTTTTCCAGAAAAACTGGAGAAAGATACACAGAGAAAGAGAGATTATCCACTGGAGAATACCACTGAGTCACAGAATTGTATGGTTGGGTGAAATACCAACCTCTGCAATGGTGGAATTGTGTATGTACTTGAGGTGTATGTAAACTCCAGCTTTCTTCCTTATAAGCAGGTTTCTACTTGACTGAAATCTTCCTACTTTTTGAATACTGTTCTGGATGGAAGACATATTTCTTCAAAAGTTTGAGTGTCATCAATGACCTGTGACTGCATTTCCACAGGAACTCCTCTGTGGCTGGCAGTGGAAGTTGCCACATGCATTTGCAATAATGAACCTCTGGCTCCTTTGTGTCTTACCTTTTCAGGGAAAAATCCTTCATAATCTCTGAGCATTCATAAAAAATGATGATTTTGTCAGACTGTATTAGAAATCACAGCTTTTGTTCAGGCTAGCTATACGGGATAAAACCCTTCAGAAAGGATAAATTTCAGTTAGTGAAATGTGACAGTTAAATAAGATTAGAGATTTCCTCTTCATCTGCAAGCATTTACCTGAGTATTTCTATCATAATAAGTCATAAAATATTTTCTGTTAGGAGATTGGATGGTTTGCACATTGATATTCTAGATAGCTGTCTATTTTTACATGTTTTTATGCTCTTTTTGACAGGTTATAATAATAATTATCAACATGAGGACAGTTTATAAAGGTCTGTATTATCCAGGTCTGTAATAGTGCTGTAATAATGTCATATCAGCTTTGCTCCCAACAAAACCAACAAATATTTTGCTGTGGCTAATGTGCAGCGACATTCTAGAGGTTGATAATTATGACTGGTGCCACTGACTAACCCTCTAAAAGTAGCATTTTGATTTTTTTTGTGCTGCACTGGGATGGCGGCCAGTTGGCCTCTGAAGATAGTTTCCATAGCTACTGTCCTACAGAGAAAGAAAATGCTGCCACAGCATTTTTCCTTTGCACCTTTATAGTTTTTATGCAAGCTGTCAAGACAATTAATTTTCATCAGATGTATTGGTTATTAGCTGACGAATGCAGGGGGCCATGGGTTGGTACATATGATGAAAAAGAGCATTGAACTAAGTAAAACATCAAGAGATTTCTTTATGTACACAATATGAATGCATTTCAGATTTACAAAATCCCATTACTGCAGCATCTGATATGCCAGAATGCAATCTATGCTCAAATGACAAGGTCCTGAGACTGCTCAACTTTATTTCTGAGAATAAGCACGCCTGGCACTGACTTCCACTGTTGTTTGGTGTTGGATGTTTTGATCTAGAATTTTAATTCCTTTTAAAAGTTAAATGAAAAAAAAAAAAAAAGCCTTGCCTCTCAGAAAGGCTCTCAAACTTTGACTAGTTTAAAATGAAGACCAGTGTTTTGTGCCTTCGTGTGTAGAAGGGTATAAAAAGGGCAGTAAATACTAGAGCAGTGTGTTGTGTAGCAGTAAGCATTGAGTATGAGATGATTTCTTGTGGTTGGCATGGCTCATGTCTTCATTTCTTTCTGCAGTGAGGCTCAAGGCACGTTGTTTCAAAGTTGGGGCTGGTTCTGGGAGTCATTAATGTGGTTCTATTATCAGCTCAAACTGCACATTTCCTCTAGAGTGCTGAGGTAGAAATAAGTGTTTGAGTACTCAGATTGTAATATTTGAGCAATCTGCGAAAATTTATGACACATTTTCTCATTTTGTGTAAAATAACGGGAGGGGCTCTGTCTGCTCCCGATAGTTACTGATCCAGCTGCTTTAACCTCTTCAGAGATTATAATGTTGGCTCTCCCCAGGTTTGTCCTCTTCTGTGACATCCAGGGACAGTACACAGATGCTCCTCTGACCATAACCATTGACTTCAGGATCAAACCAAGTTTGCTGAGGAGAGCCATCACCAAAACACATATATTAGAATTGGTGAGAGCTCGACTTCAGCAGTGTTAAAATCCTTTGTGGAAATACAGGAGGAGAGGATGTGGAGGGAATTAATACAGGCATAGAGAGGATAGGCATTGGGGGTACAGTTAAATAGGTTAAAGCATGGCTCTGGCCTTCAGTGTGAGTGCTTGGTGGCTGGCCAGGGAATTCCTGGGAAAATCCTGACCATTGAGGAAGGAGCAGATTTATAACCTAAATGAAAGAGTGTGACAGTGGCTGGAGATCTCTACTGAAGAGGAGATAAATAGACAGAAAGTCTGAAGAGTCAGAGGGAATTGTGCTTTGTGGCCGGGCCAGCATTTGATTCCCCCCCTTCCCAGTAAAGCTCTCCGTGTCTGGTTTTGGCTGGCCAGCTGGGCACTGGCAGAGGGGCTGCGTGCCCCAGGCTGCTGCAGCTCAGGCTCAGGGATCGCAGGCTGGCAGCAGAGCAGGGACTGTAATTAAAATCCCATCTGGGGATGGGATTGTGGCTGGCCCTGGAGGAATGTCCCGCAGGTCCTGCTCACCACTGGGGCTTCCAGCAGGTGCCCGAGTCATGCTGAGTCCCCGGGAGCAGGGCTGAGCCTCTGGGCTGCCAAGGGCTGGTGAGCCCCAGGCTGGAGTCATTTCTAAACCCTGCTGATCTCCAGCTCCAGCCACCCCGCTCCGGCATTGTCCTGCCCTTAGAAATCCAGCCTGGCTGTTTGTCTGGGGGAACTTGGCTGATTAAATACATGTCAGTGGAAATGGGCTGACTGAAACCAGCCATCTGGCTGCCTGTTTAAAGTCTTAAATTGCTGCTTGGTATGATGGGCATCATTTCCTAGTGGTTTTAAATACTTTTCTTCATTAATACTTTTGACACTATCAGGTACTTGCATGTATTTACTTAGAAACATTTTCCTCGTAAAAGGAGAGTTGATTGGTATTGTTGCAGGGAATGCTCCAAAAGATATTGCTGCTTTTAAAGAAAACGTTTCTTTGGGAAACCTTGTAGACCGTGACCTGTAGGTAAGGGAAAATGAAAATTATTCCCTACGTAGAAAATAAATTGTTTTCTCTATCTGTCACTTGCAATTCTGAGAAATTGGAAGCTCAGGATTTTTAAACAAAGCCATAGTTTTTATAGGTGCATACAGAAGCACTGTCTGTATGTAGGTACAGTTTTTCATAATGTTTTCACAAGACAGTGCTGGGGGAGAGTACCTGTTGACAGACCTCATGTACCTTGAGGGTTTTTCCTTTTCTATCCTTCCCTTCCCTTTATATGAGACGGGGGAAAAAAGCAGCAGCATGCTGACTAAAATAATTTTGGATTTAGCATGTAGCTGTATTACCATCTAACACACTGGGACCTTGTGGGGATGCCCAGAGCTGTGCAGACAGAGGCCAGGGAAGTGCTGCTGGTGCAAGACTTTACCTTTGTGGCCAGAGCCAGCAGCAGCCAAGGCAAGACCTCTGTGTCTGGGTCATGCCTTCTCACCAAAAATGTTGATGAATATGTGGGTATTTTGTGCAGGGAAATGTCTTGGCATTTCATTTCCACGTGAAATTAGATTATGACAGATTTCAGTGGCAGCTGTGAAAAATGTTTTTGTGGGATGTGCAGTAATGAGCAGGTACTGGTTTTATAATACATGCAACCTAAAAACATATGGGTTTTTTCTGCTTCACTAAAAAAATCCTTAACTTGTCTTCTAGATAACCTCCAAATGGCAGATGAAACTAATTAAGACAATATCTTGTTAAGGAAAATGTGTCAACATGGTATAAATCTTAGCATATCAAAGTCTGCTGGTTCTTGCTGCCTGGTGAAAGAGGAGAAGCAATTCTATTCTGCTTTGGGGACCTTTGGGAAGGAAAGTGAACACAAACCTCTCCTAGATATTGATCTGCTGAGTTGGGAGCAGCTCTGAGCACCTGTACAGTAACTTGGACAATTAGTAACATATATCCTGTACAGACAAGTGCTGTCAGCTCTTTATGCACTCCTGTAAAACACTGTGAAGAGCCGCAGTTAGAATTTTGCTAATGAACCCTGGAATGGTGGAGTTTGTTCTGTTGGCTTTCTCTAAGAAAATTGCTGGTTATTGGGGGTAGATGTTGATGTGGGTGCATGTTGCAGCCTCATTCTGACCCTTTTATGATTAAAATAAGGTAAGGAAATTAAGGTAAACCTTAGGTTTAAGCAGAAAAAATTCAAGATACCCTTGTATGAATTTTCTGTCAGATGTTTTGATCTTATATATACTAAAGGCATGGCCATGTAATGATGCTGGAGATTTATCTACAGAATTAATTACCAATTTTATATGCCTGCTTTAATTCCTACTCTAATAATCTGGATACTTAAAGTGTGGTTCTCCTTTATGATCTCTAATATCAAAGTAACTTAAAATCAAGATTAGGGTCACTTACTTAATTGGAAAATGCCCTTTATTGGATTTATTTTCTTGTTACGGCTTTTGACTGGGGAATTAAGTTCTGAAATAATCAATATCTTGATTTGAAATGGAGCTTTTCCTGATTCTATAAATGAAGTAATACTTGTGGTGATGCTGTGTGAGCACTGTGTGATTTTTATTTTGCCTTCTGCCAAAGGTGATGTAGCTGGCTGTGGTGATGACTGTAATAAGTTATTTCAGAGCACAGTTCATTACCCAGATACAATACATCTGCTGTGGAAAATGGAAGGAGCTTTATTCAAACATTAGATGATTTCAAAACATGCCATTTGTTGCTGAAACTGGAGAAATGTAGAATTGCCTAAGTGTCTGGTTGACATTTGAACTGCTGAAAACATTTCCATTTTAATACTTCAGACAGTTAGTATTTCTTAATCTGCATTTAATATGTTTGGAAATGCCTGAACACTAACACATCTTAATCCTGTTCATCCGTATCTTTTAAATGACTTGTTTTGTTTGCTGAAGTTGAACTTCCATTGAAGTTGATGCTGTTTGAGCTTTGAGAAATTGGCCTCTCCTTCACAGAGCAGAGCTGGCTGATGTCTTTGGGGAAAACGATTCAAAATGCCCCAAGAGGGTTTAGTTTGTCTGGGGTTTCTTGAAGGTGTTTTCTTCCCTGATTCAGGTTTTAAACAGAAAGCTGTTTTCTTAGATTGTGTTTACTTGTAAAAGGATGACAGTATGCTTTTTTTGTAATAGCATTTTCAGTAACATCATGAATATCTGGAAGAGTTCTAAGTAACAGTTCTGGCCCAGCTTTGTTGAGCTGTACTAACTGAAAGGATAGGCAATACCCAAATTTCACCTGGTAATGTTTTTTCATTTAATATTCAGAGAGCAGGGCTTGAAGATGTACTGAGGCAGGTTCAGGGCACCACATGTTGAGTTTTTTAACTGAGCTCAGTAAAACAACTTGAGCAACGCAAGGGGATCTTGTGCCTGTTGCTATTCAGTCTTCAACTGAGATTCGCAGCTGTTTTATTCCTAGTTGTGATTTGACTGTATATGAATTTAAACAGCTTCATAAATACAGAAATACTGTCGTTGCCCCACTGATACGTCTGGATTTCATTTTCAGTGTTGTTAAGTGTTCCACTGGCATATTACATGGTAAAAGTGTCATTGATAACTTAGTTTCTCCATCTCTACGTGAACATGTTGGGAAGCGTTTTGCATACATTACCATGTGCTGCTCCATGATTCAAAGTGACAGCGGTAATTTCTCTGTTGGAATTGGGCTGTGTGCGTGGTGTGCGCTCAGTACAAACACTGCTCTTTGAGGAGCGCTCTCAGCCTGGGCTGAGCTCCCTGTAGAGCCACGTCCTTGCAAAAGCAAAGCTTTTCGTCTCCTCTTCTAGGCCTACTGAGACAGCAAAGCTTGGGTTTGAGGTTTCAGTTAATCATCTAATTTGTCAAAACACATAATCAGCCAGAGGCCACTGCCTTTGACTTTATCTAGTCCTTTATAGACAGACTGATAGAAGAAACAATTATATCATTAGCATGGAACTGATTTTATTGCTGTGAGGCTGCATGAATATGAATTCGTGTGTTGGGTTGCTGAAGGATACTTGAAAGTGATTTTCAACATGCCGCTTTTTTGTTTCTGGCATGGTGAGACGTGGTGTAGATAACATTAATTTGTTTAAGGCACACTCAAACACGTTCCTTAGCCTGGGGGAGGACTGGGGGAAGTCCAGCAGTTTATAAGTTTTTCCAAGAAAGTTTGTTACAGCATTACTTTAAATTTAAAAAAAAAAATCCCTGTTATTGGCTTTCATCTATTTTTCTCTTCGCAAAACTAGTAGCTTACCCAAGTCTACAGAAATTTATAGGAAAGTTGGAATTACCTTCTGTCTCAAAATATTTGCATTCAATAACATTCCTGAAACTGAAAACTAAATGCAAATTATTGCCTGTTGGTAAATCTTAAGAATGTTGATGTAGACATTTAAAAATTGCTTTCAGAAAGTAATTATATAATTTATTTTATCTGTCACTTCCTTAAAATCCAGTTGGAGGGCACCTCCAGGGGCTGTATCAAAAGTGCTCTATCCAAAAGTGTAATCTCACTGTTCAGATTATTTGATTTTCTGTAAAATGATGTGAGAAGAAATTCTCTTGTATCTCAGGTGGTTTGGTAAAGGAGAGCACTGATGGCTTACAGCAGAAAAAATTACTCCAGGGCCCTGGTCTGAGTTTCAGCTGCTTTGGCCTTAAAATGGAGATTGTTCCAAGCAGAAATGTGTCCACCTGACTGAGCACTATTTCTGGGTCTTACCAGAAATGTACTCTTGATGGTGCAAAATGAGATTACAAGAAAAAAAAACAAAAAGAAAACTATTTATTCAGTAAAGGACTCTTTCTGACCAACTTCGATCCTTTTCTGTATTTTCTCTGTGATTTGTTAACAATTTGTACCAGAACATCTAAATATTGAACGATTGTGTAATGCAAAAAAAAAAGTCAAGAGAGAGGGTTGCAAGCAAAGCGTAAAATCGTTTTGATCTTGTTTCTTATCCACATGATTTTTTCAAAGTATTTCAGTGTTCAATTAGAACAGGACACGAGTGACATCCGGAAGGTTACAGAGTTTGCAATAAATATAGCTCAGAGAGAAAAAAAGGCATAGCAAGTGCAGCCTGTTAAGAAAACCAGAAGTCCTCACGCTGTGGGCTTTCTGGATGGATAGAAACACATCACACTGTGTAACACCTTCCTTTAAAAAGAGATTACAAAGAATACCAGGAATTGTTGTGATGATCTGGGAACAAAGGACTGGAAAACAGAGGTAAGAGGTCAGCCAGTAATGAAGCAAAATCAGGTATCTTCTTTGAACTGTAAGAGCAAAAGTGAAAGGCTTTGTAGAGAGCAGGGAGGAAAATCTTTCTAAACATTCTCACAAACAAATGAGAACTGGGTGTATCTCTTGGGCAGAGCCAAAGGAAAGCTAGTTATGAAGAAAGCAGTGGGATCTAAGAGTTTGCTTGAGCTTAGTGTCCAAAACAATGTATTTGGGGTTTGTGCTTTACTCCCCATTTTCCTTCAGTCATGTGTTTCATCCTTTTCAATTTTTTTTTTTTTTGCCGGGGGGGTTTGAAGAAATCCATTTCTGCCTTTTTAGAAATACAAGAGGTGGATTAGGGGTGTGTTTCTGGGATCTCTGGTTTACAGACCCAGTTGCCTACGGCCTTCATCACTCTTGCAAATTCGTTGGGTTTCTAAAGATGGTAATTTACTACCAGGATGTGGAATCATCACTTTGCATGAATGTTACCCACAGAATGTAAAAGTAATTAGGATTAGGACCAAACAAAGGCTTTCTGGCTCTGGTAAAAGGTTTGTGTGAAGGAATAGGTGCTGTGAGAAGCAATAGTAGTGTACTGACATTTCTTGCTCTTAGTTTGTGTCTGGGTAATTTTGGTTATGAAAAATTGTTTCTGTGATTTTCAACTTTACGTGAAACAAGAGTTCTGACTTCATTTTCATAGAGGACAAGCATATAAATTTCAGCTAACACCCTCTCAGACAGCCTCAGGGGATAAGACGGAAGGAGTGAGAATTCTTTCGTGCTTTGATGCATTGGTTGGGAAAGTTACACTCCTGTTAAGTGTGATGCATTTTATGTTAATAAACAAAAGATCATTAACTGAAGACTGAAGTGCTGCCAATCCTGAATCTTTCATGAGCAATAAATTCTCATTAAAAACCCCTTAGGGAAATGCATGTCCTTTCAAAAGAATTTCCACTGCACATCATCTCCATGTGACAGATCTCCAGAGAAAAAATATATATGAGGAAAAGTGATTGGGGGAATTTGTTAGCTCAACTTCCAAGTCCTTTGCAAAGAGAAAACCTTGTTTCCTTGTTTCTTCCTTTGTTTTTCATTTTCCAAGGTCGTCTTACATCCAGGCTCAGTGAAAAAAATAATTCACTTCTGCTAGAAATGGCTGAAGGGGTTTGAGTCACAAACCAAAGAATTCATCATATAGCAGGAGATAGATATCTTCTGGATTCCAAATATTTACTTAAGAAAAAAACCCCAAAACTAACACAAGTAAACAGTACAATAAAAATGGTATAAATCTGTATGCTGTAAGGATCTGATACTGCAAATCATCCACAACACCCCAACAAGAAACACAAGAGCTGAGACTCAGTCTAGTCTAGAGAATGGCTTGACCCAGATTAAAACTGAACAGCAAACAAAGAGAGATGAGAATTTACTCACAAGCTGGGAGACACTGCTGGGAGCAATTGCACCGAGGAGGAGCAGCTCTGCTTGCCCTAACAGGGACACTGTGCACAACGTACAGCTGGCCTGAAATCTGGAGTAGAGCAGAAGTGCTGAACGACATGCTCAGGGCAGGCAAGATGGGAGCGGTGCCCTTACACAGAGCTGTTCCTATCTGGCCCTTGCTCTGTCTCTTCTTTCATGAATGAGCATTAAAGAAATAATCAATTGATAGCTCTATAAGCAAAGGCTCTCCATTCACATCTCTGCGGTTGCTTTCCGTGTCACAAGTCACAGAAATAAAAACCTGACCCATTTTGGAGCAACATCTGCTTCAGCAGCATCTTCCTTGTGTTGGTGACTGATGTGTCGCCAGACCCATGTCAGCTCTGTTGAACAGCCAAATGTCACTGGCTCTGGTGCTTCCAGCAAAGAGAGCAGGTGTATTTGGGGATTAGGACCAAAAAAAGCATCTTGTGGGCGTGTGAAATGAAGAGTGGCAGTTTGTGTGTGTTGGGAATAAGAGAGATTAGAAGGTGGTGATTTTACACTGTTGTCTCTCTCCATAGCTGCACTTCCATGTAGCAATGACCCTGTGCTTCTTTCTTAACTTTGAACTCAGCTGCACAATCAAGCTGAACTGGGAAGTTTTGGGCAACCTGTTTTATGGTCTTATCATCCCATAAAGAAGTTCCTGGACCATAAACTCCTGGACCATATACGGCTATGGTAGGATCAGGTGAATTAGTAATGTACCAGAGGGACAATTTGCTTTCTGGTGCTGACCTGTTCTGGAGAAGGTCATATGATGGCTCTGAGGATGCTGTCAAAAACCAGATAAACACCACAATATGTTTTAATTTGAAAAGTGCAGACAGTAGGCCTGTGAAACTATCCTCAGGAAAAAATTTGGTACCTTTTAAGGGCTTTGATTAAACAGGCTTTCATTAGTGTAAAATATTTTTTTAAAGTAGCACCTGAGAAAAAGAGCAAGTGATAAATTTTTTAGTAGAGGATGGGGATCTCTGTGCAACAGCTGTCTATATTGTGATGTAAAGTTTCTTTTGCTGAATTAATATTCCAAACTGACTTTTATTAGTCCTTTCCTTTTTTTTCCTGTTTGAACACTGAGGTTTTCAGTGATGATAATTCTTTGAGAACTTGGCAGCTTGCCTAATTGTACAAGTTCCCACTGTCTGCTTCTTGGATTGCAACTTATTGGCAGAAATAATACAGCATTAAATATAAATATTACTGTTATTGGAACATTAAAATTGATAAATCAGTCACTTATGTCAAGAAATTCCAAACTACAGCAGTGTGAATTTTTCAAATTGCTTTTTCTCTATTCTTTATGGTATGGATCTCAGAACAGAGAGGCCTATGGTGAATGTACCACTTTTAATAATAACAAATTTTGTGGGATGGATCTGGTGCTCATTTAGTTTTAGTAGTCGGTTTTAATAGTTTACCTGGAATATATTGAATCAAAAGGTTTTAACAGGGAGCAAATCTGTGCAGGATTTGGCCCTGCTAACACCTTAACTCTGCTTTCTGATAAATGCAAGGTTTACATTAAGCATGGACTATTTAATTTGTAACATGAAAACTTGTACTTTACATGTATTTCAGAGTTCAGTATTCTAGTGCTGTTCACTTGGTGTTTCTTAGCACTTAGGTTTTGGTGTTTCGTGCTTGAGGCTGCATTCAGGTTGAGAGCCAGGTGTAACTCCCTTCATTGCCTGCTGCAGTTTACTGCTCTGTGTTTGGGCTGTTTTTAAAAAGAAATCTGGAAGTATCTCTCACTACTCTGCAGACTTTAGAGATGGTTAGGAAAACATGTTTTTTTTTCCTTCCATTTTTGTCTTTCTAGAAAAACTCAGCTTTTTTCCCACACCCGTTTTCTTCTTCCACCTGAAATCTCAGATCAAAAGAAAGGCTTCAGAGGAATATATCTGAAAAAAAATGCAGTTGAATGCATAATTTCATGAATAATGGTCATAAAGTGAAATGTTCCAGGAGATTTGTAAAATGATTGGTTGGTATAATTCATAATTATCTCAATGATTTGGCATTGTATCACACAGACATTAATCTTTTATTCTACAACTGAATATGTGCGTAATGGGGGAGAAATCACTTTATTTTCCCTATTTTTTTCTTAGTCAAGAAACTGCATTGATTGTAATGGTTGATACCATCTCCATGTCTTGCTTGGTGGCTCTACTTCTTGTCATTCTAATTATTCACAGTTTACTAATGAAAATTATTTAAGGATCTGCATTTATAAAGCTTTTGCTCTTCACTTGCTCGTTTTTCTACATCACCAAGGTTCAAAACCATCTCGATATTCAAGAAAAAAAACAACCCAACGTTTTAAATTTTGGGTCTAGACTGCCTTAACTATGTTTGCCTAAATATGCACAAAATTTGAAAGGTGGGCAGTGTTGTGGAGTCAGTGCTAATAATGGAAGAAGACACTCCAACATTAATAAATAGATATATTTATAGATAAATAGATATATTTGAAATGTCTGAAATACCAGTGAATCATTAAATGTGCAGCCTTGCACTCATAATTTCAGTGCTGAAAACAATAAATATCAATGAAATAATAAAGATTGCCAGCGTGAGAGAAGATTCTTGTGTTGAAAATGCATCACTGCCCACTGCTGTGCTGGTGCTCAGAGGAGGGGAATTACCCTGCTCAGGTGCCCAGCTGACCTTGGCTGCTGTGCCTATGCTGGGAGAGTAATTTGTCATGGAAACAATTCGGGGATAATCTGCCATGGACTCCTGATAACCTTTCCTTTCTAATTTCTTTGCCATGACTGTCCCACTTTTTTTAAGCCAAAGACAATGTTTTTGCTTTTATAAAGAAGGCTCTGCCCTCATGATGTTCTTCTCTTTGCCTCCTCCTTTCTGACCTATTTTTCCATGATTTCTTCCGTGGCATTTCTTTCGTATTTGGTGTCTTGTTTGGACACTTCTGGAAAGTAACTAGATGGTTGTCTTTGAACTTCTTCGGATTAATATACATGAAAATCCACTGGAAATTGGTGAGGAGCCCATGATGATTGCTGATACGTATTTTAGATTATAATTATAATATTTTTTTCCTTGCTGTTAGTGTCACCCAAAGAAAATACAGTTTAAATAAGTTACTACCTGTTTTGCTTGTCTGGATTTGGCAGAATCATGTCTTATAGAAGAGGAATTTAATGTAAACTGTATTTTCTGTGGGCTTATCTTTTATTACCAATAAATTAGCTGTGAATAGGAACCTGTTCCTTGCTGGTGGCTCGTCCTATCTTTCCTGCTTCTGCCTGACAGCATTAGTACTTTCCTTATTGTAACTCCAGTCCTCACAATTATTGAAAAAGCAGTTAAATAAAGCCCGTACTTTGCTCAGCTTTAAATTTGCGCCGAATATTTTTTGTGCAGGATGATTCCTTTATTGCCAGGCTCTGAAAGCCCAGTTCCACAATTCTCTGACATTTATGGAGCGCCGTCGCCGTACGCGAGGGTCGGGGGAAGGAGCGCCGCTGAGCGCCGCGCCCGCAATCGGAGCTGAAAGAGGCGCATGAGTTCACTGCAGCCATTCCACCCTCGGCTCTTCCCCTGTCAGATCTCATCGACTCGATGGGGTCAAGCCTGGTCAGCACTCGGATGGGAAACCTCCCTGGAAAACCGAGAGCTGAGGGAAGCCGGGCGCAAACTGTGTCTCTCTGCACAAACTAGCGCCCTGCCCCTGGGTCAGTTGTTAGCACCGTGCTATGTTTGATCCGTGTTTAATGGGGATTAGTTGTGGTTTATTCTGGTTCATTGGAAGAACAATGCTGTGGCTACAAGTTATGATATAGGGGGGGAAAGTTAAGGAGAAGTAATTTTGGTAGGTGGTAGGGAAGGAGTGGTTCCAAAGAGATTTGGGAGGCCTTGCAAATCTGGGTTCTTAGTCTCTGTCAGGTTTCTGTTTGCTTTTTCCCCATGAGAACAAAGTATTTATTCACGTTCTGAATCTCACAGCAGCAGTGTACAGTGGAAACTTGGTTGGGATTTTTCTGCTCCAAAGTAGCATCCAGAAGGGAGGGAAGGACTCGCTCTCATATAGCTTGGCCACTCTGCTTGGCCACAGTCACCAACACTAAAACAAATGTTCGTTGTATTTTCAATGCTTGACTTTGTCAGTGCTGATTTTCTGGCTTTATAAATAGTGAAAGTTATAAAATGAGAAGAAAGGCTGTACTTCACTTTGTGGCACAGGACTGATTGCTTCTAAATGAAATTGCTTCAGAGTGAACATTTCCAAGACAGGAAGAAACATGAAGAAAACACATTGCCATTCATGAAAAAGGCAGGTAGAGGAATGAATGAGTAACTTGGGAGCTTCATACCTATTGAATTTTGTTGTGTGGAGAAGTAATACTTAGAAAATAGGAAAAGTTTGACTCTTCAAGTGTCAGTGTTGAGGCTTGTTGAAAATGCAAGAGCTGTCAATGCATGCTGGCAGGTTTTGGGGCTGAGCAGGACAGGAGAGAAGAGTGGCAGGGTGCATGGAGCCCTTCTCTTCCCAGGGCATCATGGGCCTTAAGGTTTGCTGAAGCATTAACTTCAGTTTCAGATAATGTTTCTGAGATATTTTCCATTCCTTTTAGGTCTCGAATGTGTTCTTCATTAAAGATAAAATCACTTTTCTTCATTAAAACAGTAAAATTACTAATTATCCCTGAAAATATATCCTGATTCTCTATAGCTTAGGCAGATGGATATATTTCAGCACATTTTAACTTTATTCAGAAGCTAATTTAAGTAATATCTTCCCTTGTTAGATGGAGATGCAAAGCCCTAACAGCTTCTGAATGCGAGGTTTCCAAATAAAAATGAAGATCAAAGTTTGGGAAGCTGAAGTTCACTGCTAGAGTTTTCGGGTTTGTTGTATCGATGTAAAGTAGCAATAGAAAAAGAAAAACTGAGATAAATGGAGCCTTTCATGTATCCAGTGTAGCTTTTATTGTGGTGCTTGATCTGAGGAGATGTGTTCCCACATCAGCATTTGTTCAGAGTTAGGGAAGGCTAGGGGCTTGTGATAGAATTGACTTCCCTGCTGTTGTCCCTGTGGATGGGGAGAAGCTGGAGCAGCGCAGATTTCTGGTGGAGCCCTGAGCTCTTACTGCCATCTGATACAGGGTTTCTTTTGTCTCCTCCTTGAATGAGTCGAAGCTGATGGGAAAGGGGAGTGAAGGAAAAATTTTGGTTTAAGGAGAGTTCAGAATTTGCAGAATTATTTAGCACATTTATGTTTTTCTTGGACTAAATGGGCTTTCCTCAAACTGTTGTTTTTTAGAACAAGCTACTGCAATATCTGCCACCGATATTGAGACTTGAAATGTATCTTTCTTCCATCCACACACTGACTGCTTGTGTGCTTGGTTCCGTCTGGAAAGGATATAATTGGATCCTTGTTTGGCTTCTTTAATTATTTCTTTGCAAAGTCCTTGGCTGGGAATTTTGCCACTTGCAATACAAATATTCAAACCTGTGAGCATAAACTGTGCTTTCAAAGAGCATTTTTGTAAACCTTTTATCATTTGGAGGTTTTTCAAACAAGAACATGAGACCTTCTCAATGAACATGCTTTAATTTTTTTAATCCCTGGAGAAGATTTTGTTTCCTTGCAGGTTGGCTGTAGTCGCTAATTAACTTTGTTAATTAATCATGCTATAGGGATGAAACATGCTTGATTAAAAATAAATAAAACCATATAGCAACAAAGTGATGCTACTGTTTTTTCCTGGTTAAAAGCAAAGATTAAAAAACCAGATTAACTTTGAAGCTGCATGTCAAATGTTCTTTGCATTCGAAACATTTGAAAGGCTAAAGCAGCTAAAAGCTTATTATTTTTGCAGGTCAGTCATAGTAAAATGTTTATTCAGTTGTTTCACCATGTTAAAAATGGGGGTTATGAGGAGTCGCTGAAGGTGCTGCCTTAATCAGAACTGACTGAGATGGTGGATAATAACCAGAGGGTTGATTTGGTCATCCTTAGACATGAAGGTCCTTGTTCTCTCTTGTCATCTCTCTCATGTGAAAACTTCCACCACTGCAAATTAGTTTTAAATGCTGTTGGCTAGTGAAGGGAGTCTGACCACGTTCCTTGCCCATCCCGCCGCGGATGTTTGTGTCGAGGTGGTGGCAAATGGCTCCCTGTGGGCAATGGGCCGAGTGCATCGCTGGCAGAGCTCCCTGGAACGGTCTCAGGGATCACTGTGGTCCGCAGGGACACTGAGCTTCTGCCACACGTCCTGCCCAGGGGAAGGTCCCCATGGGCATGGTCTGGCTGGGAGTGCACAGCTCCTTCGCCTGGGGAGTGCAGGTGGGAGGGAGGAAGCACGAGCTCAGAGTTTGCTTGCCTCAAAGCTGACTATTTGTAGACACTGTTGGAACAGATGGCTCTTCTTTACCCACTCTGGCTCTTTTTTCCTCTGCTACATGATAGTCAGGTTTCTTTTTCATTTTCTGCTATTGAAAAGTGGTTCTGTTCCTAACAGCAGCAATGCTATCAACAAAGTTTGAGAATGCCAGTTTTTACTGTCCTTCACTGGGAAAATCACTAAGAAAACCCTTTCTGATCCTCAGCCAGGATCCTCACCCAGACAGGGAAGACCTGGCATTGTTGGAGGAGCCTTCTTTGTAAATGGACCTTGAGTGGAATTTATTGTAATAAAATTCCAGAAGCGTGGAACTGATTCCATGTTGGAGTTAACATGGAAAGAAGGAAGTAGGAGTATTCGTGATGTAGGAGGCATAGCTAAATAAATCTCTCCAGACCACTGGCAGGAAGTGTATGGAGGAGTGGTTTGTGGGGGGGTTTGTTTGTTTATTCTCCCCCCACCCCCCGCATATTTTCTCATAAAATATCTTTAGGCATTTGTTTTGCAATTAAAAGGTCAAAACCTCCTCAAAGGGAATACTTGCTTTTTCCACTAGAACATATTAGGGCACTGAAGCAGTGCAAAAATGCGAGGGGCTATTTCCAGCAGATGAACTAAATCCTTAAAATAGGATTAACCAGTTTTGTAATTTGCCTGTGATAGTATCTGAGCAGGGAAGGGGGGCAGTGGTACTTGTCTTTTAGAAGCTGTTTTTAGGACACCTGTGTTAAAGGCTATCGATGCTGGACTAATGCCACTCTTCAGTTTTCCATAATTTTTCAGATGTGCAAAAGAGGATCTTGATCTCATTCTGGAGAACACAAACACAACTTCCACGGGGCTGTGGCTGTATCATTGTCAACTTTTGCTGGTATTCAGTGGTTTCAGCACCATCCCTGTTTGCAGATCAGGATCTTGGCAATGCTTGGTGCTGATCTGATAACCACGATGGTCAGCTGTGTGGGGAGTGCTGTGGGGTGCAGCGAGCACGTGGGGGCAGGTGACCAGGAGGGAGACTTAGCTTAAATACCACATCTTCTGCTGAAATGGAGAGGGGGGACTGGTTCAGTGACCCAGGCGTGCCCTGAGCTGTGGCTGAGTGACAGGAGTGCTGTCATTCCACAGGAATTAGGCAGGCATGCGCAGATTTTCCTTGTCAGGGATGGTTCCAGAGAAATGGTTTAAAGACTACTTTTTTTTTTCCTGCGAGTTTGGGAATAAAATATCATAGAGCAGTTAGTTTTTCATGCTGGATGAGAGTGACCCAGTCAATGACAGGAGCATTTACAGAGCCTGGATCCTTCCTCTGCCCTGGCTTGGCACCTTTGCAGGTTTTTGGGGAATGGAGTTTCCCCAGCCCATACAATGTGAAATTATCTTTCCTTTTCAATGTATGCTAATCACTACTTTTCATTCCTTTCTTAAAACTTTTCAGTGTACTTGAAAATGTGTTGTGATTGCCAAATCCTTAATTAAGCAAATTAATTATTAATTGAGTCGAGCCAAACATTTGTGTAAGGATCTTACATGAAAAAATGTCTAATTAAAAAAAAAAATCTAATAATTCAAAATGCACCACAGTGTGTTTAGGTAGAGAATAGATGGTGTTAATTTCAATTTTATGCATCTATTTATTGATGATGCAACAGCCTTCTGGCATGTGCTAATATGGTGCAGAATAAAGCTGATGTGCAGGGCTATAGGAAAATAAATAACACAATCTCATTTGCACAGCCTGTTTCCATATCACTGGCACGATGAACTACTTTGTTGTTTGAATGAAGCAAATGATGTTTGGATTCAGTTGATTTATTGACAACTCTGTCAAACTGCCACGAAACAAAACAATAACACAGCCACTGAACATAGTGGGGGAACACGGGGAGGAGACCAGGTCCTGCCGGGGGGTTCCCCCAGCGATGTGCAGGAATGCCACCCCGATGGGGAAGCCAGTGGAAAATGAGCTGCCGTTCATTCACACGCTTTTCTTTCCGTAGGGAGAAGCTGTCAGTGGCTCGGCTGCAGAGGGAAGTTGCCCAGAGTAAGAGCGAAGGAGCCATGGTAAGCTGTGCCCGCTCTTTGCAGAGCTTGTCTTACTGCCTCAGGCACGTTTGGTCTCGCTGAGAGGTCGTCACCAGAGCATCAAGGCTGTCTCAGACACAGCAAAGGGTTGCCGGTGATGTATTCATAAATGTGAGGAAACTCAAGGCTTGGCTTCCTTGGAAAAGCCATGGTAGAGAAAAGCTGCTTCATTTCTCTGCTGATGGTCCTTACTAGAACTGGAAGCAAGGCAAGCACAGAAAGCCAATTTCAGATCAAAAAGTAGTAGATTTACTTGCCTATTAAATCTTAGCCAACCACAGAAAAATGGAAGAACACAAGCATGGAAGCTTAAAAAAACCCCCTCAATCTGATAATTTTGTAAATCATGTAATGCTCCTTGTATCTTCATTTTTTATGTACCAATTCACGAGATTAGCCTTGTGAGCAAAAGATGAAATGGCAGATTTTTGGTTAACCGCAAACCTCAATTTATAGAGTGCCTTATCTCTTCAAAACAATTTTCTTTAGGAGCCAACATGTGCTGAGTGTGCTTAATTACTTAATATCTGAGGAACTGTTCCCATCTGTTAAGGAGTTTGTTTGTCCCTATTTTCAGATAAAATGTCTTAAGCTTCCATGGGATAAAACAGCCGTGTTCAAAAACCTTAAAACCCAGACTATCCCCTTAAACATACGTGGAAGTGCCACTGCTCTGAGGGAGTTGCATCGTTGGCTGTGAAATAAATAATTTGGTCCCAAGTTTGTTTAACTTAGTGGGGAGCAGCTGTGGAAAGTCTCTGCGGAGTGGATCCTGTGTGATGCAGGATCCTTAAAATCCCACGTGCCTCCAGTGAGTGCATATTATAAATTTTTAGGGTCTCATACAGTGAGGTGAGATTTGGAGGGACCTAAGTGACAGGTGGGAGAGATCGGCTCTGAGTTTATTGCTCTCACCAGGGCCCAGGAGTGCCCAGCTCAGCTCTGGGAGCCACTGCCCTCTCCCATCCCTGCTCCACCCCAGCGTTCCTGCCCTTGATGTCTGCGGCGTGGCTTGGGCTGGCCACAAGGAGGTTGGATATGGGGCTGAAGCAGCTGGGAAGCCTGGCCTGTGGGTAATGTGTAGGAATGGGCACAGAAGTCCTGGAGGAACTGAGGAACAAACTTTTATCAGGTAAAGTTGCGATTCAAGAGTCTGTGACTGAGATAAAGCTCCTGCTGCCTCCAGGAGGAATTTTGCCTGAGGAAGAATGACAAAGATCAGGCATTGGATTTGCAATTGCATTTTAGTTTTCAATATAAATAAATGTCAAAATATGGGAAGAGCTGTTTACTCTATTTGAAATTTTTCCTTTAATTTTTTTTAAACTTGCATTCCCTTGGAGGCATAGCAGTGATATAATATATTGAATGTAAAATATACTTAGTGGGATTATCCAAGACTTTATGAAATGAGCAGTACTGATTAACCTTTAGAACTGGTAAGGCTTTTGGCATGTGCACCCACCTTGAGGTCTCATCTCTTGAGCGTCAGACACTTCTTGTGCCTTTCACTGTGGGCTTGTGGGACAGATCACTTCTCCCTGCTAACCAGGGTGTAATTCTGTATAATTTGTTGAGAGGCCAAGTGTTGTAACCCATTAGGAGCTGACAGGTAGCTCTCTGGGGGTGCCGTCTGCCCCCAGGGCAAATACTGGCTAGATTTTCCCCTCTTCCCCGAGGGGTAATATCCACAATTATCCCACAACCAGAGCCGAGAGCGGGTGCGCCTGTAGAGACGATTGCTTTGAAGCCGTTGATGTATGGAAAGTTCTTTGTGTCTCGGAGCTCAGAGCTGGTGATTTTAATATGAAACACAGCAGTCATTAATTAACATTAATGAACTTGCAGGGCTGTGAGCAGCGTGAGAGCAGCAAGGGTCCGGGGGCTGCAGTATTTGAACCCAGGGATTAGGAGAGTGGCGTGGCCGCGTTCCCAGGGCGTGCAGCGAGGAGCAGGCCGCACAGGCCGCGTTGGCTAAACACTTCACAAACACAGCGACATTTCGGCCGGGGATCCTCTGCAACAAGCCTTGGCAAACAGCAGGGCTCCCTCCGGAGCAGCGCTGGCTGCCAGCAGCCTGCCCGCAGGGTGCCGAGCCCTGTGCTGCTCCTTTGGTGTGACGGCCATCCCCCGGGGACAGGGCAGGGCCACCAGGCAGCCCCGGGGCTCGGCTGCGCTGGGATCAAAGCAATGGCACCCCCGCAGCTCCTGCCGCTGACAGGCCACAGCTTTATTTAATCACTAATTAGCTAATCGCCTTCACTCGCTCCCTTTTTGTTTGCGGTGCTGGTTAGATTGGCGTGAAGGTTTTTAGGGAAGCAGCTCCTTCATTTGGGGAGGGCACAGGTGACAGCACATGGCACCTTTAGTGCCACCTCCAGTGCCTGGCTCGGTCTTGTGGAGAGAACTGTGCAGGGCATCACACCAGGCTTGGGCAGGATGGCACCTCGTGTAATACCTGCTAGCTTTTCCTGCTTCTTTAAACAAAAAAAATTGATTGGGTTTTGCTGCCACAGATAGGTCACGAGGGTAAGAGGTGGCCACTTTATGTAAACCACACTCATTTTTAGGATGAGCAGGGAATGTGTGCCCTGTCCCCGTGTATGCTGGAAGGACTTGGTGCAGTGGGATTTTCCCTGTCTTTCCTGCTCAGGTTCACCCAGCACCGCCAGAATTGCTGCAGCAAGGTGGACACATCCATAAAATCAAATAAACACAAAGTATGTGCTGTAGAAGCTACTTACACTGTGGTGTCTTTGCTCAAAAAAGGGGTCTGTGCATCTGTATAAATAACACCTGGTGATAATGAAATGCATGTTTATGAGGAGAGGTTTTTCTGAGGCTGGAGATCAGACAGTGTGTGCTGTGTGTGGGACCCACAGTGCTCCCAAAAGAACTGGGCTTTTGATATGTCCCAGAGTTACATTTTTCCTGACTGATTTGTTACTGGAAGGTCCTACAGAAGATTAAATGATGACACTTCATTTTGAGAGAAATGTTCATCACCACAAATAATCTGGTAATATGTTTTTTCCTTATGGTTGTAGGGAAAATCTGATACCTCATGTATTGGATTGAGTATGTATTTATGACTTACTTTAATTGTGAACTGAATAATTCAGGCTGAATACCTGACAATTGCTCAGGTTTCTTTATTTTATGAACCACCATCAGTAAATATTGATTATTCATTATCAAAATGCAGAATTACTTACTGCTAATCCATCCCTTGAAAGTTTCAGCAGCGCTGAGCCAGGATTGCTGTTTGGCTCTTCCTGTCACTCAGAGTCTTTAATTTCATAGTGTGCATGTTCACAATTTTCTTAGTCATGTCTCTTCTGACTCATCCAGGATGACTCTGTAAAGACGAAGGAGATGATCAGTTCATCTGTGTACACTTCTCACTGCATTTGATGGGGACTCTGCAGGTGTCTGTGGTGACAGAGATCCCATTATTAAAATAAGCAGCTTTCAAATCAAATCACAGGTTTATTTCAAAACATACTAAAGACTGAAAACCACATTAGTCACCAAAGTATATTTTTCATTTTTGAAGTCCAGGAGTTTGCACCTTTGGACACAAAACATGTCCAGGAAAAGTGCTCATTTTTGTGGAATTTTCTTAATAGTGAACAGTGCCAGGTTAGCAAAAATATGAGAAAAATGCTGCCACACTTACATGGCAGAGTTCTTGTGTCAGAGTAAGTGTTGTTTTAGCAGAAACTGGCTTAAAAGCCTAAAATGAACAAAAAGTATGCACAATTCCATAATGTTTTGATAACTTTGATTAATTTAATAGTTACCCAGAAAAAAAATTGTTACTTTTTTCATATCTGTATTTGCATCTATGTTATACAGTTTTGTTAGTTTGTCCTTCCCATCCAAGGCCTTTAATTCAACCCTGTTTTCCATTAGTTCGGGGGCCTGTAACCTACATAAAAGAAATTGTACCACTCTGGCAATTTAGCTGTGAAGGTTAAAGTGGGATGATATTGCCTTTCATATTTACATGGGTTTCACTTAGGGTGGGCCCTAGGCTCTGATTTACCGTGTGTCCTGCTGCGTCTTTAAGTGATGCAAAGTGATTATCATAGGCTCTTCCTGGTACCCGTGTATCCCACACCTGCACCCTTTTGTTGAAAACACACCATGTTAAGTGAATGTGAGGTCCCCGCTGAATAGGTTTCCACCCTCCGGTAATCCTCCTGCATTAGATTGATTTATGAATGTATCAGATTCTTTGTTAGCATGTAAACCACTAATTAATTTAAAGCTCTCTGTGGAAAAATTAAAGCCCTGGTTAAGGCTTTCAACAGGCTCAGATGGTGCTAATAATGGAAAAACAAGTTATATTAATGAGTTTTGATGCGATCAGCACAATTCTTGCTTTTCAAACAGTTTTTGTGGTAAAACAGTGGAGACTGCAAGTTTTTAAATAAAGAGTGGAAGAAATAAAAAAGAAAAGGCATAAAAAAACTCGCAGTGTCAGTAAGATGTCCCATTATTGTAAGGAACTGAGTCACTTCTGCTTGTTCCAACTTTCTTAAATGTAACGGGTTTAGATATATGTAACAGCCTCTTCAAAAACCAGGGGAAGTGCAAACCACTCTTGTTTCCAAATTGAAACAGAAGTTGTAATCAGCTTTGAAAAGATCTGCCTCTTCTCATCAAGCCCTGCCAACCTGGAGCGTTCACATGGAGATGGATGTGTTAAAGTGCAGAAAAGGTCTTGACTGAAATTACATTGAAGTTTGACTGTATTCTCAGCTTTTCTGAACTCCCAGGGGGTTTGTGTGTAGTTTGTCATTTGCTCTTTTGCTCAAGTTCAGGCTTTTAACATGGGTGCTAGTTTTTGGTGCGAAGAAAGAGGAGATCAGCCCCCAGCTTGATGGTGCTTTGTTGAGCTGAGTGAAATGAAGATAGAAAGCCAAATTTCCTTTTTGTTTTTGAGGAAGCTGAAAATGCACAGTTATAGGGGCAGTGATTGTAGGAAATTGTGTCTCTCCTGGGAGCTGCATTTACCTCTCCTGGTGCTCAGCTCTTCCAGGGCAGTGAGGCTCAGGCCACCATCCCACTCTGTGGCCAGCACTGCAGCTGACATTAATGCTGCCCCATTAATCAGCCAGCAGGGAACTTTCAGAGCAGCAGCAGGGGCAGCGTGCTCAGAGCCGCAGCTCCCAACATCTGCACTACGGAGCAGGTTTTTAGGGAGGAGGGGGAATGCTGAGGTTGCTCTCGAGCCAGGGTGTTACAGATGGCAGCACAATGTCCTGCCACGAGCGCAGAGGTGCTCGCTGTCACCGGCGTGATGAAACCCTGGGATCCCCTCCGGCCATGGGGAAGGCTGCTGTTGCAGAAGCACCCAGGTCATTTAAAAATAGAGGGTATTTAGTAATAAATGAAGTGTTAAAGATGAGATACGAAAGGCTAAATTGTCTTTCCCACATTTTGGGTCCTTACGTTCTGTGAAAGCATCTGTCTGTGCTTTAATTAGAAAGTAGCAAAGAGAGAGAGAGAGGCAGAGTAGCTGTTTTGAAATGTCTCTTTGAATATTGAATCTCCTAAGCCAGAAAGAAGCAATCTGACCCTTGTGCTGCCCTCTCTGTGACGCTGTGTATTTATACACAGCTAGCCCTACTGTCTAGCTCCTTTTTCTGAGAAACTTCATCATACAGCCCTCATGGAAGCTCAGTGACATTAGTAGTAGTTTTAGCATCAATAATGATTATTGAAATTCTTTACAAGCCTAGTTTAATGCTCCTGGACCTGATTAGTTTTTCGTACTTCATTAGGCCAAATGTCCTCATTCACAACTTTTAAAACCACTGAAGATAAAACTGCAAATTAAACCTCATGTCCCGCGTACTTTTTGTTGTTTGCTTCAAATTTGCAAACATACAGATATTTTTGAAGTTCTGGATTTTAAAGCTTTTATCACCCTAAGGCTTCTCTATGACTAAAGTAGCTGACACCTTTCAGCAGTCATTTTCCAACGAGAGCCTCATTGCCTCTGCTCGGAGCTGGCCACCCTTCAAAGCACGGGTTCCTCTGGCGTGGTGAGTGAATTTCAGAGAGTGGTGCATCCGCCAGATTCCGCAGCGAGGGTTCCATGGCGAGGGTCCCACAGCGAGGATTCCTTGGTGAGGGTCCCACAGTGAGCATCCCACAGCAGGGATTCCACAGTGAGGATTCCATGGCCAGGGTCCCACGGCGAGGATCCCACGGTGAGGTTTCTGCAGTGAGGATCCCATGGCGAGGGTCCCACGATGAGGATTCCTTGGTGAAGATCCCACGGTGAGGATTCCTTGGTGAGCGTCCCACGGTGAGGATTCCTTGGTGAGCGTCCCACAGCGAGGGTCCCACGGTGAGGATTCCTTGGTGAAGATCCCACGGTGAGGATTCCTTGGTGAGCATCCCACGGTGAGGGTCCCACGGTGAGGATTCCTTGGTGAGCATCCCACGGTGAGGATTCCTTGGTGAGCATCCCACAGTGAGGGTACCACGGTGAGGATTCCTTGGTGAAGATCCCACGGTGAGGATTCCTTGGTGGGCATCCCACGGTGAGGATTCCTTGGTGAAGATCCCACGGTGAGGATTCCTTGGTGAAGATCCCACGGTGAGGATTCCTTGGTGAGCATCCCACGGTGAGGATTCCTTGGTGAGGATCCCACGGTGAGGATTCCTTGGTGAGAATCCCACGGCGAGGGTCCCACGGTGAGGATTCGTTGGTGAGCATCCCACGGCGAGGGTCCCACGGTGAGAATTCCTTGATGAGCATCCCACGGCGAGGGTCCCACGGCGAGGATTCCTCGGTGAGCGTCCCACGGTGAGGATTCCTTGGTGAGCATCCCACGGTGAGGATTCCTTGGTGAAGATCCCACGGTGAGGATTCCTTGGTGAGCATCCCACGGCGAGGATTCCTTGGTGAGCGTCCCACAGCGAGGGTCCCACGGTGAGGATTCCTTGGTGAGCATCCCACGGTGAGGATTCCTTGGTGAAGATCCCACGGCGAGGATTCCTTGGTGAGCATCCCACGGCGAGGATTCCCCGCGGATTTCCTGGGCGCTCCGCCCGTGCGCCAGGAGAGGGCGCTGCAGCCGCGGGAAAGGCGGCCCTGGCATTCCCGGGGCCGGTGGAGCTCTCCCTTCCCAAGGCGGCGATGCTCCTCCCGCCGCTTCGGTGCCTTTTGCCGTAGTCACCGGCACGGAAAGACCAGCGCTGGATCCAGAGGAGCAGAAATAAGTTTTTTTCCCCCTCAGCTGGAACTCACCGAAGTGGTGTCTCTCTCTCTTCAGCAAGTATTTAGTCAACGTAAAGAAAAAGTCAAACAGAATTATGTAAAAATCACTGAACATGGAAAAAGAAAAAAGATACGACATCAAAATGCATTTATATAAGGTCTGAAAGTAAAAGAGAGGCAATCTGTGGAAAGCATGTCATATCAGCTGAACTGCCCTCCAGTAGAAATTGCCATTTCTAGATAACAAAGGCAGGGCTGTGCGAGCACAGAAAGGGCACAGGCAGTCTCATGGCATCCATGGGTGTTTGGAATATCGGAGTGGCAGTCGGCTCCAGCGTGAAGCAAATCCTGCTTTATGACTGGAAGCAGATGGATCCTGCTCTAGGCAATACCTCAGCGCCTAATGGGAGTGATGTGCCCATGCACTAATAACAGTGAATTGCAGACATTTTCATATCAAAGGTTAAGCTCTGCAATCCTGAGCTCCTCCAGGCAATGGCAGGAGTTGACTCGAGTAAGCCACACACTCACTGGATTAATATTTTTGCAAGGGTGACCTGAATAGGGCCACCAGTCTGCAGGCTGAAAAGGCAGAACGTTTATGGTCTTGTTTTAGCTGATGCAAAAAAGGGATCTCAGGTAGGACAGAATTGGTCCCAGCGTCTGGGGTTCTGAAGAGGAAAAGTGAATGTGTGCATTGGGCCAACAGTTTGAATTTTATGCAAATTAGGAAGGTAAATTTATACAGATTAGTAGTAGTGAAACTGCTGTGGTATACTTGGTGTTGCAAATTTTTGTTGAGGTAGATGGGGAAATTAGTGTATTGCAAGAAGTAAAAGAAGTCACTAGATTTTTTTTTGTTGGGCTTGATTTGTTTGGTTTATCTTTTGGTGGCCAGTAGTTAAATTATTACTGTAGAATTTTGAGTACTTACCAGCGACTGCTTCTCTAAAATGTCTGTTTCCATTGCTAGTTTGGAGAACAGAGAAAAATCTATTAATATATCTTTTAAAGGCTTTTTTCAAATTTTAAAAAATATTTAAAATTTAGATTTTTTTTTTCCCCCATGTGGGGCAGAAAAGGTTACCAGGAGGGAGAGGAAGTTCTTGCATAAGGAAGGACAAAATTTATATACCAAGGATATTTGCTCAGTTGTACTGCTTTTTTAAATTTCCCATTTATTTAAATTCATGCAGTGCTCTTGGAGCTTGTTCTGTGAAGTCAGTGCTGACCCTTGGAACGAGTCAGCTCAAGCAGTGCTTTAAATTGCATGTGAGAGTACAAACTCCTTACTGCAACAAGTCTTTGTTCAGCATCCAGCCCATGGAGCCCTAGCCACTCCACAGCACCCAGAGAGCAGGGTAAGGTTCTGTTGGCTTGTCCAGCTCCCTCTGGCAGGGATGCAGCATGAATGTAGGCACAGAAAATAGTCTGTTGAAGGTGAGAGAGACAGCAGAAACTGAAAAACAGAAAGGGAAAAACTCTTGCCTGTTTCTGACCACTGAACACTTTGCAGGTAGACAGGAAAACTATTGACAGCTCATCTGAGCAAGATTTGGACTTGTCAAAATTCTTTGTGCCTATAAGTCTCATGAGCTTTCTTGTTGTTTTTTTTCTCTTGGCAGAGCATAATGACATCTCTCTGCAACTTCACTACAAGATTTAAAAGAAATATTAAAACATAGTAAGGAAATAATATCTTCCTGTACTAAACATAGTTAGCTTTTTATAGATCCATATAACTTGAGCAACTGTGTTTCTTCCTGTCTTTTCCCTCCCAACTCCAGTCTCATAAACTTTAATTTGATTTTTGCTTTGTCAGGAATTTGCTTTTACATACTTTCTGTTTGTTTTGGCTCCGTGTCCATTGCATTGTGATAAGGCATCTTTTGATATTCTACGGGATCTTTCATAATGAAGATCTCATGACACAGTTTTCCAAGTCTGGAACTGGTGATCAGACTTGCTTGCATGTCCTGCAAGAGGAGACTGTCTAGACTGTGGGAATGACTGTGATGTTTGGATTGTGTTATTTCCATACCGCTTGGCATGATGCACTCTGTAGTTAGTCTGGAAATTAATGAAAGTGCCAGGCCTGATGCAGGGCCTTACCTGGCTGGGAAGTGGCTTTCCTTCATTCTCCAAATTGTGCCTTCTCTATAGTACCTTGCTGTGTGACTTTAAATAATTATGTGCTTAAAAACCCATTTTCACTAGGTTCTTTAACTTTGGTGTCCTACAAGGCCTGTAATTACCCTTGCCACCTAAATCCTTTATAATCTTGGAAAATATTTAATTTCTGATCTAAATTGCTAATGTGTAAAACAAGCTCTGTTTTGACTCTTCTGCAGTTTGTCTGTTTGCCTGTGTGGGTAGTGAACTCTTTGGGGTCTTCTAAATAGTGCTGATTGATGCTTGGATCCTGCAGTGCTGGTGTGCCATGAATAGTCACAGCCCAGGGGCTTGAAATGAATGGTGAGAGGGGATTTGGCTCAGTGTGTGCAATTCACACGACTGTCATTGTGTAATGACATCTTTACGATGCACATTTGTGATTGGCATCCATGGTGACATTGCTTATTTAGAAATACTTTCTGAGTGTTGGAGAAAAATCATTATCTCTTGGGAACATCCTGTTCCTGGTGGTAAGTATTAAAAAGCGCCCTGCGGCAGTGGCTGGCACAGTTTTCCATTTAAGAAATTTTTTCCATGGATGTCTCTAGAGGAGCAGGTCAGAATTTCCAGGTGGTTGTAGGAAATCTTGAGTTATGTACTATTTCCTGATGTCATTCATAATTAACCACCTCAAAAGGGAAAACCTGTGATGTAGGAGATACCGTCAGAAAATGCGTGCACTAAATGAGAAGTTGAAAATTAATTTCATACTAAAACTAGACTTTGAGAGTTGCCGGCTCTCACAGTCTAAAGGCAGCTTTCCAGTGCTTGTATCTTCCATCAGTGGATAAGGGAAACGTGTTCACAAATAGGTGGGAGGAGGTAAGTGGAAGTCAAGGTGTGAAGACTGCGTGTGATCTAACACACATCAGAAGGAAGAGCTTGAGAAGGAACATGAGCAGGTGAGCAGAAATACTCTTGCAAACCGCAGGAAACAAGAATATCAGCTCTGGAAATGTGTTTAATGTGTAAAGAGAGGAAGGAAAAGGTTTTCTTGGTTTTGCTCTCTTCGTGCAGCTTCTGATTTACAGCTCTGTGCAGGAGCAGGACCAGCAGCACTCAGTATTGGTCCCCAAAAACCCACAGCAGCTGAGAGCTGAACCAAACCCTTGTGCACCTGATTCCCAGGAACCCAGCTCTGCTTGCGTGGTGTTTTGCAGTGAGGGTGGTTCTTCTCAGCCCCAGTTAGACAAGTTTGTTCATATTTCTCCTGTATTGAATTTGATGTCAAACTTGATGGCTTGAGTGAGTGACAGGAGTTGTTTTCTTTAGTAATATGTTGCAGGAGTCCCCAGAAGTACTGGCGAAGAGCAAATTTCCTGTACTGCAAATGTGCGGCAGAATTTATTTCTTGCTAAAGCTTAAAGTCTATATAATTACAAAGAGCTCACTAACCCACACTTCATATTCCTTGTACCCAGTGGGCTGTACCCAGACTGGCATGCCTGGGACTCAGGGAGCCTCTAAAGCCTCGCTGAGCTGCCCTGATTTGGGGCACAGGAGTCACTCTCGTGCTTTTACAGATTCTGCCACAGTGAAAAACAAAGGAGCTATGTGTGGAAGTCATCTGAAACGTCGGTGTGCTGGCCAAAATGTACGAAAAAATTCAGAATGACTCTCCTGGCTCCTGTTTCAGTGCTCTATGTGATAGAAAATGCACATGGAAAGTCCTGAGTTTTAATTATGTGATTATGTGTTTTATTGCCCAGGAGCAGAACTTCTGCTCAGCCTAATAGATGCTGATTTTTTTCAACTAGTGCTGAAGGTGGAAGAGGCAGAAGAGGGGAGAGCTGCACTCCTTGGTTTTAGTAGTTAGTATTTTCTGTAGAAAAGGAAACATATTCACATTTTTTCTCAAGAATATCAACACAGTTGTCAACACTCACTATTAACTTGAAAATAAACCAGATTTTTTTTAATGTCTTAGATGTGTATGTGACTACATGCAATTAATAGAGTAGGATAAACTAGGGTTAAATCCAATAAAACAGTTAGATCCCGTGTAAAAAGATTAATGTGGGAATGAAGACCAGAGAAGTAAGTGTCAGAATTTTTATATCTGTTTTTGACCTTCAGCTGTAGAAGTGTATCAGGGCTACCTGTTCTAGTAAGAAAAGGAGAATAAAGGAGTAAAGTGGCTGGCACTTAGAGTTGAACTGAATTTGGCCTCTGGAAACACAAACAGAAATTTGAATGAACCTATTACTGAAAAGTGATACTGCAAAATTATGTCAAGTGGAGACAAAGTATTTTAATTGCTCCATTTTGACCAGTGTACTAATTAAAAACAGCATGCAAAATTGATATTTTATTTTTTTGTGTTCTGCCAGGTACCAGACTTTCAAACTCAGGCTGGCCCCTGAAAGTTGAGTCAATTCTTCAGAATGTGTGTGTTGTCAGCACTAATAAAGATTTTGCAGTGGCAGCTCTGTTAAAAATACCATAGAAGATGTGCCAGCTAACAGAAAAACCACAGCATTTCCCTACTGCCTATAGCAATGCCTGCAGTGCTAGAGGGGTGAATATGAAAAAGAGACACATTTGTCAGAAAACTAAAGCAGTAGGACTCTGGAATCCATGCTAGGAACAGCTGAGTAAATAAAGTATTTTTTTTGCTGTTACTTACCAACCATAAATGGACTCTACAAGTGGACACAGAAAAACTGTAATAAGATCTGACATGTTCACGAGGAATGCTGTAAAGAGCCTGAGGAAAAGAAATGCTGTATGGAAAGGTAGCTAGCAGCAAAGTAGTGATGCCTGAGGTGTTGGATGTGTCAGCTGAGAAAGGCAAATAGAAGAGTGTGTGTGAAAATGAAAATATTGGTGTATGCCAGATCTGTGGGGGTCTAATGGCACTGCAGACTGTTCTGAGCCGCATCTCATGGCTGGCATGGTTAAGGTCTACTTCTCTCAGCCTTATAAATTTCCTTTAATCCTAGATCTACTTCAGTTAACTCCTCGATATCCTATTAATTAGCAGAAAATACAAACACATTGATGAGAAGTGCAGAAAGTAAAGAAGCCCTAACACTCCCCAGCATCAGGGCAGAAAAACACACGCTATCCCAGCCTGTGAGTAAATCCCAGAGCTCCCTGGAGCACCACAGTTCCACTGACCAATCTGTTAGAACCAAATAAAACTCTCAGAAGTGTGTTTTTTTCCTAGTGCTTATCCCGTGTTTATCCTGCTGCCTCGACTCCTATCTCACTAACACAGACCCAAGCGGGAAACGCTTGATTCAGCCCCGTGCCCATTTGTTCTGTGAGCATTCAGTGCTTTAGAAGAGAAACCATTTCTATCATCTAAAGGCCACGTTGGTCAGCTCCAGAGGGGGCAGGCACTGCAGATAAGCAGGAGGCATTTAGGATGTGCCTGTGTCCCTGCTGGGGTGACTGTCACCCGGGCAGGGATTGTGCTGCTGCTCCATCTTCTGCTTCATTGCACCGCCCGCCAGGTTAGTGCAGAGCCCTGCTGGGGCTCGATTGAGCCTTGCCTTGTTCCTGTGCTGAGCCTCGGGCAGTTCTCTGCTCACTGGAGAGGCTGTGACCTGCAGGAGGGATCAGGCTGGGGCAGTGACCTTGTCTGCCAGCACAGCTGGATCTGGAGGAGATGTGGTGGCTGGGCCTTGTTACTCATGCTCTGGACCTGTGTCCCTTCACTGCACACTTCAGAGATTGCGGCACTAAATACTGCATTCCTTCCTATGGATTCCATAGATTAAAATCCATACCAGGTGTGAAAGTGTAGCATGAGTGACGCATCACCTTTCACTATTTTACCTGTCCCTTTTCTTCTGCCCTTTCCCAGACTGTGTTTTATTTCTGCTGGGCACTATTCCACTTTAACAAGTTCACTTAAATGGACAGGCATCAATGTTTTGAGAAATCAAAGTCCAGCATAACTATGAATTGATAGTCTTCCATTCATTTCTCTCCCTGCACTCTCTAGCCTTCATAGCCATTCGGAAGCATGCAAAATACACTGTTCTGCAGTAATGTTTACATAGTGGCTTATTAAAACTTTGTTACCTGGTTAAAAGGAACTTAAATAAATTTTCTGAGTCAGAGTTGACCACTGTCTGCCATAGTTCATGGGATTATCTTTTATAGACACTCCAAAGAATGCTGACAGGACGTGGAAAATGCCTGACTTCTAAAAACCCCTTGGTAAATCTTTCTTAGCTGTGGCATACCCTGGTTTTCAGAGCTCAAGGATTCTCTTCATTCCTTCCTCCTCAAGTCTATGTCTAGGCTGAAATTTCATCCAAACTGCCAGCAAATACCTGCTACTTAGCTATAAAAGAAGCCGATGCCACATCAAAAAATTAAATGTAATCTCAGCAGGTGCAAGTGTGGAAACTACCCTGAGCTATGTGGCCTAAGGCTCATCTCATGCACCTACACAGGGCACAGGTGTTGCTGTAGGTCACAAAAAGTCCAAAGAACTTGTGCTTGAGAGAACTGCACACAAATCTGCGGGCCCTTGCTGCAAGACTGATCCAAGAGGGAGTTTCTGTTTACCGAATATAGACAATATCCCATGAGGTCAGACATATCCTTGAACTTAGATGCTTCTTGGACCTGGGTTCATTTATTTCTTTTCTGTGTGAGTGGGGAATTCACTCCCATGGCCTGTTTGTTTAAATAAACCCACTAGAAAGTGACTGAGAGGCTTGCAGTCTGTCATCAGTAGAACATTCAGCTGTGAACTCTTGAGTCTGTGAAATATTTAGGTGTGTAAATGCAGTCTATAACTGTGTTACTACTTCATGTTTTGGTGCCAGTTTTATTTATTCACAGATACAGTTTTGTTCTTACGAAAAACTTGGGTTGCAAAACCTCAGTTCTGTTTCCGTGAGCTGGAGCTTTTGTTTTGCCAGACAACTTTTTACCTTCTGTTTTCTGCATTGCTACATTGCTATCCCTTCAGGAAATGTTCAAAAATTGCAGATCTGGTAGAAAATTGTATGAGAGTCAAACAGCTGACGCTTTGCTGGCCCGGGTGGGTTGGCTGCTGCAAGTTCTTCTCTACACGCAATTTTTTGGTGCTGTTTTATGGTTCAAACACCATTATAATAAAATCTATGAAATCAAACAAGTGGGAAACATAAACAAAGACTGGGGATTTTTGCTTGTTTGCAACTGAATTAGAAAAAGGCTCTTAACAAACAAGTTACCTTGGTTATAAAAGTTTGTTTCTAATAAGAAGACATTATACATACCTGGTATAAACAACCAAACAAACAGCTTTATGTCTAGTTAGAAATCTTAATGACTTTGGCAAGTCACCTTACAAAAAAAAGCATGTAGCAAAGGGCTTGAAATTATAATTACCCATTGTAATCTGAGATGTTTCAGGGAATGTTTTTTTCCTTGTATTACTTGGTAGTCCCACTGTTTCTAATTTTAGTATTGACAGAGTTTTTTATTTCACACTTTTGAAGACTAGGTATTCATATGGATTGTATCTATCTTAATAGAGTTTGCAAGTTTTGATTTGAACTTGAAAAACATTTCATTATGTTTAATTTAGAGAAATGAGATTTCTTTAATTGCTGTCTGTAGAAGCTATTAGAAGCTCAATTACATTTGCAAATTCATTTTTAAAAGTTTTATCATTTAAAGATTCCTAATTAAAGAAAAAAAAAAATCATGACCTGACTATGTGGGACTTTGAGATTCGCTAATAGTATTCTCTCTACACCTCTCCAACTATAAGAAAATAATTTCTAAAATGGGGACATGAATTATGCTAAGAACTGAAGCAAGTCTTCGAAATTGGTGAATTTGAATAAATAGCAATAGTTTTATTAGGGAGACAGGATTTTCAAAATATGTATTACTTTCCTTCATTCATCATTGCAGATGTGACTCAGGTGAGCTTTAGGAAGCTGAGAGAAGGGCAGCTCCTGGAGCGCAGGTGCTCCCCTCTGTGAAGCACGTGCTGCTGCCAGGGCTGGGGGTGAGCTCTGTGCTCAGAGGCCCACAGAGTTCACTTCAGTCTATTGATTTCTGGAAGGGTGTGAGGGGAATCTTTTGGTGTTTAATTTCTTTTCTCAAGGTGACTAATTTTGTGTGGCCTGTCAATGGGTGTTTCACAGAATTAAAGAGCTGCTCCCTTTTGGAGCACTGGTCATACCCCACAGCTCCTGGAGGGGATGGGCACACAGTGGTGCTCACTATCCAGCTCTGAGCCAAAAGCTTTTATGAGTTATTTTATTTTTTTTTTCCCTTCTAAAATAAATGTTATCACAACTCCAGCTATATATACAGTACTGCTGGTGTAATAGCCTGCCTAATTCAGATTAATTGTAGGCTCACAATGATAAAGGAGCTTCAGCACAGCAGTTATTCTGTCGCACAGATGCAATTAAAACCATATCAATGCAGCATAAATAATGCTAAATTAAGTTGCTGTCCTTCCACATGGTGGCAATTTTGAGCTAGTGCACAATGAAAGCTCGCATCTTATTTTGTTCAGAAGGAGTAACTACACCAAGAAACAGTTTCTAATTTCCTTGAATTGCTCTGAAGCGGCGTTATCACCCAACAATATGAAGTGTGTAAATTACTGTCACCAAAATATCACTAATAATAATAATAATAATAAGCATTTCCTATTTTGTACTAATCTTACAGGCAAGCAAAGCTTGAGATTTACATCTGAAAGTCACTGTGTGGGCTGTGTGTGTTAGCCTGAGATGGAACCAAAGAGACAGATGTGTTAGCATATAAAAATTCTATGATGGAAAATGAATTATTTGCTTAAAATTCTTTAATTTTAACTGGTTTCAAGGAAGTCTTAGAAAATTCTAAAACAAATTATTTAGTTAGATTTTCCTGGGATTTTTGGGAGCAGAATGCTGTTCTAAAGAACCATCATTTTTCTTACTAGTATGAAAAAGCTAGAAGATACCAGCCTAAAATTAGGATACTGCTTTTTATACTATTTATATCTTACTGTTGCATAGCTGTAGCAGGAATAAGTTTAGGGAAAATAGTTATATCATAAAATAATTGGGGAAAAAAGCAGAGGCTTAATATAAATCGAGGAAATTTCTTCCTTTAGCCTCTACTACAAGTCTGTGTCAGGTGAAAGGTGAAATGAAAAAAATCATTTTGATTGCAAAGCAGCCACACAACCTCAACAACATTAACTTTCTTACTTTGAAGAGACATGGAAATAAAGCTACTTCTCTCTCCATGAACCCTCCAAGAGTTTATGTTATTGTTGTTTGTACTTGAATGCTTCACGGTGCTTTAAATACACCTGTAACCTCATCCCTGGGAAAGCATTGGGTGTTTAAGTGTATTTGTCAGTATTCCCAGTATAGCTGGAAATGGCAACAAGGGACAAAGGCATATTAACCAGCACTGTTGGAAAGCCCTGCTTTCAATAGCTGGCTAATTTAATAAGTCTTTCTTCAGTAAAATGATTCAGCTGTAAGGAGCCTGTAAAAATTGTAATAAGCACAATAAGCAGTGCACTTCTTTTCTTCCCATTCTTTGGGGTAATGTTTTTTCATGCTGACAAAGTCCACTACAAGGAATGCTGCAATGTTCTGCAAAGTTGTTTGTCAGTGCCTGGGTTTATTTTTGCAGAGAAGTATTGATTACAGAACGAGAAACATTTGGTTTAACAGGGATCGATGAGTAGCAAACAAAGGACACTGAAGTTTGACTCATTTTAATTTGAACGAAAATACAGTACCCAGTGCAATTCTTGATGAAATAAAAAGTGATATATGCTCTCTGGTTTTTAATCACATTTCTTTCCTGTCACTTGTGAGTGCAATAAGTTCCGATAGAGGAGTGCAATATCCTGTGTGCTGGATTTGGGACCAGGTCGCACATGGGAGTTTGGAGGGAGAGCACTCGGCTTTGCAGGAGGGGGACGAGCAGGTCCACCTGCCTCTGGAGAGAGGTGAAAATCTCACCAAAGAGATTTCACCCACCCTTTGTGTAAGAGAGATGAGCATCAACCACCTCGGACTCGTTGACCTGTTTGATTTGCAGGTTCTCATAAAATACCTGTAAAGTGGAGAACATTTGTCCTTCCCTTTCCCCAGCTGCTTGGGCGGTGGTCAGCTGGGGCTCAGGTGTATTTTGTGGCACTTGAAAAAATACCATTTGGTCGCCATGCATTTTGTTGGGGGAATTCAATATTCAGTGTATCAGCAAGAACAAGTTACTTTGTTAAACCAATTGGGAGACCAAGTTGCAAATTCCAGCTTTAATTTCAATGAATATTTCAAAATTAATGATTGAAAAATGGAACTGCTTCACCACCCCTCTCTCATCTCTTGTCCCAGGCTGTTCTATGGCTCCTGCCTGGAGCAGTCTTTCAAAAGGTCATACAAGGGTGATAAAATAGTGGCTTTGAATACTTCGAACGTGCATATTTATTCATAACATTATTGGGCAATGACTTGCTAGAAAAAACTAATTTTAGTGTGCTTCTAGTAGCTGCTATTTGTTTGCTTCATTCAGTTGTCATTGTTGTCTACTCTGTGGCTGAATTCTCTCTGGCTCGTGGGATGTTGTGTTGTAAACCAGGCTGTGAGACTGTTAAATTATGACTTTTATGGCAAGGTATCAGAGGCATAGCATCAGAAAATGCATTAGAAATAAATACATAAATACTCAGTTCAGGTTAGCGATGACTTAATGTTACTTCAAACTCTAAACCAAAAAAAAATTTTAGTCTTTTTTTCCCATCATTTAAATTCATTGCAAAGTATCTGTTTGAAATCAATATTAATTACACAGAAATTGTGACCCTCTTTAGCAAATGCTTTAAAATAGTTGTTAAAAATTTAATGTGAAGTTATTAGCCTGATTTTGAGCAACATTAAGCCTGTGTTAAATATTCTCATGTAGACTTTTTTTGGCAAAATAGTGGTCCCATGTTTGCATAATTAGCAGAACCTCTTCTTATGGTGCACTGGGGAAGCAAAGAACAAATTCAAGACTAGAGGAATCTTATTTCTACTTAATAGTAGCCCTTCTCCCTACTTAAAATGTAACCTTAATGATGAGTTGGCATGTATTAGGACATTTTTGATATTCGCACTAATCAGTCCAGTTATATCTTGGTGTTCTTTTTGTTCAATTTTCTTTAACATATAGATAAAAATATTGATTATGGTGGTATGATATTTTTATGTGAAAGATAAATTAATAAGTTAAAAAATAAAATGCTCCGGTGTGGTGGGCTGACCTTGGCATTGGGTCAACTTTGCTCTTGCTCCCCTTCCTCAGCAGGACCTGGGGGACAAAAAAATGATAGAAAAGCTCGTACACCAAGGTAAAGACAGGGAGATGGAGAGTTCTGGGATGAGAAATCTGCTTGAGTTACTGAAATGCTTGACCCTCATGAGGAGAAATCACCGAGTACTTCTCTGAGAAATATTGTCATGAAGTGGGTCCTGCCATTCTGATGAGACATTTGGCGATTTCACCAGCAGTAACAGGGAAAGGAGTTAAAACTCCAAGGCCCTGACTTGGAAGGCTTTAGTGTCATCCGTGTCTAGATTTAAAGTTAACAATGAAATACCCTGAAAGGAGAAGGAGGAAAGGTGTCAGCCTTTCCATGCCGACCCTTGCCGTGCCTCGCGTTCGTGTGCTGGTGTCAGACTGTTGAGAAGCTAAGGGCGCGTTGTGCATCCCCCAGCCCCGCGGTGCCATGTGCTGCTGCCTGCCTCGCAGGGCTGCCACCTGCACATCCACGCTCCTGCCTCCTCACTCAGCAGACAAGACATTTGCAGCTCGGGAGGATGTGAAAGAACCAGGTGCTGACATTTGTGACACATCCCAAGGGAATTAAAGGAGACACAAATGGTTGAGCTCCTCTTGGGAGACACTTGTGTGGCTGCACAGGGTCAGTCCTTAGACCGAGAGCACAGTGACTGAGAATAAATGGTGTCTCTTGATCTCTTTGTGGAGTGCTGAGGAACAAATCACATTTTTCTGTCAAACACATGTGTTACTTCCAATCTAGATATAAATAGTTTTCATGCGTTTTGTTTTGATCGTGAGTAGCTCAAATTGGATTCCTTCCTTAGCTTTTAGAAGATGACTTAATGTGTGGTACATGTCCCTGCCTGGGTGAGGAATGAAACATTTTGACACGAACATTTCTACAGCTACACAAAAAGGAGCTCGCTGAAGTGCAGGAGCATAATGAGCAGCCGTGAAACTTTGTTCCGTGATAAAATATTCCGGTACTTGCACGAAAGTATCAGTAGAGTTTGCTAACACTGTCTTTCACTATAGTTTGTTCACATGAAATTTTTTTGCCTGTTTGGAAAGTTATCAGGAATTTGACTGGATGATGTGATGAAAGTCAGGCTCTCTGGAGAGGCTGAAAAGGGGAAGCAAGAATGAAGTAAAGGTTATGCTTCTAAGAAGAGAAGGGTACAGCTGTGCTGCAGAAGGCAAGGAGAGGAAACAGGGAAAAATAGTTTAAGCTGAGCTCATGGAGAGAAGAATCTGCAATTAAAGAGGAATGGGCAAGTGGGAATACATATAACTTCACTGGAAGATGACAATGATTTTTCTGGTGTTAAAATGAACTGATGCATTTCACATGATCCTTTTTTTTTTGTTATTTAACCTTTTCTTCACAGAGCAAGCTAATTCTATTACTTTCTATTAAGCTTGTATTCACTATAAAACCTTTAACCAGTTCTGTTCATTTCTTCTTACACCCCTTTTTCTTGCACAGGAATAAAGTGGGGTTAGCACAGAAGAGCTTATAAAGGGTGTTATGTCAGCACAAAATACCTGCAAAGTTCAGGGATATGTTTTCTTCTTCCAGGAGACAAAAAAATCTAAAAAATCTCTGTTTAATCCTGGCCTTTCTGTACATTAGGCTCACTTCACTCTTCTGACACTTCATTATGGATTTTCTGGGTTTGAATAAAAATCTAGTTCTCTTTTGTGGTAGATAAGGTCACTACTGCTGGGAGCTACTTTCTGTGCGTAGTATACTTGAGTGTTTTGTGTCCTGCAGACTGAAAACTTCCCAAGTGTGGGTGGTCTCTTACTCCTTTTTCTCCCCACTTCACAGTATTTCATGTCTGTGATCTGGCTGAAAGCAGATCTGCTTTCTGCCTGCAAGAAATGGCAGAAGCACTGCAAGGTTGCCAATAAATTCTGGTGAAGAATCACAGCAGTGAGAGCTGATGCTGTTGTTGCTGTGCACCTGTCCCATGGGCCAGTCTTTGTTCATACAGGAGAATCTTGGTAGCTGGGAAGAGAATCCAGAATTTCAGGGCCATAGGTCAGTGCTTTTGTTTCTGGTCTTGTAGCCTTGTGGTTGGTTTGTTGTTCGTCCCTAAACCTGAAAGGAGCAGGAGTTTTGTAGAGCAACAGTGCAAACTCATCTAACTAATACTGTGTTGTAATTCTTGCCCAGGAGGTGGCTGAATTGGAACTGGACATTTAGCTCATTCCAGGAGTTCCTAATGTTTAGGGATTTAATTCCTGTCATGTTACTGTTCTTGTAATGCAAATTTGTTTCTCGTTTAGGAGTACTTTTTTTGAGGTAATTCCTACATTCTTTCTCCTTAAGAAAAAATTCGCCTGTGGATGTGCTGCTCTTTTTGTGTAGGATGATAACACAGATTTCCCCATTTGAATAGAAGGAGTAAATGGCAGCAACAGCATTCTCTGACCTAACAGCAAGAGGTAAATGAAACCTAGAAGCAGCTTGCACAGCTTTTGACCTCTGGGGAGAAGTTTGGGTTTGTGAATGTCTGCTGTCTCCCCAGTTCTCTGCCAGAAGGTGTGGGTTTGTGAGGAGCAGGAGCGTGGCTGTGCCTGCAGGTACAGCACAGTCCATCTGTGGGAACAGCCTGCAGAACACCCTGGCAGTGAGATGGAGAACAGGATACTCACCTGCTTTCCAGAGTGTCACCTTTTGTCTCTCCTACCCCAGGGAGATTTATTTCTCTGAGCAAGAAGATTTATGTGAGGATCAGAGCATGGTCTTGAAATAAAGCAGAGTAGTTGCTGTATCAGAATAAGATCGTTGTGACTGTCACGATGCTGAATGACCACTGAAGGCATGGCTGAATCTCTGCTCCTCAGTCCATTGTTTTGGTTAAGTTTTACTGCATCAGGTGATTCAGGCACAGCCTGATGCTCTGGGTCAACTTGGCTGCTCAGGTGTTCATAGTGGCACCTGAGTTTCCTCCAAGGTGGCCTCTCAGTTCCTGTAGGGACAGCTGCATATTTGGTTTTAAGCCCAGTTTCTGTCGACGCCACTATCTTCTGAAAGCTTTTCTTAAGTCCTAGGTGGTAATTCTGTATTTCTTTTACGTCATTTTCCTTGTTGCCCATGGACTCAGGAGGTCCTAGATGTCCCTTTAGCAGCAGTGAAAGTTCCCTACAAGAGAAGAAGCTGACAGCACTCAGCAAGAGTTTGTGGAGCAGCATCATTTTGAAGTTGGCATTGATGGTGTCTGAGCTGGGGCAATGCTGACTCCTGTGAATATCCTTCCCATACCATTAGCCTGAGTTATCCTTCGTGAGCCTTTTGTACAACTGCTGTGTATCTTCTGCCCTTCCTCCCGTGGCAGAAACCAAGGATTACTCAGCGCCTGGCAGGACGTGCTTATGTAACACTAAGGACAGGAATTCAATCGTTTAGTTAGAACAATGTATTTATGTGCCGGTAATTTGTTTCTTGTTGTGAAGTTTTCCATTTTCCAGGTATTACATATGGCCAACCAGACAGAACCTCTCTGTTCTCTGAGTAATTCCTCCTATTCTTTCACAAGCATATAGATATTTCATTTAAACCTTTGCAGCCTCCCTTTGTGGCATCTGCTTATTTATCACTGTCTTTAAGATCCGTTTTCCACTTGGCAATGTTCATATTTTTGGTCCCCTGGTTACTGCTATTGTAAATTATTATCCAGTAAGATTTATAGCTGTGAGATTTGTACAAATAACCTGTCTCCCCCATTTAATGGCTTCTCTCTAAGATACCTTTGTTATTTACTAATCAAACTGTATGGATAATTTTTATATAAATTTTTGCAGGTATGTCATGAAAATTTAGGTCAGACACGGAACTACGTCAGGCTGTCTGACAGGTTACAAATCTCCCTGCACCGTAGGCACAGAGCAGATGGGTGGTGAACCCTCTGTAGCTCTACAATGGCTTAACCTGTTCCTAGCACTGGAGCCCCATCACTGGCAGGATAGAATATAATGCCACGTAAAATGCTTGGGGGTTTTATTGAGTTGTTATCTCATTTAGATTCGCTGGGATAAAATTTAATTTCATTTCATTTCTGTTTAACAGGGTCACATGGAAAAGGCTGTAAATACATTTTTTTAATTGCAATAGCATTTTGAATAACTTTTAGGTTAATTTCCCTGCTCCTCTTAAATTATTTTTAGCCACTATCGAAATAGGATTTAAAAATCTTTAGGTACCCTTTAGATGATGTTCTTTCTTTTTTAAAATAGAAAGGTTAGGCCCTGACATATGTAGATTTATCCAGGTAGTGCTGTGGGTTGGGGTTTTGGGTCCTAATTTTGAAGGATTTGCAGCACCTATATGCTACTTGCCTTTGAGAACGGTTAGTAAAATTAATGACACTTTTATTGATCTCATTGGTTTGATTTGTACTCAGTTTTTAAAAACATACTCGTCATAATATTTCATTCAGTAAATTCAAATAAACTCTGTTCTACAGATAGGGGTCCTCGTCTCAGCCAAAATAAGAAAACCAGTGGCTGCAGAATCAGGTTCTTTTCTTCTTTGTGAGGTTGAAACATTCAGGGATGGGTGACAAGCTGTCCTCTTGACCTGTTTCATGCTTGCCATGTCTGCATTCAAGCAAGATAGGTCACAGATCTCAAACGCAATTTTTACGTTTATTTTGAATGGAGGTGAAGAAAAAGAGCTTTGAAGGAGAGGGTTGGTGTTTGTTTTTCAATATGCTGACATCCATGAGTGAGCCAAGGAGCTCAGTGTGATGGGATGTTCAGAAGGACTTTTTCTGTCTGTAACATTGCTGCACTAAAATGATGGGACTGGATCAATAGATTAATTATTTTGATTTTTTGATGATTTTTCCCAAACGAAATGTCAATCTTTCCCCCAAAAATGTGGTTTATGTGTAAAATTAATGAATAATTTTTTATGGTATTTTAGCGTGAGAAGCTGATACAGGAGTTGGAGGAAGAAAGACATTTAAGACTTGAGAGCGAAAAAAGATTACGGGAGGTGACCCTGGAGTCGGAGCGGAGCAGAGCTCAGATGCGGGGGCTGCAGGAACAGTTTTCCAGGTATGTTGCATGAGTAAATTGCATTTAAAACACAGGAAGAACATGCTTTGGTGGAGAAACATTGTTCAGACCTGTTGATAACTTGAATGGATCTAATCTAAGGCAAAAACTGCTCTCCCTCTGAAATTCTTTAAACACCACATGCTCTTGGCTAAATGATTGTTGGAATACTTAAAAGGCTCGTGCCATCATTCACTGAATTCATCATGAATGCTGAAAATTTTCATTCCTAGGGATTTTGCGTTTGCTAGAACTCCCAATAATTTTCAAAGTGCAGGTCTTCACTTCTCAAGAAGTGCATTCCACTGATGAGTGAGCATGTGGCTATTTCCTAAACAAGAATGGGTTTGATCAATCTGAATAAAGAGAGGAAAAGAAAGTGAAGCCTTTTGGCAGCTTTGGGCAAGCTCATCCTGCTTGGAAATGCTTCAAATCTCTTCCTGCATTGCCTGTGCCAGAGCTTTGGGCTAGAACAGAGCTCCACTTGTGAGAGAACCAGCTTAGAACGGGGATTAACACAAACCATTCATATGATAATAGTAAGGATTTGAGTTATTTATTGTTTTTGTGATGCATGATGAGATCTTGTACATCACACAGATTTTTTTTCATTGTTTTTGTCACATGAACAGAAACAAAACAATCCAAAAAATCAAAAGAGACAATGGAATTTCATGTTGTATATTTTCCATCAAGACTGAATATTAACTCATTCCCTTGGATTGCTGAACTGTTGAAAACTCAAGTTCAGTTTAATAAGGTGAAAAAAACCTGGAGGGTTATTTTTTTCATTGGTTATGTTTCTTGGGATTTTTAGGGTTTTCTACTTTGGGCATTTTTTGTGGGTTTTTTCTTTTTCCTCAGTGTTTGCCATGCTGCTCCTCTGATTTGAATCTGGGTTTCTAGGCAACACTGCAAAAACCATTGATAGTAATAATAAAATTTGTTCTCCTCTGTTATTTTGTGTTCAGAAAATTTGCATAAATTCTCTTCAGAATTGAAAAAAACTATTTAAAAACCGTGGTGTTCAGTTAATTCTGAAATTCTCCAATAAGAAATGCTAAGGATATTTCTTTTTTAGTGTTATGTTTTTCCTCTTTGTTGATCATTGGTTTCAATTTTACTTATTCTGATGAGACTCCTGGAGTAATATACACAAAATAAATCCACCCCATGAGTATTCCTGGTTAGAATATTTTGCTCTTTTGTATATTAATCTTTGTTTAAGGAAGAATTTCCTGAGGTCCTGATTTCAGAACAGTATTATCATTACAATAGGTAGAAACCTTGGAAATTAACTTTGAAGGTGAAGGAGTCATGATTAAGAAAAGAAGGGGTGAGGGGACCCAGTCTCCAGTGATGCTCCCATACCTTCATAAAATTTTAACTGTTACGTATTCAGATCCTTTCTGGAGAGCTCTTCATTATTCCTGTGGAACTGCAGTAGTCTGATTCATTTCTACCGTGTTTCTGAAAAGAATAAGTATTTTATTAGTTAGGATCCCTGAAGTCCACTATCTTCAAATTAATCCATTCTTTTTCCTCTCTTGCTATTTGCGGTCGAGCTTGCTCGGATCTGTGGAGAAGCAGAGGGACGCAAGTTCTTTGAATTAAAGTTGTTTGTCTCTTTGTGTCTGTCCCTCTGATTTAGATAAAGGTGAAGGCCATCTAAATCAGCATTACGTTCTTTTTAAGGCTGTCTGCACGTTGGCTAAAGTGTTTGAAGGCAAACTTAAATATCACTTTTCATTAATGGCAACTCGGTTGGCCCTGTTATTCCAGTGAGGAAAACTCCTGTTGGCCTCACCAAACTGTGCTTTTATTTTAGTGTAGGCCAGATGCTAGGAAGAGAATGTGTCACTTAATTGTTTTGTTTTATTTTAAAACATTATGTTTGTTATGATGAATATTAAAGGTTATTTTGGTGATGTTTAGTAGAATGTTAAGATATTTGCTTGTACAAACAGACTTTCTCCCCAAATGAGTGGATTTTTTCTTACCCTGCTTGAACAAATAATGAAACTGGAAGCTGGATTATCTTGTGCTGCCTTGAGATTCTGTATTGTTTGAAGGATTTGCAATGTTTTTTCTTAATTTGAGGGCAATTAATCAGGACAAGACAAATGGTGATGGGAAGAAATGTTAAAACCAAGTGAATTGGAAGAACTTTGAAAGAAGATGACTACAGAATAATACTTTGGGCTCAAAGACATTCTGGCTTTCAGATGTAGATAAACTAATCTGAGAACGTATACTATAGCATAAATCTTTTAAATATGTGTAATTCCTGAACTGAAAGGATTTACCTAGACATTTCTACATATATTTCTTTACATTTCAAACTGGTTTTTTTACATGATTGAAAGAATGAAGTATAATAGCTGGTGGTAATCTGCAAGTTGACCTTTGTAATCAGGAGTGCAATGCTGCCTATTCCTAAATGAAATTGTGGGAAAACTTTAATCTGTCATATAAGCATGTAGTGTGAGATTGAGAATTTCAGAAGGTGAGGGGTTTTTTTATTGATTGACGTTTCTGTTGTTACCAAGTAAGCAATATTTCAGCCTAGTAGTCTGAAATAAATCGAAGTTCTCTTTCTTAACACCTGTATAAATCTGCCAGAGCCTTAAAGTGACACAGTAGTTAGTTTGATAAATATGTGATACCTGCTGAAAGAGCTTTTAAAACCAAGGTTTTTTCCAGAGTTTGTCTGTCCGTGTAGTTTTAAATTTGCTTTTTAATTTTATTGAAGTTGAGTATGTTTGAGATGTGAAGAAACCCTGCAGGAAAAATATTTAATACTAAAGTTGGGTTTTTACACTGCAGTTGGATGCAGTTATCTTTGCATTGCCTTAGTATAATCTCACCTTGAGTTGAAATACTTGATGTTTTCTTTCTTAAACCCACTGAGATCTGTTGCTTTGCTGCAGCTGTTAAATTCCATAAGGTTCTTTTTGGCATGACAATGTATAGCTCCATGTTGCTCAAATCCTCAGAGACCTACCCTGAAAAAAAACCAAATCAGCCCAGTCTCTGCTAAGACAGTGCCATGCAGTCTGAGTTTCCATTTTTGTTGTTGGCAACTGCCATGGTGATTCACCATGTATGTTAGTGTTATGTCTGCTGCCTCTTTATCTAGCTCTGGATAAATTAGGTTAATTATTTTGGGGTTTTTTTGTTGGTTGGTTGGTTAGTTTGCTTGGTTGATTTGTTGGCGGTTTTTTTGTTTGGGTTTTTTTTTTTTTTTTTCTTTTTTTGGTTGTTTTTTGTTTCTGTTTTGGTTTTGTTTGTTTTTTTCGGTTTTTTGCTTTTTTGTTTGGGTTTTTTGTTTTGTGTTTTTCTTTTTTGGTTGGTTGGTGTTGTTTGTTTGTTGTTGTTTACTTTCGGGTGGAGTTTTTCATTCACTCAAAGTTTAACATTAATTTCTCCTTGAACTTTTCGTGTCTTGGACATTAGAAAATACGCTGTGCCTCGTTTACTTCCTTGTTTTTGGCTTCAGCTGTGCTTTTCCTACTTTCAGCATTTTCCTATAGCAGTAGGAACCGAAATGCAACAACGCTGCTCGCAGCAGTAGGTGTGATTTATAGTATCATTCTAAAAAGCACACTAATAGACACAATATAAATTGATTGCATTTCCCTGCTGTACATCAGTAAGCAATAGAACTCGTTGTCTGTTGAATGCATACAGTTCAGGTGACTCTAAACTGGGATTAAATGTTAAAGCAGTAAAAGAGGTAGCTTTACTTAAGTTATTTTGATTACTATTTTGGTCTGAATGAAACAAGTTCAATAAACACTATTATAAAGTATATCTGAAAACAGTAATTGAAGAGCCCATTATCAAATCTTAAAATCCCTTTTGTGTAAATTTCAAAAACTCTTTCAGTTAAGTTTGTGTTGTTTATTGTTATCAATGTCTGTGAGTGGAAAACTGCCTGAGGCTTTTAAGAATGGATGTTATTGGAAAAGTAGGAAATGGTCCTTGTTTGGTCTGCCGGGGTCCTGTGAAAGGGATGAGTGCAATTCTCATTAGTCTGTGTATTCCACTGACATTAATATTGACTGTAGGGTTAAGCCTATTGCTTCTGACAAGGGAAAAAACGGCTACTCCAACACTTGGCATAAAGGACTGTGTGGCTGTTGGTTTAGGCACGTCCTTCGTGGTTTTTTCCAATTATTGTTGATTCCCCTTGCTCCATTTTGTCTTGTAAACAGACGAGCGGGAATGGGAACTGTTTTCCTCCCAGCTGTGATGAGGAGATTTTTTGCATTGCTTCAGCATGATGATGTTGAGCGATCACACTGTCATTTCTGAGGTCTGCTCCATCCAGAGGTCACACCTGCGCTCACCTCTGTGACTTTACTGCCCCAGCTGGTGATTCCCATCCAACAGAGTGTGCTTCTGTGTGTGGGAACTGTACACCAGCTCAGCAGGCCCTGTGGTTGGTCACTTTGTCTAATGCCAACCATTAATAGCATTTTAATCTAATTTCTGGGGAGATTAAAACGCTCTCCTGGCAGCTATTGACAGTATTCCTTGATTCTGCCATAGCAGGGATGAGTAAAACACTGTGTGGGAGTTCACTCCCTTTCTCAGAGGGAGATTACAGAGGAAACTGTCTGCACTTCTTGTCTGTGTCACTCTGCAGTCACCTCCTGCCATTGTCCCTGCATGGGCTGTGTGCAGGGTTATTATGGGAGACAGGCTGGCCCAGAGATGGAGTTTGTATCCAAATCTGGGTGTCAGGGCTGTGGGGGAAGCTGCTGCACTCCCCAAGCCTCAGGACATGCTGTGGATGCTGCTTTTCTGGGGCTCTGACCTACTTCTTTATTGATCTTGTCTTTTGATTAGAATTGACAGAGTTTAACAATGAAGTTTCTTGTAGGTTAACACTGTTGGGGTGAGTATATTAGTATTTTTGTTTATGTGCATCTACAACACTTAGGTACGTATTTTGTCTGTAATAGTTACTCAGAACTGTCCAGCACTACTCTAAGTAAGATCAAGGAGCTTTTGTGTGAATAGTTTTCATCTGACAGAAAATAAAGGAATGGCTTTACTAAACTTGTGAAATGAAGGCCAAAGAGGAGATTGCCCCAAGTTGTACGTGGAGTTTGACCCCACTCAGTTCCTGGGCTACTTTGAGCTATATATGCTGTTTTCCTGTTGTTTGACCAGCAAGAAGTAAAACAGAAATGTTATAATTTTTGTTACTGGGCTTAATCTCTTCTACTCTTTAATTCTCTGTATGATATGGTGGTTTTGAAAATGCATACACACAAGAAATACCTACAATGAGTGTATTGTCTCAATTTTCTTCAAAAACAAAATTCTCATTCTCACATTAGAAACTATCGGGTTGAAATAACATTTTCATACTGAAGTTGAGAGAAGACAAAAGCAATGAGCTCAGAGTGGCTGCAGAGGACTGAAGAACCAGGGTGAGCTTGAAACGCAGAAGTGATGCCAGGAGCAGAAGTTACAGCAAACTGCATTGCATGATGTATATTGACTTGTGCAGCACTTTCAGAGAGCAAAGGATTGTTTGCTCCAGGCCTTATTTGAGATGCACAGGGAGGGACCTGCAATTCTCCATCTTCTGTGGACTCTGAAGTCACATTAAGAGCCAGCCCAATTTCCGTACCTCGATGCACTGGTAAATCATGTGGTGGTGTTTCATGACAGCCCTTAGCTGTTGAAAGCTTCTTGCACAGGGACCAGGGAAATAGGTCATTTTACCTTCCACAGGCAAAACCATGGGGATCTGTGTGCTCAGGAAATCCTGAGTCTGGTTTGTGTTTGTCTGTGTGCTCACAGTATGCATCATATTTCTGGAAGGTTGCATCTATTGCCTTTTACTGATTTCTCAGACATGAAGTGATATTCTGCGTCCTGTTTCATTTGGGATAGAAGTCTTCAAAGTCTATTTTATTCATATAAAAATCAGATCCATCTTTCTGAATCAAAATATGGGAAATTCCCTACGTCAGATAGTTTGTGTAACTTCCTCTTTAGAAAAACTATCTACATTTCATAATATCTATATAATAAAAGAATATTAAAAAGGAAATGGAGGAAATACACAAGCAGTGTGGTGATAATGGCCTTAAATCCTTACAGTGGAATAATACTATGGAGAGTCACCTTTGAAACAGTGCTGTCATTTACCTTTTTGAACCCAGTAATTCAAATAGATCGGTGTAAATGGAAATTATGTCCCAGTAAATTGATTAGAGAAGTTAAACTGGATAAGAACAGGTTAGATAAAGGCCAGCAAAGAACAAGTGTTACCTTAGGATCTGTCATGGATGACTCAGGTAAAATAAAAGGCTATTTTAAAAAGCTTCAGTGGGGTTTGAGCTAAAGGATTGTCTGGCAGAGTTATTCTCCACACCACCTCAGTTCCTCCTTCTCTCTTTGACTTCTTGTCCTACCCTGTAGTGTTATACAATGGCACTTTTTGTCCACGATCCCTTCCTGATATGGAAATTACAGAAATTTTTCAAACCTCCATTGCATGTGCCTTTCACAACTGATGGTCTCTCCTGTGCTCCTCTCAGTCACACATGAGATGTCCACACTTTGAGGCTGATTTCTTCAAAGTGAGCATTTCCCCCCAAGAGTAAAAAAGGCACACACATTTAAAATCAATATAAATAAGACTGATCCTCTGATTTCATGATTAGCTTTAAGTTGCTACCCGAACAACATGGATTTAGTCCATTTTGGTTTTCTGATCCTTTCAGGCTTGTGGTTTCTTTTGTCACATGATTGAAAACCCATGCTCGATATGCAGTTTGCAGATTATAGACTGCTTCTCTTTACTAATGGATCAGAGAGAAATGTGAGTTTATGATCACAATTTTTGTGGTTGTTTTCCTGTTAGATGCTTGAGGTGGCTTGTATTAGTAATTTTTCTGTGCTATAAAATTTGTGTTGTAAACTGTAAATGTATCATTAATGGGCAGTGGTGTGCATTCAGATTGATGGTGGTAGGTACAGAGCAAATTAAACCATGAGGAAATACTGTGATTAAAAAGCTGACATAAAATCAAATGATCTTCATAGTTATACTTCTCTTTTATGAACATGATTGGAATCTTCAAAGGTTCATTGGTTGACTGAGCCTAAATTTTGCCTTTACAGTTTTACATCAAACTAAACCAGGGAGCCTACACTCCCATTTTAATTGTGAGCAGATAAAATCTGATCCTGAAAAGTGCTCATCCTTTTTAGGATGCTGGTGTGACTTCTTTAAATCTGACCCAGTGGGTGGCATCCCTGTCCGTGGTGGGGGAGTTGGCTGTAGATGATTTCTACGGTCCTTTCCCACCCAAACCATTCTGAGATTCACCTCTCGTGGAGGGCAGAAGGAAAAGTGTGTTCCAAGTACTTTTGGGGAGCTCAGTGTCTTTAATAGTAGGGAAGTACAGGTTTTTGGAAAAGAGGAGATCATGAAATCCTGACTTGTGTCTCTCTGGGTAGAATAATAGAGGAATAGTTTGTTTTGCCTAGATTTAAAGCCAGGTTTTCTGGTTTTCATGTGTTTCTGAGGAAGGGAGGAGGAAAGGCCCTTCTTAAAAAGCACTCTAAAGGAAATGGTGCGAGGAACAGTGTGGGAAAACAGGCACAAAGATGTCCCTGTCTTGATACCACCTGTTGTACCCAAAGGTGAGCCCTGCAGACTCGGACTTCTGCTCTCCTCAGTGAGAAACTTCTGTGGAATCCTATCTCTACTCAGAGTTTGCACAGGTGGCTTTCTAATGCTCGTGTGCAGGTAAAGAGCTGCTCTTTGAATGTGGCCAATATATAATTTGCAAATATAATCAGTTTTTCATCCTGCTCTGTAGAACCTTTTAAGTATCCCCACTAACTAATGAAAATAGAATTATTTATCTGCCTGGCTTGAGGTTGTAATGCATTTTTTCAACCTAGTAGCAATTCGTAGTCTGCATAGATTGGATTGTTTCACAGGAGAATTATTATGGTAATTTTAATTTTATATTAGAACTTGTAATTATTCCACGGTATTGTTCTAATCTAACAGGCTGTGCAGCAGTTCATTTGTTTTTCAGTGCTCAAAATTGGACAGGGCAACTTAAAAATTTAGTTTTAATCTTATTCTTTTACCAAAACATTTTGGGTGTGTGTTTTCCTCTATGCACACATTTCAAATATGATTATTAAAGGTTGTGGTGAGTATAATTAAAGCTGAAAAGATGTATAGAATTATACTAGATGCAAAATTTTGTGGAGTTTTGCTTCTGAGGGTATATGATAAACATTAAGAGAACAGGATGGAATTTGTTCTCCTCATATTGGCTTATAGACCTAGTTGTTCTAATTATTCATGCCTTGCTCTGATCCTGCATTTTCATAGATATTCTACAGGTCTGTCCTCAGGAATTTATTTCCTGAGGGCCTAAGAAGTTTGTTTCAGCTGCATGGATGTTGCTTGTTCATTTTCTTGATATATGTCATGTAGAGGCAAAAATGGGATTTAAAAAGAAAAAGATTCTTGGTTTTAGTCCATTAGTATCAGCAAGGACAGCTGTGAGGTCTTTCTTCTGATTCTCCCCAGGTTTAGATCTAGGCTTAGCAGAGGGAATGTCCCTTGGAAAGGAACAGGCATTTCCCTTCTTAAAATGAAATGTTGAGGTGCAAATGGAACAGTTTTAAGTCATCTGACATGATTCAAACTATTCAAATAAATAAGGAAAATGGGTGGAGCAGATCCTCACCATCTCCTGAAAGGTGCCAGGTAACTGCAATAAAAATTCAACAGTGAGAGCCAGGTATGTCTGGCTTATGGCAGGAAGGGATCTCAGTAAGTGCCATGGGCTTTGCATGTAAAGGGTTAATTGCTACAATCTTGGGGTTTTTTCGGTATCATTAATCATCCTGAACTCAGGTGACTGATATTGTTATAACTCCTAACTCTGCTGGGATTCTGTTACAATTTAGTAACAATTACTGTCTTCTATTTTAGATAGTTTTATTGTAGAGCATTGCCAAAAATCTTAATGTGATTATCTTTGGTCATGATGTGTGCTTTAGTTTGCAGATACTGTAAGCAAATGTAGATTGATTTGAATAATTGTTTCAGTTTAATGTGGTTTTAATTCCATGTGTAGTGCCTGCCCAATAATCTCAAATTTTACGAATTGGGCACTACTACCCTTCAGTCAAACTGTGTATTAAATAACATTAATTAAAGATGTATTTCAGAAAACATCCATCTTCTAAGCATGCAGTATAATAACGACAGATAAGTTATTCTGAAAACATTTCCCAAAGCATGTCAGTAGAATACTGTATTGCATGAAACAATGAGCTCTTCTTGTGACAACCAGATAATTAAGGTTATGCTGCAAAAGGATGCAGAGAAATTACAAATCCTGTTCAGAACAAGCCACGTCATAGAGATCACTTTTAGCCTTTTAGGTTGTTGATCCACACTCTTAGTTTACATTTTACCTTGGAGTAGCTTTTTCTGTTGCATCATTCTGTTTCATGATAACTGAATCCCAGTTCAATTCCTTTCCAGGAAGATAAGAGATTTTACTCTTCTTGGTTTTCACCACAACTCCAGATAGAAAGGAAGAAGTGGCATGCCAAGGAAGAGCTGCATTTGTCGTGGGAAAAGCGCTTAGGAGGAGATGTGAGATCATGAGGCTTAACACTGCAAGGAACAGAGATTTCTGTGGTCTTGTTTTGGCACTGGAGGTTGCACTGCATTTTGGAACTTGACATACTTTTTCTGCACATGTTTTTAATCCTCCTTTTTGTTCTTCTGTATTTGTGGGGTTTAATTGTCCATTTTTCCATGCCACTACATAGCAAAGAAAGCACATCCTGCTGTACACCCCGCCTGAACTGAAAATCCAAGTCACTTGTGTGGTTTGAACTGAGTTTTCATTCTCTAGGAATGATTATTAAGTTGTAGTACCCTTATCAGTGTTTGCAAGCTGCAGTCTATTAATTGAAAGAGTGTGGCGTGGGTCGAAACTCTGCCTTACCTGATCAGAAGGAACATCTTTCTGTCTTTAGTTGTGGGTTCCATCCTTCATCCTAAAGCCCTTTTGTGGGCACTGAGTTGACTGTGGTTTTATTGCTGGGTTCTGTTTGTCTCCATCTGGCAGATTCCTTGCAGTTTTTATCTACTGACCATGGGAAAGCTGATCCTTGATAGGTCATGTATGGATGATGAGCAAGGAACAATAAGCCCTGGTGTATATTACTTTTTACTGGTAAAATCCGTAAGAAAACAGAAAATTCTGACCAACTCTACTACTTTATGAAAGGCAGGGAAGGCAGAGCAAGGTAATCAGTAGATTTAAAAGGCAGACTCGACTGATTTAGTTACAGTCACAATTACTGCATATCAAAGTGAGTCTGTGTTAAAAGTGGTCTGCAGTGGAGGTCCCTCCCATTGCCTTGTTGAGTGCAAGTGTAACTCAGATTATCAATTCTGTTAAAGTATTTCTTCATCTTCTCAAGTACTGCAAATTGCTGCTGCTGCTGCGCTTTTATTCTCAAACTGTGCAGAGAAAAAACACAAAACAATTCAGTTGTCAAGGTCTTCCTTAAAAGGCAAATGTCTGCCAAATTCTGTTCTTACATCATAGTCTCAGCCCTTCACTGAGAAAAGAGCTCATTTTGTCTCAGCCTATGCAGTAGTCAGTAGTGGGAGGGTCTCATATTGGTGTGAATTTACTGTAGGTTGTTAAAAAACACTGAGTTTCAAAGAGGCCATTTGGATTTGTTTGTGAAATATTTGTTGACAATTTTAGTGTATGAAGGGGAGAATAATGGGTCACTGGTTTCACTAGTTTTGTACTTTAATGAGTGTCCTTGTAAAAATATTTTAAATATTCTGAGTTTCATTCAGCTGAAATTTATAGCAATGCATGATAATGAACAATACTTTCCTATTCCAGACTTGCCTGCATTTCACTGTGAGCCCTGTGCTGCATAAATTGTGACATATTTAGTGTTTATTGCAGTTCTCTATGTGTATTCTCAACCAGTGTGTAATAGGACAATTACAGTGGCAACTGCAATGTGAAACACAGGCATCAGGATCCATTGTAGGGCTGGCAGGATGAGAAATGTCAGCTGAGGCTGTTGTAAGAGGTTTCCTAATCCTGCTGAAATAAAGAGTGAGATTCTTTCTGAATCATTGCCATCTGGAGTATATGAAAATTTGAAATAACCTTTTATCATGAGGTTGGCACATGCTATGGAGCACTATTGGCATTGATGAAGTCCTGATGAAATGAAATGCTATGCAATGAGAAAAACTCACTGCTTCATTATTTTGTCTAGGTTCTTCAAAACCCTCTTCTCCAATTTAAGAAGTTTATTGAGTAGTTAATAATGTTGTAAATCTAAAAGATACAGTCTTTGTTTACAATAATCTGACATTTTAATATGAATATTAATCTAGTTATAAATACAAGCCAACATGCCTGTGATGGAGAATAATTTGTAATTCATACAATAACCAGATAATTTAATTCACTTTCTCTATTTTTTTGACTTCTTCTACTTATTTGATAGGCATTTGCTTGCCCATAAATTTTTCTGTCAAAAATCCGGCCAAGAGGCTGCATGCCCCACCTTTCCAGGAGCAATGGTGGCACAGAATCCTCCCGTGATGTCACCGTGCCCACTGTGGAATATTTGTTGTGTGCAACTGTTGCTGTTGCACACATTCTGTACTGAGCTGCTCTTATTTGTGGTGCATACAAATACTGCTCAATTTATGCATGTTTGCTCTTTTATCGGTTTCGTTTTACAAATACACACTGACTAACACCCAGCAGAGTTTCTGAATGGCCAGTTTTGTAATTCTTGCATTCCTGAGTGACTGATATGTGCTGAGGATCTGCTGTTTGGCAAAGCTCGCGTGATTAGGCACATTTCTGGTTAAATATCCTGATGCGGTGTTGGAATCCTAAGCACCTTGAATCTTCAGTCTGTGCCTGAGTTCTCATTTTGAAGGGTTAATCTTCATGTCGTTCAGAGAGCTAGATGATGGTCCTCTTCACTGTTCAGATTAAACAATATAAAGTCTGAGAGGTAGTGCTGGATTTAGGAGATGAAGGATTAGGACTGTTTAACTAATTCCTTTGAGGATGTGATTTCATTCTGATGCTTAAGTTGAAGTGGGCCAGTATTTTTTTATCCCGTGAATATAGTAGATGAGAATATATTTTATTTTAAGCATCTTGTTTAGTTCCTATATATTCTTATGTAATTCTAACAGAAATTTATGTCTGTGGTATTGAGATTAATTTAAAATTTAAAGAGTGCCAGCCAATTCTTGTTCTAGTTCTGTTTATTTCTGCTACACAGACAAGCCCAAAACATTGTTGGTTGTTCTGTAAATGATGTTGCTCTCAATTTCATAAATGCATTGGGATTAAATTTAAAAAAAGAGTATCATCTTTTATTTCTTAATGTTTTGTATTTAAACTTTTCAGTTAAACCTCCCAATTGTTGTGTGTACATACCAGTAACGGTAATGCAAGAAGTACACAGGAGTGCATTTCAGGCATTCTGAGAGCTTGATTTACCTGCTTTGTTATGATTTTCCAAGACAAGTGCTGGTTTTGCACTAAACTAACAGCCTGTGAAGCTACAGAGATAAATGAAAAAGAAAAACAACACTCCTTCTCCCACCAGAATATTTAAGGGTAAGTCCAGACTGGGTGGTAGCTCATGTGAAAGCATTCAGTGAGTAACCACAGCTAATGTCTGCATCAGTGTACTCTCCAAGGCTGCCTGTTCCCCCAGGGAATATTCCCTGGGCTGCCATGCAGGGAGCTCCTCAGGGCAGGGCTGTTGGGCAGGATCCACACCAGCTCGTGGGTTATTTCTGCTGCAGCCCTGCTTTTGATGAGGAGGAATGGATATCCTGCAGAAATGACACTCAACCAAGTGTGTTAGGAAGACAAGCAGTGCTTTCAAGGAGAAATAATCACACTTTCTGAAATTTAAAATCTACATTGGAAAAATACGTTAATTTAGTAAGTGGTAGTAACAGCCTCAGTGCCTTCCTGGTCCGTGGAAATGGAGATTTGTAAAGACTGGTCGTGTTTCGCGTTACAGAAGCTGATACGAGTCTTATAAACAATGTGATCTAATAATTCAGAGTATACCTAGCTTGAAATTTTCTCTTTCTGGCCTGGAGAAACATTTGTGTAAACATGTTTCTCCCTTTGTTTTTCTGTATCTAAATCAGTTGGCTTTAAGAAGAAGATTATGAAAATGATTCAAAATCTCTTGGGATTTGTTTCCTCTGTTGTCTTCTAAATGAAAATAGTGACCTTTCACAGCTAAGCAAGCAGAGAAATTCTGAGCAATTCACTAACTAACATTGCTGTGAAATTATATATAGCATTAAGAAATAGGATGGGAAGTATTAAAACACTGAAAGAAAACCTTGGTAACTGAAAATCTGCTCCATCTAGCAGGTGAAAAAATGATACATGTCCGAATGAAAAGGCACAAATGAACTCTAAACAGATGTCAAGTCTTTCACAGACAGATTGCATTTAATGGAAGCCATAAAAATGTTTCAAGTGGCTGGTGACCCCATTATTTCTAACCCCATACTCAGTGGCAGATCGTCAGACCTGATGTCTTTTGAAGTCGTTGTACATATATGATTATAAAAAATCTGCCTTGTGGACCTCTGGAATAATCCAGTGTGTGCTTTGGTGGTGTGTTCTTAATGAGTGAATAGCAAAAGACCACAGCCCACCTGAATCTGGTGTGATTAATCAAAATTGTGCAGTTATGGTATGAAATGGGGTCTGAGACAGGGATTGCAGCACAGAAAGTGTGTGCCTTTGCTCTGACCCAGCCAACTAACCCCCTTTAGAATAGATCCACAGCAGCCAGAGCAGAGGGAACTGGGCAGGAAAAGGGACAACTCCTTGTATGTCTTGACTCCCTTTCCAGAATCAAAAAGGGTAAATTCAGGTAACTTCTGCTCAGTGAGGAAGAAAACACTGGAATGCTTCTTGTCAAGAATTTTAAATGATATTTTAAAAAACTGTATTTGAAAACAAAGCAAGGCTAAACGTTTCTTATAAAGTTTTAGGTTTTATGATGGTTCTTTAGGATTTGAGGTGTTCAGAACAGGGACGCAGTGCTCCCTCAGGAGTTTTACTACAAAACTAAATTCCCCAGTGGGTTGTAGGTAGAAGGGGGTCTTAAAGCTAGGTCTCCTCTCCTTTAAGAAAATAACTTCATGAACAGGCCACCTGATAACTATCCATGTGTTTATTTTTGAGGGGGTGTGAAAGAACAGAAGGGTTCATTTTGTCACCCTTTTTTTATGAGTGGAGTGAAGGGTTAAGAGGGAAATGTCTTGATTTCCATACAGTGTTCACCGTGGGCCTCCCTTGCATGGGTTGGTGATGCAGGAGCTGCTCTGGGTAGTGTAGCTTGGGGAGCTGAGAACCAAATAAACCAATTTCTGAGACAGGGATTTCAGTCCCCATCTTTGTGTGTCCTGCGGATGCAGCAGAAGAAAATACTAGGAAAGGAAAAACAAGTTTGTTTGTCATAACTCTATGTAAATTTTTATACATGAGACTTCTCATCTGTAGAATTCATCGTGTTTTGCAAAGTAAATATATTTTTTTCAGCAAAGCAGTGTCATACCTGAGACAAAAGATGCCAGTCTTGGCTCTGATGAACTTCATAAGGTGTGTAATAGGATTGAGTTCTTCAACAGGAACTGAATGCTTGCCTGAAAAACAAGGGGAAGTAGCAGGTGATGAAGCCTGTTAAGCAACATTGAATTAGTTTTAAAAAATACTAAAGAAGATTGAAAATGGGGTAAATGGGAGAGAACACTGTTGGATGTCAGGAAAATGTTCTTCTGTCAGAATTTCTAAGCTACGTGGTCTAACCACCAGTATGCTACTGATAATACAAGACCTTTTACAAATACATTTCCTAAAAACCCTAAATTGAAAAATACCTGACACACATTGCCAAAGGTGCCTGTCCATGTAATGAAGTGATCAGTCAGCACCAGCCTTCTCACTAATTGAGAAGATGGCAGCTCTGCTTACCAGGTCTAAGTCTGCAGGCTCCCAAATCAGATTAAGAACCTTTGGAAAGGAAAAAAAAATCAATTCACGGTATAATTTTGGGTTTCAAAATTTGATGTGGCATAGATGATGCTATTTCAATAAACAAGTTGCAGGTTCTGTACAGAATATTACTCCACTGCAGGCACATTCTGATTGAGTTCTGTTAAAGCTGATTTAAAAGGTTTATTGTATTAAATACTAAAAGAGAGCTACCTCGCTTTCTGATAAACAGAGTAATGGCAGATCATATCTCTGTAATTTCTGAACACAGTAGATTATTATAAATGCCATTAATTTGCTCTGATACAATTTTGCAAAGAGAAAAAAAGGATATGAAAAAGCAGTTGAAGTACCAGAATATTAATGAAAGGTGGCGGCAGGAATAGTGCTTTTCTTGTCACATGCCTGGCTTTCCTGTTTGGGGTTTAAGAAAGTCTGCCTATTAGGATGTGGATTAGCAGAAGATTCATTCTTCTTCCTGATGTAGGTCAGACAGTGGCTAACATGTGGTGAAGAAAAAGCCTGTTTTCCCCAGCAGCAATGGGAACGGGAGCTCTGCGGAGTTGGGAACAGAGCGCAGACAGAATGAGTGGTTCTGCTGTCCCGTGTGCTGTGCAACAGATTTGAAATGTATGAGTAATGAAGGCTTCATGCAGAAGAGTCTCTGCTCAGTGTGGGGCCACATTAATGCTTTTTTAAAAAGCAGCTCAGTTCCTGAGTAGCCCTCTGTGAGAAGTCATTTGTCCGAGTCACAAAAAGGAACTGGCAATGTCCTGGAACGTGCACCAGAGGAGTGTCCCCGGCAGAGCCTATTCACTGGAGCCTGACTTTAATTTCATGCTAAGAGAGGCTGTTTGCAGGTATTGCATCTTTCTGGAGAAACTTTGCTTATTGATTGTGTGAAGTCTGAGAGGATTTAAGATGAATGGTACAGTAAAATTCATAAAGCTGATTATATACTGATAGTTAGAGGTCACATTTGTGTGCAATCAATTTTAAGAGGTCTTTAGACCCTTTTTGGAGAATATGGAATGTTGGTCAGAAGAGCTGTTCCTTCTTTCAGTGTTTTATGTGAAATCTCATAATCTTTCATGGCATGGAAAGCGTATAACACTGATATGTAGCTATGTGTGATTTATGCAAGCCACAAATTTAATTTACCCATGATTTAGATACTTTTATTATAATAGTTTCATAGATTTATTATGGGCTAGTTCCATTGCAGCAAAAGTCTTCTGACAGCTTTCTTAATCTTGTCAATTTGCAAGTTGTGATAATGCTATTGTTGACTTAAAAACTAATGTCCAAATTTTAGTCATCTTCGGTCTTCTCCTTCCTCTCCGTTTTAGTTCAAATTTTTAAATTGCCATTGTTTAAAAACCTGTCATGACAATGACTTCTGAGAACTGAGTGCACCTGGACCAGCTCTGTCTCTTGTGCACCTCAGAGTGGATCTTTAGCAGGTTTGCCTTCTTTGGAGACAAATTTACTGTTGTCATTAAGCATCCATCCTATTTTTAATTTTAACAATACGTTTTTGCTCTTACAGTTTCATTTACATTTTTTAGATTTTTTTTCTGTTCTATTACATATTGCTCTTTTAAAGACTGGCACTTAGAACAAAGATGAAAGAGAGAGCATAGCTGTGAACAGTTGGAAGAAAACCTTACTCATAAACCCAGTGTTAGGCATCTTTTGTCTTTCTCTTTTAATTTTTTGCTTCCACTGTCTGAAGTTGCTCAGTTTAGTCATCACAGGAGTAGAATAGAATTGCAGAATTCTTTTTGTGCAGTTAAGTCCCTGAGTTTTTCAAGCTTTCATAACAAGAAAGACCCTTGCTGTCACTGCCTAGACAGTGCACACGTTTGTAAAATGTATGGAAGAATTGCTAGAAAATGAGAAATTCTTGATGCAGTGCAGTGCTGTCTTTGTAAGAAACCGAAAATCTGTTGCTTTGTAATTTATATATTTTTCAAGCAGCTTAAATTTTTAGCCTCAATATATCGGAAGTATTAAACTGCAATATTAATTGAAACAATAATCAGGATCAGATATGAAATCATTATAGTTTAACTTATTTGGATTCTCTAGCATCTTTTGGATGGATACGTCATGAAAAAGACAAGAGTAGCTGAATATAAAAACAAAAGTAAGATTTTAAAATGGTGGATTGTGTGTTGTCAGTTTGATAATCAAATTTATTGCGCATTGATGTTGTAAAAGCAGTTGCTTAAACATCTTTAAAGACTCGTTGTGGGCATCTTTTATTGTAGAACATCGTGTCCATAAAGTGGAAGTGTTCTCATCTGCAGGTGGTATCACCTTGCTATGTCTGTTGGAGCTTCAGTGTAATTCCTAATAAATGGCTGGAAAATGTGTGCGTGCTGCCATGGAGTTTGTTGTATCCATTGAGGGTAACTGAGTGCCTTTGTCAGGTGGAACAGTGGGTTTTCCTCCTGTCAGCTCTTCTTTCAGATTTCAAAATTACGCTGGCTGATATCATTTTAAGGAAGTTCACAGTGGAAATTCTGGTAATGGGAGTATTGATTATATGTTCAAAGCATGACACTTGGAATCGTATCTTTAATTCATTTCTAAGGAAAGATTATATCTACCCCCTGCAGGCATTTTAGTAACTAATCTGGATGAATCAAATTCTTCCTGCTGGGTGTAATTAATTTTTAGGCCAATCTAATGTTTTGTAGACTGCTTGTTTTGTATAGATCAGCTTGATTGCAATGAGCCATGAACTACAGAATTTCTCTCTGGTTACATTAGCTATCTGAATCTATCTATCTATCTATCTATCTATCTATCTATCTATCTATCTATCTATGTATTTTCCTGCTGATGACACCAGGAATGTTTTCCACATGTTTTTGTGAACACTCTTTATCCTCTGTTCAGTCTACTGCCAGTACCCTGGGAGACAAGGTTGATGCAGAGGTTTGGGGTGTTTCCTTACTTTGTCTCGTTAGGTTAGGTTAAGCATCTTTCTGAGATGATTCTGTTGATAAAAATTAAAATAAAAAAACCCAACAAAACAAACTTTGGTCATATAGGATATCTAGGGATATTGAAAAAGGTTTACATCTCTTATTTGTGTATTATCCTGTGGAAAAATAGTTGAGGTGAGATGGTGAGAAGTTTGTTTAGACTACAGGCTCTTTACAGCTGGATTTTCTTTCCTTTTGTTAGTCAGGTTTTGATGTACAAATATATAATAAAATGCTTAATTCCAGGAATTATATTCTTCCCCATCAGTCCCTTCAAGTTCAACTTGTGCAGTTAATTTAATACTAAAAGCAATTTTGGTCACAGAGCAGCTCTAACAGTGCTGCTTACATGGGTGTGTTCCACCCACTTAGTGTAATGCAGCAGTAAAATGGGAAAATTTATCTATAGGCATTTCTGTGTGTCTCAGCACTGCATAAAATCCTAACAGAGAAATTCTGTGCTAAGTGTGCAGCCTTCTTTATAACTGGTGAACTGTATTCCTGGGGATTGTTTCAGCAACAACAGTGGCTTTTTTTGGCAGGTGAAGTTAATGGTTTCTGACAGGAATCACTATGTAGGCTTGTTTTCTTCAGTTTGAGCTCTCATGTGTTAAGCTTTCACATGTCAGACTTAAAAGAACTTATCTGTATTTACAACTCAAGGACATATAAATAGGACAGTTTTTGATACCACTATTCTAAGGCTATTTTATGAATTTTCTGGGTTTTGGTGTTTTAAGTTTGCATTTCAGTTTTTTGCAGTCTGTCATCTCAATCATTATTTAAGCCTGCATAAAAGGTACTTATTTTTAAACCTAATTCTCTCAAAGATGAATTTTCACGTGCTTAGAATATCATGGATATCTTTTGTTTTTGCAGGGAAGTTACCATGTATAAAATCTGGTGTTTAAGCATTGCATACTGCAGTGCTGTGCTCAGTAGATACTTCATTGACCATAAGCCTCTGTCAAAACACAACTGATGCTTTTCAGCTCCAAAAATGAGGAGACTATATAGGGGAAATCCAAATTTATCCAATTAGTCATACAAAATCTTTCCCTGTTATTCAGGAAATCTGCTTCTATGACTCTAAAAGGAATAGCAAGTAAAGACGTCTTTACAGAACTATTTTAATTGAAAGCGTAAAACCCACAAACCAAAAGAAAATGTCAAATGTCACATTTTTTTCCATGCCTGGGTATATGACACCTGTAATTTGTAATTCCTGAAATATGCACATGAGAAAAAATAAAAAGGATGACAATACCTTATTTACATGCAATTCCCAACTTCCACTTACAAGTGAAAAAAGCAAAAATATTTTGTGTAACTGCTATAAAATTTGTCATCAAATTTCCTACAATTGTAGTGAAAGGTTAGAAGAAGTCTTTGTTGCAGTTCTGGAGTTAAATATTCTACCTGTGATTCTAAACTGAAGGTGAAGATTAGTGCAGTACAGATGGGCAGTCCTAACATACTCAGATTTTGTGGAGGGTTATCAACTTGTCCAAAGACAGATGCATGCCTGTATCTGTTACTGAAACCAAGTGAGATTAAAAATGGAATTCGCTTCATTTATAGCTTCCAAGAAGAAGCACACAGGAAAGGTATTCGTTGATAAAAGAATTGAATGATAGAATCATAGCAGCACTGGAGGAAAATAAACCAAGATTCTTAACCATAAAGAGAAAATACTGCTATCTCACATTTCACTGGGACCTTTTTTTCTTGAAGTTTTGCTCTTATGGATCTGATAAGTAATTAATCTAGACTGAAAATCCTCCTGTCATGGAGGATGGACCTTTTTTTGCCAACAGACACTTAGAAGCAAAAAGTTGTGAAGGTGCTTAAGAGTAGTCAAAACCTAAAATGTGTGAATTGTGCCTGTCACCTTTCTCCTGTGAAGCCACCCTGCTAGATATGATGTGAGTAGAGGTCGGTAGATACTCTGTGATATATTTTTTGGCTCACTTTGCGCTTACATAAGTCATAGGCATACATTAACATGCACATAAACCAACCTTTCACAATACTTCAGGATCCTGTCTTTGTGCTGAAAGATGTATGTGACTATAGATTGTAACAGTCCCTGTGGCTATTGCTGAAGAGAGGAAGTTGCAGTTGAGGAAAGGAGATGTCTTCCAGCTGAGGATGAATGTGGCAGCTGATGTTGGAGTAAGTTATGTTAATTCATGGTTAGCATTTAATTTGCTGCCCACTGTCATTTTGTTAGGAGTTCCTAAGCAAAAGCTTTGCCATGTACAAGGAAATAGTATCTCAAATGATTCTTGTGATTTTGCATATGAGCCTGGTATCAGTACTAAATATCTGATATTCTTAATATTTTTTCTATTGTGAAAAAGCTCCCTCTGATGTCAGCAGTGCTTCATATTTGTCTTGTCCAAGTCCTTCCCCTTGGCTGGTTGAACTTGTAACATAAATGCTGATATAATTGAAATTACTAGAATTTCTTTTACTCAAATCTTAGTGGCCATTTAAATGGTTTTCAGCAGCTTTTTCATCTCATATTCCTTATGATTCGAAGGTGTTGAAGTAAGATCCCTTCCAGTAACCTGGATTTGCTGAGGGTATCCCAGGCCCAGTGCCTCTGCCATTGGATCTGTTCCATGGAGTGGCAAGCACTGAGTAGTATACAGTGAGAAAGTCAAACCCTATTGTCTTGTTTTGCTTTTTAACGAGAGCTCCTCTTTGCTTTTATTGGGAGGGGACACCTTATCCTCTCAGAAATCTGATCTGATTGATTTGCAAGTGATGGCTCCCATACAGCAGAAATCACAGGCAAAATAAACAGCAAGAGAACACATGGCAGTCAAATGTGTTTTACTCAGCATGTTCTTTGGTAATATCCTAATTGGTTTCTTAAAAGGTTATTTTGCTTTTTTCTTTCAAAATCCTCCTTTTTTGTTTTCCCTTCATCCTTTAAGTTGCATGCTGATGATCACCATAAAAATACACTCCTGGGAGATCTTTATTCTTAAACTCATAATTTCATATGACGCTCTTTAGTAATAGACCACTGGAAACATAAAATGAAATTCTACTTTATTAACTTGGTTTTAGTACTGAACATGTTACTTTATTATATGATTTTCACGTGTATTGGGCTAATGACAGATTTTTTAAGATACCCTGAAATTCCATGTCTTGTCTTGTGGGGATGTGTAGATGTAGCACTTGACAAGTGTATTTCTTTCCACAAACTCTGCCAGCATCTGAAGAGATGTTTATGCCTCTTGCTGTCATAGATAAGCCTTGCTCTCAACACACACTATCTTTTTGCTTTATGAAACTGCATTAATATCTCTCCAGCCAGTAGTGTCATTGCACCACTATCTTGCCTGTTCCACACCCCTCTCCAAGCTCCCCATGGATGTCTGTGTCATTCTTCTATCAAGAGTAAGAGGAGAAGAGGAAATGTTGTGGAAATTACATATGAAAATATGTCTACAATAGTAATGTTGAGTCTTTATTAGCTTTTTATAGCTTTATTAGCTATTTCTTCTCCTGGAAAGAGAAGGTTGTGCCTAGTTTTCCATTTTTACAGCTCTAGGAACCTTATGAAAGTGACAGGGAAAGAAACAGGTTGAAAAATTTCAACAGATCAATCTGTGCTTGGGTGTGGAAACTGTAACTAAGACAAACCTTATCTCCAGAATTGATCGGTGTTTTTCCCCTGGTCTCTGAAGAACCTCGCATTAACATCTTTCATGCCGTAATTGGCGTTAATAATGTGTTGTGATAGAACTGAAATGCCTCATTGAGCTGCATGCTCTCTAAATTTTTAGTGGGTGTCCCATCCCATTCGCTGCTGGAAACTCGTAATGGCTCTGTGCTGTCTCTGGGTCAGTCCAAAGGAGTTGCAATCCTGACACAAGGTCACTGCCAGAGTCCTGTACCTGTTTCTCTTCCATTGGTATTTCATGAGCAGGAAAGGACAAGAAATGAAATGTGTTTCCCAGCTTATCAGAGCTGTGAGGGGAGTTGCTATTAATTACTGGAATGGAGTGATAATATTAATATCTTTGCCTGGCTGCTCCTGCGTGTGCAGTATCATATTAAATGGAGTAAGAAAGTGTTTGCTGTCTTTAAGGAACACAGGCGTGAATTAGTTCCACTTTCTCGGGCTTTGTCTGTTGTGTAGTTGGAATTTAATGTAAAAAAGTAAAGGACTTTCAAGTGAAATAAAAATATACCTGCAGAGGGAACAAAAAAATCCAAAATGAGGTGCTCAAGTTCCCACTACGACACACAGAGAAAGGTGGTTCTGAAGGGTGATTGAAAAAGTCTTCATGCTGAGGGAGAAAGTAGCTGAAATGGTTGGAAGAAGAAGTGATGGTGTAGGGGATCCTCCCTCTGAGCACTCAGTGAAAGCTGTGCCTGAGTCGGAATTGAAAGGCTCAGTCTCTGCACAGGGTGAAGAGACTCCACCGTCCTTCAGGAGGGTGTCCCCTGATGGCACAGAATGGCCTCCTCATGGAATGTTCCCTTTTCCCCTAAAGCTGGTCTCCTTCTGGAATGAATTCCTTTTGCATGGGTCCATGTACCTGTGCAGTCAGTGGGTAAAAAGTGCCCCATGTCTCTCCTGGAAATGGTGATTTTGAGACCCTCCATGCCACTCTTCACCGTGGCTGTGGCCTGTAGCTCAATGGATGCTCCAACTGCCGAGCTGCAGCACAGAAGGTCAACATCACCTTTCTCTTCCCACATCATTTGTTTGTTGTGGCCATGATTTAAGACACTTTCAGTCCTCGGCAGTGGCCATAGTTGTATTCCAAGTGCCCCCACCACATCAGCTGCTCTTTGATGACTTTAGTGCTGCTCTCCTCCCTTCCAAAATCAGACTCAGCTCTGTCTCGGGTGCACAAGCTCATTTATGAATCCAACTCACAATGATCTTCCTGGTGAAGTTCTTAATTGTCCTTGGCATGGCTGGACTTTCTCCTTTACAAGTTGAATTTCACCAAAAGAGTAAAAAAAATTGCTACAGTGTTCCAGCCTTCTTGGTATTGTGTACAAGCCTCATTCTGTCATGACTGCTGACAGCAAGGAATATAATTTTTTACATTTATATTATTATGGCTTATTAAAATGGTTTATATATTCACTTGTAGCCATGTACTAAGGAAGACTAATCTCATAATACATTTAAACTACAAAAGCAAATAATATTAAATTATTAGGAAATGATTGAACTGTAAGAGTATACACAGCATTACCAAAATTAGGGCTTTTAGAACGTTAAACCAAAGTATGAGCAAAAGAACCTGAAACTTTATTTTGAAACCTACCCTTTAGACAGCTTAGACAATGAAAAATTATCATTCAGCCAGGGAGAGTTTAAATAGCAAAGAAAACTGAGATAAGATTTACCAGGCAATTGATGGTCATGGCCTGATGCCACATGGTCCTGACAGAATGCACAATTAACCTTTTTGTTTTATTATGTCTGCTTCAAATACCTGCAAGGTTATAATATTACCCTGGGAAAATGAATTTGAGTGACCTACAGCTAAGTAATGACATGAATAGTAACAAGAGATGATAGGTGCAGTGAGGAGATAAGTATTCCTGCTGAACCACTGAACCTTATTAACTATGTATGTTACAGTGTTCGTGGGGCAAGTACTTGGTTAACATCTCCTTATTTTCTCACGGTTTGTTACTGGGGTAGTGTTAGTGCTTTACAAAAACCTTACTTGGGTACACTTAGCCATTGAACAAAAAGCTGTTGTGTTTCTACTTTACAGTGTGTTGCTTTTTAAAAGTTTTAAAAATTTTTTATGTGTGGCAGTGATGCAGATCTGAGAACAGTTTTTGAATTTGTCGTCTGTTACTGTTTGTCATAACTCCCCATGTCATTGGGAAAGATGCAATGTCTGAATTTCTACCCATAAGCAGTGGAAAAATTGCTGTAACTATTTTGCCCTTGCAAAATACTTCCTTTTTGATTCTCGTAACTTGAAAGACATAAACTCATATCACTTTCCTCTTCTTTTAAACAGAAGTTATTGCTTTTTCAAGATACTTGCCTTGGCAGTGAGGTTACATCACTCGAAGCTTCAGCCTGAGTCTGGTTGTGTCCCACTGAACTCAGTCAGACCCCCCAGTTTCCTCACCTGCTCTCAGGATCCTTTCTGTGCAGGGCAGCCACTCTTGTGGAAACTAAATGACCTCCCAGCACTTTGCAGGAAATGGCAAAAATAGAGCTTCAGTAGTGGCTCCCAGCCAGTGACTCAACTAATAAAAAGTGAAAATTGAGGACAGGAAAATGAGCTGAGAGCTTCTATATGAGAGCTGGCCAAACTGAGATCTAGGAACTGGGTTATACAGCCCAGGGATGGTGATGATTTGGGGAATCTGGTGACCAAAAATAAGAGTGAAATACTCTGTGATTGTCTTGTCTTACTGCTATGTGAATATTAGTCTGAAAATAACTATTGTTCATTGTTGTTCTTTTAAAATGAAATTTCCTTATAATTGAATAAATGAATATATGAATAGTCCTTTGGGAAGTGTCTGTTGCGGCTAATTTAAGGAAGCACAATACATGGGCAGTGTTGGTGATGCTTCTGAGAGAGGGATCCCATTAAAAAGTTGGGTTTACTAACATGTCTTAAATAAGGGTTTGACACAAGGTTTTCAGATATTGCTGAGTTCTTTTTCAGTTGTTTCCTTGGACTGGAAAGAGCTCTGTACTGACCTAGGACTGAACCCCAGATTTAGCTGTCTGCCTTCACAGATGTGTTTTTGAACAATGGGTTCCTGTTCCTGCCTCAGGTCCTATTACATTTGTTGTTATCGAACCCACAGATTTAATATGATAATGGTTGTGATGTTACAAAAATATCCCTAGTAGTGGAAAAAGAAGCATGTTTTGCCTCTTCAGATACCAAGATTAAAAGAAAAAATCTATTTTAGTGCTGAAAATTTTCCCTTGATCACATTAATGCATCACAAACACTCGCTGTTTATTCTGTAGCAGTTTGTTCCTATGTTACAAGAATTACCAAAAGAGAGAAACAGAGTGTTTAAGATGGGGAGAGGAAGATGTGGAAGGGGAGAAGAGTAAAAATATAACAAACATGTGTGAAGAATTTTGTTGTGAGCAGCATTTGATTGTACTCTTGCTTGAGCCAGATAGAAAGACATTGCTGTTTAATGCATTGCAGATAGGCAGTACACCAAAGTCAACCTATTGCTGTTGATGTTGAGGTCAAAGCATCCTTTTCTTCTTTATTGCAATACTCTGCTTGTAGTAATCCAGAGAACCCGAAGTCCATTTTCTCTGAGGAAAAGAGTGGGCATAGCATCCCCACAAAGTAATGTGCTGTTTGGAATGACAAGTAGGAGGCAGGAAAGGAAACAAAAATTTCCAGCAGTGTCTTTCTCCTGCTTGGAAGATGAGATCTTCCTGACATACAATCGCAGAACAGTTTTATTCTCTGTTCTGCAGTGTTTTGAATTGGCTGTAATAACTGATTATTCTGAACCATTAGAGTGGATGGGCAGCCTTTGTGATGGCTCATCCTAAATGTTGACTTACCGGTCCCCTTTGAAAACAAACTGCTGAGCCATCTTAATGAGGCTGTCCTGCAGTGCTCACACGTTCCAAATAATTGAATTAAATTGAATATGAGTCCTATGTAATTACAACCGAATTTATTTGATTATATTCCCCACAAGGAAGGTAGATACAAAAGCTTTCAGTAATTTTAAGGCTCCTTGCAGTTTGGAGATGTTATGTCTCTGTTAATTGTGAGTTTTGAAAAATTAATGGTATGGGAAGTATTTCTGGAGTGCTTATGTCGTCTTTTATCATAGTTTTCAGCAATATCCACTTAATTCCAGATCCCATTTATCCTTTCTGGGGGTGGTTGTGCACAGTGGGCTTGTCAAAAGTTGTGTAGTAACCTGTGACTGCAGATTGGGGATGGACCAAAAGTTGGGCAGTTTTTCCTCTTGCATTTGAGATCTTAAAACAGATTTAATTTTTTTTTCCTTAACATTCAGTAAAGCAATATTTGTTTATAAAATGAAAGCTGAACAGAGAAGAAAAGGTATCACCCTCCTAGGACATTTTTGTATCGGTGATTGCTTCTGCAGTGCTCCTTTATGGGTTCTGCATATTTCTGTTCAATATGGAATGTATGGAACAAAACAAGTCAGCAATAAAAGAAGGCTCTCTGTAAATGACTGTTAAACTGGTGTGAGTTGTTGATTAAATTGGTGTGAATGTGTAAACTTTGAAAATTTGTACTCGACTGTTCATTGGACTGTGATCAACAGAGTGATAATCAAAGTAAAACTGTAGGGTAATGCAGAATAGGCCATCAGAGCATCTCCTGGAGAATATGTTATTGAAGTTTAAGAATAGATTTTTATTACGTGTTCCTAAGTAACATATGCGTGCCTTATCTGCTTCTAAAGTTAGAAAAACATGACATTAAGATCCCCAATCTTGCTTTCTACAGTGGTGAATATACTCAGTTAGTAACTCAGATAACAGGAAAGTGCAGCCATAAATTCTTGTAAAAGTAGTGCTAATTCTCTGAGATACCATCTTCTTAGCTGTAGAAAGAAAAGCAGTCAAAATATTTAAGGAAAACTGTCCAGCAGAATTTTTGAAATTATATTCATGGGAATTCCTCCCTCTTTGCTATTTTTTTCCTTTAATTGAATATTAAGTTCATGAAAAAAATTGGGCTAGCTTGGGATTTGTGCAAATTAAATCTGCCTATCATGTCTGTGTCAGTATCAACACTACACGTAATCTAGCACAGGGACCGAGCTTCTACAGAGATTTAAAAAGAGGGCACCAGGGAGGAAGCCCTGGAGCTAGACTGACAGTGTGCACATGTAGTGGCGTAAATAACATTCAATCAAAATGACAATGAAACTCTTTAGTAGCAGAGGTAAAGTGAAAAGATTCTTCTTTTAAAAACCAAAACAAAATTAAAGCACAACCCACCAGTTCCTAACTCTGCTCAAATGCCACCAAACTGGACCCATTCAATCATCCAGCTCTAGCTTCAAACTTTTTCCCATTGAAGAAAGTTGAGGACCTGATCTGAGCTTTGCTAAGACTTGTGTTCTAGGAGGTGGCCTGAATTAGGCAATTACTTAAAAAACATTAATGAGTGGCTTTCTCTGTCTGTTATTCCTGTTGCATCATGATATACAAAGATCTAAGTGCAGACATGATCACCAAAAAAAAAGTCAAACAAAAAATTAAATCTATTTAGTGGAATTAAATCCATTTTTAATGTGCATGTCTTTGCATTTAAAGTACATTTTTTTCTGAATGTGTTTTCCTGTCAGTAATGGATGGCAGAATTATTTTACACTGTCACGGGAAGGCATGTCATCTTATGGTGCTGAGCACAGATACCTCCTAAAAAAAAGAACAGTGACAAAAATGGACACCACTGGGGGAATTCTTACTTATTCATATTACTAGGTCGTATAAAAAGTCTGTATACAAATGGGACTGAAAATCATAGTGAAAGACCTGGCTCAGAGGCGGATTTCATGATTCTTTGGAGGATGGTACAGTTTCAGCAGTAGCTGAAAGAAGCATTAACTTCTGGTGGTACAGTGTTTTGAGAAGTCTATGCAAGAGTGATTTGCTGTATTTTTTGTTTATTTTTTTTTAATAGGCAGTTTATATTCCCTGACCATTGCAGTTCTGGTTGTGATTCACAGTGCTGTCCAAATGTCAAATTTATCTTGCAGAAGTGAAGCACTACTGACCTTGTGTTTATAGTTCATAAAACTTTAGCTATCATTCGTTTATATATGTGGCATTTTATCTCAATTTTATGCAATGTGTGGGCAGAAATATATAAATTTTATATGAGATGACATTCATTAGTATATATACTTGTGAGTTTTAATAAAGCATGAGTGTTGTAATTCAGTATAATCTGTGCAGTCTGCATGGCTTGAAAACCTCAAGCAAAATTTTTCATCCCAAAGTAAACATGAGTGAAAAAATAGACATCGATAAATTTTTTCCCATGGTATTTTAAAAATAATTAACAGTTGGAACTGGCTGTCCTCTAGCAAAGTTTAAGTTCAACTTCCATAACTTGAATAAATGGCAATTTTAAGAATATTTTTCTTCAAAATCAGACTTGCACATTTATAATACTTTCACATTTATATATTACTAGACATTCATATAGAATGGGTAATAATATCTTTTTAAAACAGGCCTTCTATATGCATTCCCATATGTGTGTTTGGACTCTGAAGGTAACCTGTTCATTTCTACTGCCAAATGAAATATCTCTTTGATTGTTAAAAAGTGAATCTTTTTTCATATATTTAAAACCTAAGTATTTTTAACCCAGTACAATATTACATCATAAAATATTCATTAACTTAGATCTATACTGATCATAAATTTTCAAAGCCCAGTTCAGAAGGAGATGATACTTTTTTTCCCCAAAACATTCATAGCTGGTGATTCTGTATTAACTTATTGGAGAATATAGATGGCACTTTCCTCCTGAGCATTGCAAGTGCAGGGATTTGCACACACACACTGATTTATGTCAGCTCGTGGCTTCAGTTTTTCTTTCACTCCCCAAGTTTAGGAAGCTTGTAAGTTGGAATGTTTGCATCACTTCTCTAAAGTATTTCCCTTAAAGAACTAAGGACTTGGCATTCAGGATGTCTCAACCAAAAAGAAGCTCTCAGGAGTAATATTCAGGCATAGATGTGAAAAGCTGAGTATGACAAATGTAAGAGGTCTGTGACTTTTATAGCAGTTAAATCTGGGGTGCAGCTCATACCCATCCATAGCTTTTCCTCCCTCTCTGCAGTGACTGACCTGTTCTGACTGACGTAAATCTTGGCCAGCTTGGTAAATAAACATGCATCTGACTTGGTCAAGGTTGTCACACTGACTTGCAAATTTAATTGGTAAAAATAATCTCCAAACTTTAGAAGAAAACTTTTTTTTTGTCATCATCCCAGAAGTTCTTAATGTACATTTCTCTCATACTGGGATTGTATCTGTAGCTGGACTGAGACAGTACAAATAATTAACTCTTACTTGTTTATTATTTCTGTGTCTGTTCTGTGTGTTTTGTTCATTTGCCAGGGAAAGTCACAGAAAAAAAATAAATGCTTGGACAGTGCTTGTATTTTAAATATTGGGATTACAGAGCAAAGTTTAAAGCAAAGCATAGAGTTTGTATTGTGTCTAAATAAAGGACTAAAATGTAAAACGATACCTTTACATTATTAAAGAAAACAGAAGGCAGAGGATACTTGGTGTGGTTTGGTAACAAAGGACTAAGTTGGGAAGTTGGGATGCTGGGTTTTGTTCTGACTAAATTATTAACCCATCCAGGTATTGCTTTCACTGAAATCTGAAAGGAAGTTTGAACTCTTCTGACTGACTGACTCTAGGCAATTTGCCCACTTTTCCTGTGCCTTTTATTTTTACCAAAAACGAGAAAGCTTTTAGGCCAAAACACAGAGTGTAGGAAGTGCCAAATGATTTTGGGTGTCTTTTTTTTTTTTGGTTGTCCAACATTAAGGCTTTAATACTGTCAGCTATTCTACACAATACAGGAAAATGGGATTTTTGTATTCACAGTAGAAAAATGTTGTTTATTAAAGGCATGTTTGTGCTGGAGGTGCATTCTTCCTTCAAACTACTGTTTATACACAATCTTTGAGGTCTGTTAACCATTTTTTAGCCCTTAATGCTAACACTTGAGTTCCTCCAGTTTGCATGAGTTTTGATAATGTTTGTAAGCAGCTGCTTGAAACAACTCTCTTGACAACAGCAGCCTCTGATAAATAATAAATAATACTCAATAGTAAAATGAGTTGATTGCTTACACTTTAAGCTAACAATAGCTTTTTTCTCTCACTTTAATTTTTCATCAGTGATAGACTAAAAGACTTGTTCCCAAATGAATTAAAAATCCAGAAGCTTTCCACTTGTTCAAAGAGGTGTAGATATAATGTCTTAAAATCAAGATGTATTTGCTCAAATTCTAAAAGATTTGCCTTTAGCAAACAGCGTTAGGAGTCAAACAGTGAAAGTGATCACCCCACCAGTTAAGGATTTGTCTCCCTTCCTCCCATAATACTGTTTTTCATTTGGAGATGCATCAGTGTAAATATCAAAACAAAAAAATCTGTGTGAAGAAGCCTGTGGCCTTTATTATAAAATGAGTTACCATATTCCTCCAGCAATTCCAAATATTGTTGGATTTATAATTTTTACATTTGCAAACAGTAAGTTTATTTTTTTTAGCAGATTTAGTTTATGCCGTTTCCAGGGCAAGCAATTTCTCAGAACGTGCTATGTGTTTAGTGGCTTCAGCAGTGAATTACGGTTTGAGATGATGAAGATTAAGGAAATCTATTACACTTTATTGTAGTATTCCGAAATTACTTTGAAGTGAATCATTAGCCATGAGCTTAACAAAGGTATAAAAATACTGGGCTAGCACTGTGCTAATAAACAGACTGTCAGCATCCTTATTTTATAAGAATCTTGAAATAAAAATGCTGTTTAGAACACACTAATAAAACAGACAAATATATATAATTTACAAATTGCTATTATAGCAGTTAATTTAAAAATAAAGTGAACGTGGGTGATCTAAAGTAATTCATTTTCATTTTAGTTTAATTTTATGCTCAATGGCAGCAATAGAAGTTCTGCAAGATGGCACTGCTTGCATTTGTGTCAGGTAGGATTGTCTCTGCTGTGAAGGCAACCAGACAGACGCACTCTACAGCCACTGTCTGCTCTGGATGGGATTTTTTAGCAGGGATAGGGTTTTTGCCTTCTTGCTTTATTCTTCCTATTGCCTGCCATCTATCTAAAGCCATGCAGGCTGGCAACATCTGTGTTTTCCAGAGTGCAGACCCCTAGGGAGGTTTGGCCCACGCTGATTTCTGTTTGCCAGAGCCCACCCTGCCCTCTCTGCCCACCTTGGCCTCTCCTGGTCACATCTGTAATAAAAATCTTTTTCTCCTTATACCTACAGATCATTGAAACCTGAGCGAATTATTATAATTGTGTCATAAAAGAGAGCTAAAATTAACGGAGCAAGCAGGAGTCTGAGCTGTCCCCTGTGCCCCCAGGCTCTATTGCTTTTGTGTAACTGCCTGAGAGTTCAGCTTTTCCACCTGCCCAGCTGTGGATATAAAAGGACCTGACACACCTTTTTCTCACATTGTGGGAATCCCCTGTCATGTGCAAGATTTCCTGCCCTATGCAGCGTTTTTGCTCATGATGAAGGTAACTTGTCCTTCCTTTCTGAAAACAAATGGAATATTTAAAGCTTTGGCAGTGTGAGGTGCTGCTGTTCAGTCCTTAATTCCCAACATGTCCATCCTCTCATTCCTGTATCACTCTGACTTTTTTTGTTGTTATTGCCCTTTTCCCCTCCTGGACATGGATATCTAAATTGGTTTTGCAGAAATCAGTCTCCAGCATTGTAATGCTGTATTGTAAGATAATGATTGTTTTCTTTCAACTTTTTATAATATTTAATTAAGGATTCAAAGGGATCTTTTCCTTTGTGTTGTTTCTTGCTTAGAGGGGAAGAAAAGTTCCTCAGGAGAGCCACTAAATTATTTCTTAGAAAGGCAGGCTTGTGAGGCTTTGTTTCCACCAGATTAGCTAAAATACAAGCTGTCTGTTCACTTAAGTCACAAAGGCCCTGACTCTATGAAATGAACTGTTAAGTTCGATGGAATGACTTATGCTCGGAGTTAGGCAATTTTGCAATAATTCATGCTGGTACAGTTTGAAACTGGTGGACACAGTAGTTTCTAGAGTCATCTAATTTTTCTGAATTCCACTGCCATAAACTCAGAATCTTGCAAAATGCTGAACTTCGTGTCTTACAGATATTTCTTGGGGTTTTCATAGCAGACTGCCATAGCCAGCATCTGTTGTGTAAGTCCAGAAGAAAAGTACTTATCTAGTTCACAACACAAGAATTTCATTTGCTGAGCCAGATTTTCAGGTATCTTAACATAGATGTATTTGTTCCTGAAGTGATCTTACATTTTCACGGTTGCACAAATTTCATGGATAAGGTGATAGGTTATAGTAAACCAGTGATGTTTATATTGCATCTAATATTAATTTCTGAAGCTAGAAATGTGGGTTAAATTTGCTCTGTTTGCTGTTCCTTGGTTAAACTTTTGCCTAGTGAAAGTATCAGCCTTTCCTCTGCAGCGATGCTGTTCCACTTAGCACATGCTCAAAAGGCTCAGGATCTGTCCCCTGAATTGGAAATCCCTGAAACTTTCCGTGCCCAAGTATGGTTTCCATTCCAAAGGGTGATGGAATATGATCTACTGTTTGGGTGCATGAAAGATATTTAAAGTTGTATCTTCATGGATCAATCCTGAATGCTGCTTGTGAAAGGTGAAAGCACAGAAATGAAGGTCTTGTCTTTGTAGAGCATGGATGGTAAAGATTTACATCTCTCAAAGCTTTCCAGTTATGTCAGACCCCATCATGGAAACAGCCTTCCTCTTGAAGGGAGAAAGAGAGCTGATATTGGAGCTTTTTTTCTCTGTCTGATGAATATTTGATTAGTGCTTCACTGTTATTTATAATCATCATAAAGCTGTTATGAAATAGAAACCGTTAAGTTAATTTTCAGAGGAAAAATCTGAAACAAAGCTGCAGAGGTATTCTCTGACAGTGGGAAGTCTTGAAGGGAGGCTTCTTGAAGCTTGGACTGATGTTAACTGCTGGGTCTTCCTTTCTGAAGCAAATGTGGTTTGAGTTGATTTTGTTCTCTGGTTTAGATATTATGGAAAAAGTAAATCCTAAATAGTCATGCTAAATATTTTTACAGAGGAAAAGAATCCGTATAGGAACCATTAATGAGCTTTTTGAAATGACATACCCTTTGTTTCATTATAGTCGTGTCCTATGAGAAGTAAACAGGGTAATGCTCAACTAGTGCATTATTTAGAGATTTTTGGAGTGCATTCTGAAAGCTTCATACAGAGTGGTGCCCACAGGATTCCCATTAAACACAATGGGAGCCGTGTGGCTAAAATCCTGCAGAGCTGTTTGAAAATGTATCCCGTGCTGTGCTGAAGAGAAATGATTAAAGAATGAATGCTTGAACAGGGAGGAGGGAGTGATGTTGTGATTCTCCATTTAGGGCTGGAGTTAGACTGAAAATCCTTCTCTAAGCCCTTTAAAATGATCTCCTGTTGGAAGACCAGCTAATAGCTCTCGTGGTTCTCAAAAGAAATACCAGTACAGTACAAATAGTTAAACATTTGCACCTTGGAGATGTCTAGATGTCCTTTCACTTGTCTTCTCTTTACATTTAACTTTTTTGTTGCTGTTACACTTTTTTCTTTTTCTGTCTTCTTACCTCTTGCTTAAATTTTTCATGTCTTTTTTTTGTCCTCAGAGTTCTCTTACATATTTTATGCTATGTTGTCTTTATTTCTGATCCTCACGTCCTGTGTTGTTCTCTTCTTCTCCATCCTCTCCTTTCTCTCCTTAAATGGGAGCAGGCAGTACTGGAAGCACATCCATGCAGCAAATATTTCTGTACATTTCAGTGCAAATCCTACATACAGAAACATTCCTCTGCATTTATTCCATTTGTCTCCAGGATAATCCAATTTAAAGAGAAGGGCTTCAGTAGTGACACATTTAGCATTTTAAAGCTTTGTACTCCTGTTGTTACATCATGCAATGGATAATGGCTGTGACAGAATGCTGTCTTTGGAAAGATGGTGGAGTGCTTTATGGCACTTAACATTGAGGCATGAAAGTGTCCCTGCCTTTTTCTTTTTTTTTCTTTTTTTTTAAATGCAGCTGTTACTTTTTTCCCTCTTGCATTTCATTTGCACCTTAATATTATTCTTTTCCCCTTCTTTTTCTTATCTTCTTGTGCTTTTGACAGACTTGCACACATTCAGAAAGGGAGAACGTGAAAATTTATAAATGACAAAATATGTCCTTGATTTTTTTGTGACTAGTTCACAATTAGTTTCATGCAGCTTCTCTTGTTTGTTGGTATCAAAGCTGATGGTGCTGTTTATGACACTACTGCAGCACTCTTCTGTGTGCATTGTCATGTATTTTTATTGCCTCATTATCAACTACTTGGTTTAGGAAAAGCTGTCAATATAATTTTAGAGAGACTACCACTACCTAATGACACAGGTAATTAAGCCCTTGGAGACCATTATTCTAACCAGATACTCCTTGTTTAGGCCATTTTGCTCTGCTGCTGTGATTTGGAAATCTAAAGGCACAAGGCTTTTGTTCTGACTTCTCTGACATGACCTGTTCTTGTGGGTGTTTCCTAACCACCTGAAAATTAGACTGCTAGAGTAATTATTTGCACATCTGAGGTTTCTTTAGTAGTAGATATGCATTGGTGTTTGCTGCATCTGTCCTGCGAACTCCCTTTGAGCTGGGAATTATCGGAATAGGAAACTCTGTTGTTCTGCAGGAAACCCACCTGGAAGAAGGCATTTTTTACTTATGCTTGGGATTCACTGTCCTGGCAGTCTCTTTGGATCTACTTTGAGGCAAAATATGTTGGAAGCATTTTATTTATATATTTTTCATCCCATAACTTGGTAATTTGGAGACTGTAATGCAGAGGATTTGTCATGCAAGATGGTCCCAGTCACGCAGAAGGGACATCAGGGCATCAGCTGCTCCTGAAGACACTCAATCACAGCAGACCAGCCCAGAACTGTCTCACACCCTCTCTTTTGAATGTTTATTTGAAGATCCAAAGCAAGCTCTCTGCTGAGGAGAAAGAAGGAAAGACAAATTTTAGATACACCTACAGCAGCACATTATCCCCCTTAGAATTAAAATCTTATCATTATTTGTAACAAAAACATCATTTGGAGTATTCCTACACATTTCATCCATCTTTGCTTATCTTATATTCAAAGGCTTTCAGGAAGTTACAGCTGACTTGAAAATCTCCATTTTTTAATTTTCCTTATTGTAGGCTTTTTGATTTGGAAAGGCAGAAGTCCAAAAAATTGAAAAGAAATTATTAAGACTGCCTGTTGTCTTTAAAAGTACTTTTAAGCAAATCTCATAGTTGGGAACCAGAACATTGTTTCTTGATGTTCTTTGTGACCATCAGAGCTGACCCATTTTGGGCGGAACCCAATTCAAAGTGGGAAGGTTTCCTCTCGTATTTGGGTCTTGTGTAGTTAGTTACATGCGAAGAACTTTGGGCCTTTGTAGTTGGTACAATGTCAGGAAGGGCCTGGAACTGTCATGTGAATTTGATTTTTGATTTAAGATTTAGGTTATTGTACCAAACCAGGAATGGTTCCTTGAATGTTTTTGTTCTGTTGTTTTTTATTTATTTAGAGTCCCCTTGACTCCATTGGTGGTTTTTCAAAGTCCTTAAATTCAGAAATATATAACATATAGACATAACACAGAAATTTATGCAGCTGTGTGAGGGTGGTCTTGGTACTGCTTGAAGCTGTGACTCAGAATTGAACAAGAGCTTTTAGTTTTGAGCTGCTTTACATTGCTGGAAGTGACTTAAAACAATATGGTTGGTCCGTATCAGGGTCCTGATATGCCAAATTAAATATGTGTATTTGGAGGAGCCAATAGACATACCATCCCATCTAGGTAAACATTTGCAAATATGGAAAAACAAATATTTGTTTAAAATGTAGAAAAGAAGAAAAAAGTAAACCCCCACTATTATTTGAAATTGGAAATGATTTGCCGTCTGTTTGTATAGTTGCCTGTAATTTTTTCTGAAGCTTTTAGTCGTGACTATTTCTGGTGCCTCCAGCATGAATATAGTTTGAACTTATGAGCATATGTTTAAGATGACACAATAATTAACTTTCTGTATGCGCCTGGTTCTATCCACTTATAGTTAATGAGAATATCTCCTATCCTAAGGTCTCAAATATGTTACTGGGGAATTGTAGGAGGGACAGTCCTTCCAGTTGAAAAATCCTTTCAATTGCTGGTGAGCAGCTTTTCTGCAAGGCTTAGGCTTGGACTGGATTTTGTTCCTCCATGCCTGTAACTTACAAAACCATATACAGGGCTGGTGATGGAAGACACCCATGCAGTCCATATGGCATTTGTCTATCTGTCAACACAGAAATAAACATTACCGCTGATTTCTATTGCAGTTCAGAAGCTTTTTGCTGTAGATAGAAGTTTGATGAGTGAAATCCGTATGACTGAGAGAGACAATGGAAATGCTTCCAACATTTCCTGGCTCAGATGGTAGTTAGAGCAGTTTTAGAGAAATGTCAGGCCTGCCATTGCGTGATAACAAAATTCAGACTTGTGTGGGAGCAGTGATGTGCCAACGCTGAGGTCTTTCAAAATCCTACCCTGCTTATCTGGTGCTCAAGGCACATACTCACGTTATTTTAAGGATACCTTGAAAATTTCCACTGCTCTCGATGGCCAGTGGGTCAACGAAGCAGAAGTTGTGCTCAGCCTTTCAGTTCTGTGTCATTTGGAGTGGTGCAGTGGTTGCCTTCACCATGCACAAGATACTTACAATGCTCCCTCAGAAAGCCACCCTATGGGCAACAGGTTGAGTATGGTGTGAGTGTGTTTTGGAAAAAAGGGTTTGTATGAATTCGTGGGAAGAGCATGGCTTGTGTGGTTTGGGTTTGCCACAAGCAAATGCCACAGGGCTGAACTGCCCTGGTGCTGCAGGAGGAGGATTTGCCTGGATATTTCTGGATTGATAAACACCTGTACTGATGAACAGAAGGAATAAACATAAATTATACATTATATGTGCGTCTTTCTGCTGCTATTATGAAGGATATTATTACTTTATTTTCCAACTTAAATATTAAAGGGGGACATTGAGCATTCTGCAGGCTTCACCCAGCTCACTGCTATAAGGCTTGTACCAATGCTGAGCAGAACTGAAAACCCCTTGGGGTTTAAAGCCCCAGCATTTCCCATCTGTCAGTCCTCTTTTAAGTTTATTTGCACTTCTCTCTCTTTTTTAAATTCATTTCCAATACCTAAATTCTTTGGAGAAGGCTGTGTCTGTCTCCTGGCCACCTGCCCTCGAAGCCAGGGGCTCAGAGCTGGCTGCAGGGGCTCTCCGGAGGTCACTGGGGACAGCAGGCTGGGACACTGCCCTGGGAAGGGAGGCCACTTCATCCTGGGGAGCACCATGGCTGCTGAGGGTGTCAGGGCTGTCGCTGTGGCTGGCAGGACACTGCACAGTCGGGAGACAAGGCTGCAGGTCAGGGCAGAGCAGGCAGCCATGGCTATTCCTGATGGCAATCCCTGGAGATAGAGGGGAGCAAGCAGCGCCTGCAGCTCTGACAGCCACTAATTGAACTGGAATCAGGAAGAAGGAAAGACACTCCTGCAAGGATGCAGTCAACAGGAACTGCTCTTGATGAGCTCTCTCTTTCCTGTTACATCTTGTAAAGCCACTTTGATATTTTCCCTGTTTCAAAAGACCTGGTGCCTTACCTAAAATCTCAATATTTTTTTTTATTTGTTCAGAAGCTGGGGGTGTGTATGTGTGTTTGTTTACTTTGAAGACTTTTGGTTGTTTGAGGAACTTGCTGTAAAATGAAAGTCTAACCTGATCCATTGCAGAGCTTTGAACGGAGTGGTGAGGGAAGTGAGCTGCAGGTAACCCCAAACCTGAAGTTCAAAATTATGAACAAGTAGGAAAGTAGATTTATCTGGGATCTGAGTCAGAGAGAAACTCTTTGTTTGGCTGGGTTATGAGACTGGAGAGAGAGCTGGGAGGCTTGGACAGAGGCACAGAATTCTGCCACAAGACCAGACAGATTGCAATCTCTGAAGACAACCAAACTCCAGCCGGGGAAAATACCAGCTGGTTCACAGGTGAATGAGAGCTGAAAGAGCTGAGAAACCACACAGGAACCTGTTCCTTCTTCTGTGATCAGGTGCTAGGGAGGGCTGAGACAGCTCAAGGAGCTAAAACACCAACCACATCTCCAGGAAATCTATAACTAAAAATAGAAGTCAAGAGACTTAAACTGGAGACTGCCCAGGAGGGGGACAGGAAGTTTCACTGTTTCACAGATAAGAGCTGGAAGAAAATACCACCTGAGAATTTCAACTACACTGAAGTAACAACTTAAGCTGGAGATAAAGATCTGTTATTGATATTTTTCTCTAAGACTAAAAAGAATCCTGCACACGGTGCACGACATGAGAAAAAAAATGCTGAAATACAAATCCCAACTGCTGCAGTAAGATTCTGTAGCAACCTTTGGATACAGCTCTGTAAGACTGAGTCGGTATCAAGCTGAAGGAATTCTTGTGACTTCCATTTGAAATAAACACCGAGCACTGTCACATCAGCTTGAGGATGATGAGAAGGGAAGGTGATAGCACCTAGCAAAAGGTAGCTGCCAGCCGGTGGAAATCTTGAGGGAAATAGGTCAAGGGGGACAGAGTTGAAGCTGTCATGTTCCTTCCAGTGCTGGAAGAGCTCCGTGCTCCCTGTCCCTCGGAGGGAGAGCTGCAGACAGGGCTGTGTGGGACATGGCTGAGCAGAGCACGGCTTAGAGACACTATTTATTTATTTATGACAGAACTGGGAGAGGCACAAAGCCTGAGGTTTTCTGAGTGTGACATTGCTGTGGGATGGCACAAAGGATGTGCCTGCTTATGATAGCGCTGAGGAAATAGAGAGGAAATTTAGGAGCTTAGTTGCCCAGTGCTGATGCATCAACCTCAGCAGGATCTGCCCAGCCTGGCCTGGATGAAACTGTGCTCCAGCAGGGCCAGGAGGAGAGGGAGGCAGCAGAGCTACCCGAAACACGACATCAAGAAGTGTTAAAAGCAAGTGTCCAGCAAAAATACAGAGGAAGCTTCCTCCTGCAATCTTGGACACACGAGCATCTGTGCACTGTGGGCTGCTCCTTGGGCAGGGAATGATGTTTACTCCTTTCCATAGGTTGCTCTTGGTGTCTTGCCCTGAAACACATTCAGAAACAAAGCCAAAATAAGTAACTGTCCATTGCAATTTGATTAATTTTCTGGTATTTTCTCAACAGCGCAGGACAAATTGCATATTTTAAGCATAGGAATGATTTTGGTTCAGGAGGAGTAGCAGCAAGGACCTGCGGATCATAAATTTGAGTCCTCAGATCTTGAGCCTGATGTGTAATTAATTTTGTAAATGAATCAATTGTGGTTTAAAACTGTTTGTATTTCTCATCCTGTTACTCTACCTGGCAGGCTGGTTCAGTCTCACTTTTTCAATGATTAAAAACATCCTAATTTCAGCCTAAAGGTATTTCTAACCACTACATTCCCAGCTTGTTTTGTTAATCAATTGCCTTTAGTTGGTGCAGTTTTCCTTCACACTTTTTCCCACCGATTCTCTTGTGTAAGTCATACCTGGCCTCTTAAGCCCTTGGTCTTTTAGGTTCATCAAGTTGTTTAATCTCTTCTCAGGGCACAGTCATTTCTTCTAAACAGCTTCAGAGCAATCCCTTCATGGAATGCTCTCTGGATGAGCCACTCCTGAACACCGGTGATTGAAATTGTAAAGATCTTCCACATGGAATCTTGATGGTGCTTTCCACAGCAGCATTAATATTTTATGTTATTTAAATTCTTACATTTCATGAGCAGATTCTGGTTTCTGAATGCCTCATTTCTTCTTCTCTTTAGTGCTTTGAGGAATTTATCTTTAGGTTGGGACTGGTGGAGATCTGTTCCCCTACTCTAAACCGAAATTTTGTGAGGAAACTTAAGGAGTTTGTGTCGAACATGGTTTTCATTTTTTTTCCCCGAAAAAAAAAAAAACCCGGATTTTTTTTTTTTTAATAGAAGTTGAAAGAAGCGCTTGAGTTTTAAGAAAGTGACAATTTTCCATTCAAATGATGCATGTAACAGAAAATGTAATGGCACTGTGAGAGATATTTCAAATGAATAGACAGTAAATAAAATACAAAAGAAAGGGGAAAATAAATGTTCTTAAATAGTGCTTGAAGAATGTAGACTCAGAAGTGATGAGCTTTAGAGACTAATTTTTCAGATTTTAACAGCTTGGTAGTTACATAAGATACAGAGAATCCTTGGCAAAACAGTCCAGCAAGAAGGCAGAACACACGTGTGGGGATAACTATCCTAAATGTAGTCAGGAAGTGCTGGATGTTGGATTGGGTCCAGCTGGGATATTAGAGTCAAAACTAAGAGCAGATAACCTTTTGTGGTTACCAGAACGGGGAAAAATATAGGTCAATGTGTAGAAATAGCTTTTCATAAAGCTCATAATTTTTCTGCCTCATTTCCAGAATTTGCATACCCTTTGGAGGCCTTGTTCAGGGAGCAAAACATGAAATCCCAAGCTAAATTTATAGAGGCTCCATTCTTTTTGCATTCTTTAAATAGGATTTGTACTAAATTGCTCTGGCATGTACTGATGTACTAATACTGTGGAGAGTATTATAGATCATAATACAACAATTGCTGTTCAATTAAGGTGCCATTAATTCATGCATCAAAAACTGTCATTCATAAGAAACAAGTCTCAATTATCCTCCTGTACCATATTTGGTCCTTCCTAAAAATGGACAACTGGGATAGAAGTGATGAAGCAGCAGCTTACAAACTGCAAGAGCACTGGCCATCAGAGCTTTGCATTAAATTTGACTGGGACATAATTCACCTCCCTGTTTGTCAGAAACTAGTGTTCTCTTCTTTTTCAGATATTCCATTAAAGGACCTATTGAATTTAAGAATTCATAATTTTTCTGAGCTGGTTTAAGTGAGCATAGTAATATGCAACTAGACTTTATTTTCATTAATAGTATTAGATCTAAATTGAAAAACTGTGCTTTAGTGCTGGTTGAATCTATTCTTTCTCCAAATCTTTTTCGTTTATTAATTTGGAAGAATGTTGTGGAGGACTAGAGTTGGAACTTCATTTGCATAGATAAACACAATAATTAAGAATCCTATTACACCATTAATTTAAAAATGAAATGGTGAGCATGTTAAGAAATTAAATCTTTCAGTGAGGACTGCACAGGAATTTATGGCGTGAACCAAAATGATTTGTTCTCTCATGTAAAAGGCATCTGATTAAGGTCAGCCTATGAGCAGAAACGGTTCCAATCTGCAACTGAAAAACGGCACCACTGTCTGCACTAGAGATTAGAGCTGGCTTGGTTTTATGCACATTTGGTCAACAGATGGTCAAACTATTCTGTGGGCATTCTGGCACCGTAGAAGTCTGCACATCAATGACAAAAAAACATCACAGGAATAAGTAGAGTGTCAGTGTTCATCTGAGTAGAATGAACGCCCAGTGCCAGCTTCTTGAAAAGTAGCATAGTGGGCTGACTTGAAAGGAGAAAACCTGGAATAACATCACATTGTTGCTAAATTAGCCAATGCCATTCATTCTGATAAGACTGAAAGAACAGAAAGACTACGAGGCTAGTATAAAAGATAATGCTGTTGGCCTTTGGCCAGAGCAGTTAGCTAATATTTTCTGTCTTGTTGGATTGTTACCTTAGCAATAAACAAATATAAAACAGATACGCTGTGAATAATTCTTCTGCTCAATTTCATTTGGAAAGAATACTGCACAAAAGTCATGTTTCTCTAAACACAGTGGAAATAAACAACAGCAGGCAGTCTCTGGTCTGATATGCCCAGGAATACTGGCACTTCCTTCAAGGTCACTGTTTTAATATACAGTGTATCTGGCAGTGTGATTTAAGGTATTCCTTTCTCTCTGCTGCTTTTGCCTCGCCCTTATGCCTGTGCCACAGCAGTTTTCCCTGCTCTTGCCCCTATTCCATCTGGGCTGTTTTTCCAACTGTCTCAAGGGACTGAGACTGCTTGAAAGGAAAAGAGCAGAAAATATGAAAGGGAGGCTGTGGAGAGGTGTTGCAACATGGCTGAAGGAGAAACTGTACAGGGTGAGAAATCTGTGTAGGACATGGTGAGTGGGGAGTAACACGAGGACCTTCAGCTGGAATGGTCACTCAACATTTTTGGTTGCTAAAACAATTTGTTTTGTTGTTGTGTCCATCACTGCTCCTCTGCCTTTTGATCCTTTTCCTCGTCTTGCCCATAGCTGAAACCAGCCCTACTCCCAGGCCCTTTATTTGTGGTCAGCCTCAGTGACATATCCTAAGCCCAAGGGATTTAATTTCTGATCCACCTTGAATGGGACCACTGTTTCACAGGTGGCTTCCCTTATTCCTGCAGTGGGATGGAGCAGAACTCCTAATTCTGGGCAGCCTCCATGCAGCAGGGTTGGGTTTATGATCAGTTTTAACATTTTTGATGAATGTGAGTAGATCAAAGATGACTTTTAATGGTGTCTATTAACACCTTCTAAAAAAGAAGTGCAAACTTTCCTCCCTTCACTGGCAGAGCTGAAGTTGATTGCATTGTCCTGAGGTGGTACCAAATTGGAGCCTGCCCTTGCTTTTTACACCTTTAGAAAGGGCAGAGAAGGGTGAATGTGTTCAGCAGCTGTGCCCCTGTAAACCATCCCCTGGCACAGACAGTAATGCCGTAGACAGCTTCTCAACCTCACTGTTGGCTCAGAACACAGCTGGGTGTGGGGTTTTTATTCGACTATTCCTAAATGGCAATAATCTTATCGTGGTGTTGTTTGCGCTGTTAACAAGGTGATGTCTTTTGCACACATTTGGTTTTAGTTTTTGTAACGGAGCTCCAGGAGGATTTTAACAATACAACTAATTACTGTGCATATTCAAAAGATAAAAGAGCACCCTTAATGTGTTATTCATAACAGGGAGCATGAGAACATTACAAGGCTAGGATTGTCTTTAAATATTAATTTCATGGTGGCCGTGGATGCATTAGGCTCCTGTAAGGAACAAGAACACTGAATTCAACTCTTAAATTTTTTCCATGCAGTTGACTTTTGTAAATATTTTTATTCTCTAGAATGGAGGAGACAGTGAGAAATCTGCTACAGAACCAAGGATCCCCAGGCCAGCATGGAGAAGGAACTGTCAATATCATGAAGGTTTATCAGGTATTAGTGACTCCTTACCTGTTTTCTTGTGATAAAAAAAGTTCTTTAAAACAAAAATGCCACTACTGAGATAAATGTGTCTGGCATTGTTTCCTCTGTTTGTTTATTAATTATGAATACTTGTAAGTGGTATTTGGTTCCATCTCCATTTTCCCTGGTGTTCTCTCACCAGAACTGAAGTTTTTTCACTTTTGTTGTCATTGTGTTATCTGCAGTTGTTGCTCCTCATAGTTCACAGGGGACAAAGAAACTCGTTTGGAAGCCTTTATTAAAGCATTTAATATTTTAAGTCATTTATTCCAGCATCTCTAGCAAACATAGGTGTTTTTGACAACTTGACCTTCAGATTGTGATGGATAATTTTATCCACTCATGTTCTTATTGGGTGTGGGGATCTATATCAAGCTTCACAGTTTTCATATCCCTGCTGGTGGCAGGCGCATTTTATCAACCTCACCTGGGGTAGAGAGAGAGTGTCTCAGGACAGAATTTAGGAGAGAAAGCGTTTAGAGGTTTTTCAAAGGGAACCAGGTCTGTTTATAAAATGGAAGAGTTTTACAGTTTCCTAATAGACTGTTGCATTCTGGAAACAGTGCACCTGAGGTGGTGGAAAACCTTTTAATTTAAGAGTCTGGAAACAGGAGTGAGATCCGTCTGTTGCTCAAATATCAGGCACATGAATTCTTAAAAAAACCACTTAATGAAGTCAGGCCTGTGCTGTATCTTTTTAAGCATAATAAGCATTATTATAAAGCATAAAATACTGAAATAATATATTAAAGTCTATACCAGGTAGTGATCCATCAGATAAAAAGTTCAAAAGTTCTAGTTATATTAATCCATTCTTAAAGCTGATGGATCAAAAATGCAGCGATATAGCTAAACAAAAATGTATATTGAAGAGTATTTATCACTGTAATTAAATTTTCATTTTAAGCTTGGGTTGAAGAGAAAAGAATCTTTTACTTTAACCTTCAATATAATCAAATTTTCTTGTTAAAATGATAGCCTGTAAAATTTAATTTCAAGACAAATTAAATTTTTTCTTGAGGTTATAATAGAACATCGTGCTTTTAGAAACTGGTGACAAAGGCATCTCTATTTTATGCACTATCTTTTTGGGGTGCAAAGTTGAAACTCAGTTCCTTTCTCTTATTTCAGGGTTTAAATCCATACATTCTGCTCACTCCTGCTACCACACAGTGGTGGTTCTGAAGTGGCTTGATGTCAGTCTCTCCTCCAGGTGCATTACTTGTCTGTCTGTTCATAACAGACATCTGGAATGATGTCATTGTCTGCTTTTTTCTGTGCTGTCTCACTGTGGAAACCCCGGGAAGGTGGTACCACAATTAGGGTTCAGCTTCCTTGGGTTTTTTTTTTGCACTCTCAAGATGAAAAGCAAAATAATATTGCAGTTTTGTTTCATTGAACTGAGGGTTTGGGGTTTTTTTTTGTTTGTTTGTTTGTTTGTTTGTTTGTTTGTTTTTTTCTTTTTTTTTTTTTTTTGGCTATGTAGTGTTTGAAATTTGAGATTTTGAGTGCTGCTTTCCTGGAGGGGAGATAAAGTAGTCATTCCAATTTCAGTGCTTGTACTTTTCTTTGTAGTTTTTCACTCTCTTTTATTTGTTTCTTAATTTTTGATAAAAGAGAGCATTTGGGTGTGGTCTTGGTGTTTTTCTCCTTCTGGGCTACACTGATACAGACATTTGTTGTCTCCAGCCAGGCAGGAGAGTGGGCACTGTGGTGTGTTTTTTGTAATGTCACCTGGGTTTATTTTCTGACCAACAAAAGAGCGAAGGCAGCTCTGCCCAGGTATTGATAGCAAGAACAGTTCTTCATTTTCCTTCCGCTCTAGCAAACAGCCCCCTCCACCTGGCAAACTGACCCTTTTTGTTCCCTTCTTTCTGCACACGAGGTTTTGTTTGAATCTGATGGGTGGCAGTCGGGACAAATTCCTCAAACTGCAGCTTTACGTTCTTACAGAGTGAAGCTCTTTCTGTCCCGGGACCTTAAAACACACCCATATACCTTTTTCTCTGGGGTTATTTTAATGCATAACAGCTTCCTTCCCTTCCTGTTCTCTTCTTGTCCCTGGAACATTTTCACTCACGGTATCAGTCAGCTTGGTTTTTAGCCATTTTCATTTCTTCCGTATTGCCGCTATGCAATCTTCTTTGCTTATGAATTTCCTCTCCTAATCCATGACTCAGAGGCAATGGGTTTTCCTTTCCTGGAGGAATAGCTCAGCTGCTGCATCATGCACCAGTCTGGGACTGCTAAAACAGGTCAAAAACACAGAACATTTGGGCTGTGTTGTGAACGTTGCGGGTTTTGGTTTTTTTCCTGAATGTCTTTTTGAGCCATTCATCCTCAGATCCCTTTTGTTCACTTTTATGACAAACTTCTGAACGAATGGCTCGTTTTGTGGGAATTTCGAGGAATGGCTGCGTTCACGTGCAGAGCAGCACGTTCCTGCCCTGGGATGGCTCTCTGCTCTGTAGGTCAGGGATGGCTTCACTCGGAGTGTGCTCCTTGCCCAGTCCCATGGGAAAAGCTCTGGGGTGGGCTGTGGGCAGCGAGCACCGGGCACAGTCACACTCATACCTGAAAGGCTCCTCAGAGCAGCTCCTTGGCAAAGAACCTCTGCTCTGAAATGTTTACAAAGCATTTCAACATTGAAAAACATATGAATGAAGCGTTGTATGAATCATTAATATGTTGCTGAAAGCAGCTGTGTGGAAATCATGGGCAAACATACAGTGTAAATATGCGATGAATCTTGTTTAAGTGCTGTGTCCAAATTCGGGAGGATACATCCATATTGCAACAAAGGCATTTCATTTGTGTTCTTCCAAATGTGCTCAGACAGTTTTTGGATATATTTATAAGGGTGATTCACAAATGTGAATAGAACCTCAATGTAAAACCCAGGTAATGTTCCTTAAAAACACTGATATATTCAGGTTTTTGGGAACAGGATAACCATATTATCAGCCTGTATTTGTGAAGGAAGTATAAATGAAGTTTTATATTCATATACATAGAGAAACCTTATTGGTTGTATAAATGCTAACATTGTTCTGAAAGCCATCCTCTACAGTCAGTTACCTTACAGAACACGTTCTGAATCTCACCTTTTCTCTGTGATTATTGTGATATGATCCAAACTGTATCATCACTTGGTGCAACAGAGTAAGGGATTTTGGTGCAGATTCACACCCCCCGTATTTCATAACAGATGGGAACAAATGAGGTGATCTCCAGTGTGACTTACCAACATGTGTCCCATATTCTCTGACACTATGGTGAGTTAGTTTTAGTGTGTGAAGCTTGTTGAAGTAAACATCTGAATAGTCATAAAAGATAACTGTGCAATAAATGCTTTTGATCTACTGAACATTGTCTACATATTTATTTTTTACAAATCTAATTATTGTTCTGGGATGTATGAAATTGAGTTCTTATTAAAATACCAATATGCCTGACTCCAGAATAAATATTCTTTCTAATGAACTTCAAATGTTGTATAGTGATAACATTAGAATAATAACAATAAGAAGGTGGAGCCTAAAGCATGCAATATTATCGCAATATAGTGTTAGGTGTTTCCAGTATTCTTATGTAAAGGAAAATATTCTAACTCTTTCCACAGAGCTAGATGCCCTATGGGATTTTAATTTGCTGGACTTACAGATGAGTTATGTGATTTGTTTTGGGTAAATGAATTAAGAAGCAGGATTGTAAATAAAATTCTCATTTGTTATCATTTTGCATGATAATAGAGGGAATTTTTAATGAATACTCACAGAAATGTAGAAAAGAATGCATGCTATTTGAATAGCCATGAACCATCATATTTCTTACTTTGAAGTTTACTTGACCCAAAGGCTGTAGTATGTGTGAGCTTTATGGTGTTTCCAAAAGACATTGACCACCTGAAAGTAAGATCATGAAAGGCCAAACCAAGAGCTTGTATATTCCCCAGAAATAATTGTGTGCTGTTCTTGAGCCCCAGACATTAAAACAAGCACCCCACAGACTTTCCTTCCTCAGTTTGCTCTTGTGATTTGGATATCAAAAACTTTGCTGCTTGATCACAATACTGGATACTCTACTTAGAGTCTTACCTGATTACAGATCACTCAGAGACTTAAAGGGCTTTGTAACTGATTTTGACTTCATGTCAGTGTAGAGTGATCGAAATAGATGAGGAAGAGAATTTGTTGTAAGTTTACAATTTGTTACAGTTCTGGAATTATCAATGTGAGCACTAAAGCTCAAGACAGACGTGGTGCAGTCACATTGGGGAGGTAAAACCATACACGAGTGATACAGGCACACTTCAGGTGGCATTGCTGGCCACATCAACCCAGTTTTTTGTCTGCATGCTTTTGTGATACTCAACTGTCGAACAGTTGTTGTGACTGTCACTTCTAATTTGCACAGCCGTTGGTGTCAACAGCTCTTTCATGAGAAGAAAAACTGTAACTATTGGCAATATAATTTTATCTTAACACAAAATTATGCAAGCTTATTGTTCAGGCCGTTGATATGTAACATTTTATAGATGGGGCATGGCCATGAATTGAAAAAAAGGCACTAGTTGAATTCCCCAGCTAAAATCCATGTAGGATTTTTAATGCTAACTTCTATTGCAGAAAGAGGATATATAAACTTAAACATCTGTCTCTGGAGTGGAAGTGCCCACAGGGGACTGCATGAACCAAGCCTCCTAAGCTACTAAGGAGTACATTACTAGGCAAATATTAGCAGACTTGTGTCTCACAGAGAAGGACAGAGAGGAGCCACCCACACTCTTGGGAGATCCACTGGAAATCCTGAGCTGTCAAGGACAAAGCATTTGCTGTTGGACTGCTTTTCCAGGCAGAGAAATCCAGGGCTAGCTGAATAACAGCTAATACCTTATGGCTTTTTGTAGATTTCCACCACTGTGCAAAGATTCTGATAAATATTTAACAAAACTGAGGTTGGATTCTCTACCCCCAATAGAGGGTGATGGTGCTCTTGAGACACCATTCAAAATACCAGTTTCGTTGTAAGGAACTTATGGGCAAAGAGCTTTCTCTTTTTGGTCGATTGTGATACAGAAACACGGCAATGGAGTCGTGTTTAACACAGCAAAGTCTCATGAGTGAAATGTGCCATTTGTGTGCCTGTTTCCCAGAAAACAAGCTGTTCCTTGCTTCCCACAATCATGGAAGGAACCTTAAAGGTCATCTTGTTCCACCCCCCTGCCATGGGCAGGGACACCTTCCTCTGTCTCAGGTTGCTCCAACCTGGCCTTGGCTACAGCTCAAAACAAAGTACCAGCAAAATTAAAGAGAAAGCAAAGCAAGGATGTCCTGTATTTACACAAGAGTTATGCACATATTTGCCTGGTGTTTGACTGTATCCAGTCTCCCACAGCTTTTGCCTGACTCTGACCATCTTTTCTCACCGTCAGGGGTTTAGTTTGAGAGTGCAATGGCAATCCTCGAAGTACTGAGTCTGCAGAAGGATAGATGAGGTCCCAGATATAGATCTACATTTTCACAGTGTACAGGTGCCTTTATACAGCCACTTTAATCCATCACACATCCTCTGTATATCTACAGTGCCAAGAGGTGCAGATTGACTGATTTGATGGTACTACATTGTATTCTAGATTTACATTTCCCTCTACTCTGTAATGTTTCTGTCTTTTGCTGTATCTTTCTTCTAGTTCAAACTTTCAGAATGAATCCACAAAAGTCACCCATATGCGTTGCCTGAATATAAATGTTTCACTGTCCCCAAATGACTGAACTAATTCACTACTTCTAAAAAAAAAAAAAAAAGCCTAAAACTTTCGTGGGTTTTCATTTTTAATCTTTCTTTGATGCCTGCTAGTGGGAAGTCCTGACAGGCCAGGCACAACAGAAAAGCAGAGGCACTCTTTGGGAAGCAGGGTGATGATATGGTTCCCAGCCTGACCAACACATGGCATTTTAATGTGTACAGGGACTCCATTTTTATACAGCGCTTTGTCTGCAGCCCTAATCCTGCCCTTAATGGTGTTCTCCTGCTTGCCTTTTTTCTAGTTCAGGAGGTGTATTTGTATTTGCCTTTTTTCTAGTTCAGGAGGTGTATTTGAGAGAGAGGGTGTGGCTCCAGCATGGCTCTGCTAGGTACCTTCAGAGACCAAAATAACCTCCTGGAATTTACAGCAAGTGCCAGTTTTAAGATGATCTCCCTCCTGCTTGGAGGGACGGTGGGGTCAGTGTGTGAGAGGGCCAAACTGTTGGCTCCTTGTCTGGAAATCCTTTGTGTTTTCCGAGTAAGGATAAGGAATAAGAAATAATAGAGACTATTTACTGCAGTCCCCTGTCTAGTGACAGAAGTGTTTGGACAGAGAAGTTGCAAAACGCAGTTTGTATTTCTTGGTGTTCCAAGGCTGGGTCTTATGTATGGTCAGGTGGCTTGCTCTCTCCCTAATTCCACATGTCCATAAAAGATACTTCTCATTCCCCATTTTCACATTATTTCCTTGATATTTTCAAACCAGCAGAAAG